>CM039736.1:8492351-9201741 GCA_022539455.1 Dendrobium nobile
CTAATATGATCACTTAGAAAAAAATAGACCTTTGAAAAATATAAAACATTGGCCATCTTAAGCTTTGACAACAAAGGGCTTGCTAAGAAGAAAGAATAGACAATACAAAGGAAAATAGGCGCATCCACCCCTTCTAGAGATTGGAAAAAATTGGCATCACGAGATATTTATTTATTAATATTTTGTAAAACAGAATTAATTAAGTTCCTGATATTAATATATTCAAAATGTTTATTTTATTTTTAAAATTTTCTACAAAAAATTTAGAAAGCTGGGAAGAGGGAATCCAATTTTTTGCTATAAAAAACACTTCTAAAGAAATTTTAAAACGCAAGGAAAATTTACTGAATCACAAAGAGTTTATTGGAATCATCTGAGCACCAATTTCATCGAACTTACAGTCAAATTGAACATCTCAATAAGACGAATCCAATAATATCAAAATTGGTCCGATCCGAGCCCCCATGGGCTCAAAACAAGGGCCTAAAACGTGTTAGAAAGCTTTGAAGCACTAATTGGACGATCGAATGATATCCAAATCAGACATGCTTATAGTCACTACAGGAAAATCACTTATTACCGGCGGAATTTTCCGGCGGCTTTCCGGCGGTCAAATTTCCGGCGGCTTTCCGGCGGTTTTTGACGGCTTATTTCATACAAAAATTTCCGGCGGCTTTCCGGCGGTTTTCCGACGGCTAATTTCCCCGCGAAATTTTGCGACGGCTAATTTCCCGCAAAATTATCCCGCGGAATTTTCCGGCGGCTTTCCGACGGATTACCGGCGGCTTTACATAACTAGTTTATTTTAATTATCAATTAAAATAAAAATTTTAAATTAATAATGTTTAATTATAATATTCAGACTTGTTTAATATAAATAAAAAAATACTTAGTTTTAACAGTTTTGCAGAAACGGCGCATTGGTCAGGGAGCGGGCAGCGGGTGAGGAGGTCCACGGTTCGAAACTCAGCGAAGACAGCGCGGGAGCGGGCTCGTTGGCGCACTCGGGCTCGCCTGGCTCACGCGAGTGCGGTCCGACGCGATGCGACGCGGTCTGGTCCGGCGCGACCCAAAGCCTGGCGCGACCGCCCGCCGGAGCGGGTTGCTGGCGTGCCGCCGGAGCCGCCGGGGAGCGGTTTCAACGGGAGCGGGTTCTGTTTTTTTTTTATTTTTATTTCAACCGGCGGTTTTTGACCGCCAAACCGCCGGATTTTTTTGCCGCCGGAAAACGCCGTCGGAAATTATTTTCCTACGCCGTTTTTTCCGGCGGCACGAAAGCCGCCGGAAAACCGCCGGAAAATTAAAAAACCGCCGGAAATTGCTCAAATTCCGCCGGTAAAAGCCGCCGGAAGTGGGTGATTTTCCTGTAGTGAGTCGAGTTGAGCGACTCGATGAAACGAATCCAACGAGCACAAAATCACTTAATTACAACATCATTAAGGCAATTAAATGCTGAATTAATGCTCTATGATCAAGTGAATCAATATGAGCAGTCCGTTGAATCACTCCAAAATTACCTTGGAAGTTCTTCATATTGTCCTCTTTTCAAGATTTTCCACATAAAAGTCTTAAAGTCTTTTATTAGGCTTGCACCTCTCTCCCTTCTCTGTATATGTGATGTATCTTCTTATAAAATTAGGATGCTAAACTCTAGGGGTGTCAATTTTGGGTCACGGGTCGGGTTTGGGTTGAACCAGAAATTGACCCAGCACTATTGGGTTCGGGTCAACCCGATCAGACCCGCTTCGGCAGCGGTGCAGGCAACGGCAGACGGCAGGGCAACAGCAGCGGTGTAGCCATGCAGGCAAAGCGGGCTGGGGCAAGCTGTGATGGCGGTGACGCGCGACTCGACGTCTTGAATCTCGACCAGATGTGATCCGACGCGTGGGCAGCCGAGGCAGGAAAAGCAGGTCACATGGGAAGCCGGGGCAAGCAATGCAGGGCAGCGGGCAGCGGGGGCAGGCAACGCGAGGCAGCCTAGGCAGACGTTTTTTCCGGGTCATTCCCAGGTTTCCGGGTCAACCCGAACCCGACCCGGTTTTGCAAATGGGTCGATTTTCCAGACGCAAACCCGACCTTCTTTGGGTTCGGGTCAACCCAAATTCAAAATTTTCGGATCGGATTTTCAGATCGAGCCCAATATTGACAGGTCTACTAAATTCTATACCTCTCTAGTATCATAAATGTCCTGGGACTCAACAGGCTAAAAGTATTTACCTGCAGCTCAACATAATCAAGGCCAAATAGCTCCTAGAATAACTCATTTATTATAGAAGCCAGTGTTGTGTAATTCTAAAGCCATCAGTCTGATTCTGATATGAAATGCAGTCAACAAAATATATGTATTTAAGAAATGCTTAAGTTGTTTAGTTGGATCCAATCAAATACAAATATTTTTTATTTATTTATTATGATGCATTTCAAATATATTCATTTTAGAAATATAACGTGCGGGTGATGGTGGAAAACATGCCGCAATAGAGAACATAGCAATGGGTGGCTGGCTGAAAGCAGCAGGTGGTGGCCGGGGCCGACATCGGCGGCGGCCG
The DNA here is from genome assembly GCA_022539455.1 of Dendrobium nobile. NCBI lineage: Eukaryota > Viridiplantae > Streptophyta > Magnoliopsida > Asparagales > Orchidaceae > Dendrobium > Dendrobium nobile. The sequence continues at coordinate 8,494,901 of CM039736.1, forward strand.
ACAGTGTTGTGCGACATGTGGCGGTGACACGTTGTATTTTAAAATTATCCAAAATGAACAATTTTGAAATACACCTAAATAAGAATTAAATGGTAAATTTCAAATTTATCAGCCAATTCTTTTAAATTTATTTTTCTTTCAACAAAATTCTTAAATTTTCAATATTCCTGCATTCATTTTAGGCCTTATTTGAGACAACTTTCTTATTGCTTCTTAATAAGGAACTTTTATTTGTTCCGGTGAACGTACGTAGAGCTACGTTCGGCCGGCACTAAGATCGCAGACACAAAACGAGAAATACCGAGCAAATACCGAGCAATACCAGTAATAACGAGAAATATCATTATGTGAAGACAAAATACCGAGCAATACCGAGTATTACCAAAAAATACCGAGTTTTTCAGAAAAACTCAGTATTTTTTGGTAATACTCGGTATTGCTCAGAGTGGTATTCCTCGTTATTATCAAACAATACCTAGCAATACCGACTAAATACCGAGCAAAAATCGAGTAACAATCCTCTGACCGAACGTAGATCTACGTTCGGTCAGAGGACGTAATAAAAGTTCCTTAATAAGACACCACACATTAACGCAAAGCTCCTCTGAATCAGATTTCGTTTGGGACAGCTTTCTTATTTCTTCTTAAAACAATGTTAATTCTAGTACAAAAAATTTAATTTTTGAACTAGAACGCTGTTTTAAACATAGTAAAAAAGCCATCCCAAACGAAACATAAATATGAAATTTACTGATTGATAAGTAGTGTTTTTTTGAAATCATGAATGCTTCTTTAATTCAACATAAATTTTCTTTGTAGAAGCATTAAACAAATGGTCTTCATTGAATGTCATCTTTGACATGCAAGTTAGAGGACCATATTGAAGGCATGGCCAGAAAATGCAGGGCATTGACCATTCATTTATACTTGCCATCACAATCTTTAAGCTGGCAAGTTTGTCAACCAATTTGTGTAATTTTTTTTCTTGACAAATTTGGTTAGTCACATCTATTAATATCATATAACCCAAGAACTTGCATGATCTAGGTTTTTTTTCTTGAGATTTTTGAGTCAATTAAGATATTCATACACACATCACATACGTAAACTTCGAACCAAAGACCTGTTGGTTGATAATCAAAGCTTTCAACCAACAGATCTAAGGTGACCTGCCATGATCTAGCTTTGATCAAACATTTTGTGGATTTGAGCTTTATAATATACCTCCTTGATTAGTAGAATATTCGATAAGGTCGACTATATGCTCAAAATCACTCTTCCTATTTAGAAAGACATCGTCAACATAAACCATGAGGTTTCTACCTCTCTATTTCTGAAAATTTGTGTTAACGGATATGATTCAAGTCCCACCTAAATGTAATCAACTCAAATTCAACTCATTTAATAAATAAGTAAAAATAATGGACACAAATTTGACTAGCTAGAAACCTGAATGATCTTAACAGACTAGATAACTCATTTTGTTTAAAAAAATTTAAAACTTACAAACTATAAAATTTAGGTTAATTGATAATAAATAAGAATATCATATCAACAAGCAAAAGAATTTAAGTAAAAAGAATTAAATGAGTCATTTTCGGATCAAAAGTGGATTCGTTTGTCAGCCCAAATCCAACTTGTTTAATAAGTGGGTTGGAATTCTATATCTGAACTTGACCCATTTATTAAACATGTCAATGTGAATCCAGCTTTTGAGATCCAAATTGAATCAACGAGCCGGGTCATTTATTGACACCTCGGATTATACATATATTAGTATTTGAATTTTCTTAAGATATATATCTAAAAAAATAAATGACATTGTAAAGGACGAAAAATGAGTTTAAGGCTTCGTTTGGAATAGCTTTCTTAATTCTTTATAAAATGGCTTTCTAGTATAAAGTTTTCTAATTCAAGAAACTTTTATACTAGAAAGCTGTTTAAAAAACAAGCAAAAAAGCTATTCCTAACGAAGTCTAAGGCTTCGTTTAGGAAGATTTTTTTATTACTTCTTAAAATGATTTTTTTAGTAAAAAATTAAATTTTTTTTGTATTAAAAAATTGTTTTTAAAAAATAGAAAAAAAGTCTTCTCAAATGGAGCTTAAATCAAATTTATATAGCTTTCTATGACTCGCATTTTTTTAATGCAACAGAATACTATCGATGAGTTATTTGGTTGTTGGCGACAAATTAGAAAAGGAGTAGGTAGGTAGAAAGCAATGAGTTATTGGGCTGAAGAAAATTTAACATATTACATCCATATCATCTGTAAATAATCACTATTACAAATATATCCTCTCTCTATTTGAAGTTGTACTTATCATTATTTTCTATGCTTAGGTTAATATATATTATATAATTGGAGAGGAAAATATAATTTCAAAAAATGAATTAAGATTAAACTTGTAATATAGTACTAATTAAAGCGTTTAAGTAAAGCTAAAAAATATATATTAAATTTGAATTTTAAAGAAAAATTAAGAAAAATCTTCTTATTAGATGAGGTTCAAAGGATTTTTAGAATGCTAATTTAATTGGACACAAAAAAAAATCGATCAAAATATTTTGAGCTAATTTTAATTAAGATGAATTAAAAAAATAATATATCATTTTTATTATAATTAAATAACATAAAATTATGTGATTTCAATTTACAAATAAAATCAACAACAACATCAAATCTTTATCTCTCTATGTGAGGTCAACTGAATGAATTCTTTTTATCCAATATATTTCGTTAAGAGTTCATTTTTCATTTAAATATGATAAAAAATATAATTTTTAATATTTTCTAACCAATTTTTTAGGTCTACATCTACTTTTTTAACATAGATCAAATTTAATACATCTATTCTCCTAACATGATCATCAAAAGGCCAACATTTTATGTGACCAAACCATCTATGATGACTCTATCTAATCTTATCTACTATTGGAGCTACTCCACCCTTTTCACGTATATACTCATTTCACATTTTTGTCTCTAAGGGGCTATTTGGTAGCAGGATTTAGGCCAGATTTGAGGCGGATTTAAGTAAAATCCAGCCAAAACGGCCTAAAATGCAAAACCAAATTTCACGGCAAATGAAAGCCGCTGTAAACGAAAAATCCGCATTATCGTGCTAAATCTCGAATTTCTAAAATCCTATTTTTTGCCGTATTTAAGAAATCCATTCGCTCGAGACAAACTATAGCCAAACAATCATATTAGATTTAATAGCATTTGTCATGAATGTTACCAAATAGTTTTCAGAATTTAGGCCTCTCAGGATTTCTAAAATCTGGATTTACGAAATCCTACTAAAATCAAATCTTGGGTGCTACCAAACAACCCCTAAGAGTGAAGTCACTCATCAACCACAAATAAATTCAGATACAATAAAAATATTTATTATGAAATATCAGACAAAATATTAAAATATTTATATCACATCAATAAAATAAATATAATTCAAAATATTAATATGTAAAATTTTTAAGATCATCATAATAAAAATTAGGTCAAAATATCCTAACCCAATTATTTTCCATGAATCAGCCCCCAAAACTTCAGAGAGAACAATTGCTGTATTAAATTTGAATGTAGATTCTATGAGGAAAAATAAAGTAGGATTGATGATGACAGAGATACAGTTAATAGTCATTTCTGCCTTCCTAATGAATCACAAAATTCCTGCTCACTAAACCCTCTGCAAATGGCAAATGGAGTAGCTCTTTGAATCATACAATAACATTTTAATTACATCAGAATAAGCAGCGGACGATCTCTGCAATCAATCCATCTTCCAGAATCCAGATCACAATCTCCTCCCAATCTTCGCAAATCTCCTCACAGCACCAAAGATGATGGCTTTGGTGATCAGCCCGCGATCAACTGTGCATGCGAGGGCCAGAGCTCCGCCGATGAGAACAAACTTGGGTATATTGCTCCCCCATGGTTTCTTCTCAGCAGCTTCCACAATGTCGTCACATTGATCATTGTAATCTCCCAAAGACTTCAGGTAGGAAGAAGTAACCTTGGTATTAATCTGGGCCATCATGGAGCAGGAGGAAAGAGGTTCGCCGGATTTCCTCGACGCTTGGTATGCGCGGAGTCCAGGTTCGATTTTTTTGACACAGCCCCACATACCTTGTCGAACACCGAGCTTTGCGATTTCCCAGGGGATGCCCATGTCTTCATAATGGAAGAGAAGAACCTCGCAGGCGGTCATCTGACCATCTCCTCGCCTCGATTCGACTGAAAATAATGGTGTTAATATCAAGAACTTGAGAAAAAAGTTGAGAAGGTAGAGATAAAGGTTCCTTGCCTGCACGAATGCACCAGCTGGAGTAATAAAGGTCCACTCGCCTGGGTTTCTTTCGGCGAGGTATTGAGGAGTATGGCACACCCTGAATCATCAATTAGAAGGAACTTTAGGAGAACAGGTAAACTATCTAATAAACCATAGCAAATAGTTCACAGATAAAACATTTTTTATTTCCATTACTACTGAAAGATCTACAATCTAAGTTGCATTTATCCCCAAAATTTACTCTATAAAACAAAATTCAATCAGCTTTCTTGCACAAAAAAGGTGACAAGACAAGATCATCAAAAAGTACAAAATTCTGACAGCACAGTGACATGGTAGAACACAGTACAATAAGTAAGGTTTTCCTGCGGGAATAAAGCACAGCTAAAACAGTCATTTTTACATAAATATCTAATAACATATGATGTTTCAAAGGGACGAAACCAAAAACATGATCCATCAGAAGGATATGCATCTCTTGAAAGCGTCCAAAATTCCATCAGTAGAAGATAAATCATTTCTCAGGAACCAAATTTTCAAAAATCTAAGCAGTAATAATATCAAACTTGTGCAACTTAGGCTTCATTTGAGACAGTTTTTTATTACTTTTTAAATAATTTTTTAGTATAAAAATTTCTAATTAAAATTTTTTTAAAGTAAACAAGCCTTAAAGAACCATGCGCAGCTTTAAAATCCTCCCCAAGTACTAAAACCACATTATGTAGTATTGGTCGTGATGTGGACATCCAACCGTGAAAGTTTATCAGAGGAAGACCCGAAGATCGACAGCATGATTGTACCACTTTATTTTAAGTTATTATTTGTATTTTGATTTATTTATGTATTTTTTTGTTTTTACCCTCACTTTTTGAAGACTAAAAAGATGTCAGATCAGTGGAGAATGAGTTTGTTAATTCCTATTTTTAAGAATAAAGATGATGCACAGGAGTGTTGCGAATTATAGAGGAATTAAGTTAATGTGTCATACTTTAAAACTATGAGAGCGAGTTATGGAGCGTAGGTTGCGGCGTGATACTAGTGTTTCTCAAAATCAATTTGGATTCATGCCGGGTAGGTCTATTATGGAAGCAATACATTTATTGAGAGATTTGATGGAGAAATATAGAGAGAATAAAGAGGATCTACATATGATATTTATTGATAGGAAAGCATATGATAAAGTTCCAAGAGAAGTGCTATGGAAAGTTCTTGAAAAGAAAGGAGTTAATAATGCTAATATTCAAATCATTAAAGATATGTATGTATGAGCTATTACTTGTGTTCAAACACAAGGTGGTTTGACCAAGTATTTTCCTATTTCGGTTGGATTACATCAAGGATCAGCCTTAAGTCCATATCTTTTTGCTTTAATCATGGATGTTCTCACTAGACATTTGCAAGAGGATTTACCTTGGTGTATGTTTTTTGCTGATGATATTCTTCTTGTTGATAAGACTAAAGAGAGAGTTGAAGGTAAACTCGAATTATGAAGGTCAACTTTAGAGTCTAAAAGTTTTCGCTTGAGTAGATCTAAAACTGAATGTAAGGAGTGTAATTTTAGTAGCAATAGACCTAGTGATGAGATTGTGACTTTGAGCGATCAAGTCATTAATAAGAGTACACGTTTTAGATATCTTGGATATATTGTTCAGAGTGATGGTGAAATTGATGGGGATATTATCAGCATAATTCAAGTTGGATGGTTGAAGTGGAGGAATGCATCGGGCTTATTGTGCGATAGGAAAGTGTTAGACCGGTCCAGGGAGGACCGGTCCAGCCGGCCCAGCCTCTTGGGCCGGCTCAGCTCGTTTACGCCAGGAGGAGCCGGCGGAAGCAGGAAGGGAGGATTTAGGTGGGGTCCACTTGAATTTTGAATTGAATCTTGGAGCCAAAAGGAGGGGAAGCAAGGGTAATTAGGTCCTTTTGTATTAGATTTGAATTGTATGCATTAAGTAGGGAGAAAAGGGGGGATTAGGGTTATGTCATATTTTGTAAGAGATTTTTTGTTCTTCTTTGGTGGCTTGGGCTCTAGATCGAATTCTAGAGATTGGGAGAGTGCGATCCTCCTCTCGAATAGAGGATCCTTGTATCTTTGCTATTTTCCTTGCAACTACTAGTAAAATACAAGTCTTTTCTCCGTTTTTTCTGCAGTTTTTCCCTGTTTTCCTACTGTTTTGGCTGTTTTCCTGCTGTGGACAGTAGTTTGCTGTGAGAATCGTTGCTAAAGTGATTAGGAAATACTTGAAATCAAGTATTTCCTATCAAAAAGTCCCCTTCAAACTTAAGGGAAAATTCTATAAGATGGTGGTGAGACCTGCAATGCTTTATGGTGTCGAATGTTGGCCATTAAAAGAGAAGCATAATACTAAATTAAGTATTGCAGAAATGAGGATGCTTAGGTGGATGAGTGGCTTGACCCTTAGACATAGGATATGAAATGAGCATATACGTGAAAAGGTTGGAGTAGCTCCAGTGGAAGATAAGATTAGAGAGAGTCGCCTTAGATGGTTTGGTCACATTAAACGGAGGCCTTCCGACGACCCGGTTAGAAAAGTTGAGGTATTAGATTTGACTTATGTTAAGAAAGATAGAGATATACCTAAAAAACTTGGTTAGAAAATATTAGAAATGATCTTTCTTTATTAGATTTAAATAAGAATTTGACTTTTAACCGGACACAATGGCGAAAAAGAATTCATGTAGCCGACCCCACGTAGTGGGACAAAGGCTTGATGTTGTTATTGTACCATCACTTGAGGGAGTAGGCATATGTTACCCCATGGGGCACTTTTGTCATGTGTCTTATTATTATATTTTGGTTATTTATAGCCCGCTCTTCTTTTTTGGGGGATGGATGATTATTAAGGAAAAAATTTAGCACTTTGTTATTGAGAGCTTTGAGAATTCTTATGACAGGAGATCCCTAGGTGAGGGCAATGTATTACCCACCAGCCGCAGGAAGCGTCCGGGCTAGTGGTTTGAAGTCCCTAGGTGAGGGGAAAGTATTACCCATCAGCCGCATGAAGCGTTCAAGCTAGTGGTTTATCTTCTCCACCGACTCCCTCCCTTTCTCCAAGCCACCGACCCCCATCTCCCCATCTCCCTCTCGGCCAAACCCCCACCACCACTAATCCCTACGCCGAAATCCCCTCTTCCCTTCCTACTCGCCGGCCCCAAGTCCTATCTCCTCCTTTGAGCTGCCGGCCACATCTCCCCTCCTTTTCCTCCAAATTTTCCTAGTCCTACTACTTTCCTAAAATAGATCATGATGAATTTGGAAGGATATTAATTCAATCTTGAATCAATTTCAAATTTGAATTCTTTTCTAATTTAACATGAGTTATATTTGAAAATTTTCTAAATCAAATCAATTTGAATTTGAATTCAAATTAAAAGAGATATGAACATTAAATCTCTTTTAATTAAATTGGCTTTGCTTGGAAACTATTTGAAATCCTTCCTAACTCCTCTCTCCCTCCTTTAGCCGCCGGCCCTATCTCTCTCTTCTCTAAATCCTATTTCCATTAAGGCTCCTAATTACATTTCCAATGAATGTCCATTAAGAATTTCAAATCCCTAATTAATTACTTTCCATATGTGATACCTCTTAAATTAGGAAGATTTTACTTTCAGATTTTAATTCATTTTGAATTTGAATTTCTTTCCTAAAATAAGAGAAGTTATATTAGAGAAGTCCTTCAAATCAAGGCCAATTAAATTCAAATTTAATTCAGAGAGTCAATTGCATTAAAACCTCTTTCTCTATTTAGATTGACTTTGATTGACAATCTATCTCAATCACTTAATTCCCTCCCACATCCCCTCCCCCACTCCCATAATCGCCAGCCCTCTCTCTCTCCCTCTTACCTTTTTACTCCCTCCAATTAAATCTCCCCCCCCCCCCCTAATCAATCCCCTTCAAATTAATTTTCGATCTTCTATTTGCTGGCATTAATTTCATATTTATAATTTTTAATCATGGCTTGCTTTTGGTTCCGCATCAGATTGTCACCAATATATTATAAAAATGATAATTTATTATTAATAAGGCTATTTCACTTTATGGTAGGAAGGATAGTTGGAAAATGGAAATATAAGGGGAATAAAAAAGCCCAATGACTTTAATTTCTTCGAAGATGAGTACAGGATAAGTGATTTTAGTAAGTGTGACACAGTGACAGTATCATGGAGTAACAGATTTAATTACTTCGAATTTATTTAAAAAAAAATAGAGGACATATATAGGGATATAACAGTTAGTATTTAAGTTTTGATGGTTAAAATGAACAAATACCTTAATAGATTGCGTGGTAAGGATATAAGTTCTATAAAACTTACAATTAAATTGTAAAATGTATGGATTCACATTTGGAAAATGAAAAAAACCCGTTCATAATAATTTTAGTGATACATATCAAGCTAACAGTCAATGAAGTCCTAGCTATCCTACAGTCAAGGTTCGACCAGCCAACCTCCCTATCCATTTCGTCCACAATAATTTTTCTCCATTATGTCATATTAAGAATCGAATTCTCTTTTAAATATAATAAAAAAAATCATTTCTAATACTTTCTAATAAAACCTTTTTATGTCTACCTATACATTTTTTAACATAAGCCATATCTAATACATCTGCACTCCAAACTAAGTGATCCAAAGGCTGACGTTTCATGTGACCAAACCATCTAATGCTACTCTCTCTAATCTTATCTGCAACTGGAGCTACTTCAACCTTTTTCACATATATACTCATTTCACATTCTATCTCCAACTATAAAATCACTCTTCTATCTGAGTATCCTTATCTCTACAGCACTTAGGTTAATTTTATGCTTCACTCTTAGCAAGACGCAATGGAGAAAAAGATTCATGCAGCCGACCCCACATAGTGGGATTAAGGCTTGATATTGTTGTTGTTATTGTTTTAATGGCCAACATTCAAAGCCATAAAGTATTGCAGGTCTCACCACCATAGTATAAATTTTTTGCTTAAGTTTGAGGGGTACTCATGTCATGATTGTTTGATAAATTTTACGTTGACTGTCGATTACCTAACGCAACCCTCCTTTTTCTTTTCCAGGACTTATGATTGAACAAGGGTAGTGTTCCATGTGTGGCTACAATAGCTTTAAATTCTAGAATTGAAAATCTTGGGATAAAAAAGATGACTGATAGGAGATGAAGAAGAGATAGAGGGCTAGAAATCTAGTGATAGAAAAGGGAACATGAACAATGAAAGAAATGAAATAAATAGTAATTAAGGTTAGATATCCCAAAGCTATGTACACAATAAACTCAAATACTTATTTAAGATAATTTATCTACAAAAAAAATTGAATTTGGAATATAATAGAACTTATAAAGCCATAGTTTTTTCCCGCTTAATTTACTGTGATGATTATCACTTTATTTTCTTGAAAATGTGCTTATCATACTTAAAATTAATTTACAATTTATAGTTGTTTCCTTTGAATACCACACTTTGTTCAGTCAAGTATGTTGAGTAATGCCTAGCATCTCTTGTAATGGAAATTCATACCACCTTGAAAGTATCTATTACTTTTGATAACATTGGTTGGGCCCTACAATAAGTTCCAGGAAAGTAAAATATTACCTTCTCAAACTTTGTTTTTTTTATAAATAATAATATTTATAGAACTTTTGCAACATTTGACTAAGACTGAAAACCTATTTATAACACCCAGAGCTATAGGAATCAAACAAGAAGTTCCATGTGTGAAAACCTATTTGCTGTATACATGTTTAATTTAGCCTTCTCCCAAAGATAACAACACTTGCAAAAAAATGATACAAATTATAATTTCCATAATCAAAGATACCTAAATATACACTAACCAAACAAAGAGAGAAATATTTTAACTTCAACACTTCCCTATAAGACCATCTCTCCTATGAAAAACACCACAAATATTAGATTTTATCATTCATATCCTATCAGCCCAATAGTTTAAATTTCAGCACACAAATCATTGCAAGCCCTCAAACTTCAAAAAAATTTATAATTTTCGAGAACCAACAGTTGCTTCATTTTGTTAGGAAGCAGCACATGTAAAAACCATTGAAATAATCAGCTTCTAACATCAGGGTTGGCTCAGGATGTAGCATTTTCCTCCTACTCCTAGTAGCCATAGTTCAGAGAAAGTTCTGAAAGTTAAAATATCCTAATAGTCAACTAATCTCTCTTATCAAACCTTAAGATAAAATATACAAATAATAGACAAATCAAGCTTATCGAATGTGGCACTTAGCAAGATTCATTAACAGACTAACTAGGCTCTCTTAAATAATCATGGAGATTGAACTTTTCCACCCATACCATATCTTCCCAAATGAACATGATTAAGCATAATAACCAAGGCCACCAACACATGATTCACAAGAAAGTGAAGCTAATGGATTCCTTCACCCATAATTTCATAAATGTTCCATCATCTAAAGTTTCTAGCGAATACCAATATTTCCCATCATTATATTGTTCTTATGTAGCTATATGGTATCTCTAGAAATAAAATGACAACAACAACAACAACATCAAGCTTTTGTCCCACTACGTGGGGTCGGCTACATGAATCCTTTTTCGCCATTGTGTCTTGTTAAAATTAAATTCTCATTTATCTAGAAATAGAAATAAAACGACCATGAGAAATAATTCTAATTCCCTTATGTGGATTGCAATAAATGTACTTATAATATTCATTCATGAATCACAAAAAAATCACGAAGTTGCTCATCACTAAAGTGCATTCTTCATGCTTTGAAGACAAAAAAATAGTCCATAGTCCCCAATGCAACCAAGTCCTTTTATAATATTAGATTTAACCTAAACAATATAATCAATATGAGATTAGAAGTATTGCTAGTTTTTTTTTTAAGAAGATTTATTTTGTTGTTATTATTGCACCTACAATGGTTTAAGACACTGCAGAAAATAGAAAACATACAATAAAAAAGGTTTTAAATAAAATTAATGCAGTTTTTAGCTATGCATGCTGTGTCCTTTGACGAGTAGACAAAACAAGAAAGAATTACAATAACAAAAATCGTATTCCATCATAGAAATGACTCTAGCAATAATATAGTGATTTAATCCATGCATATCTAAGGTTACAAATATAAATTTTAACGAGCACAACAAGGAAGAATTACACGGCAAGCTACATATGTAGGGCTGCAAGCGAACCAAACGTTTGGCGAGCTACTCGTTGTTCGGTTCGATTAAAGCTCGTTTGCGATCGTTTAATTAACTAAACAAACAAACTTGAACAATATTTTAAATACTCGATTCTTTAATAAACAAACTTGAACACTAATGCGTTCGGCTCATTTATGTTCGCGAACAACATCATTTGAAGTTCGTGAACAAGCTCGACATTAAGCTCGATAAAAAGTTCAACAAAAGCTCGATTCATGTTCGATTTTGAACTCATGAATAAGCTCGATAAAAATAATTAATATTTAACTATAGAATTAATAAATATAAATAATCATTACCTTTGTTACATATACAATTACTTTTATTATAAATATATTTGTTCATAGATATGTTCATGAACCTGTTTGTTTGATAGTTAAAAAATTTTGTTAAATATGTTCGTGAACAAGCTCGATAAACATTAAACGAACGAACATGAACTGAACATGAACCAAACATGAACACTCCTTAATTTAAATGAACCAAACATGAACACAAACGCTAAAGCTCGAACAAACATGAATCAAACTTGAACAAGCTGATATTAAATGAACACAAACATGAACACTCACATACTCGGCTCGGCTCGGTTCGTTTGCAGCCCTATACATATGTGAGTTCATATCATAAAGTTAGGGTATCTCTAACCGAAAATCCCATTTTTCACTCCAAAATACAGTGAAATTAAAAAATGTCGTGATTCATCTCCAATCGAACTCCATTTTACGGGCTTCTACGAAGACAGCCGTCTTTCTCCTCTTTGGCGCATTTCTACGGCTAATCCGGTTGAGACAAAAAAGTCGCATAGGTGAACAGTGCAACGCCAATATTGGTGTCGCGCTGTTCACCCGCAAGCAAATAACGGAAGATTTGGCGTTCGGCTGGAGGGACTGAACGACACCATATGCATGTTTGCGTTAGGTTGGAGATGATCTTAAACCATGCAGTGCATAAAGCAACTTGCCTAATGACTGCACCACAGCATATTTCACCACCAAATGTAAGAAGATAGCTAATTTGGGTATCTTGCATGAATCTTTCAAAGTAAAAGAAGTAAAACAAAAGCTTTGTCACATACCTTAGTGACACAGTAATAAGCCCCATCTACTTCCCATATCCTACGGCCAATAGTGTACTCCCTGTCACTACAGAAGAAGGGGAACTGCAATGCATGCATAAAGAACACAAGGAAACACAAATTAGCTTATATTACTAGCTCCTCAGCTGACTATCAGAGCTCAAACAAGCTCTCACCTTTCTAATCCAATGAACTAACATTGTCCCTGTAACAGGACATTCCTCCAAAGTCTCATGATACAGAAGCATGTCATCCCATTTGTTCTTCATCCGAAACTCATCATCCCAAAAGAAGTCCCTCACAGTTTCAGGCTTTGCATCATCAAAAACAGTTCTGCTGCGATATTGTGGAGGACCTTTCTGTAGCATAAAAATATAAAGATTGCTCCTTTAAACATGATAGCATGAAATAAAACCAGCTCCAAAATAAATAAAAAAGCATCAAAAATAAGCACACCTCAAGGTCTCTGCGCCAAGCTTGGTAGCTCAAGCTCGGCAAGCTCTTATCCATCATGTGAATCCAAGCTGGTCCGCCATCTGTTGTTTCAACAAGAGCAAATAGGTTCTGAAAATCCTCCAATGTCACCGCCAAATTCTTATTTTCTTGCGACGGAGAGCTTCACAGTTCATATCAAAAGCAAGATCAGAACTTTCTTAAAATTATTTCAAAAAAAAAAAAAAAACTGAAACAAATCAAGTTTCTTCAGGAAACCAACTTACCCCAAATCAACATCGCTCTTCTTCTTCTCAGAGCCCTGTTCGGGTATCAAATAAGTAACATACCTCGGCAATTGAGCCCTAAGCCAATCCAACCTCGGAACCGCCAGGTGCAAACCGTAGAACGCATCTTTGCTCTCATTAACGTTCATTTCATCATCAGAACTCCCCTTACCTCCACCGACCAAACCAGCCGCCCACCTCGGCCTCCACGCCCATCCAACAACAAGCCCTACGAAGACTGCGACCCAAAGAGGCGTAGCAAGAAAAGCCAACTCCAATAAAACTCCCCCAATCGTCGGCATCCTCATTATCTCCATTAGGGCATTCAAAATCAGCGCCATAAATCAAAAACCCCCGACTTCGTCGTCAATTGGTGCGGCGTTGAAGCACACGACGATTCGATGGGGTTTCCAGCAAGTCCCCCCTTTCGAATATAACTATAGAAAACTTTGTGGACGAGATAGTTCGATAGGAGTAAAGGAGGTTCTTTTAAGATAATATAATCGAGAGAAAGAGAGTTGGGAGGCGCGGGAGATAGAGATGAAGTAGAAGACAACGCGGTGTGGTGAGAATTGAGATAAGGTATCAAAAGAGAGGCAGAGAGTCCATTAATATGGATATCTGTGGGGACTCTCTTCTCTTCTGTAGCTCGAGCCTCGTATTCAGGATCAGAAGATGAGAAGAATAACAGCGAGGTGGGCGAGAAACAGAGGAAGCTGCTTTCGTACTCATTGGTCAAATTTTGAATTTTTTTGTGGGGAATTTATTTAAATAACAGTTTTACAGTTTTACTAACCATATTTATCTCTTCAATATCTAAAATTTCACCATTATAATACATTACCAAACTCCATATATTTCTACAGCCCATGGGAATTTATTTCATTTTTTTCATCTTTCTCTTCATCATTGTTGGATAAATTATTCTGTGCGGACATCGGATGTCGTCTGAAGACCAATCAAAATGCGTCATGTTACTTTTTGGCTCGGTATTGGTCCCGGGTACTACTGGGTACCAGATGACGTAGCTAGTTACGGTTGGCCTCCAGACTATTCGGTGTCAGCGCTGAATAGTTTCTTTTTGAGCCCATCAATACTCGTTTAAGTAGATCCCCTCGAGTTTTTCTTATTTCTTCTTAGTCATCCAGCAAATTTAATCATCTTGTTATGAAGATAATTAAGTATTTTATTAAAAAAAAGTAAATTTTATATGCTAAATCTAAATATACGTTTGTAATGACTACAGCTTTTTATAAAGATGATTATATATAGTTATCGTAAAAAAATAACTTTTTTAAAAATTAAAAAAAGCAGCTTCATAGTACAATTTTTAAAAAAAATGATAAAAAAAATAAAAGCCAAATAGAAATTATGAATATTTTTTAAAAAGCAAATAAGTAAGAAATTTTTCCCGATCGAAGCCTAAACCTGTAAAAAATAATTTATAATATTATGTATGTGAATATTACTTTATTAATATATTAGAATTTATTAAATTACATTTTAATGCTTATTTTTAAATTATTTTTAGTAATTAAATTTTTAAAAGAGAAAATTTTGATTTTGTAAATGGGAGTAGCTTCTATTTGACTTTCAAACTCTTCTAGCTTAAAGTCTTAATTAAGAGCCGGCAGCGGCTGTCAAGCTATTAACACACCAACTTCATTTGAAATTGTTACAATATAACAAATCTTTTTGGCTCTTTTATTATTTATATTAAATTTATGAAAAATAAATAAATATTTTTCTTTCCATTGGTACATTTGGATTTACATAATACTTAAAAAATTATTAGTTGAATTTCATTGTGCTCTTTAGAATTTGGAACGTATTCCGACCAGTCGATTCGACCACATGCTTGTTTGGGCCCAATTTTAGGCCCCGGATAGTACGATTAATATGTTTTTAGGGTCACTGAGATCATTTTTGGACGTTCTAAACTCAATGTTAACTCTTTCATGGCTCAACAGAACCTCTACATTCAGTTTCGAGCTATTTCAAAAGTTTTAGGACGAATATTTTCAATATTTTATGCTCTAATCATCACACCAACTTAATGGAGCATTAAGATTATAATAAAGTATTTTACTTAGTTCACAGCCCGAAGGGAGGTTCGCGTTGACATCCAGGGAGCTGTCATGCTTTATAATTAGTAAAAAATTATAATTTCATATTCCAACAAATTGCAAGACTCAAACATATATTTTCATACTACGCAAGCTGTGACATCCGATCCAAAAATATGGGGCAACTAATACGTAACCAAAAATTGCCTTGATTGAGCATGAATTTTGAGGCATATCCAAGCTGAAACCTTTTGAAATTAAATTTGGGACCATCCAAATTTTGATTTCAACAAACTTATAATCAAATTAAACATCTCAAGGAGACAAACCCAATGACAGTGAAATCAGCCCAATTTGAGCCCAAATGGATCCAAACCAATGGACTGAAGCATATTTGGAATGTTCAAAGCATTAGTTGGATGACCAAATAATCCCCATATATAGCATACTTATAGTCGAATCGAGCGGCTCTACGAGATGAATCTAACAAGCTCAATATCGCTTAATTCTGATGTTCTTAGGGCACTTAAATGCTTAATGTATTCTTTATGATCAAAGGGGATTAATATGGGCCATTCGATGGAGCACTTTAAATTTACTCAAGATCTTCTCAATATTTAAGGGGCATGCCACTTTAAAAAATCTATAAATTGACACATGCTCTCTTCATGAAGGGACCCTTGGGCTGGAGATTGAAAAGAACTCTGAGACTTCAAGGATACTAGATTTCTACAAAAGCACCATCGTCGGCAAACTTCCGTCGACCACCGCCTGTCTGCAACCCGTTGTTGGTCCACTGCCCGTCGTCAAACCACTGCTCCTTTGCTGACCATCGCCGGACCACCACCCGTTCGTCAACCACCATTGGACCACCACTTGCCACCCACGGCCTTCAGACCTCCTCTTAGATGCCATCAATAAATAACTCAAACAACCGTCGCTCAACTACAGTCCTGCCGACCATCATCACCCATAGACTACGGTTCATTCGACCTTCGTTGCCCACCGATTATGGTCCCTTTGAACATTATTGCCCGTTAACTAAGATCTCCTTAACCTCAGTCGCCCGCCAACTACGGCCCCTTCGACCGCCGTTGCCACCAACTATGGTTCCTCTTACCACCGTTGACTGCCGACTATGGTCCCTTCGACCACCACCGCCCGCCGACTACAACCCCTCTAACCACCGCCTCCTGCTGACTATGGTCCCTTCTTTGACAGCTGCAGGTTCAATATATGTATTGATATGTTCTGACTCGATTGAAAACAACCACAAGAAGAGGATTTATGGAGGAAGAAGAGGATTTTCATAGACGCTTCAGGTCAGAATAGGTCAATCCAGATGCTAAACCTGCAAGTAACACAACTATTTTATAATCCATTCCAAAACAATTGCTCTGATACCACAAAAGCTTGTCACATCCCAACCTATTCAAGATAGGTCAAATTGTGTTGAGCTATGATAAGCAAATCCCAAGATTTAATTTTGGAATATTTCAGATTCTCTTCCAATTTTATTTTAAATAAACTACAAACTACATAGTTACTAAATATTCAAATACTTAAATAATCTCATCCATGAGATTTATTTTATTTCATTAAAAATATTTACATTGTTGTATATGGCTATATGGAGAAGCTACAAAACTGAATAATAAACTAGCCATGATTGTATAAAACTCAAAACAAAGAAACACATATAACCTCAGGCTTGATTCTAAACTATTAATCGACAGTCTCCTTTCCTTTCCCATATCATAAAAATAAGAAATAAAACCATAGTGAGCTATAACAGCTTAACATGCCTCACAATTCGATCTAATTTTCTAAATTCTTTTATTAAATTTTGTTAAATATTAAAAAATAGTTAAATGCAGTCTAATAAATCACTGTGCTGATAAATGAATGGGAGCATAACAACTATTTAATTATGTAAATACCATTATTGAGCAAGTAAATAAATTGTAATTCATATCGTAGAGTAGTTCATATCACATTCCCCAGACCCAAATAGAATCTCAAATGATTATGGCCTCTTATGACTCTCTTTTGTGCTTATAGAACTAGAATATGCCAGTAGGCATCATAATATGACTTATAGCCATCAGAACATGTCTTACAGACACCGAAATATTTTCTGACATAGATAGAATGTCAAAAGATTATTATCCCTTATAGATCCCATCTGATATTTTTCAATCATATAAGCATATATTTCATCACATTGTAACAATTAAAACTAAATTTAGCACATGTCAAAATTACATAGTGTTCTATAATGGTAGATAACTAAACTTCCTATTGAACAAATTTTCAAAATGTTACAACATAACTAAATTATAAAAGATTATGTAAAATATTGTTTTAAGATATTCATTGTACTACTAACTTATTTTTTGGTGTTCAGATTATTTTTTCTTTAATTAAAATTACAGAGATTCCAAGATACCCAATATAAAAGTTTCAAAAAATATTCAAAATATTTATAATCATAATCTTTATAACATATAAAAAGTTATTCGGTAAAATTTTTTTCGATGCAAAGTTATTTGTATTTTTGCTAATTAAAATATAAATTTAAACGATAAATTTGTAAATTTTTGTATTTTTGACAACTAAGATAGGAATAATATTTACCTCAATCTAGACAACTTTTTGAACTAGGCTGATGGCTGAAAATAACCCAAAGTGGCTAAAAATCCTCTTCTTCCTTCCTAAATCCTCTTATTGCAGCTTTTTCCAACCAGGCTTGAACAGGTCAATCAAGGTGCTTAATTTACAGGTGTCACAACTCTAAAATCTTATCACACTTCCAACCACCAGCGCCCACCGACTAACACTAGTCTTTTATTATTATTATTGAAGGTGAAATAAAAGCTATTGGACATGATGATATTTCAATAGAGGTGTGGAAATGCTTAGGAGATGAAGGTATTTCTTGGCTTACTAAACTTTTAATACTATTTTGAAGACTAAAAAGATGACAGATGAGTGGAGAATGAGTGTGTTAATTCCTATTTTTAAGAATAAAGGTGATGCACAAGATTGTGTGAATTATAGAGGAATTAAGTTAATGTGTCATACTTTAAAACTATGGGAGCGAGTTATGGAGCATAGGTTGCGGCGTGATACTAATGTTTCTCAAAATCAATTTGGATTCATGCCGGGTAGGTCGACTATGGAAACCATACATTTATTAAGAGGTTCGATAGAGAAATATAGAGAAAATGAGGATCTACATATGATATTTATTAATTTAGAAAAGCATATGATAAAGTTCCAAGAGAAGTGCTATGGAGAGTTCTTAAAAAGAAAGGAGTTAATAATGCTTATATTCAAATCATTAAAGATATGTATGCAGGAGCAATTACTTGTGTTCAAACACAAGGTAGTTTGACCAAGTATTTCTCTATTTCGGTTGGGTTACATCAAGGATCAGCCTTAAGCCCATATCTTTTTGCTTTATTCATGGATGTTCTCATTAGACATTTGCAAGAGGATGTACCATGGTGTATGCTTTTTGCTGATGATATTCTTCTTATTGATAAGACTAGAGAGGGAGTTGAAAGTAAACTTGAATTATGGAGGTCAACATTAAAGACTAAAGGTTTTCGCTTGAGTAGATCTAAAATAGAATATATGGAGTGTAATTTTAGTAGTAATAGACCTAGTGAGGGGATTGTGACTTTGGGCGATCAAGTCATTAATAAGAGTACACATTTTAGATATTTTTGATCTATTGTTCAGAGTGATGGTGAAATAGATGGGGATATTATCAACAGAATTCAAGTTGGATGGTTGAAGTGGAGGAATGCATCAGGCTTGTTGTGTGATAGAAAAGTACCCCTCAAACTTAAGGGAAAATTCTATAAGATGGTAGTGAGGCCTGCAATGCTTTATGGTGTTGAATGTTGGCCATGAAAAGAGAAGCATAATATTAAGTTAAGTGTGGCAGAGATGAGAATGCTTAGGTGGATGAGTGGCTTTACCCTTAGAGATAGGAGATAAAATGAGCATATACATAAAAAGGTTGGAGTAGCTCCAGTAGAATATAAGATTAGAGAGAGTCGCCTTAGATGATTTGGTCACATAAAACAGCGGCCTTCCAATGACCCGGTTAGGAGATTAGAGGTATTAGATTTTACTTATGTTAAGAAATGTAGAGGTAGACCTAAAAAGACATTGTTAGAAAATATTAGGAATGACCTTTCTTTATTAGATTTAAATGAGAATTTGACCTTTAATATGACACAATGGAGAAAAAAGATTCATGTAGCCGACCCCACGTAGTGGGATAAAGGCTTGTTGTTGTTGTTGTTGTTGTATTGAAGGTGAAATAGAGAGATGGTGGGTAGGATAACATTGAGAGAAATTCTAATGAAAAAATAATGCAAAGATTACTTGGGAAGAGTTTACTATAGTATTTAGGATGTGATTTGTTCCTCCCTCAGTCCGATTATCCTTTTTAAGATTGGACCAAGAGCATAAAACAATAATGCAATATGAAGCTAAGTTTACTATATTTACTAGGTACACTCCTCATTTGATCCCTACTATTGAAGAAAAGTGTTATAAATTTTTGTAAGGATTAAACATGGTGTTAAGGCATCCATTAGTATATTTACGGATTAAAAAGTTTTCTATGTTGGTGGAAAGGGCCAGATTGATAGAAATTGATTTAGTAGTACATATATCCATGTATGATGATATGAGCAAGAAAATGATTAGAGATAAATCATACTAGTACACTGTTATTGTTGATTTAATATTACTGAGCACATGAAATTTATTACTGAGCATGTGATATAAGTTACTGATTGACATTGATATTGATATAACTGAACATCAAGTGTACACTCCAATAGGAGTACTGGATAATATTGTACTATATTGTTATGGATTCTTATAGTATTCTTGAGTATTTCTACTTTACTGGTTTAATGAATTATTTATCTGGATAGTACTGCTATGATTTATGAATTAAGGATGACTATTATTATTTTATTGATTTAACATCCATATTATATTGTACTATTTTACTTGCCTCCATACCTTATTATTTTTGGCTCACTGATTTTATAGTTAATGTATGTGCTTTATTATTTTTATTTTGATTCATGATTATATTGATTATTATAATTATGAATTGACTAATTTTATGCATACTGCTTCATTTTCGTGCTTTCTGCTCAGTGATAGGATTTTAGTGACTTGCATAGCTTTTTAGTTTATTATATGTGATTTAAATGATTTCATATCAGAAAAAATTTGAAGTAACAGACTAATCAGTTACAAGATTCCCCATATTTTACTATATATTTTTATTTTCTTAGTTATTCTTTTGTAGTCAGGAGTATGAAGATAGTTTATTATATTTTTATAACTCATGGCTATTATATATGACTTTTAGAATAATTAATATAAATGTATATTTGATCAATAGATTTATTTTCGTTGATATTTTATATTATTGAAAGAAATTAGATAGTTCTTGCTATTATTTTTAAATGATAAAAGGTACAATTCTTTCCAATTTAGATTTTTAAGCGTGACATCATCGATCTCTATCGCCTAACTACTATCCTTGGACCACTATTGCTCAACTACGATCTTTTCAACCTTTGTCGATCATCGACTATGTGTTAACCTCATTTTTGTATGAGGTCACTTTGACCAATCCTGACCCCAGATCAATTTAACTTCCAGACAAATCCAAACTCTATGATCCTCCTAGAATCCTGACCTTAGGATCTATTCTAGATCTTAGGATCCTTCTAGACTCCAAACCTTAGGATCTACTTAAAACCTTAGATCAATTCAAACTTTAGGATCTACCTAGAACTTAGATAAATCCAGACCTTAGGATCTACTTAGATCTTAGATCAATCCAGACTCAAATCTAAGGCTGAATGCTCCATCCTGAAAGCCTTTTTTCAAAGATTTTTCAAACACTTCAAAATCTAACCAAAAGACCTCTGATTCAGAGTCTATCACTTGCAAAGTGATAAGACATGTCTCTAGAGATAACCCTCTAAATTTGAGCCCATTCTGAGGTCTCTAACCCCAGAAATGGAAATGAAATTCAAAGGCTGTAAAACCTTCAAATTTTTACATCCTATGTCACCGGACCTGCCACCTAGTAGGTCATGACCTTGGAGCTTTCTACAAAGTCTCCAATCACTTCCAGATACTTGATAATGACCTATTGAACATTAAACTGTATTTTTCTGTACCTACTTTGACCCCCAGTTGACCAAGGGTCAAAATAACCAAAATACCCCTTTAGGGATTCAAATATACATTTCAAACCAAATGAACTCCAAATCATTTGCAACAACTTTCAGCAAACTTCAAATATCAAACCAAAACTTTTAAGCTTGAGCCCACCTCCTGGGTCAACCTGGTTGACCCAGTCAACCTAGGTTGACCAAGTCAATCATTAAGCCATTTCTACTTTGCATCAAGCCTCAAATTCATTCAAAACTCTACCAAACTCTTGTGATCACTTTACTTAGTGATTTGGACTTGTTTGGACTCCTGACCTAGTCACTAGTTGACTTGGTCAACTAGGCCCAGATTTAGTCAAACCTGGCCCATTCAGACTAATTCATGGCATATATCCAAATCCAATTCAATTAAGCTTTTCAAATATCAAAGACCCTTCAATCACATACTTTGGACCTCTGTAAATCCAGCATGAGTCACCTCATGGTCATTTGACCAAGTCAACTACACTACTTGGTCAAATTACATTAAGTCTTCATGCTTTCATTTTAAATTCAAACTCCTTAAGCATTAAACCTATTCCAACCAGCTTTCTAAATCCCTTTCATTGCCACCTCAATGGTCCAAGTGGCTTTGGACCGGTCAAAGTGGTCAAATCAAGGGTATGAAGTGGTCAAACTAACCCATTCAATGAACTCAGTCCGATCCAGCCCAATCTAACACTTAGGCTGTCACGACCCAACCCGACCGGGACGGATCCCGCTCGCATCGGGTCGTGGTCCAGACAGAAACTGACTGAACTGATTCCAGGATCTGGCTTTGGAATTTATTTCAGAACTTTCTTCCAAACATTATACACAGAAACAGACACATAGAGCTACTATAAACATCAATACAGCGGAACAGATCATCTATCTTTTCTTCCTCAAAAGAATCATATACAAATACAACTCATGGCTTTCAGACAGAAAGAAAGATAGAACAGAAAAGTCATGACTGTACAAAAATCAAAAGAACAAAATTCCTATAATAGATCAGACTCTGAACTTCTACTCCTTAACTTCCTTCCCTTTCCCAGAACTTGAAAATCACGCAGAAAACAAGGATGAGCTACAACAGCTCAGCAAGACATCAAACCTCCAATCAAAATCCTCAGAGTCCACATCAAACACATCAGACAGAAATCCGTACAAAAATCAGAATACATAACTGACAGAGCAGAACAGAACGAATCAAATTAGAACAGAACGGACAGAACAGAACAAATTAAATATCAAATCAGAACGGAATCATATATCAAATCAGAATATATAGAATCATATGGAAATCAGAATCATAACCATACAGATCAGATCAATTATATCGTACAGAAATCAGAAATCATATCAATTCAGAACATATCCAAAGTCAAAATAGATTCCCTAACTCTGACAAAATCTCAACGGATTCTGGCCCCTTATGCTTCCCTTCCCAGACACTGACAGAATCTCTCGGATTCTGGCCCCTTATACCTCCCTTTGTGCTCACGGCACCAGAACAGATGTGCTTATAGCACCAGAACAGAATTTATCATCGGATCCGGAACTTGTATTTAGAAACAGATTTCAGAGCTCATTTTAGATTTTCCCTGACACAGACAGGATCTCACAGGATCCTGACCCCTTATAACTCCCTTTTTATAGCACACAATCATATCATATCATTTCAGAACAAATCCGGACAATTTCAGAAATCATACGAAAATCCGGCGGCATAACGGCTGTATACGGAATTTACACAAAATTTATCAAATCACCACAGAACATTCACAACAATATTATAAGACTTTTATTCTACTGCCCAGATAATTTCAGACATCATCAAAAATTACAGTCAAAAGAAAACATCGCGGAATCAAAAATACCCGGTCAAAATTCTCCAGAAAAAAATCAAAATGTGCGCACTCGGCACCTCAGAAACATACCAAAAGTTACGCGGTAAAAACTGAACCAATCGGAAAATACGGACGAAATTCACTAACAAAAACAAAATCCGGACAGAAAACTCGTTCAAACTGCACCGTTCTGAAAATTGAGAAAGGCGGAATGTGCCTTACCTTGCGTACACCACTTTCTCGAGCAGTCTCGTCGGACGAAAACGGCCCGGCGTTGTCCAAAAATCAACTGTTTCTAAATTTCTCTCGACTTTCTCTCTCCTCAGAAATTTAAGATATTTATTTTGATTTTCTCTCTCTTCAAAATGAGATGATTTCAGCTAAATAATACACTGATCGGCTCGGCCGATCGCACGATCGTCCTGGACGATCTGAACAAAATCTAATCGGCCTGGGATGATTTCTCGGGACGATAATTAATTTCCTGGACGATTTGCTCTCTGATTTTTGCCATGCTCTGATCGTCCCAGGACGATCCCAGATCGGCCCGGACGATCCCTACAGGAAATCATTCCTATAACTTCTGTACAGAATTTGGAACAAAATTTGCACTAATCGTCCCGGGATGATCCACAATCGGCCCGGACGATTCTGGAGCAGATCTGATATTACAATCTCTCTAACTTCAGAAAAATGTCGTCCTCGACATTGTCCAATCAAAACTCAGTCAAAACAAATACGGGTACGACTTCCTCATATCCGACTCTTTCTCCCAAGTCGCTTCTCGTGCAGTTCGGTGCTTCCACTGCACCTTAACCATCGGAATATGTTTACTTCTCAACTTACGAATATCGTAAGCTAGAATCAACTCGGGTTCTTCCTTATAGCTCAAATTCTCCTGAATCTCAACCTTATCAGCAGACACTTTCTTTCCAGAGTCAGATATCCACTTTCTCAAAGTAGATACGTGGAATACATTATGCACATCGGACATCTGATCAGATAGCAATAGCCGATAAGCAGATTTACCAATCCTTTCAAGGATTTCAAACAGTCCAATATACTTTGGACTGAGCTTACTCACTCTGCCAAATCTGCTCACACCCTTCATCGGATTGACTTTGACATACACAAAGTCACCAACTTGAAATTCAACGAACATGTGCTTCTGATTGTAATATTTCTGCTGTCGATCTTGTGCAGCTTTCAACCTTTCTTTAATCAAATCAACTTTCTTAATAGTTTCTTCTACAAAAGTGGCACCCATCTCCTGTCTTTCTCCAACCTCAGTTAGAGTCAAAGGAGTTCTACACTTCTGACCATACAGAGCTTCATAAGGTGCCATACCAATACTGGACTGAAAACTGTTATTGTAAGCAAACTCTATCAGAGGAATGTGATCTTCCCAGCTTCCTCCAAAATCTAAAACACATAGCCTCAGCAGATCTTCCAGTACATGAATAGTCCTTTCAGACTGTCCACCAGTCTGCGGATGAAAAGCTGTACTGAAATGTAACTTCGTACCCAATCCTTGCTGAATATCCTTCCAAAGTCTGGAAGTAAATCATCCATCTCGATCAGAAACAATTACCTTAGGCACACCGTGTAATCTGACAATCTCTTTCACATATACCTGTGCCAATCGATCCACCGGATCGGTCTGCCTGATCGGAAGAAAATGAGCAGACTTCGTCAATCGATCCACAATCACCCAAATGGCATCGTGCCCTTGCCTTGATCGAGGAAAACCCATAGCAAAATCCATCGTTACCTCCTCCCACTTCCACTCAGGGATAGGCAACGACTACAAAAGTCCTCCTGATCGCTGATGCTCTGCCTTCACCAACTAACAGGCCTCGCATCTAGTAATAAAATCTGCTACATCCTTCTTCATTCCTGGCCACTAGAACAAACTCTTCATATCTCTGTATATCTTGCCACTTCCCGGATGAACAGTGTAGCCTGAATGATGAGATTTATACAGAATCTCTTTCCTCAGATCTCCAAACACAGGAATCCACAACCTGTTCTAGTAGAAAATAGTACCAGAATCAGAAACTCGGAGTTCAGGCTTCTTACCAGATTCAATCTGAGCAATCAACGTCGAATAATCAGAATCTAACTTCTGAGCTTCCTGAATCCTTTCTTCAAAAGAAGACTGAATGCTCAACTGAGTCAAAACTCCAGAATCCAAACTACTAGAGGAAATCACTTCTAACTGCAAATGTTCCATATCACGAATCAGAAAATTCATCAAAAGTGAGCTGAATACCTGATAATCCAGAAGATTTCTTACTTAGAGTATCTGCTACCACATTAGCCTTACCAGGCTGATACTGAATCGTCAGATCGTAATCCTTGATTAACTCAAGCCACCTTCTTTGCCTCAAATTCAGATCTTTCTAAGTGAAAATATATTTCAAACTCTTGTGATCCGTAAAAATCTCACACCGGACGCCATACAGATAGTGACGCCAAATCTTCAAAGCAAAAACAACTGCAGCCAATTCCAAATAATGTGTCGGGTAATTCTTTTAATGTGGTTTTAACTGTCTCGAAGCATAAGCAATTACCCTACAATTCTGCATCAGCACACATCCCAAACCTTTCAGTGAAGCATCACTGAACACCTGAAATCCTTCCGTACCTAACGGAAGTGCTAACACTGGAGCTGAAGTTAGACAATCCTTCAATCTTTGAAAACTAGCCTCACACTCCGGTGTCCAAATGAAAGCTACTGACTTCTGAGTCAGTCTCGTCAGAGGCGTAACAATCTGAGAAAATCCTTTCACAAACTTTCTGTAATATCCAGCCATGCCTAAGAAACTACGTACCTCAAATACCGTAGTAGGCCTTGACCAACCCGCAACAGCCTGAATCTTCTGGGGATCAACAGAAATACCTTCACCGCTAATCACATGCCCTAGAAATGAAATGCTCTTCAGCCAGAATTCACACTTGGAGAATTTAGCATACAACTGATGTCGTCTCAGAGTCTCCAACACCATGCTTAAATGTCTGGCATGATCATCCTCAGAAGCAAAATATACCAGAATATCGTCGATGAAGACGATCACAAATTGATTCAGATACTCCCTGAACATTCTGTTCATCAGATCCATAAAAATAGCAGGTGCATTGGTTACCCCAAAAGGCATAACCAAGAACTCGTAGTATCCGTACCGAGTACTGAAAGATGTCTTCAACATATCAGCTTCCTTTACATTCACCTGATAGCATCCAAATCTCAAATCAATATTCGAAAACACAGAAGAACCAGAAAGCTGGTCAAACAAGTCATCAATCCGTGGTAAGGGATACTTGTTCTTGATCGTGACTTTATTCAAATCTCTGTAGTCAACACATATACGGAGTGTTCCGTCCTTCTTCTTTACAAACAAAACAGGTGCTCCCCAAGAAAAAACACTAGGACGAACAAATCCTCTATCCACCAACTCCTGAAGCTGAACTTTCAACTTAGAAAGTTCCTTCGGTGCCATCCTATACGGAGCTTTTGATATCGGAGCTGTACCCGAAAAAATATTAATAGAGAACTCCACATCTCTATCCGGAGGTAAACCAACCAACTCCTCAGGAAATACATCTACAAACTCCCGTACCACTAGGATATCAGAAACAGAACCCACATCCAGGTTCATATCCCGTACAGAAGCCAAAAAAACTGGACAACCCTTCTTCCACATTCTTCTAACTTCCAGCCCAGAAATCTGACTGGAGAGAACACCTCGTAAGCCTTGGAATACACATCTCTCTCCTGACATAAGCAAACTCACTTGCTTCTTCAAACAGTCAATCTGGGCCTCATACAGACTCAGCCAATCCATGCCCTAAATCACATCATACAAAGAAATCGGCAACAAAATCAAACTTTATTTTCACTTCTTTCCAGCAATATCAATCTCACAAAAACAAAACTTCCGAGCAATCAAAGTACTTCCAGCCGACAAAATCACAGAAAGAGAAACCGGAAGCAAAACTGAATCCAGATGCAAAGCATCAAAACAATGCTCGGAAAGAAACGAGTGACTGGCTCCAGAATCAAACAAAATACGACAGGGCTGATCAGAAATATAAATCGTACCTATCACCACATCCGGAACATCTCGAGCCTCCTGCTGACTCAGACTGTACACTCGTGGCTGAACTGGAGCTGGAGCTGAAGTTACAGAACTAGGCTCCCTCTGACTAGTAGTAAGTGGTCTCCATGATACAGAACTCGAACAACCACCTCTACCAGATCCCTCAGTCACAGGGCGTGGAGGAACAGTCCTCGGTCTTCCTGCTGAACCGGCAGGTCTAACAAAGCTCTCGAATCGGACGTTAGATCGTCGATCAAATCCAGCCTGTGGACACTCTGCAATCCGATGTCCTGGCTGACCACACCTGAAGCACGAACCAGTCATCCTGTAGCACTGGCCAAAATATCGTCGTCCACAACTCTGGCACACAGGTGCCCCACTAACAGATCCAAAACTGGTCGTACTGGTCGCAGTACCAGAAAATCCTAACTGTCCGCTCCTCCGGGAGTCTCCAGAACCAGAAATGAATCTCCTCTTGCCAGAGGAACCACTACCAGAAGCATCACCCCCAAACCTCTTCCTACTCGCAGTCCACCGCTGCTGAGTAGCCATCAGATCGTTCTCTATCAGACGAGCTCTCTCCACAAGCTCAGAAAAATTAGAAATATGAAATGGTACCAGGGTGCCTCAGACTGTCTCGTAGTCCCCTCAAAAATCGATAGCACTTCTCAGTAGAAATACTCACCATCTACAGAGCATATCGGGCTAAGGCAGTAAACTCTGCCTCGTACTGTATCACCGTCTTGCTCCCTTGAACTAGCCTCAGAAAACTCTCCTGCATCTACTGCACGGCAGATGGGGGAACAAACCAAGATCGGAATACCTCAGAGAACTCTTCCCAAGAGATCAAAGAGTTTAACCTGCCCGGAAACTTGGCCTCCTGCTGGCCTACCCACCAGTGCTCAGCTTCCCCATCTAATAGAAAAATTGCCAAAGGTACCTTTCTGTCTGACGGACACTGCATGCCGTCAAAAGTCTTCTCTATCCTCCTCAGCCATTCCTTAGCTGCTTTGGGCTCAACAGCACCCTCAAACCTTGGTGGTTTCAATCTCAGAAACATCTGCAGATGTCTATCAATATCCTCAAATCGAACAGTAGATGCTCTACTGTGAGTCTCGCTCATTATTTGAGCAACCAAAGTAGCAAATTGAGAAAGTGTATCTGCACCAACCACTGGGGCTGTACTACCCACTGGTGCTGCCTGACTGGCACTCTGACCGTCTGTCATATCAGGGTCTGGCAGATCCATACAGAAAATTCAGAAAACTAATCACAAAAATAATACAATAAAAATCTGAATAAACCAAAACTATCCCAGACAGACTCAGATCATTTCCTATAGCTCTGTCTTACAATCCAAATTCCAAAATCATTGCTCTGATACCACTAAAAAGGCTTGTTACGACCCAACCCGATCGGGACGGATCCCGCTCGCATCGGGTCGTGGGCCAGACAGAAACTGACTGAACTGATTCCAGGATCTGGCTTTGGAATTTATTTCAAAACTTTCTTCCAAACATTACACACAGAAACAGACACACAGAGCTACTATAAACATCAATACAGCGGAACAGATCATCTATCTTTTCTTCCTCAAAAGAATCATATACAAATACAGCTCATGGCTTTCAGACAGAAAGAAAGACAGAACAGAAAAGTCACGACTGTACAAAAATCAAAAGAACAAAATTCCTGTAACAGATCAGACTCTGAACTTCTACTCTTGGACTTCCTTTTCTTTCCCAGAACCTGAAAATCACGCAGAAAATAAGGATGAGCTACAACAGCTCAGCAAGACATCAAACCTCCAATCAAAATCCTCAGAGTCCACATCAAACACATCAGACAGAAATCCGTACAAAAATCAGAATACAGAACTGACAGAGCAGAACAGAACGAATCAAATCAGAACAGAATGGACAGAACAGAACAGATTAAATATCAAATCAGAACGGAATCATATATCAAATCAGAGCATATAGAATCATATGGAAATCAGAATCATAACCATACAGATCAGAACAAAATCCAATCGGCCTGGGACGATTTCTCAGGACGATAATTAATTTCCTGGATGATTTGCTCTCTGACTTTTGCCATGCTCTTTATCGTCCTGGGACGATCCCAGATCGGCCCGGATGATCCCTACAGGAAATCATTCCTGTAACTTCTGTACAGAATCTGGAACAAAATTTGCACTAATTGTCCCGGGACGATCCACAATCGGCCCAGACGATTCTGGAGCAGATCTGATATTACATAGGCTCAGTTCCAGAAGCTTCTTTGGGACAGGCCCGACCCAACCCATCCATTATTTCAGCCCAGCCACCTTAGATGGTCCCCTCCCATGTGAGGACAAGACGAGGGAGTGGCCAACTCACCTCAGCTAGTAAAGGCACTCCCTTGTCCTTCTAACCACCTGGTCTTGGTGTCAAACATCCCAATAATCTCTCTAATTAATCCCAGCCGTTGGCTATGGCTCCAGCATTTGGAATAGGGTGGATAGGACGGACTCCCCTCATGACAAGCTATCTCCCATTCTAATGAATCTTCAGAGCTCCTAGGATTTCATTTAGCTATTCTAGGGCTTCCTACACATCCTCTCAGTGGTTTCTCGATGTTTGGCAGCTACCAGCATCGAGATCATTGGCAAACCGAAGTTAGCTCCGTCCAAGCTACTTCAACTTCCAGTTGAAGCTTCCCCAGGCCGTGAAGTCTTCAAAGTATTTAAGCATGGACAATCTACAAGCTTAAAAATACTTGATTCGTCCAAAACCGTTGAATATATCAAGGTAAAATCAAAACCCTAAGCGTTTACCTAGGTTCTTAAATAAACCTTTATAGATTGCATCAAATGGCTTGAAAATGCTTCTCTATTACTTCTTAGACCCAAAAATTCCTCTGTAAAAAGTTTCAGATCATTTGATTGAGTATTTTGCAAAAACGAGACAAAAAAATATCCTAGGGGTTTCCGGGTTCAACCGAATAAGGAAGACGAAATCACCACCGTTCGTTCTTTCTATTTGAAACAGAGGGTCATGATTTTTTCGTTTTAAAGGTTTGATTCAACCTTTTAAAATGAACGGATGAACGGATCTCATTCGACTTCATCCGATCTGTTCATTTCAAACCACGGGTACGATCCTGGCCATTGGTTTCTTCTGTGTTGAGATCAAACCGCAGTATTATCTCTGTCATTGGATCTTCCCTGTAATCGATCCAACGATTCACAAACATGCCGCGCTGGTTAAGTGAGCGGGGCCCGCCTGACTGCCGCCGCTATGTGGCTTAATCCTGTGCCGCCGAGTGGGGGAGCCTGCCCCGGGTCAGCACCGCTGTTTAACCCAGTTTATTAAGGCTTTAGATTAATTCAAAAATTGTCTAGAACTTCAAAAATTCACAAGAATTTGATTTCTTGTCCATTTTTTGAGTTCTTGGGCTTGATTTTCTCGTATTTATATTTACTATATTTTAAAAATAATTCAAAATTATTTTGAGAAGTATTTTACTAATTATTTAAATAAACATAAAACTTAATTTTAAATTTAAATAAAAATATATAAATTATTTTGATTTGATCTTGCATGATTTTCTCAAGTCCATTTGATGCATATTTCCTTGGTATTTGAATTTACAAAAGTTATGGTCATGATTTGACTTAAATTTTTGTAGATTCAAATACAATTCAAATTAAATTCAATTCAAACATGCTAGGATTCTATGGAATCAGTGAAAGGAGTTCTTTCACTTTAAAATAGATTCAGGGCTTAATCATGATTGATTTGAGAGTGGATGACTATCTTTATTCTAGTCAACTTTGGTGCATTTGCTCTCAAATTAAGTAAGACCATGACCTTGGACAAAATGTAGAATTATTTAGGAGTATCCTTGGCTTCTCCCAATTATTCTAGTTTAGTTTCATGCATCTATTTCTTTGTATCTAAATTCATAAGTTCATAAGGTTTCATATAACCTATGACTTATATAATTTAATACAAATCATTCCATAGGGCATTAGGGTATTTTTTAGTGTTCATGATTTTTATACATTGGTGTGTGTAATTAGTGTCCAAGGGTTAGTAGACATTGATTTTCAACCTTTAAACCTAGAGACATTAACAACAATAATTAAGGACATGTGTAGAAAAATTAGAGAAATTCTAATAATTAGGATACACATCATTTTGACCTGAAACTTCAAACACTTGAACTTAGTGACATGTCTAGCCTTGAGAAAAATTTTCACTGATTTTTGAAGTCATTAAGCCTTTTAATTAACCTAATTAAGTTCAAACTCTTAATTAAGCTTTAAAACTTCTAGAAAATATAATAAATCAAATTAAACCCAAAAATTACAAATAAGACCTCTAACTGATCAGAATCAAACCCTTAATCAACGAAAAATAAAAACCCTTTGAGTTGACAGCAAGATTGAACCTTAATTTAATTTTAATTGAAAACTAATATTTAATTAATTTAATTAATTAATAATAATTAAAAATTATAATAAAGTCCCAAACACTTGGGAATCTCTCTTTTGGTCATTTCTGACCTTTGGAGCTGATTTCAAGCCGTTTGGAATTCATTTGCAGCAAAATCAAGAAAACCCCTCTAATTAAGCAATTTCAAAAATTCATTAAATACTCAAAACTTCAAAAATTCATAACTAATTCAAAAAAAATCCAATCAGTCAAACTCAATTGCATTCAACTCATAATAATGTCTAATATTAATTAAAAATATTGAAATTCTAAAAAATCATTAAAGTCAAAAAGTCAACAATCGGTCTAATTCAAGTCAAAATTAAGCCAAATCTTCAAACCTTCATAATAAAATATAGAAAAATCCAATTTTAGCGTACTTATAGTCTAACTGATTATATTAAGGTCTAGTATTTTAATAAAATATTAGTTTTCCAAAAAACACTTTTAATTAAAAAGTTAATTTTTGAACCCTTAATTAAAAGATTAAAATAATCCAGAAAATTCATAAAACTAAAAAATCATTCTAAAATTCCAGAAATCTTTAATTAATCTTAAAATCAGTAATCAACCAATATTAATTAAAATTCATTAATCTTTAAACCTTAATCAAACTAAATCACTTAATCATATAGGGTACCACTAGGTAACCCTAGCCTACGAGACTATTAGCTTAGCCCCAAGGAAGCTGAAATAAACTTCACGGCCTCGGTAAAAAATAAATGTGATAACCTATAACCCTTTAAAATATATTTTAAAATTAACTTCAAGCCATTAATACTTAAACTCAAAGTTAAATCCCTTATGCCTTTCAACCAACTGGAACCTCAAATAATTTTAACTAATTGCCATACCTATGACATATCAAAATCATATGGCCTACCTCACACACTTTAGATGGTTTTCTAGGACAACCAACTCTAGTTTTAGGCTAGGCCGGTGTTTACTTTTATGCTGTGTGCCGGATTTTTGAGTTTTCACTACGTGATGATTGCTAACTTAGAATTGATGTGTTTGTTTACTTACTTTTCTGCACTGTGTTGTGAGTAATTGAGCATTTTAAATTTCAAATATATCAATTGCTTGAGATCAATTATAAATGCTTGGGATTATATATAACTGCTGATTATTAGGATAACCCTACAGGATCGAGTCTAGATTTTTCAATTTTAATTAATGTAAATTTGATTTGTTTTGAGTTGTAATGTTAAGTGATTTGAGAATGGGATATTTATATCCAACTTGAATTCCAAAGAGGAGAAGACATCCCTAAAGAGGAGAGTCTTCTTCCATTTGGAAGATCAAGTTAGGATATTCTTCAAATATCCAAAGAGAAAAGACAACACCCCGTTCAAGGGGGAGTTTCTTTTCATTTGGATATCCGGAACAGACGAATCAAGATGCTCGTAAGAAGATGAAGAAGTGAAGAACGAGAGGAAACCCATTCTCAAAGTCACTTGAGTCTTAGGAGTAGAATCCAGGTTGTTATCAGTGGTGCCCGATCACTTTACTTTTATGCAATCTTGGTTCGTAATATTAAGTGGCACTTGCCATATGGACTTTAAATTTAATATTAATTTGATTTGATTGATTTATTTAATTAATTGAGCAGTATAACTACTTATTTTTTTTAGTCTTTTTACATGCATACCGATTTTGATTTAGCCTAGAATCAAATTGTAGGCTCTCAAGGACTCATTAAATTTTTTTTGATTAAATCAAACTAAAAAATTTAAGTCAACATAGAAATTCTAACGCTTTAAGAAGTAAGCCCGGGACCGCCGGGAGTCTACATACATATTTGTTGCACTTCTCTTTCCACTTATTAGGCACCTCCCCGCTTGTGGGTTTTGGCAGACCACCTGGCCTATGAGGGTGCAATTCTGTCCAAGGGGATCTATACATTCTTCTAGGATAAAACCTATTTTTAAGCCTTTTTAAAAATTCTTCATTTCAAATTTAAGCATTCAATCGAGTCAATCAGCATGCATCACATTAGATACAAACTTGAAAATATTTAAAACTTTAATTACATTTTTAGCTTAAGCATTAAATACCCAACATAAGTCAAAAGGGGCAAATTAGGATCCGCTCTAGATGTCGGCCCTGCTCTCCTCAAACTTAATCTAATCAACATCCTTAACCATTCTTTCATAAAAGACCATATACATATTTTGTAAAACGCTTAGGTGGTTTAGCTGGTTTCCCAATCCTGGGCCGGGGTAAGCCTAGATTTGCACTACATTAGCTAGGTTCGGGTCACTTTTAAGTGCCCAACTTAGACTTAGGTTTTGAGGCAAGCTCGGGCTATAAGGCCTCAACCTCCGGGAATTGAATCACAAATTTCTAATAAAATTGACCATTAAACTAAACAATCTCTTTCAATCAAATTCAAGCCAAACACATAGAATAGGCTGGAGTGTTTTCTAAATCGTTTCAAAATCATAAAACACTCCATACCCTTCCTCCTTTGACTCTAAAAATAAATGCTCAATCTTGAATCAATCCCACTTGAAATTTCAAATCTTTACCTCCATTGACATCAAACTTCGAACTCTTAAATAAAATTTTATACCGCTATTTTAATCGAGAGTATTCGTAGGAAATTCTGATTTCCAACGATGTAATTAAATATGAGGGCTTGCGCTCGTAGGAGATTTAGAAACCCATACATAATTTTTAAAATCAAAATTTTCAAAACCTTTAATTAATGATCTTTGGGAAAATTCAAAATTTAACGTTCATTATCGTTATTTTCAAATGATTAATAATAAGCGATATTTTCTTTCTTTGAAAAGATATGTCGTTATATTATTATGATTTTGATTATAAAATTAATGATCATTTTATCCAAATTAGCATAGTCAAACATTCGATTAAATTCCATTTTGACCCTTCGGGATCAAATGTGATTCGCTCCTGAGTTTGACTACGATAATCAGGATTAATTAGAGATTTTGTAATTCGAACCCATTAGAGAATGATATGTTCACCTCCTGAGGTGATATATTATTCATAATGATGCGTTTAGTTTCAAAATTCAAAAAATTAAATATTCCCAAAGATAATTAATTATTTTTCAAAATTACACTTTTCTGTCAAACACTATGGTCCTTCAACCTTAGTCGCCTGATTACAGCCCTTTTGACCCACATCACTTGATGACTATATCATTTTTGACCAACATCACCCGCTAACTATGATACTTTTAACCTTTATTGCTCGTTGACTCCCATCCTTTGACCTCAATCACGCAACTATGATACTTCTGACCCTTGTAACCCACTGATTTTTATCTTTCTAACCTTTGTCAGCTGTTGACTAGTCATTTGACCTCAATTGCCCACTACAATCCTTTCAACCACTATCATCCAACTACGGTCACATCGACCTCTGTCGCCCGACTACGATCGTCAAACCACCATTGCCCGACTACGATCCTTTGACCTCAGTTTCCTGACTTCGATCTTTCTAACCCTTATTGATGTCGCTTATGGTCCTTTCAACCTACATCTCTCATTGACTATAATCCTTCTGACCACTGTCACTCGGCTACAGTTCCACGACCTCCCTCGTCCGACCACGATCCTCAGACCACCATAAATTGTCTATGATCCTCATATCTCCATCGTCTGACTATGGTCCATCTAACCTCCATCGCCTGCCAACTATAGTCCTTCTTACATCCTTCGCCCATCAAATATAGTGCTTCTGACCTCCATTTCTTGATTACAATTGCTCTGATCTCTGTCTCCTATCAACTACGGTCTCTCCGACCACTGTCACCGACAACGATCCCTCTAACCTTTATCACCCGACAACAGTCCCTCCGAGCTTTATCACTAGTCGACTACAATACTTCTGGCCTCCGCCACTCACAGACTTTTGTCCCTTTGACTTTAGTCACCCAATAACGGTCCCCAACCTCCATCACTAGTCGAGTACGGTACTTTTTGCCTTCGTCACTCACTGGCTATGCTCCCTCTAACCTCAGTTGCCCGACTATGGTTCTCGACCTCCGCCACCTAACTACGGTCGTGCCGACCATATAAATGAGTTAATGTTCTCTTGATAACAACTCTCATGACATTTGATTCTTCCAACTTCAATCATGCAATTTGCTCTATACGGTGTATACTTGTTACATTTTTTTTTCTTTCTTCCTATATATATATATATATATTGAGCAGACGCAAACATCTTCTCCAAAGAAAGGGTATCATTTGTAATCAACAACAAACATTAGTGTAATCATTTCAACTAGTGATTTTTTCTTTTTTCAAGATTTTCCATATAAAAATTTTGGTGTCTCTTATAGTTTTTGCACCCCTCTATTTTAAATGTATGTGTTCTTAGATCTTCGTTCAAATCTAAGATATTAAACTATTTATCTCTCTGCCGCCGCAAATGATGCAGCAAGCTTTGAAACTGCAACCAAAATGCTTGTCTGTCGGCCAATAAGGCAATAGACTTATTACAAGTAGGAGCGAAAGTGTAGGAGGCATAGGCCATTAACTGCTGGCGGCGGTTTTATTTTGAGCTTAGTTATAGCAACAGTTCGTTATGTGTTGAAATTGCTCACCTGAGCTGCTTGGCTTTGCCAGCGAAACAAAAATGCTAAAAATCAGGTTCTTTTCTCAGTCGACGTGGAAGAGCTATGAAGTCGGTAGGAAATGTCATCAAGCAAGAATAGTCCATTTTTTGTGGACAAATGATAGATTTCATTCTTCTTTGCTAGTTTTATGGAAATGAGAGACGCATGCCGCCTTTGGGATAACTTTTTTATTACTTTTTAAAATGAAGTTCTGAAAAAAAAACAATAAGAAAGTTGTCTCAAACTAAGGCTTCGTTTGAGACAACTTTCTTATTGCTTCTTCAAGCAACTTTCTAATTTTTGTACTAGGAAGCTACTTTAAGAAGCATAAAGAAAGCCATCTCACGACTTCGTTTGGGATGATTTTTTTATTGCTTCTTAAAGCAGAGTTTTAGTAAAAAAATTAAGGCATAGTTTGATTAGACTTCATTTCTCTATTTTCAATTTCAAGAAGTCAAAATCAGTAGCTTTTAAATGTTTGGAAGAACAACTTTTATATAATTCCTTTTCACGTAACTCTGTTTTTTTGTCGGTTATAAAAGTTATTTGATTTCTGCTTATTCCGTTTAAAACTCAGTTTTTACGAATAAGCACTTATATTCAAACAAAACTTCATAATTGAAACTTTGTTTTAGTAAATCTTTTTTTCTCAACATATGTTTCTAAAACTTCATTTTAAATACGCAACAACCCAACCAACAAAGACTTATATTAATACTAAAACTATGTTTTTAAAAAACAATAAAAAAAGTCGTCCCAAACGAAACCTAAGTATCTTTTAAAGCAAATTTAATAAGTTTAGCATTCAATTATGCTCG
Source organism: Dendrobium nobile (assembly GCA_022539455.1). Classification (NCBI taxonomy): domain Eukaryota; kingdom Viridiplantae; phylum Streptophyta; class Magnoliopsida; order Asparagales; family Orchidaceae; genus Dendrobium; species Dendrobium nobile. Next base: position 8,532,361 of record CM039736.1, read on the forward strand.
ATTTGATTAAGGCATCGTTCAGAAAATATTTTTGTTACCTTAGAAAACTATTATAGAAAATAATTTTGTATTAGAAAATCTTTTTGAAAGCACCGAAGAAGTAGTGGTCAGACAAAAATTATGATTGCGATCTCAAAAGTAAAGAGGCAAGAAATTAAATTGATTTGGCATGGCTAGGACTACCTTTTTTCATGCAACAATGTGTTGCAAAGGACTGTTTTGATTAAAAAAAATATTTTTATGTATATATAGTTTTGAAAATGTATTAATTTTCTTTGGGAATATATTAAATTTTCAAATTTTAGCTTTGAAATAAAACACAACATTAGGAACGATATATTATCTCAAATAGAGAGAATATCATTCACTAATTGGTCTGAATTTCAAAGCTTTAAGGTTATCCAAGTTATCGTAGTCGAACTCAGGGGAGACAACATATGATCTCGGAAGATCAAAATTATGTTCACTCAATTATTCAACTACAATAATTTGAATGAGAGACCGTTAATTTCATAATCAAAATCACAATAGAAATTGATATATCTCTCCGAGGAAAGAAGTTATCAATCACTATTGATCGTTCGAAAATGGAGATAATGATCGTTGAAATTTAGATTTTCCCAAAGATAATTAATAAAAGTTTTGAAAAATTGATTTTTTGAAAATAAGTTCTGGGTTTCTAAATCTCCTACGAGCGCAAGCCCTCGTAGTTAATTACATCGTAGGAAATCGGAATTTCCTACGAAAACTCTCGATTAAAATAGCGGTAGAATTTTTATTTAAGATTTTCGATGATCGATCTCAAAGGAGGAAAAGGGTAGGAATTTTCAATAGGGATTGGTTCAAGTTTGAGCAGTTATTTCTGGAATCAAAGGAAGAAAGGTAGGAGGTGTTTTTGGATTCTGAATTATTTCAGAAAACACCCCAATCTATCCTAATTGTTAGGCTTGTATTTGATTGAAAGAAATTTTTTAATTTGAATGGTCAATTTTATTAGAAATTTGGGATTCAATTCCTGAAAATTTGAGGTCTTATGGCCCGGGCCAGCCTCGGAACCTAAATCTAAATTGGGCACTAAAAGTTAGTGCCCCGAACATAGCTAGTGCAATGCGAATCTGGTCTTACCCCGGCCTGGATTGGGGAGCCAGCTAAATCACCTAAACGATTTTAAAATATGAGTCCAGTCTTTTTGTAGAGTGGTAGGGACATTAATTAGAAAAGTATAAAGAAATGGGGTCGACATCTAGAGCAGATCCTTAATTGACCCCTTAGACTTATGTTGGGTATTATGTCTAAATAATGCAATTAAATTTTAGACTCTTCTTAATTTGTTACTAATGCGGTGCATGCTAATTGACTCGATTGAATGCAAAATCTATATGTAGCAGTTTAAAAATTTTGGCTTAGAAAATAGGTTTTTCCCTAGAGATTGCATAACATCCCCTTGACAGATCGGCACCCTCATAGGCCAGGTGGTATGCCAAAACCCGCAGGCGGGGAGATGCCTAACAAGGAAGAGAAGTTATAATATGAATGCATGAAAAACCCTCGGCGAGTCCGAGCTTACTTCTTAAGACCGTTTAGAGTTTCTATCTTATCTTAAAATTTTTATTTAATTGAAGTAGAAGAATTTTTTGACAAACCCCTAAGAGCCTAAATCGAATTCCAGGTCAATCCAAATACGGCATGCAAATAAAAAAAACTAGAAAAGCAGGAATTCTAATGCGCAATCAATTAAAATAAATCAATCAAATTAAGTATATCAAATTGAATGTCTGTAGGCAAGTGTCCCTTATTATTACATCACAGAAATTGCAGTAAAGTAAAGTGGCCGGGCACCACTAACTACAACCCGGATTTCTAATCCTAAATCAAATGACTTTGAGATTTGGGATTCTTCTCGTTGTCCAATCCTTCATCTTCTCACGAGCATCTTGATTCGTCGGTTCAGGATATCCAAATGGAAAGAAACTCCCCCTTGATCGGGGTGTTTTCTTTCCTCTTTGGATATTTGTAAAGTATCCTAATTTGACTTCCAAATGGAAGAAGACTCTCCCCTTTAGGGATGTCTTCACCTCTTTGGAATTCAAATTGGATTAAACATCCAAATCTCAAATCATTTCAAATAAATTACAATCTTTACTGAATTGAATTTACATTAATTGAAATAAAAAAATCTAGACTCGATCCTGCAATGTTATCCTAATAATCAGTAGTTATATATTCAATCCCAAGCAGTTATAACATGAAAAATTGAAATGCATTTTTTTTAGCCACACTTGGCCATGCTCTTTTTATTTAAAGGGGGTCTTAAGCGCGGCAGGTACCTGTGCAAAGAGTCATATTTTTTTATTAACTGCCCCCTTTAGTTTTCAGCTCCTTATATGAGCATGGCCACCTGCATAAGATTGCACAAATATAATTCGCTCCTAACCTAGGGGTAAATCTAACGCACAGTCAAACACAGAGTGCAAGAAGTGAGTAAATAAACACAATCAATTCTATACTAGCAACCAACATGCAATGAAAGCTCGAAAAATACGACACACAACTGCAAAAAGTAAAACACCGGCCTATCCTAAGACTAGAGTTGGTTGTCCTATCAAACCATCTAAAGTGTGTGAGGAAGGCCGTATGGCTTTGATATGTCCTAAATAGGGTTATTAGTTAAAGTCATTTAGAGTTTGATTGGTTGAAAGGTTTAAGGGAAATTTAGTTAGAGTTTGAATATTAATATTTTGAATCTTTTAAAATTGATTATTAATTATTTGTTGGAAACCACCTTTGTTTCACACCGAGGCCGTGAAGTTTATTTCACCTTCCTTGGGGCTAAGTCAATAGCCTCGTAGGCCTGGGTTACCCAGTGGTACCCGATATAATTAAGTGATTTGATTCGGTTAAAGTTTGAGATTAATAAATTTTATTAGCGATGTTTGGTTGTTGATTTTTAAAGATTTATTAATTTAAGTTTTCCATTAATTGGTTCGTGGCGTTGTGCCACCAGGCTCGAGGAACCAGCCTCCTTAGGACACTTAGCCCCGCAGCCCGGAGTAGTCCAGCCGATAAACCAAATTAATGTAATTAAATTAAAGATTTTAAAAGGTTAAATAATTAATAATTAATTTATTTTAAGGTTTAACACCCCTTAGAATCCATTCGTGGCGTTGTGCCACCAGGCTCGAGGAACCAGCCTCCTTAGGACACTTAGCCCCGCAGCCCGGAGTAGTCTAGCCAATAAACTTCATCTTTAGGATGGTTGTTGTGTTTTAAAAGGTTTGTTGAATGCCTTAAACATTAAGCTAATGTTTTCTGGAGTTTTAAAACAATTTTGAGTTTTACGAATTTTTAGAATATTTTAATCATTTAATTAAGGGGTTGAAAATTGACTTTTTGATTAAAGGTGTTTTCTGTAAAGTTAGCATTTTATTAAAATACTAGACCTTACTACGATCAGTTAGTAGGTAAGTACATTGAAATCAGATTTTTCTACATTTTATTACGAAGGTTTGAAGTTTTGAACTAGTTTTAACTATGGTTTGACCAATTTGTTGACTTTTTGAAATATTATAGATTTCTGGATTTTAACATTTTTAACAAATATTAGACCTTATTATGAGTTCAATGCAACTGAGTTTGATCAATTTGGATTTTTCTTTAAATAGTTATGCATATTCAAAGTTTTGACTATTTAACGAATTATTAAAATCCTTAATTAGAGAATCATTTTGTGGTTTTTCTCCAAATGAATCCCAAACTCCTTGAAATCAACTCCAAAGGTCAGAAAAGACCTAAGGAGAGATTCCCAAGTGTTTGGGAAATTTTTTGGAATTTTTAGTAATTTTTAATTAATTATATTAATAAAATATTCAATTTTACTTAAAATTAAATTAAGACTTATGTTGCTGTCAAAATGAGTTGGTTTTAATTTTCATGGATTAAGGGTTTAATTATAGTCAGTTAGAGGTATTATACACATTTTTTGGATTTGTATCTGATTTATTACAATTTCCGGAAGGTTTAATGGCTTAATTAAGGTTTAAACTTAAGAAAATTGTTTAAGGGGCTTAATGACTTCAAAAATCAGTGAAAGTTTCTCTAATGGCTGTATATGTCCCTAAGTTCAAGAGTTCAAAGTTTTGAGTCAATAGGAGGTGGATCCTAATTATTGGGAATATTCTAAGTTCTCTACAAATAAATCCTTAATTATTGTCCTTAATGTCCCTAAGTTTAATAGGTTTGAATCAAAGTCTTGATAACCCTTTAAACTAACATCCATAGCATGTAATCACACCAAACAAAACCTAAATCTAGGAGAGCCTAAATCTAAGTGGTGTGTGCACAACCTAAACATGCAAGAACTAATATTAATTAAGATGGCTAATAATATGATTAATGAATAATTAACATGCAATCATTCACTAATCAATTCCCCATAAATTCTATTTAATCACATTCAATCTATACTTAAACTTTCAAGGGATCTCTCAAGCTTGGAAGATTTAAACATATATAATTTTAAAGTAGGTTTTAAAATATATAAATATATAGAAATACATATTTGTGTAAATATATATATTTCAAAATAAAATAATTAAAATAAATTTTGAGGGATTGAGAGACCCACTAAATTTTCAAATTAATTTTGAAAATAATTTTTTTTAATTTTCAAAATATTTAATATAATATTTAATTAAATACTAATTAAATATTAATAATATTCAAATAATTCAAATTAATCAAAATAAATTAAGTTTAAAAGTTTGAAAATAGTTTCAAATTAAAATCCTTAATTTTCTGAAAATTTGATATATTATTTGAATTTTTATGAATTAAATTGAATTTTTAATGAATTCTTGAATTTAAAAAAAAAATAATTAAATGAATTTAAATAATTCAAAATTAATTGATATTTAAAATAATACCTAAGTTAAATTTAATTAAACCTTAATTATTTTCTGAAATTTTAAATTATTTAAAATAATTATTACTTAATAACTTTAAAATTATGTAATTTTAGGTTTAATTAATTAAATGTTTAAAATTTTCCAAATTAATTAAAATATATATATAATATATCTTAAATTACCTTTATTTTCAAATTAAGCATTTAAAGATAATTCTCTGATTATATTAAAATAATATTAAAACTTAATACTTTGAAATGATTTAAAATAAATTATATATTTAATAAATTTCAATTGGTTATTAATTTAAAATTATCACACATTTAAAAATTAAAATAATTTAAAATATAATTAACATTTCAAATTAATTGTGATTCTAAATTAAAATGTTTAATTTTTTTTTTAAAAAATATTAATATAAAATAAATAAATGTTTTTTTTATTTAAAATTAATTTTATAATTCTTATAATTTTTTTGAACTGAAAATGATTTAAAAATGATTTTAAAATCACTTCCAGGAGCCTGGCGGCGCCGGCTGCGGCGGAAGCCACGTGGCACGGTGGGATTCGACTGTATGAATGGCGGCTGTCAAGCGGACCCCATCCACTTAACCAGCTCAGCATAATGCAGTGACCGTCCGATCTCCCGTGGAAAAGAAACCACGGCTCAGATAGGATCACACGGTCTGATCTCGCGGAAATGGATCAGACGGCGAGATATTGATCCCGCGGTTTCGAATGGACGTTGAGGATCTCGCCAGATCGCAATCCATACGGATAATAGATATACACGGTTGTACAAACCGCGGGATGACGAGATCCGAGCCGTTGATCACCGAATCAACGGCTCACGAAACGTATACCTGCAGCAGTCTATCGAGATGCCTTAGAATACGTTTTTTAGCTCGTTCGTTCGATTCAGTCAATGAAGTTAATTGAAATTTTAAACATGGATAGCTTACGTGAACAGAAAATACGGGGAACTTTTAAAATGATTAAATACGCACTTAATGAAAAGCTAATTAAATCTATGTGTCCTAAGCTAGGTTTAGAGATTTACAGCGATTCAATGGACGGTTTGAACCGTTTTTGGATTCTCTGAACTTGTAGACTGTCCATGCTAATATTTGTAGAAGAAACCTCGAGTCCACGACGCCTGGATCGAGCAGCAAAGTCCCTTGACCGGATTAAGCCAAGTTCGCCGGAATCTCGCCGGAGGAAAGCTTTGACCGGCGGGATTTAGGTGGGGAAATGTTTAGGAATCTCTGGGGAGCTCAATGGAACAGGAGACTGGGTTTGAGAGAGTTTGGGTGGAGAGAGAGGCTAGGTTTTTCGAATGAGGCTCATTTTGAGCCTTTTGCCCTATTCAATCCCCTCCAGATTGAATGAAGGGCTGAGATCAACTGTTTGGACTCCCAGATGGCTGCCACCTGTCCAGGGAGTTGGTGGGAGCAGAAGCCAAGGACATGGAGAGGACATCCTAGGTGGAAAGTCTATTTTGGCTCTTATGGGATCAAGGGTTTGATTTAAGCCGTTGGATCTTGATCTGAGGGTTATGGTTAGCTCTAGGAAGCTTCTAGACCTGACTCAATCAGTTGGAATATTTTTAGATTAAGTGGATTTGCTTGATGAGTTAATTAATCACCCTTATTCCTTCTAAAACCCCATGTTGACCGTTTGACTGGTCAATCAGTCAAACATGAGTGAGGTGGCAGCTGAGTTGGCCAGGAGTGACCTCAAAGAGGGTCTAGAGTGATTTGATAGGGAGTGGGCTAGCTTGAATCAAGCCATTTGGGCACTTTAAAGGTTTGTTGACCAAGTGTTGACTGGTCAACTGACCTTGTTGACTGCTGAGGTGGCAAATGAAAAATATAGGAAGCTGTTATGGATGTTGATTAAGGTCATTTCCAAGTTCATGTATGTAATTTGGGTTAAGAGGGCTTAATGGGCCCTTAATGGGCCATTAAGCCAAAACTAGTTAACTTAGTCAACCAAATGGGTCCAGGGTCGAGAAATAGGTTCACCAGATTCCAAAAGTCATTTTGTGTCTACTGGATGTGGCTCCAGGGTCTGAAGAGGTGGATTTGATCAAATGGGCCTATTGGGCCCATTAAGGGCATTTAAGTCAATTTTGTTTGATCTGGGAAAACATGTTGATCCCGGGTTTGAAATCAGGCTCAGCAAATTTCAAATGTCATTTCAAGACCAATGGAAGTGATTCCATGGCCTGGAGAGGTCATTTGGGTCAAAACACATATTTGGACCCTTAAAGGGCCTCTTGGGTCAAACCTATTGACTTGGTCAACCAGGTTGACTCAGGGGTTGGGAAAGGGTCCAATAAGTTCGGTTTGACATTTGAAACTTGTTGGAGGTGGTTGCATTCAATTTGGAGGTCGTTTGGTTTGAAATCACTATTTGAGCCCCATAAGGGTATTTTGGTCATTTTGGGCTCATGACCACTAGGGACTGAAATGAGTCCAGAAAATTTCAGTTTATTGATCAACATGTTTGGATCAATGGTCTAGAAGTGACCAGAGGCTTTGTTGAAGGCTCTAAGGTCAGAAACTTCTATGTGACAGGTCCAGTGGCATGAGCTGTAAATATTTGAAGGTTTTACAACCTTTGGATTTTGATTTAGTTTTTGAGGTTAGAGACCTCAGAATGGGCTCAAATTTGGTGGGTTGCCTCCAGATACATGTCCCATCAGTATGCAACTGACAGACTCTGAATCGGAGGTCATTTGATTGATTTTTGAAGTGTTTGAAAATTTGCTGAAAAAGGCCTTTTAGGACTTAACCTTTTAGCATTGAGTTTTGGTTTGAAATTTTGGATTTGGATTGGGTTTTGGATTTGATTGATCATGTGTCTGGATTTATTGATGATCTAGGTAGATCCTAAAATCTGACTCCTAGAAGGGTCTTAAGGTCCAGAATAGAACCTAAGGTCTGAAGTCTAGAAGGATCCTAGGGCCTAGAGTTTGAATTGATTTGAAAATTAATCTATGGTCAGGATTAGTCGAAGTAACCTCATACAAAAATGAGGTCAACAAATGGACCCTCAATATGTGTAATAGAATAAAATTCTGTTGCACATATTGGCGTTGACCGAGATTAAAGATCAAGTCTGGAATTTTGATCCTAAGGGAATGAAAAGTTTATCCCTGGGGAATCAAGATTTGGATTTGTACTAGGGTAGTGCCACGGAGGGCATACTCTACCACTAGTGGATCTAATCCTAAGGGAAGGAGGAGACCTAACCTTAAGGAAAAGAAGAGTGACTGAACTATGTGGGGCCCAACAGGCTTAATTCCACCTTTAGTCAGTCGAGATCCTAGGAGATAGGAGGCACAGGGACTCACACTTACTCCTAACGGATCGAATTTGTACTGGGTATTCAATGACTAACCTAGCTAGAAAGCACTGGGACTCACATCTAACTAGGGGAACTAGCCAAGGAGATAGTCTGCCCAAATCTCTAAGGATTTGGCAAAAGCTATCTAACCCGAATTTGATTTTATGCGCTAGGATGGTGCCACGAGGGGCTTGCTCCTCCACTAGCAGATCTAATCCTAAGGAAAGGAAGCACAGGGACTCACACCTAACCTTAAAGAAAAGAAAGTGTGACTGAACTATGTGGGGCCCAGTAGGCTTAATTCCACTTTTAGTCAGTCGAGATCCTAGGAGATAGGAAGCACAGGGACTCACACCTACTCCTAACGGATCGGATTTGTACTGGGTATTCAATGACTAACCTAGCTAGAAAGCACTGGGACTCACATCTAACTAGGGGAACTAGCCAAGGAGATAGTCTGCCCAAATCTCTAAGGATTTGGCAAAAGCTATCTAACCCGAATTTGATTTTATGCGCTAGGATGGTGCCACGAGGGGCTTGCTCCACCACTAGCAGATCTAATCCTAAGGAAAGGAAGCACAGGGACTCGCACCTAACCTTAAAGAAAAGAAAGTGTGACTGAACTATGTGGGGCCCAATAGGCTTAATTCCACTTTTAGTCAGTCGAGATCCTAGGAGATAGGAAGCACAGGGACTCACACCTACTCCTAACGGATCGGATTTGTACTGGGTATTCAATGACTAACCTAGCTAGAAAGCACTGGGACTCACATCTAACTAGGGGAACTAGCCAAGGAGATAGTCTGCCCAAATCTCTAAGGATTTGGCAAAAGCTATCTAACCCGAAATTTGATTTTGGACGCTAGGATGGTGCCACGAGGGGCTTGCTCCACCACTAGCAGATCTAATCCTAAGGAAAGGAAGCACAGGGACTCACACCTAACCTTAAAGAAAAGAAAGTAGTTCTAGAATTCAAAAAGCATTAAATAAGATTGAGTCAAGTTCAGTTGGAAAACAAGTATTTTATTGATTCAAAGATCGAGCTACATCAAGCATAGTATTTCTTCAGGAAACGCCCGTTTACAGGAAGCATCGGATGATTTCCTTTACAATCCACTAGCTTATATGAGCCTCCTTCGTAGACTGTTTCCACTACGAAGGGTCCTTCCCAGGTTGGTTCAAACTTTCCACCGAGTTTTTGGTGTGCTAAGATAGGCCTCCGAAGAACCAAGACCAAGTCGCCTACTTGGAAGGTTCTAGGTCGCACTAACTTATCGTGAGCTTGAATCATTCGGGCTTTATATAATTCTAGGTTTTGTTGAGCTTGAAGACGACGTCCTTCAAGGCTTTCAAGTTCTTCCAAACGGAGTTGTGCATTTTGTTGAGTTGTAATCTGGTTCTGAATTGCGATTCTGAGCGAAGGGATCTGAACTTCGAGAGGGAGTACGGCCTCAGATCCATACACTAGTGCAAACGGCGTGGATTGGGTCGGGGTTCGATAAGTGGTCCTATAGGCCCACAAAGCTTCCACCAACCTCTCATCCCACTGACATTTATTATCATCGAGAGTCTTTTTGATGATTTGAACCAAAGTTTTATTGAAGGCCTCCGCCAATCCATTAGCCCGTGGGTAATAGATTGTCGAGTATCTCCAATCAATACCATGGCGATTTGCAAAATTATTGATCTTTGTAGACTTGAAAGCGGACCCATTATCGGATATGATTCTACGCGGAACGCCAAATCTATATACGATATGGTCACGGAAGAATTTCATTACATGGTGTGATGTTACATTTCTCAATGGGACTGCTTCCGCCCATTTTGAAAAGTAGTCAGTCGCTGCTAAAATGAAGCGATGACCCTTAGAAGAAGGAGGGTCAATTGGCCCAATGATATCCGTGCCCCAACTTTCGAAGGGCCACGAGGCTATCGTGAGATGCAACACATTAGGCGGCTGATGTAAAACCACACCGTGTACTTGGCACTGATGACAACACTTTGCAATTTTCATGCAATCGTCAATCATCGTAGGCCAGTAGTACCCAAGTCTTTTGATCTTCATTTTCATCTTTGGACCCGATTGATGAGCACCGCACAGTCCAGCATGGACTTCGTTAACAATCTTCAGGGCCTCACATTTGTCTAAACAACGGAGCCACATCTGACCAAACGATCGTCGGTACAACGTATTGTTGACTAGTGCGTAGGATAGGGCACGTTTCTTGATTTGATGGGCAAGTGATTTCTCATGAGGGAGCTTGCCTTCTTGAAAATATTCAATTATCGGTTGTCTCCAATCTGCTTCTTCATTGACTGCTGAAGAGGTAGAAAGGACTTGAAAGATTTGTTTGTTGATGTACTCCAAATCAATAGGAGACAGGACTTGACGACCCTGGACCTCTATAGGGATGGAATCTTCTTCTGGGCAGGCAAATTCCTTTGCAAGCTTTGCGAGGGCATCCGCCGAAGAATTGCTTCCACGGGGAATCCTATACATAGTTACAATCGAAATTTGCTCGAGCAAATGACAAGTGTACTGATGGTATTTCAGGAGTTTAGGATTCAAAACCTTATAGGTCCCAGCAATCTGGTTGATCACCAGTTGAGAGTCACCAAAGATTTTAATCTCTTTAATCTCCATTAAAATTGTAAGTTCCAGACCAGTTATCAGAGCTTCGTACTCAGCTTCATTATTCGTACAAGGTTCTGATAAGTGGTAGGAAAAATACATCATTCCCTTATCTGGTGTTATGAATACCAGGCCAACTCCGGCTTTCCCGGGAATAGTAGATTCAGGTGTTTTGCCCCGCTGAGAGGACGCAGCACCATCAAAATACATTTCCCAGGTTTGAGTAGTGGCTTCCTCAAAACTCATAATTTGCTCATCAGGTAAATCATCGTTTAGAGGGGATTCTGCCGGCAACGGGTGTGCCGCAAGGAAGTCGGCGACGGCCTGCCCTTTCACAGCACGCAGGGGAATGAAAGTGATTTCGAATTGGAGCAATATCATAGACCAACGAGCCAAACGTCCTGACAATGTAGGCCTGGTCATAAGATATTGCAAGGGGTTGAAACTGGAAATAAAGTTGATTTGATGAGAAAGCATGTAATGTCTTAGTTTTTGAGCTGCAAAGACTAAGGCGAGACAATGTTTCTCAATCGTTGGATACCGAATTTCCGTTGGTAAAAGTCTCCGACTTAGGTAGTAGATAGCGTTCTCTTTCCCTTCGTCATTGACTTGAGCGAGGAGAGCCCCGAGAGACTCGTCAAGGGCCGCAGTGTAGAGTATTAGAGGTCTCCCCGGAATAGGGGCTGCCAAGACTGGTGGATTTGTCAGGTATTGTTTGATATTTTCAAAAGCAGATTGACATTTCTCGTCCCAAATGAATTTGGCATCCTTTTTAGCGAGGACCGAGAATGGTTGACATCTTCCGGAAAGATTGGAAATGAATCTTCTTATATACGCCAGTCTACCTTGAAGAGACCTTAGTTGAGTAAGGCTCCTAGGAGGCGGCATATTCAAGATAGCTTCGATTTTAGCAGGGTCTATTTCAATTCCACGGTGCCTTACTACGAAACCTAGAAATTTTCCTGACGTGACACCGAAGGCGCACTTCAAGGGATTCATCTTAAGGTCGTAGCGACGCAACCGCTCGAAGACGATTCTTAAGTCATAAAGATGAGCCTCTTTAACTTTACTCTTGACAACTAAATCGTCGATATAGCATTCGACTTGATTGTGGATTAAGTCGTCAAAGATTTGAGTCATAGCCCGCTGGTAGGTTGCACCGGCATTTTTAAGGCCAAATGGCATCACTTTATAACAAAAGATCCCTATAGGACTTCTGAATGCAGTGTTTCTCTCATCTTCTGGGGCCATCTTGATTTGATTATAACCAGACGAGCCATCCATAAAGGAGAAAACAACATGCGAGGAGGCGATGTCCACCATTAGTTCTGGAATTGGCAAAGGAAATTCATCTTTAGGACATGCCTTATTCAGGTCTCTATAGTCAACACAGACCCGGATTTGACCATTTTTCTTTCGAACGGGCACAACGCTGGCTACCCAAGAAGGATATTGCTCCTCCCGGATAAATCCGGCTTCGGCCAGTTTCTTAACTTCAGAAATGACTTGTTGTTCAATCTCCAGACGCATGCGTCGCGGAGCTTGTTTGACAGGAATGACATCATGCCGGATTCCAAGTTTATGAACTGCTATATCGGCGGACAGACCCGGCATTTCGTCGTATGTCCAAGCGAAACAGTCCTTAAACTCGGATAGAAGTTGAATTAGATCCTTAGACTCGTCCTCAGTCAACAAAGAACTTATGAACGTGGGGCGAGGGTCATCCTCTGTTCCAAGGTTAATTTCTTTAAGTTCATCAACTGTCGATTTAATTTCTTCTTCAAATTTAGGGGGTGCATCCCGAATTTGAACTTCATCTGAATCGTCTAAGGTCTCCAAACAAAATCTGTCGAGCGAATCGACGATTTCAGTAGGGACACTTTCAGATTCACGATGGATGGTTATCATCAAGCAATATTCATCATCGTCAAACGAACAAACGGTACCAAAGCCGATACCACTCGTCCAATTTTTATTGAATTTGGAATTCCAAATACATTGGTGGTATCTAGCTTGACCCTTAGTCCATTGACTTGGAGCAAAACCTTTAGAGATAAGAGCTTTAACACCAAGAGGAAAGTAGCCGAAAGGTAATTCCATTAATTCGTTGAAATCTGCCTCTTCAAGGATTACATCACCTTCGTTCCTTGAAGAGGAGGTGCCAGGGAAGAACCTCTGGACTTTCCTTACTTCTCCATCTAAGTTAGGGGAATCCTTAGTTACTAACCCTGAGACTCTGTCAGTAGACAGTGGGGTTAAGGCTAAGGATTTAACTACCCTATTAAGCTTTTCATACATACTCAATTCAGGCTCATCACTTTGAGGTTTAGAATTGTTACCCTCCTGGTCACTATCCGAATCTAAAGTGAGATCAAACTTAGGGGGAAGATTAGATTTTTTATAGTCAAAAGCAATTCTGTCACCCCTCTTTCTTGGTTCTTCATCGGAACTTGATTCAAGTTCGATGTACATCGGGGAATTCCTTCTTTCAGTTGAAACACGGCCTCGGCCACGTGCTCTTTGGGCCATCCTTCCACCTCTTTGAGGCAAATTGTTTGGAGGCCTAAAGACCACATGCTCGACGTCGTCTTCGCTGCTTGAACTTTGTTCTTTTGTACTCTTGATTTTTTCTTTTCTCTGCTCTTGAATTGCTTTTGAACTATGACTTTCCACTTTTTCTTCCTTAACAGTGATCTCTACCTTAGGTTTGGTAGTGGACCCTTTGGGAACATAATATGCAGCATCCTCGTAGATCCCGATCTCGTGAATAGAGAATGGTTGCAAATCACCCCTGATTTCGAACTCAATGCCATCTCGTTGGTACTTGATGCATTGATGTAGGGTGGAAGGAACCATCCTATACTCATGGATCCAGGGCCTACCTAAGAGTGCATTAAAGGATGTCGCCGAATCAATTATATGAAATTTCGCTTCAGTTTTCAATTCTCCTATTTCTAGAAGAAGTGTGATCGAACCTAAAGCCTTCTCGCCTTTTTCGTTGAACCCGCGAAGCACTAACTTATCGGTTGAGAGCTTGCTAGTATCAATTCTAAGGTATGCGAGAGTCTTTATGTTCATCACGTTGACCGATGCACCCGGATCAACAAGAACTCTTTACAATTTGAACTTTCCCACATTTACAGTGATATAAAGTGGACGATTGTGATCGACAGTTCCAAGGAGTAGATCTTCATCGGAGAAGGTAACTCCTGGGATTTCCTTGAAGTACAGAGCTTCTTCCTCGGAAGTTGAAGCGAGTTGAGCTAAGCAAATCTCTGGGTCGAGAAGTGCTTTAATTAGAGTCTCCCTCATCTCTTTTGAAAGGACAAGGGCATCGTAGATGCTCAACTTAGCAGGCAACTTCCTAAGGTGAGCTAAGATATTGTAATCGACACTTGGAACATTAACATCGGGACCCGATGCATTCGTAGGAGAAATTGGTTGTTGAGTAGGAACTTGAATCGGATCAGTGGAAACAACTTGTTTTCCCTTTTCTTGTGGTGGAAGCCTAGGGGGTAAAATCTTGCCACCACGCAGTTGCACTTGCACGATTTCATCGGAAGGACAAGCTACGGGGAGGTCTACGCTCTCCTTAGGTGGTTGATTGTCATTTTCTGAATGAGAATCTGAATCCGAAAAATCTATCACGACGGGACTCCCTTGAAAGTTAATTTCAGGGGTATCACCATCTGATAAGACATCAAATTTATCTTCTCCTTGAAGGGTCAAATCCGGAGGGCTGAGTTTTTGAACTTCTTGATTGTCCTCAGCTGGCTCCGGGTTATTTTCAACGAAAGAGTCATTTAAAATTTCATTCTCAACACTAATCATCAAAACATTTGCAGAAGGATCTTTCTTTTTATTTAAATTTTGACCCTTTGCCTTTGATGGGGCAAAGTAAAAGTTAGATAACTTTAGTGGGGCTAGTGGTTTTGAGCCGCCATCCACCACTTGTACACATCTCTCATCAACAAATTTCCTCTCTACAAAAGGTTCACTCTTTTTATTTTTATTTGATACAGTAGTTCCTATAACTACTGGAGAGGAAATCGTCCCAAAGTCCTCCTGCGATGCCTCCAGCTCAACCTCCCAAATCGGGCCCCGGGCTCTCGTCGGTAACTGTTGAGAAAGACGAAAAGATTGGTTAATCGACTTTTTAAATGCCCGGGATAGTGCTATATCCCAACCATCTTCAATGGAAAAAGAAAGATTAGAATTATTACCTGAGATGGATTTGACAGATCCCTGATCCGGATCGACCAAGTATTCCTTTGGAATTATTATGTTACCTTGACGGAAGTTTCTTTCAAACTAGTCCATGAAAACAAAGCAGTCCTCGATTGTATGGCCCAACATGCGGTGGTAAGCGCAAAAATTGGGGTGATCCCCCTTATTTGCCTCCTCCGGCTTCTTGGCCTCTGGCAATCGAAAGTCTGGCTTCTTTTGGAGACTCTTGAAAATTTTTCTTACCGATTCTCTTTTAAAGGGATAAGAACGAGCCAATCTCTCTTTAATAGTCATCGGGTAAGGTCCTCGAGTGGGTTGAGAAGTTACCTGAAATGGTGGAGGTTTCTGAATTTGTTGATTGGTAGGATTACTTGATTGAACGTTTACCGGCTTCTTCCCCTTATCGACTGCTGAAACCGTTGCTGCCCTCTTTTCAAAGGATTTCAACGGTTTACTAACCTTCTTATCTTCAGTAGAATCCTTCAAGAATGGCATTTTGGAAGGCTCTTCTTGTAGATTACTAGCTTTATTAAGAAGCTTTTCGAAGGTTTTGATTGTAAACCCCTTTAACAGAAAAGCAATAGGCCCGTGAATATTCTTTAGAAGAATCTCCACTGCATGTTGCTCTTGTAGCTGGGGTTCACATTTCATCGAGAGGTTTCGCCACCTCAAGATGTAGTCGACTAAAGACTCGCCCGGCTTTTGTTTTTCGATGACGAGATCACCAACGGTTACACGTTGTTGAGCTCCTGAGAATCTCTTTAAAAAGAGACCCTCGAGCTCTGTGAAAGTTTTTACTGAACCGTTCGGTAGATATGCATACCACTCAAAAGCAATACCGGACAAACTACTCACAAACTGACGAAAGAGTAGAGCATCTGACCCTCCTGCATTGCAACAGCTTGCTCGGAAATGGGCCAGATGCTGTCTTGGGTTTTTTAAGCCGCTAAAAACTTTGAAAGAAGGTGGCACAAAATCCTTTGGATAAGGAACCAAATCATATTCCTCTGGGTAGGGTCTACCCTTTGGAATAGATACAGTTCCTTGTGAATGGGCTAAGGCCTCCCTTACCTGGGTCTCAATCATTTGACGGATATCCTTTTCTGGTGGAGAAGTGACTTCTGGAAGCTTGAAACTAGAATCAGCCTTCCTGCTGTGCTCGCCCGTCGTGAGTACTGTAGGCTGCAACTGCTCGGGTTTAGACTGTTGTGCCTGGAACATCTGATTCTGCATTTGTTCTACCTTTAGCATCATCTCTTCGACCTTTCTTTCCAGACTTTTAATGTAATCATCTTTCTCTCTCAGTTTGACGGAGGTATCGGAATCTGAGTCGACTGCTGCTGACTCTTCTTCTTTATCGGAGCGATGTTTAGAAGGTTTAGCATCTTTAGTTGATGCTCGAGTCTCGACCATATGCACATCTGCTCCTAGATCCTCCTCTACCAATAAATCATCTTCATCTGGATTAAATTCTTCAACAGCCTTTTTCTTAAGTATATCTCTGATTTCTTGGACTACTTCCTCAACCGGCCTCCCATCTATGGCTTCAGTATAAATTGGCAAATATCCGTCATATTCCATCACTTGGTCATATTCTTTCACACTTAACTTATCAAAGATATCATTAATCTTAGCGTCTTCTTCAGTGATTTCCTCACTGACTAATTGGTCCAGCATTTCTTGATCAGGATCTTGGGTCGTCTCCTCCCCTCCGACTGTCCCGGGGTCGGTAGTCGCAAGGGTGACATCCTCAGCAGGGTGAGGGACATCTATCTTAATTGGTGATGGAGGGGCTTGAACAGCTGGGGCTCCAACATCAACACGAATAGAGTCCTCACATCCCTGAACTGGGAGTCCAGGGAGTTCAACTGGTATCTGAATTTGAGGTTCCCTGAATTGAATTCCAATACATCTACTGAACTTCCTTCTTGTGCATGACTCTTCTGGTGACATGGGCCTCTTACCCTTAACATCAACTGGTTTCGGTTCCTTAAAGACTGTTTTAGACTTTGCTATCACTGGGGCCAGCTTTGACAGTTTTGAAGGTGGGGTCGGTGGTCTGCCACTAAAAGGGCGACTCTGGCCAGACCCAGTTAATACTATCTCCTCCGTCTTTGTAGACGGGAGGCGAGGCACCCAATGGTATCCATCCACTAAGACCGACGAGACAGGTTGTTTAACGAATTTCTTATTCTTTCTCACTGGCTGAGGAGTCAGGTTCTTAGCTTCAGACTTTTCTTCTTTAAGAACTTCTTTCTCAAGTTTGTGTGAGATCACTCCCTTCAAGTGTCTCACATACTGCTTTTTAGTTTGACCTGTTTGGGCAGTACAGGTATGGATGATATTTCTCAACATCCTGGTTTTCAAAATTTGTTTCTCCTTCGGGGTTCTCTTAACAGAATAATCGACAGGGCTAGGCGGAGTGCTAGCTATCCGAGTAACTCTCTCCTCCCCTGCAGCAGCTGCGAGGGGGTGAAAACGACTCCCTTTAAGGAGTGGAGAAGAGGCAGGGATTGGCAGCTCCTCGGCAGCCTCAAAATCGACTTTAGACAAGGCCTTCAACTCGGCCACCTTCTTGGTCTTGGTAATTTTCTTTCTTAACCTCCTGAGGTAGTTCTTCTTGGAATTCTTACTACCATAAAGGGTCTCAGCGCTAGAAGATCCCTTCTCAAACACTGTCTTGGCTGCAGCGGCAGCTTCCAGTTTCTTTGCATCTTCAAGGAATTCTTTAGGCGCATTAGCAATATCTAATGCTGACCACAGACTAAGAGGGGCATCGTTCCCGGCTCCTATGGCTAATTGAACTATAGGGGCATCTTTCTCACCCTCGACAGCAAGATCCACCAAGGTGTTTCCATTCATTACCAGTCTAAGGGACTTAAACCCTATTCCGAATTGGATTGAGTTCTCATAAACCAGCTCTTCAATCATCAAATCACGGTCCATTGAAAACAGAAGTTTGCCAGCCATTGCAGATGATTTAATTATCTGAGAATTAGAAAGTGGAAGTTTGAATCAGAATTTTGAATTAAATTTTGAAAAGAAGTCTATATCTTATCATGTATATCGAATCATAAGAACTATAATTCGGTATACGATAATAAAATGTAGAAGTTAACTTTGATTTAAAGAAGATGCTGAATCTTTATTGTATATATGTAACTACAAACAAATATTGTAGAAACATATAACAATACTGATTTGAATTTGATTTGAGTGAAATTAGAGGAAATGTTTGAATTTGAAGATGATCGAGTTTTCATCGCACATGTTTTACCATTGGAGAGTGCTATGATGCTACATGTAACAATGAGGATTGAATTGAATTTGAAGGATGAAGTTTTGAAAATTCAAAAATCCGGCAGCATTTCCCCTTATTTTTGGAACTCAAGGTGTTGAATTTTCATTCAACAGAAAGGTTCTCAAATAAATATAGGGAAAGCTATTAGGAAAGCTTCACTCTTTCAACCCTAAGAATAATCAACGGGTAAAATGTTAAAGACAAACTTTTACCGGATAGAATTTAAGGGTTCGTTGTATATGAGAACATATAACAACGTTAGTCAATTAGATTTGTTTTTTAGAAAATTCAAAAATTCGGCAGCATTTCCCCTTATTTTGAGACTCAAGGTGTTGAATTCAACATAAAGGTCTACAATTATAAGGAGAAAGTACCACAAGGTTTTCAAATACAATCAAAAGCTGAAAATTGAAGGCAAAATCTTGCCATGAAAATTCAAGGATATGTCGTATATGTTTCTTACGGCGATCGTCGTAATAAGGTATATACAACAATCATTCAATTTGAAATGATCTTTTAAACAGATAATTAAAAATTCAAAATTTCGGCAGCATCTCCCCTTATTTTGGGACTCAAGGTGTTGAACTTTCATTCAACAAAAGGTCCACATTACTTAGGGGAGATTTATTTTGAATTTACTTAACTCTTTCATTCTAATTAATGGATTAAGAACGAAATGTCATAGCTTAATTCTATCGATATAATTGAATTTTTAATGAAATCTTTAAAATTGAATTCTACGATTAATCTTATATATATTGAATTGAAACAATTATAACTCAATATACAACGATATCATGTAGCGATTGTTTAGATGTTGGAAAGAATTAACTCTATCAAAAGATTGAAGATTTTAAATTTTAAAATTAAGGAGAATTTCTATAAGTTATATAACTTAGCATGCTACTAACAATCCGAGCACGCAAGTTTCTAACATTTATAGAAATGTCTAGAGGGAGATAGGCTTAACTCTTTCGCTCTACCAACCAAGTTGGAGGCAAAATGTTCAAGCCCGATCTAGAGGGAAATTCCCTACACTCACCTCTCATTTGACCACTCTTAATTGAATTGGCCACACTCTTTCAAGAGAGAAATGAAAGAGGGACCAATGGAGGGAAAGGTAGTTAAGACTACCGATTCAATAAAATTAATATTGCTATTAAAGATGGAGAGTGAGATAAGTCCCCAGTGGAGTCGCCATTTTTTGGTTTGATTAAAAAAAATATATTTATGTATATATAGTTTTGAAAATGTATTAATTTTTTTTGGGAATATATTAAATTTTCAAATTTTAGCTTTGAAATAAAACACAACATTAGGAACGATATATTATCTCAAATAGAGAGAATATCATTCACTAATTGGTCTGAATTTCAAAGCTTTAAGGTTATCCAAGTTATCGTAGTCGAACTCAGGGGAGACAACATATGATCTCGGAAGATCAAAATTATGTTCACTCAATTATTCAACTACAATAATTTGAATGAGAGACCGTTAATTTCATAATCAAAATCACAATAGAAATTGATATATCTCTCCGAGGAAAGAAGTTATCAATCGCTATTGATCGTTCGAAAATGGAGATAACGATCGTTGAAATTTAGATTTTCCCAAAGATAATTAATAAAAGTTTTGAAAAATTGATTTTTTGAAAATAAGTTCTGGGTTTCTAAATCTCCTACGAGCGCAAGCCCTCGTAGTTAATTACATCGTAGGAAATCGGAATTTCCTACGAAAAATCTCGATTAAAATAGCGGTAGAATTTTTATTTAAGATTTTCGATGATCGATATCAAAGGAGGAAAAGGGTAGGAATTTTCAATAGGGATTGGTTCAAGTTTGAGCAGTTATTTCTGGAATCAAAGGAAGAAAGGTAGGAGGTGTTTTGGGATTCTGAATTATTTTAGAAAACACCCCAATCTATCCTAATTGTTAGGCTTGTATTTGATTGAAAGAAATTTTTTTATTTGAATGGTCAATTTTATTAGAAATTTGGGATTCAATTCCCGAAAATTTGAGGTCTTATGGCCCGGGCCAGCCTCGGAACCTAAATCTAAATTGGGCACTAAAAGTTAGTGCCCCGAACCTAGCTAGTACAATGCGAATCTGGTCTTACCCCGGCCTGGATTGGGGAGCCAGCTAAATCACCTAAACGATTTTAAAATATGAGTCCAGTCTTTTTGTAGAGTGGTAGGGACATTAATTAGAAAAGTATAAAGAAATGGGGTCGACATCTAGAGCAGATCCTTAATTGACCCCTTAGACTTATGTTGGGTATTATGTCTAAATAATGCAATTAAATTTTAGACTCTTCTTAATTTGTTACTAATGCGGTGCATGCTAATTGACTCGATTGAATGCAAAATCTATATGTAGCAGTTTAAAAATTTTGGCTTAGAAAATAGGTTTTTCCCTAGAGATTGCATAACATCCCCTTGACAGATCGGCACCCTCATAGGCCAGGTGGTCTGCCAAAACCCGCAGGCGGGGAGATGCCTAACAAGGAAGAGAAGTTATAATATGAATGCATGAAAAACCCTCGGCGAGTCCGAGCTTACTTCTTAAGACCGTTTAGAGTTTCTATCTTATCTTAAAATTTTTATTTAATTGAAGTAGAAGAATTTTTTGACAAACCCCTAAGAGCCTAAATCAAATTCCAGGTCAATCCAAATACGGCATGCAAATAAAAAAAACTAGAAAAGCAGGAATTCTAATGCGCAATCAATTAAAATAAATCAATCAAATTAAGTATATCAAATTGAATGTCCGTAGGCAAGTGCCCCTTATTATTACATCACAGAAATTGCAGTAAAGTAAAGTGGCCGGGCACCACTAACTACAACTCGGATTTCTAATCCTAAATCAAATGACTTTGAGATTTGGGATTCTTCTCGTTGTCCAATCCTTCATCTTCTCACGAGCATCTTGATTCGTCGGTTCAGGATATCCAAATGGAAAGAAACTCCCCCTTGATCGGGGTGTTTTCTTTCCTCTTTGAATATTTGTAAAGTATCCTAATTTGACTTCCAAATGGAAGAAGACTCTCCCCTTTAGGGATGTCTTCACCTCTTTGGAATTCAAATTGGATTAAACATCCAAATCTCAAATCATTTCAAATAAATTACAACCTTTACTGAATTGAATTTACATTAATTGAAATAAAAAAATCTAGACTCGATCCTGCAATGTTATCCTAATAATCAGCAGTTATATATTCAATCCCAAGCAGTTATAACATGAAAAATTGAAATGCATTTTTTTTAGCCACACTTGGCCATGCTCTTTTTATTTAAAGGGGTCTTAAGCGCGGCAGGTACCTGTGCAAAGAGTCATATTTTTTTATTAACTGCCCCCTTTAGTTTTCAGCTCCTTATATGAGCATGGACACCTGCATAAGATTGCACAAATATAATTCGCTCCTAACCTAGGGGTAAATCTAACGCGCAGTCAAACACAGAGTGCAAGAAGTGAGTAAATAAACACAATCAATTCTATACTAGCAACCAACATGCAATGAAAGCTCGAAAAATACGACACACAACTGCAAAAAGTAAAACACCGGCCTATCCTAAGACTAGAGTTGGTTGTCCTATCAAACCATCTAAAGTGTGTGAGGAAGGCCGTATGGCTTTGATATGTCCTAAATAGGGTTATTAGTTAAAGTCATTTAGAGTTTGATTGGTTGAAAGGTTTAAGGGAAATTTAGTTAGAGTTTGAATATTAATATTTTGAATCTTTTAAAATTGATTATTAATTATTTGTTGGAAACCACCTTTGTTTCACACCGAGGCCGTGAAGTTTATTTCACCTTCCTTGGGGCTAAGTCAATAGCCTCGTAGGCCTGGGTTACCCAGTGGTACCCGATATAATTAAGTGATTTGATTCGGTTAAAGTTTGAGATTAATAAATTTTATTAGCGATGTTTGGCTGTTGATTTTTAAAGATTTATTAATTTAAGTTTTCCATTAATTGGTTCGTGGCGTTGTGCCACCAGGCTCGAGGAACCAGCCTCCTTAGGACACTTAGCCCCGCAGCCCGGAGTAGTCCAGCAGATAAACCAAATTAATGTAATTAAATTAAAGATTTTAAAAGGTTAAATAATTAATGATTAATTTATTTTAAGGTTTAACACCCCTTAGAATCCATTCGTGGCGTTGTGCCACCAGGCTCGAGGAACCAGCCTCCTTAGGACACTTAGCCCCGCAGCCCGGAGTAGTCCAGCCAATAAACTTCATCTTTAGGATGGTTGTTGTGTTTTAAAAGGTTTGTTGAATGCCTTAAACATTAAGCTAATGTTTTCTGGAGTTTTAAAACAATTTTGAGTTTTACGAATTTTTAGAATATTTTAATCATTTAATTAAGGGGTTGAAAATTGACTTTTTGATTAAAGGTGTTTTCTGTAAAGTTAGCATTTTATTAAAATACTAGACCTTACTACGATCAGTTAGTAGGTAAGTACATTGAAATCAGATTTTTCTACATTTTATTACGAAGGTTTGAAGTTTTGAACTAGTTTTAACTATGGTTTGACCAATTTGTTGACTTTTTGAAATATTACAGATTTCTGGATTTTAACATTTTTAACAAATATTAGACCTTATTATGAGTTCAATGCAACTGAGTTTGATCAATTTGGATTTTTCTTTAAATAGTTATGCATATTCAAAGTTTTGACTATTTAACGAATTATTAAAATCCTTAATTAGAGAATCATTTTGTGGTTTTTCTCCAAATGAATCCCAAACTCCTTGAAATCAACTCCAAAGGTCAGAAAAGACCTAAGGAGAGATTCCCAAGTGTTTGGGAAATTTTTTGGAATTTTTAGTAATTTTTAATTAATTATATTAATAAAATATTCAATTTTACTTAAAATTAAATTAAGACTTATGTTGCTGTCAAAATGAGTTGGTTTTAATTTTCATGGATTAAGGGTTTAATTATAGTCAGTTAGAGGTATTATACACATTTTTTGGATTTGTATCTGATTTATTACAATTTCCGGAAGGTTTAATGGCTTAATTAAGGTTTAAACTTAAGAAAATTGTTTAAGGGGCTTAATGACTTCAAAAATCAGTGAAAGTTTCTCTAATGGCTGTATATGTCCCTAAGTTCAAGAGTTCAAAGTTTTGAGTCAATAGGAGGTGGATCCTAATTATTGGGAATATTCTAAGTTCTCTACAAATAAATCCTTAATTATTGTCCTTAATGTCCCTAAGTTTAATAGGTTTGAATCAAAGTCTTGATAACCCTTTAAACTAACATCCATAGCATGTAATCACACCAAACAAAACCTAAATCTAGGAGAGCCTAAATCTAAGTGGTGTGTGCACAACCTAAACATGCAAGAACTAATATTAATTAAGATGGCTAATAATATGATTAATGAATAATTAACATGCAATCATTCACTAATCAATTCCCCATAAATTCTATTTAATCACATTCAATCTATACTTAAACTTTCAAGGGATCTCTCAAGCTTGGAAGATTTAAACATATATAATTTTAAAGTAGGTTTTAAAATATATAAATATATAGAAATACATATTTGTGTAAATATATATATTTCAAAATAAAATAATTAAAATAAATTTTGAGGGATTGAGAGACCCACTAAATTTTCAAATTAATTTTGAAAATAATTTTTTTTAATTTTCAAAATATTTAATATAATATTTAATTAAATACTAATTAAATATTAATAATATTCAAATAATTCAAATTAATCAAAATAAATTAAGTTTAAAAGTTTGAAAATAGTTTCAAATTAAAATCCTTAATTTTCTGAAAATTTGATATATTATTTGAATTTTTATGAATTAAATTGAATTTTTAATGAATTCTTGAATTTAAAAAAAAATAATTAAATGAATTTAAATAATTCAAAATTAATTGATATTTAAAATAATACCTAAGTTAAATTTAATTAAACCTTAATTGTTTTCTGAAATTTTAAATTATTTGAAATAATTATTACTTAATAACTTTAAAATTATGTAATTTTAGGTTTAATTAAACAAATGTTTATTTTTCCAAATTAATTAAAATATATATATAATATATCTTAAATTACCTTTATTTTAAAATTAAGCATTTAAAGATAATTCTCTGATTATATTAAAATAATATTAAAACTTAATACTTTGAAATGATTTAAAATAAATTATATATTTAATAAATTTCAATTGGTTATTAATTTAAAATTATCACACATTTAAAAATTAAAATAATTTAAAATATAATTAACATTTCAAATTAATTGTGATTCTAAATTAAAATGTTTAATTTTTTTTAAAAAAAATATTAATATAAAATAAATAAATGTTTTTTTTATTTAAAATTAATTTTATAATTCTTATAATTTTTTTGAACTGAAAATGATTTAAAAATGATTTTAAAATCACTTCCAGGAGCCTGGCGGCGCCGGCTGCGGCGGAAGCCACGTGGCACGGCGGGATTCGACTGTATGAATGGCAGCTGTCAAGCGGACCCCATCCACTTAACCAGCTCAGCATAATGCAGTGACCGTCCGATCTCCCGTGGAAAAGAAACCACGGCTTAGATAGGATCACACGGTCTGATCTCGCGGAAATGGATCAGACGGCGAGATATTGATCCCGCGGTTTCGAATGGACGTTGAGGATCTCGCCAGATCGCAATCCATACGGATAATAGATATACACGGTTGTACAAACCGCGGGATGACGAGATCCGAGCCGTTGATCACCGAATCAACGGCTCACGAAACGTATACCTGCAGCAGTCTATCGAGATGCCCTAGAATACGTTTTTTAGCTCGTTCGTTCGATTCAGTCAATGAAGTTAATTGAAATTTTAAACATGGATAGCTTACGTGAACAGAAAATACGGGGAACTTTTAAAATGATTAAATACGCACTTAATGAAAAGCTAATTAAATCTATGTGTCCTAAGCTAGGTTTAGAGATTTACAGCGATTCAATGGACAGTTTGAACCGTTTTTGGATTCTCTGAACTTGTAGACTGTCCACGCTAATATTTGTAGAAGAAACCTCGAGTCCACGACGCCTGGATCGAGCAGCAAAGTCCCTTGACCGGATTAAGCCAAGTTCGCCGGAATCTCGCCGGAGGAAAGCTTTGACCGGCGGGATTTAGGTGGGGAAATGTTTAGGAATCTCTGGGGAGCTCAATGGAACAGGAGACTGGGTTTGAGAGAGTTTGGGTGGAGAGAGAGGCTAGGTTTTTCGAATGAGGCTCATTTTGAGCCTTTTGCCCTATTCAATCCCCTCCAGATTGAATGAAGGGCTGAGATCAACTGTTTGGACTCCCAGATGGCTGCCACCTGTCCAGGGAGTTGGTGGGAGCAGAAGCCAAGGACATGGAGAGGACATCCTAGGTGGAAAGTCTATTTTGGCTCTTATGGGATCAAGGGTTTGATTTAAGCCGTTGGATCTTGATCTGAGGGTTATGGTTAGCTCTAGGAAGCTTCTAGACCTGACTCAATCAGTTGGAATATTTTTAGATTAAGTGGATTTGCTTGATGAGTTAATTAATCACCCTTATTCCTTCTAAAACCCCATGTTGACCGTTTGACTGGTCAATCAGTCAAACATGAGTGAGGTGGCAGATGAGTTGGCCAGGAGTGACCTCAAAGAGGGTCTAGAGTGATTTGATAGGGAGTGGGCTAGCTTGAATCAAGCCATTTGGGCACTTTAAAGGTTTGTTGACCAAGTGTTGACTGGTCAACTGACCTTGTTGACTGCTGAGGTGGCAAATGAAAAATATAGGAAGCTGTTATGGATGTTGATTAAGGTCATTTCCAAGTTCATGTATGTAATTTGGGTTAAGAGGGCTTAATGGGCCCTTAATGGGCCATTAAGCCAAAACTAGTTAACTTAGTCAACCAAATGGGTCCAGGGTCGAGAAATAGGTTCACCAGATTCCAAAAGTCATTTTGTGTCTACTGGATGTGGCTCCAGGGTCTGAAGAGGTGGATTTGATCAAATGGGCCTATTGGGCCCATTAAGGGCATTTAAGTCAATTTTGTTTGATCTGGGAAAACATGTTGATCCCGGGTTTGAAATCAGGCTCAGCAAATTTCAAATGTCATTTCAAGACCAATGGAAGTGATTCCATGGCCTGGAGAGGTCATTTGGGTCAAAACACATATTTGGACCCTTAAAGGGCCTCTTGGGTCAAACCTGTTGACTTGGTCAACCAGGTTGACTCAGGGGTTGGGAAAGGGTCCAATAAGTTCGGTTTGACATTTGAAACTTGTTGGAGGTGGTTGCATTCAATTTGGAGGTCGTTTGGTTTGAAATCACTATTTGAGCCCCATAAGGGTATTTTGGTCATTTTGGGCTCATGACCACTAGGGACTGAAATGAGTCCAGAAAATTTCAGTTTATTGATCAACATGTTTGGATCAATGGTCTAGAAGTGACCAGAGGCTTTGGTGAAGGCTCTAAGGTCAGAAACTTCTATGTGACAGGTCCAGTGGCATGAGCTGTAAATATTTGAAGGTTTTACAACCTTTGGATTTTGATTTAGTTTTTGAGGTTAGAGACCTCAGAATGGGCTCAAATTTGGTGGGTTGCCTCCAGATACATGTCCCATCAGTATGCAACTGACAGACTCTGAATCGGAGGTCATTTGATTGATTTTTGAAGTGTTTGAAAATTTGCTGAAAAAGGCCTTTTAGGACTTAGCCTTTTAGCATTGAGTTTTGGTTTGAAATTTTGGATTTGGATTGGGTTTTGGATTTGATTGATCATGTGTCTGGATTTATTGATGATCTAGGTAGATCCTAAAATCTGACTCCTAGAAGGGTCTTAAGGTCCAGAATAGAACCTAAGGTCTGAAGTCTAGAAGGATCCTAGGGCCTAGAGTTTGAATTGATTTGAAAATTAATCTATGGTCAGGATTAGTCGAAGTAACCTCATACAAAAATGAGGTCAACAAGGACAAAGATCGATGCTTTGGGGGCGGTAATGGCTCTATATGTATGACATGTTTGAATACATATGATTAATTATTAACTTTTGAAAATTGATGATTAATATATACCAAGCCAAAAATTTTTCCATTAAATTTTTTTAAATATAAATATCATTACATTAGACAATTAACTTGAAAATTTTATCATTGATGTAAGATAAAGTGGTGGATTTATGAATTTGAAAAAGAAGTTGAGAGCTTGCACACAAATTAATAGAGATAAAGAAGAATGATATTTATAATATTTATTATTTGCATAAATTATAATAATTAATAATATTGTTCTAAAAAATTATTTCATTTTGAAATTGATCATTTATATTATCTAAATGATTATTTATTATTAAGATTCATAAGTATATCTTAAATTTTGATATTTATGTATCAACTTTCCTTAATTATATCCTTAATAATTAAGGATAATCAGTTTATAACTCATAATTTTTTAGTAGCTCTAAACTTTTTACCTTTGTTACTTATTTATGGTAGCTATTATTACTTAATTATCAAAAGAGCCATTATATAACCACTTGAAGCTTAGGAATAATAAGAAAATATTGAAATCTTCTTGAAAGATTGTGGAGGTAGTGGTTAGGTGGCTATTTGGCTTGGAGAATTCTCTGATTTTTTGTCATAGTCATTGGGAAGACTTGAGTGCTTGTTTAGACCTCATAAAGACTCCCTCCTTATGCCCTCATAAGTCTAAAGAATCCACTCCAAGTGCTCACATCATAAAATTTCTAGTGGGAAGAATTTTGAAAAAAAAAATATTTATATGTTCATTGTGCTAATCATTAGAATTCAATAATTAATTTTGGTACTTGTATTCTCTTGCAATCTTTATGGCATGTTATAACTTATAAGTGGACTTTATTTATATAAAAAATTTATATAAGATTTTTATTATACACATCAATTTTGTATTTGCCTAAAATTTGTGTGTGAGATTAGAAGGCGAATCTTTTTAGTTTGATCTGAAAGTTTAGCACAACTTTGAGTTAAAAAATTTTGATTGTACGCTAAAGTGGTGTTGTGAGTAGGGCTGCCAAAATTGGGTCATGGGTCGGGTTCGGGCCCAACCCGAACTGACCTGCTACTAGTTGACCCGACCCGAACCCGACCCATTTTTTAAAATGGGTCACTTTCTCGGATCCGGACACAATACGCTTAAGACCTGGGTTAACCCGACACAACCCACCAACCCGTCGTCATCTTTACTTCTGATCCAACAAAAAACAGCGAGTTGTCGACTCGACCAAAAGGAGTGTCGTCAAAGGAGGCATTGGTTGCCTTCTAAATCACAACGACAGAGGAAACTCCCTCCCTCCGGAGTCTCGTTGTCGTCTTTACTTCCATTAATCCAACAAAAAGAATGACGAGCTCGCCGAACAATCGTGACTTCCAAGTTCCAACCCGATAGCTAGGAAGGAACGTCGTCGAAGGAGCCAAAGAGGTGACGCAATGGCAGCTGGAGGCACTTCCAAGTTCGTCATCAATCTTCTCTCCTACAGTCCCATGGCCTCTTCTCCTTCGATGTCGCCCGTCGAAGGAGCCAAGGAATCAGGGGAGTACATGTCAACTTCAAGTTAATAGGTTGACTCGGATCAGACTAACTTTTTCAAACGGCTGGTCAAATTTTGGTACCCAAATCTGACCCATTTGCCGAACGAGTTGACCCTAACACAAAATTTTTCGTATTAGATTTTCAAGTCATGTCAAATATTTACACCCCTAGTTGTGAGGTCTAGGGAAGAGATATTCACTGCCCTGTGAAAGAGAAAGTCATAGAGTAGTAAGATTGGAATTGGATAGTGAGAATCCTGAATAGTTTGAGGTCTAGAAGTAAGTCAAATAAGAACCAAAACCTATAAAGATTTTAGTTTTCCCATTTGTTCTATTACTTAAACTTGTGTGCATGCATATTTACTTATTTTTCTGAAGTGATGAATTAATGTAATATTTTCTCTTTTCCAAATGTTTAGAGAAAATTATTTTACCCAATCTCTTAAATTTGTTTACTCTTGAATTAATTATCAAAGAATATTCATCATCATCATTATTATTTTATGTTGTAATTTTTTTTTTAATTCATATAATTTAGTAGTAGTTAGTAAATTATATAGATATTATAATTGAATTAATTTACATTGAGCTTAATAGTAACTAATTCACCCACTTATCCTTATCATTTATAACTATAAATAATATTGCTCATCTGTAATAGACTACTTCCTATAAGGATATTTTGCCACTCAACTAAAAGGACATTGCAATGGCTTCAATAAAAATAATTTGACCACTAAAAGGACATGGCAACTCACCACATTAGCCTAACTTGATCTTTTATGCACTAAAAATAATTTGCATAATTTATGCAATTTTTTTAATTAGTAAATCTGTCACTCCACTGAAAGGACATTGCAGTGGCTTAAGAAAATTAATGTATTAATTAACTTATAATATTGTTGCGGGCTAGAATATACGTGACGATAGAGTTGTAATTTTACGTCTTAGCGTTGCACGAATATTCAGCTCACACACAGAGAACACAAGATTTTTACATGGAAAACCCTGGAAAGGGGAAAAATCACGGGGCCTAGCCTAGTTGAAAAGATTTCATTAGAATTTGAGTTGATTACAGTGGGCTGACTCGTCCCAGAGGACGATCAGATTACAAATGTCAACCGTATGGTTGAAGTGTAGTGTGAAATATGACGTCACTTGGAAATTGAGACTTTAGTTAGTAGTCCGATAGTGACTTGGCAGAATTCTGGCGTCAGTTGATGGTCTGACGGAGTTTAGGGCCTTAAGTGTTGGTCCGGTGGAGTTCAGGCCCTTAGGCGAGGATATGGCAAGGGTGAGGGCCTAAGGCGGTGATCCGACGAAGGTGAGGGTCTCAAGCGGTGGTCCGACGAAGGTGAGGGCCTCAAGCAGTGGTCCGGCGAAGGCGAGGGCCTCAGGCGGTGGTCCGGTGAAGGTGAGGGCCTCAGATGGTGGTCCGACGAACTCAAGCGGTGGTCTGGCGAGCTCAGGATGTGCTCGAGGAGGAGCTTCTTCCTTCTCTTCTTTCTCTTCTTTTCTTCTCTTCTTGCTTGGATCTCCTCTCAAGAGAAATGAGATGTCTATTTATAGATTTCTGGAGTCGCATGGCCCGTAAATAGGAGAGAGATCAAGGGTAAATGGGGAGTGGTTGGATGGACGGCCGATGTTGAATCCCTTGATCATGAACCATTTGATGGACATTTGAATGTCTTAGTGATGTCGGAATTCAGTGATCTTGGGCTTGTTGGATTCTTCTCGTCGAGCCGCTCGATTCGACTATAAGCACGTTATGTTTAGAAGCTGTTTGGTTATCCAAATTGTTATTTGAACCTTCCAACAACGCTTCTAACCCTTGATTCGGACCCGTTTGGGCTCGGATTGGTTTGAATTTGGTGTCGTTGGGTTCGTATTCTCGAGACACTCAGTTCGACTATAAGTTTGCTGAAATCAGAGTTCGGATGGTCCCAATTTTAATTTTGGAAGTTTCCAACTTGATTTTGCATCTAGATTCGTGCCCGGTCAAGATAATGTTTTGATGACATGTCAAATAAATTGAATGAATATTGGTAGTTAAATGGCTAATTATGACCTTTATTATTATTATTATTATTATTATTATTATTATTATTATTATTATTATAATAGAAGAATAAAAAGAATATGGCTCCTTTGAAATATTCATTTATTTTTTTTTAGGAGGATTTATAGACATAGGTTCTAAAATATTAGGATTTAGATATTTAAGTATTTAACACATAAAATCCACTTTTACATCTTCTTGCAATCAGTTAACTTCATTACGGGACATCGCTTTATATATTGATCATTATTCGGAGTGATAGGATTCATTTTTCTTTTGTTTTCTTTTTATGGTTATTCCTCGTAGGATTGAGAGAGAGAGAGAGAGAGAGAGAGAGAGAGAGAGAGAGAAAGAGAGGTAGATATACAAATACATGAGAGAATTTGGATGATTAGTACTTTTGTTTGAAGCTTTTTTTAATTTCTTTTTCATTTCATCTACTAGGGGGGGGAGGAGGGGGAGGGGGGTCCTCATGGTGTTTTGATGTGGTGTTATATCTTTGAGAGCCATTTATTACTTTAATAAGAGCAGATACCCGTTGTCTTAGTAGGAAAATAATTAGGAGAATAGTGCTTCATGCATTATGTCCGGTCGTCAGGACACCCAATCCAGACGAGCCACATCATCCTAATACACTAGGTCCCGGTGTATTTTGGTGATGTGGCGCATCTAGATTGGTGTCCGGACGAATCCGGACACCGGACGTAATAATTTACCCTCATCTACAAGCTCTTATGCAAGACATAGGGCGATGAGACGAGCAGATACTAGCCGTACCAACAATGGCGAAGGAAAACATGATTAGTGGCACATTTTTTTTATCATTTGAATGTTTTGAGTGTTATGTATGTTAAAAACGAAAAAAAAAAAAAGATTAAATTGTCGCATAGGGTGCCGGAAAATACTTTTAATTTGGTAAAACAATGACTTTTATGGTATTAAAATAAATAATTTTATTAATGTTCTATAAAACAAAATACCATATCTTTCAATTCAATAAGAAAAACATTGATACATACAAATAAAAATATATTTAAATCTTAGGATTCTATATCATCATTTATCTAAAGTGATGAAATTGTATTGGTTTTATATAACAGACCATGTGTTGTTGGTCTAATTAGGCCAATCAAGCTGGTTCAAGTCTGAAAGTCATAGAGAGTGTAGTAGCTTATGAGATTGGACTCATATTTTTGGAGTGAATCATGTGTTAATAAAGGTCACATGTGATGCTAATGGATGGATATGTATCATTGAGATTTGAAATGGAAATATTATTGAAGAACACTACTATTTTTTTTTTTTTTGGGTTAAAAATATTGAAGGTACTGGAGAAGCAATGAGGAATGGCAAGTGCCATGGTCAATCGATAACTTACTCGCTGACATCATACAATGAGAGATACGTAAATGCAGATGATGGGCAAGCAATGACAGTCGAGAGAGAGTGGCTAGAAGGCAACAACCAGGTGATAGAGATCTGGCGATAGTGGTCAAACGATAATGATTAGGAGATGATGGTAATCGTTAGCACTAGTACCAATCGACAGATAAAGCTCTATGATTTATAATATATCTAATCTCTCTCCAATTTTGAGGCCCTTCTATGTATAGCGTGGAGATTAATTTATAATTTGGAGTGGCATTTCAGTAATTTTTGCCAAAATCGCTAAACATTCTATTCAATGATCTGTGATGATTCTCTTGATTATAAACTTTTTATTAGATATTTAAGTGCCCTAATGATATTTGATTTAAGTGATTTTGGATTTTGTTGAATTTCTCTCATTGAGAGCTCATTTAGACTATAAATATGTATGATTTGGAGATCATTTGATCTCTCAAACAGGATCATGAAAATTTCAACTATACTTTTAAGTATTTGTTTCAATATCATTTTAACTCAGATCAATGCAATTTTAGTGTGATTGTGTTTGTCTCTTCAAAAAAAAAAATTCCCGGCTATAAATTTATTAAAGTTTAGGGTTCAGATGACCCCACACTTAAATATTATATAAAAAATAGCTTATAATTCTCCTAATATAAAATCTAACTAGTCATTTATTTATTTAAAATATTATAAGTAAAATTAAATATTTAAAACACAACATTTTAATGTTTTAATATTACAGTAATATTGCATAAAATAAGTTTGTATAGTTTTAAACATAAATCGCTATTCAACGTTTTAAATCGTAACGTTTGAAACATAACTTTTCCATGCTTTAATATTAAAATAATAGTTCATAAAATTGACTTTTATGGTTATAAATACAACACAGACATAATTAAAACAATAATTAAAAAAAAAAAAAACATGACTTCTATATAATAACTTTAAATACAAATTATAAAGTTAATTAAATATTATTTTATGTTTACATTTATGTAATGTAGATAATTAAACATAATCTTTCAAAGAATAACATTTAAGGGCGACTTTCTTACTGCTTTTTAAAATAATTTTTTAGTACAAATTTTTTAATTTTTTTACTAAAAAGTTATTTTAAGAAGCGATAAGAAAGCCGTGCCAAAAGAAGCCTAAAACAATCATGTATATAGATTTGTCAAATTTCTAAAGATAGTTGATCTGCTTTATCGTCGTCTCCATGTTTATTGATGACTTTAGCTCATGTGGGATAGCTTTTTTACTGTTTTCTAAAATAATTTTTTAGATAAAAAATGTTTTAATTGAACTATAATTTTTTTTTACTAAAAAACAACTTCAAAAAATAATAAGTAAGCTATCTCAAATAAAACCCTTACCTTTATTTATCGTCTATTTCATAAGACTTGATTCTAAAATTGTCTGGCAAATTGTCCAATTTGAAATAGTTGATAAATATTGTTGATTAATTAAAGATAATTTATACATAAATAAATTAATTCATATGCAAAATTTTAATAAGAGATGAATGATTTGCATTTATTATGAGATATTTAATTACTTATTGCATTCACTCTTTCTAAAGAATCATACTGATTGTGAGTTTCATTCAGAGTTATGAGAAAGTAAAAATTTATTTTGTAGCTCGTGTAGTGAGCTGACGGTTTCCCTTAAGGACTCTGTAACCCCGTTTTTATATCAACGCGTAGGCCCCGCCGTAGATTTTAACAAAACAAAAATTATATGATTAAAAAAAAATTCTATGATTTTATTAACGCGAGATGTTATTTTATAAGGCAGATTATATTTATTTTTCTTTTGTATTTTCAATTTAGCATATTTATATAAGGCTAAAATGTCATTTACAAATTAATTGCAAGGTTTCATTACTTTTATGACACTATTAATTTTTTTTTTGAAAAAATATGCATTTTTTAGTGCAGAATTATAAAACTATACTAATATATTATTTCAACAATGATTTTAATAAAAATAATCTATTTTTTTTATAAATATGATCATTATTATAATTATTTATACTGATAAGCTTCTTAATTTGTTCTTTTTATTAAAATATATAAATTAAATACATACAATTTAAATTGCATTTCATATATCTGAACTCCAGTTTCAGCAAACTTACATTCAAACTGAGCGTGTTGAAAATACAACACCAAATTCAACTCAGTTCAAGCACAAATGGGTCTGAATTGAAGACCTGAAGCGCTATTGTAAGATTCAAACCATAATTTGGATTACCAAACGTTTTCCAAACATGACATACTTATAATCGAATCGAGCAGCTCGACGAGACGAATACAACGAGCCCCAGATCGTCAAAATCCGATATCATTAAGACCTTCAAATGTCTGACGAACGGTCCACGATCAAGGGATTCAATATCGGTCGTCCATCCAAACCACTCCACATTTGCCCTCGATATTCCTCCTATTTACTAGACATGCCATTCTCAAAAATTATAAATAGCCCCTAATTTCTCTTAAGAGGGGACCTAAGTAAGAAGAAGGAAGAAGAGAAGTGAAAAGGAGGGAAAAAGCTCCTCCTCAATCATCGTCAGAGTTCCGCCCGACTTTCAAGTGATGTCGGAGTTTCGCCTAACTTTCAAGTGACGTTGAGTTTCACTCGACTTTCAAGTGACACCGGAGTTTCGCTCGACTTTCAAGTGACGTCAAAACTCCGCCCGATCTCCAAGTGATGCCGGAATTTTGTCTGATCTCCAAGCGACTTTGGGATTCAGCCTGAATACCCAACATTGTCGAATCTCAAATTCTTGTTTGTAACTGAATTTCAATTCGGGAGTGGATTATTGTAATCTGATCGTCCTAAAATTTTAAGAACGAGTCAGTTTCTTGTACCTCAAGTAAACACTAGTAGAATTCTTTCAACTGGGCGTGACCCCGTAGTTTTTCACTTTCCAGAGTTTTCCACGTAAAAATCCTAGTGTTCTTTCATCATTTGTTTGTGTGCTGGATATCCGTACAACGCTGAGACAAAAAACTTTTTAACTCTATCGCTGTGTATATTCTAGCCCGCAACAATATTAGAGTAGAATTAATAGGAATGAAATCTTATATTATTTTTTATTTTTATAATAATTCACTAAATAAAGTTACTTTGTGATCATATAATTTAAATTTTTTTTTTAAATATTTACTCGTGATATAAACTATTTATATTAATAGCATTGAATATATTTTGAAGGCTATAAAAGGGCCGAGCCTTGCGCTCAGCTATCCCATCTATTCGGCCCTCGGAAAAGCCCATCAGACAATAATGGGCTGCTCGTTGAAGCTTTATTTGTTCGAGAGCCAAGGTGCGCCTTCTCCATCTCAACGAGCGACGCTGCTCTGAGAATTCCGAACGGCGTTGCTGCCGTCTCCCCGGAACCCCAAACCCTAGCACTCTCAAGAAGCTTGGCGCGCACTACGAAAGCTTCCACTGATGAATGCATCCAGGCTTTTTGACAAATGCGTCTCTTCCCTCTCGCGGCGCGTTCAGAAGGGTATAGGCGGTCGATCGAGAGTCGCACAGTGCAATTGACCATTCGAAGGCCACGTAGCTGCAATACTACCTCTCATGCTGAACTCAGGCATCTTGCGACCGATTCAACCTTTCACACTTTCTAATAGATCGAATCTCCTCCCCAAGGCAGTAGGTTCTTTGAGACGTGACGAGCAGACTAATCATGAGTCTCCCTCTCCCTCTCGACGGTGGGACTTCGAACCCTGAAGAGTACGATGTGTTGGTATGCATCTACCTATCTCTATCGGCAACTGTGTTTTTGAATTATAAAAAATAGGTCATTCGTTCTCCCTTTCCCTCATGACAGCGTTGAACATTGAACAACAGGCGCAAACTGTCAATGGGTGCTGCCGTTACATGTAAATATGCTTTAATTTATGTTCATAAGTTAATTTGTCAAATATCTTTAGGGTTTCATCGAATCAATTGATATCACTGTTATTTGATTTTCACAATTTCATTCACACTTCTAAAACAAAGGTAGAAGCATTTGAATGCGTACTTGCTTAGATATGGTTGTTCTCTTATAACAGATGGATGGACATTCCATAATGGGATAAGTTTAGTTAATTTTTTTTGGTGAATTGTCCAAGATGAATTGCATTCATAGAGTTAATTTATGCAATTTATGCCAATTCTTTCTAAAAAATTGCAGTGAAGATATTCGAATTGTTGAACAAGTTTATAGAGGAGATCGGGGCATATAATATGATTCAAGTGGTTATTGATAATGCTTCTGAGAATATCCTTGTAGGTGTGATACTATGAACTTCCATTTTCTTATGCTTGTATGCTATTTGAAGTAGAATTTTAATTTATTCTCTCATGATTTTTTTATATAATGTAGGAAAATTATTGATTGAAAAATATCCCCACATATATATGACTCTTTGTGTCCCTTCTTGGTTGAATTTAATGATGGAAGATATTTTTAAAGTTTAAATATTAAGATGATGCTTTGAGAAAGAGATGGTGATACAAAGTTTCATATATTCAAGATCTCAGTTTCTTGACTTAATGAGAATAGTTTTTTTAGCTAGGTAAAGATTTTGATCGATTTACCAGGCAACTAAACATACCAATCAACACCATTCCTAGTGAGGTTGTTGACAATTTGCCACAACATGAGAGCATCAGTACCTCCGACATTATTATGATTTGCTCTAACACGAGCAAGGTGTTGTTGGCGATTACCTGTCTCATGACATGCTTTGAATTATGGTTGCAACAAAGACCTTATTGAAGGCCTTGACAGTGTAATCTACAAGACTTTGAGGTTGTCCTCCTAGACCATATTGGAGGTTACTACATCAGTGATAGACCTATTTGCACTATTCCCGACAAAGGGTATGTATAATCCTGCTAGATGATATTGCTCCTTTCCTTGAGGCAATTGTGGTCTTGACGGTTTGATCTACAAGAGTTTTGAGTTGTCCCTCCTAAACCATTTTGTTAGTTACGACATCAGTTGGTGAGTTATGCTTGACTGTGCGGCTTGCCTTCGTGGAGCAGATGTTGATACCTTTGCAATGTTGGTATATTTTTTGGAGGGAACCTATGCTAACTATATAGTGGTTTGGGTCGTGGATGGTGGTTAGTTTTCAAATTTCTCAAGATGGTTTCATCACACATGAGACTTGTGGTCACCATAGTTTCCATATCTTTCATCTCCTCTATTTTCTTTGACAATTGGGCAATGCCTATGCAATCTTTATGTACTTTAAGTTACTAACACTGGATTTAACCCAAAAAATATCACATCCACAGTGTGAGTACTTTTCTTAGTGTTAAAGGAGGGCTAAATATGCATTTCTGGTGGATTACTTTTACACCTTCGTCTTCCTCCTCTACTTAACCCGCCAAAATAGTATTGTTCACTCTTGGACCCTTATGGATCATGTAGATGTACTTGATAGGCAGGTTTTCATGGAAGTATCTTTGATTTTCCTCAATATCGGGTATGCCAATATCACACATATCCTCCTCAAACTGCTTTTCAGTTGAATAAATCTGAGGATGATGCCTCTAGGGGTATCTTTTGCTAGATTCTTATTCTCTGTGAATTAAGGAGGAAGTCTAACCCATCTTGAACATGTTTATGTCTTCTCCATGCACTTGATTAGGAGCATTGATGAGTTGCTTATGATGCCATTCTCAGCAGAACCTTGAGGCAATGGACCTAAAGGCTTCCTATCCTTGTCCTGCAATTGTAGGACTTAGGTTGTCAAGCTATAGCTTTTCCTTTGTCATGGGATCTGCTATCGATGGATATACAATTCTTTTGATTTGGACTCTCATTACAGTGATTGCACTGCTTGAGAGCTTTAGTAGCTTGAGCAGCTTAGTTGTTGGAAAGTCATGCGTGGACAATCCTATATGTCTCCTTCTCCAGGTATCTTGTTGAGTCTTTTGGCAATGTTGACTTTAAAATTTCTTGACATTCATTTTAACTCGAAGCGATGTATGTGTAGCCTCAAGTAATTTAGATTATCCCAACCTATTTATGCCTCAATTCCGAAGTCAATGAGTTGAGGGGTTTCCTTTCTTAGGCCTCTACACTTCATTGCCAATAGAATTTTATGTATCTTAAATGATACTATGATTAGTGGTTTGGTCTATCAATGGTTGTATTATAGTTTTTCTGTCAAGTTGACTTTTTTTTTTCCTAAGGATGGAAGCTTTTGATTAATAGTGAGGACTTTTTATTTGCCTTCAACCCATGAAAAGGTTTAAACTGGTTAGAAGTGGGAATGGTTTGTGATCTTAGCCTCAACCAACTCCCTCTAAACGTTTGTTGTTGTCTTTCTCATTGTCCTTTCTGGTCTCTTTGAGGAGGAGGCCTTGCATCATATTTGTTAAAGAAAAATTAGAGAGACGACAAGTGTATGACGGGTTCAAAGGTGCTTAGAGTGCCCACGGTGTTGCTCTTCTTCTTTTGAAGTTGCACCCTCTCATAGAACTAAAAAATATGGTAAGATATATTATCGTGGTGGAACAATTGTCATCGTATTTGGCTTTTTCTTTTAAGAAGAAATAGGCCTACTTCAATTATCTTGGGGATCTCTCTTGATTGACCCTTCTTGGCCCTGAATTCTTTCCTTTGCTATGAAAGTTCAAGCCTTCATAGGGGTTGCACTTCCCATAGTGAACTTCACCCGGATCTGATTATTCCCAAACATGATAACTGATCCAACAACTCCAATGGTGAGGGGTTGTGGGAGCGTTCATCCTCATCCACTTCAAAAATTTAATTGTCGTCTCGTTGATTTGCCATCATAACCTCCAACCTTCAGTAATTCTATATGGGACTAGGGAACTTTTTTGAATGATTGATAAGTAGGAAAAACTTAAGTAGCATCATTGCACATATTTATATAAAATCAAACTTCCGTTTAAAGCTAGTTGGCATCTTAATTTGACTTTTGAGTTAGGGAAAGGGAGCAACCCAATGGGTTTGAATTTGACTATTAGATGCTAAGAGGCAAGAGAGTTTCTCTTGGCTGATCTTAGTTGATAATCAAGGTTCTAATGTGGGCATAACCACAATGACCGGAATAGCTTAGCCAAATGGAGCATAATGACTTTTCAAATATGGGGAAATTTTTCTCTTGATGGAGTTGTCAATGTGGGCATAATTACAAATTAAAGATGTCAGCACAATTGTTGGGTCATAATTGTCAACAAAGGATTATGAAAGCTTCTTGAAAGGGATGGAAGGTGTCGAGTAACTTCTCATGAAGGTGCTTCATATATTCTTGACTATAAGGGCAGAAGCATTATTCAACACCCTTGAAGGTTGATTTATCATTAAACCTTAATCTTGGGCACAGGTTACAACCTTGTTGATTGGCAAAAGAGGAGATTTACATCAGGCGAATAAGTCCCTACTCTCTAGTATGATTTTTTAGATGGAGCACTCCACACCATGAAGTCATGTATTAGGGTAGAAGAGAGGGGACAACAAATGTCAAAACTCTTACCCTCTTGGATTTCCACTTTGCACTCTTACAAAGTTTTACTAACAACACATCTTAAAAATATGTAAGCGATATCTTACATAAAATATTTTATTTATATTGAAAAGTAGAGTCATTGAATATGCTTCATAATACATCAATTTGCTATAAAGCATTTGAATGAGACTCAAATGGCTCATATACATCAGCTTCTCAATAGTATAATATGAAAACATCGTAAGGTCAAGGTAAATTAGGAAAGCTTTTAGAAGTACACCACTTCTTGAGGATGTGCAGAAAAATGTGATTGGTTCCCATGAGTCCGATTGCTCACAGGCCCAATATTATCATGTTTCTATATCAGTTGAGCTCGTGAGGCTCTAAGGGATAACTCTTCAATGCATACTATGATGAGTCATCTAGCACACTTGCACTCAAGGGTAGCTTGCCGATTGGGCTGGTGCCCTCGACAAACATGATACAAATGGCATGTGTGCCTAAGGATAGGGGTGTTAGTATTGGACTCAACCCGAAAACCCGATCCAAAAATTTTGGGTTTGGGTTGACACGAACCCGAAACTGTTCGGGTTCAGGTTCAACAATTCGACCCGTTTCAAAAATCGGGTCGGATTAGGGTTGACCATTTGACCCGAATTGACCTGTTTTGACCTAACAACCCAAGATTGACCCGTTTTTACCCGAAAAGCGGAAATTTACCCATTTTTGGACCAAAAAACTAGCCATTTTTTGTTGGCACCGGGTCATTTGGGTAGGGTAGGGTTCGGGTCTAGAAATCCGACTCATTTGCAAAAAAAAACGGGTCGGTTTGGGTTGACCCGAATAGTGCCGGGTTAGTTTCGGGTTCGACCCGAACCCGACCCGTGACCCGAAATTGACACCCCTACCTAAGGATGCAATGTTGATGTGAAGAATTGATGCAATCAAAAATCTGGGAGAGGGACCCAAATTTTTTATCACAAAAGAAAGTGACTTACTAAATAAAAGAAAGACACAACTATACTCAAAAGGAGAGACAAGTTAGAAACTTTAGAACAAACTCTTACATTTCATATAAAAAGAACACTTACAACATAAAGAAACACAATACTAAAAGACACCTTTTATATCATAAAGACTCTTACAAGACGCTTAAAAAAGACTCAAACAAGACACCTAAAGAAGCTTGTCAATCGTTGCCTTGAGAAGAAGGATACAGATGGAGTGGTACTTGCGGAGAGACGAAAGAAATTAGAAGCTCGAGAAGAAAGAGGAGAAGCTCGCAAGCTTTCCTAGACAAGAAGAGGAAGAAGTGGCATAGCTCGCAAGCTATCCAAGAAAACCATCAGGTTTCTTTCCAAAAATCATTCATATATCCATCTAAAACATTCCAAAACATCTTCTATATATAGACAAGAGAGGGGGAACCATTTGCTTTGTTTTTAGATACATACATAAGATATTTCAAGAAGTTGGTCACTTACTGGATAGCATGGGAACAATTTCTCAACCTTTAAAAGAACCCTGGTACAATCATACCTTTCTGAATTTTATTTTGTCTGAGAATATGCAAGAAGTATAATTAATGATAGACTCATATCCAACTATCTGATGGAAGACTCAGGCTTCATTTGGGACGGCTTTTCTATTGCTTCATAAAATAATTTTTTAGTACAAATATTAAAATTGTTGTACTAAAAATCTATTTTAAGAAGCAGTAAGAAAGCCGTCCCAAACGAAGCTTCAGTAGTCACCTTCTCTTTAGGTTTTGTTCGGGTCTGATGCTGCTGTCTGTAAAACCTATTGTAAAATTTTTATAGAAAAATAAGATTTTTTTTTAAAGTTATTGTAGGCATGGTTTAAAATTGCGCAATATAAGGCTCGCCTTGAGGCCCGCCTTTGCGCAATTCCAGTAAAAAACGCCTCGATGCTTACGCTTCGAGTTTTTTTTTATGAGGCTTGCGCCTCAAGGTTGAGTCCCGCCTTGAGGCCCGCCTCGCCTCACTGGCATGAGGCTTACGCCGCACGGTATATATATTAAAACTTGCATAAATCTTGAAGTAAATGCCCGACATTGGACTCTATAGGAGAGGAGGAAGGGGAGAGAGCAGTTCATCATAATGAGGATTCAAATGAAGAACCCCTTAGTGATGATAGTGCTAATGACTTATGAGTTCTTATGTGATATGTCATTGCTATTTTTTTTTTTGGAAATTTGAATTATATGTTGATGAAAAGAATACTGGGATTTTGGAAAGATAAAATTTTGAGTTGAACTATATTTCATGTTGTCTTATTATTGGGATATTTTGATTTCACTTCATATCTTATGTTTTTTTCATGTTTTATATTATTCACTCATTGGTATATAAAAATTTATCATTTTATGTTTATGCAATCTTTTGATTTTGAGGCTCACGCCTCGCCTCACGAATGAAAAACTCCTCAATACCCGAATACGCAATTTTAAACATTGATTGTAGGTGTTATAAACTTTTCCTGTTTTTAAGAAGTCAAATTATAATTCCTTTATAACTATCGTATTATTATATATTTCGGTATAAAAAGTGATTTTTCATGACAGATTTTTAGACAAAAAAATTGTAGCCAAATAAAGATAGAATTATTATCTTGACAAGTAAGCAATATGAAAACTGCACCAAATAAATTTAAAATCTTGCTCACCAAAAGACACACGGGCTGGAAATGTATAAATTTTTTTTCTGTCTTGAACATCAAGAAGTTGTTTAAGCACCAAATAAGTTGTTTTTCTGCTAAAATTTGAAGAATCAAAATAGTATGAGATATTTAGGTAGATAAGCACACTTAAGCAGGTTAGGTATATGCATCAAAATTTATTGATTTCTGACCGTGATTTATAAGAAATTTGGTTTCTTCACACTTTTTGCTACTTCGTGCTTAGCACCCGTTATGCTTAAGCTTTGTTTGGGGCAGCTTTCTTATTGCTTCTTAAAACAGCTTTTTAGTACTTCAAAGCTGATATAAGAAACAGTAAGAAAATCGTCCCAAACGAAGTCTTAATTGTTGTACTGCACTGCAAATTAACCTTCAATCACAGTTTACAGGTATTTATATTCTTTCCTCTTTATGAACTTGCTTTTCTTTATAAATAATAGTTAATTTTCTCAGTGTATAGAGCACTATTAGAATATTT
Organism: Dendrobium nobile; assembly: GCA_022539455.1. Classification (NCBI taxonomy): domain Eukaryota; kingdom Viridiplantae; phylum Streptophyta; class Magnoliopsida; order Asparagales; family Orchidaceae; genus Dendrobium; species Dendrobium nobile. The sequence continues at coordinate 8,575,430 of CM039736.1, forward strand.
ATACAATTGAGTTATAATTATATTAATTGAGAAGTCAGATCATGATAAGCACTGGCTTGGAGGAAATTATATTTGAAAAATCTGTCACAAATCAACAAGTGGCCATTAGAATCTTGAAAAGGACATTCAGTATAAAGAGGTTCTAAATGCTAAACAGCTTAAAAGAAAGAGAAAGAGGCCATAAATCATCATCAGGAATATTCAATCTGGATTCCAATTCTCCATGGCCTTGGGCCATGGCTTTCTCCTTCAGGCTGAAAATATCTTTGCCAATAGGCTTTCTTTAGTTTTATTTAAGATGATATTAGGTGGATGAATATGCTGAGACGCATAAATGTCAATGATCTTATAAATGCGGAGTATAAGATTTCGTTTTGGGAAATCTTTCTTACTGCTTTCTAAAACAGTTTTTTAGTATAAAAAATTCTGGAAAGCTAATTTAGAAAGCAAAAAAAAAGTTGTCCCGAATGAAGTTTAGGTTTATTTTTTAAAGCTTTTATACTTTATTTGTCGTGTTGTACAGCACAAAAGAAGGTACAAAAAGCATTTATATTAGAAATTAATACTAGCTTAGTTTCTTAGCCAATTTTGCATATGAGTGGTGTTAACAAATATTGTAGAGCTTGAGCACCTCAGCTTTATTGGAGCTGGTACTTTGTTTCATTTTTCTTATTTTCTAATCATCTGCGTAGGTATTAGTACACAATTATTGCTTTAAGATTTCAATTTTCTTGTATGATATCATCAGTGACGACAGGTCCTAAGATTTGCTTGGACCTTGAGGACGTTATTCTTCCATAAATTTCAAGCTTCGTAGTGATGTGTAATTTTAAGTAGATAGTAATGTTTTTAACCTTTTGCCCTTGAATATTTGCCCGATTTCCCTCTATATAAATCATAATAAGGTGAAGGTGGACGGAGGATCATAGTGGGATCGTGGTGGTTCAGAGTCGCAGTATAGCAATGTCAACATCTAATAATCATTTCTATAGTACAACTACAACAACAACATCAAGCCTTTGTCCCACTATGTGGGGTTGGCTACATGAATCCTTTTTCGTCATTGTGTCTGGTTAAAAGTCAAAATCTCATTTAAATCTAATAAAAAAAGATTATTTCTAATATTTTTTAACCAAGTCTTTTTAGGTCTATCTCTACCTTTCTTAAAATAAGTTGAATCTAATACCTCAACTTTCTTAACTGGGTCATTGGAAGGCCTCCATTTAATGTGACCAAACCATCTAAGGCGACTCTCTCTAATCTTATCTTCCACTGGAGCTACTCCAACCTTTTCACGTATATGCTTATTTCGTAGTATATCTCTAAGGGTCAAGTCACTCATCTACCTAAACATTCTCATCTCTGCATTACTTAACTTAGTATTATACTTCTCTTTTAATGGCCAACATTCGACACCATAAAGCATTGCAGGTCTCACCACCATCTTATAGAATTTTTCGTTAAGTTTGAGGGGGACTTTTCTATCATACAATAAACCCGATGCATTCCTCCAGTTCAACCATCCAACTTGAATTTTGCTGATAATATCCCCATCTATTTCACCATCACTCTGAACAATAGAACCAACTAGGATGCACGGACACGGACACGGCGACACAGACACGACACGACACGGACACGGGACACGGCATTTTTTAAAAATATAGGACACGGGTGCGACGTGGACACGGCATAATAATTTTTAATATAATATATATAAATTAAGGTAATATTATATTAAAAATGGCAAACAATATTAAATCCAAGTCATGATAACTTGTTTAGCTTATAACATAAAGATGTTTAGTACAAAATGTCTAGTACAACCACAAAAATATAACCAAAAAACTATTTAGTACAACATGAAAGTTCAACTACTCAATAGAGGGAATGATAGAATTAGATTCAGAGGTTGGTCTTTGGCCTTCAATATCATCATCATTGAATATCATTGCTTCCAACTCTGGTTCATCTAAAGAAAGATTTGCAACCTCCAATAATCCCATATCATCAAGGCACTCGAACCGATCTCCAGCAACATCCCACATCTTGTTATCACCTGTCATATAAAGTGGGGTTTTCCTTGATAAAAGACGAAGATTTGTATGCACATAAACTAAATCTTCAGCTCGTTGTGGAGTTATTTTATTCATTTTCATTGATTGGATAAATGAGTATGTGCTCCAATTTCTCTCACAACAGGAAGAGGATGATACTTGACCAAGAAGTTTTATTGCTATTGTTTGAAGAAGAGGTGCTGACGCTCCATGAATTAACCACCACATCTTTGGATCCATCCTCCATCTATCAACCAAAGATTCTTGATCACCAAAATCTTCTAAATATCCAAAGAACTTTGCAAGTTCTATATTAATTTTTCTTCTCTCCTCCTCATTTGGAAAATATCGTTTCAAGCATATCTTTCTCATATTTGAAACTTCTAAATCTTTTTGTGGTGAGACACGTTGAGGGTCTTCTAGAAGCCATTCTTTACTTGAATACCTTCAAATAATACAAAGCATGTAAAATTACATGTTCATTAACCAAGAAATTTAAATTAATTTAAAAGATGAATATGAATATACCTTGGATTTAATGAATGAGCCAAACAATGCAAAGATGTGTTGCTTTTGCTCCACCTATCCTCGAGAATGGTATAGACAACAGTCCAAAAATTTGAGTCTTCTTCATGTGACTTTCTTTCATGTCTGTAAATAATTTCTTTCACTTTTGCTAACATAGAATCCCACATCTCATAAATCAAATGTAGACATGATTTATCTGTGTCAGCCTCTCTCAACATATCATAGATTGGATCAGTGAAATCCAAAATGTAGTCTACATTGTCCCACCACAAATCATCTAAGATATTTTCTTTAACATACCTTGCCTTCTCAACATCATCTTCTCGATAGTAAGACCACTTCTCACTAATCACCATAGATTGAAGAGCATTTTTAATTTGCTTGAATCTTCTCAACATGATTATTACAGAGACAAAACGATTTTCAGCAACAGCTAACATTCTCAAGTGAGAAAAGTCATTAAACATTGAAAGTCTCATTGAATGGTTCATAATAAAATTTCTGATCAGAACAGCATCATCTGCAACCACTGTTATCCAATGACATTCAGCATAAATAATTTCATTTGCCTCTGTATTCTTTGCTGCACAGATATTTTTTAATGCAAGATTTAAAGTGTGCACAACACAGGGTGTCCAGAATATATGGGGATAAGATTGCTCAACTAACAATCCTGCAGCTCTGCATACCGGTGCATTATCTGTAATAACCTGCACAATATTTGAAGGCCCAATCATGACTATCACCTCTTTAATCAAATTTGCAATAAAAAATTTATCCTTGTATTCTCCTTCACAATTCACAGCTTTAATAAACATAGGATAATTCTCTGTAACGGCCATAAAATTTATGAGTGGTCTTCTTTGAGGATCTGTCCAACCATCACACACCAAACTAACACCTTTTTCTTTCCACACTCCTTTTGTTGGTTCAAGCAATGTCTCAATGTGTGCTCTTTCTCTTTCCAATAATTTTGATCTTAATGCATTGTAACCAGGTGGAACATATCCTGCAAGGTTGTTGTTACATGCAAAACTGAATGCATTTTTATAGTAAGGATTTCTTGCAAGATTGAAAGGTAAGCCCGCTGAAAAAAACATTCTTGCTATTTCACCATCCAACTCCTCTCGTTGATGCAAGCTGAAAGCCTTCTCTAAAGGACTACTGGCAACTCCTTTTCTTTTCTTTGTTTGATATCCTTCACTTCTAAATGATCAAGAATGATCAACTCTAATAGATGAGGAAGAAGCATGGGACGAACCATGGGTAGATGGCAAAGGTATCTCCTTAGGGAGTGCCCTTTTGATCCTACATTCAGCTTCATCAACTTCTCTGTTTATTTCAATCAACTGTGAAGTAGTAATCTTGGGACACATTTTAATTCCATGACCAGCTATCTTAAGTAGATGTGCTTTGACCCTAGAATATGATCCTTTGTAGGTTCCACCACAATAATTGCATTTGAATGACACATTCCCTCCTCCTTCAAATGTTTTGCCTAACTTGGTAACATGAAGCCATAATGGCTTATCAGTTTCTACAGATTGTTCTTTTGAACCTTCGCCTAATCCACTCCCACCAGCCGTAGAGCTCATTTTGCTTTAAAATGCACTGGTAAACTTGAAGTAATAAAGGCTTAATAAATGTCTCAAACTCATTTCAATAAAAACATAAATCTCTCTCACAATAAAATCACTATTTCAAAATGCAAGAACAACCTACAAAACCAAAAGCAAAAGCAAGAAAAATATGTGGATTCATCCAATTCCTACAGCAAGAAAATCATGTTGTTATTTTTTTAGTTTTTTTAGCTTTAATTGCAATGCACATTTATTACAGAAGGTTTTGTTGTGTCCTTTTGAATTTATGAAGTGTTTGATGGAACTTTGGATCTCTATTACTTCTAATTTCTAAGCAGTTAACACATTGTATTTCAAACATGTATTTTTTTTTTAACATTAATGATGAGAACTTGAGAAGTCTCAGTACAATGAATAACTTGAGAAGTCTCATGTATTCTGGGATCACTCCTTCATGTGGTCAAAGCCAAAACGAGCTACTAGTTTTGATGTTAAGAAATTATCCTAACATAACACTTATGATAAATGAGCACATAAATATTTCTAACAGAAACTTATGAATTCACGATTTTAGTTCTCTTTTGTATTGCTAAAAACTTAAACAAGATTGGGATTTAATTTAGGTAAAACAAGAATAATTGCATATCCTATAAACTAGGGTTTGATTTAGGTTTTTTTTTCCAAAACCCAAAACAATCAAAGTAATTTCAGAAAAAATTAACATGCTCTTGTGAACACAAATCTATATGATAAATGAGAAAAAAATTGAGAGAAATGAACAATGGCAAAAAAAATTCTAGGTCAAACTTACAGAGAAATGACGAATGACGAATGGCAGAAAAATCTAGATCCGAAATCTGGATCGGCTGCTCGGGACGGTCGGAAGGTCGCCTGCTCGGGACGGTCGGAAGCTGAAGGCGACGGTGCGGGATGGAGCCTCGATCGGCTGCGCGACTCCTCTGCTCGGGACGGCTGGAAGCTCGCCTGCTCGGGACGGCTGGAAGCTCCGCCTGCTCGGGACGGCAGCGACTCCTCTTGACGGTGCGGGATTAGCGACTCTCTGAAGGCGACTCCTCTCGATGGCTGCGCAACCTCGCTCGAATGAATGAAACGCGGGACTAGGGAAACACGGGCTTATTAGGTGTTTTTTTCCTTTTTTTTTATTTTAAATATGAAATAACCGGACACGCGTGTCCGGCTTAATTTTTTTTTTTAACTCGGACACACCCAAAACGTGTCGGACACGTGTCCGTGCCGTGTCGGACGCGTGTCCGTGTCCGACACTGCATTGCCTCTAAAAACGAAGTGTCGGTGCATCATAGGAACCAAGATATCTAAAACGTGTACTCTTATTAATGACTTGATCGTTCAAAGTCATAATCTCCTCACTAGATCTATTGCTACTAAAATTACACTACATATATTCAGTTTTAGATCTACTCAAGCGAAAACCTTTAGACTCTAAGGTTGACCTCCATAATTCAAGTTTACCTTGAACTCCCTCTCTAGTCTTATCAACAAGAAGAATTTCATCAGCAAAAAGTATACACCAAGGTACATCCTCTTGCAAATTTCTATTGAGAACATCATGACTAAAGCAAAAAGATACGGACTTAAGGCTGATCTTTGATGTAATCCAACATAAATAGGAAAATATTTGATCAAACCATATTGTGTTTAAACACAAGTAATAGCTCCTGCATATATATCTTTAATGATTTGAATATAAGCGTTATTAACTCTTTTCTTTTCAAGAACTCTCTAAAGCACTTCTCTTGGAACTTTATCATGTGCTTTCTCTAGATCGATAATGCCATATGTAGATCCTCCCTATTCTCTTTATATTTCTCCATCATACCTCTCAATAAATGTTTTGCTTCCATAGTAGACCTACCCGTCATGAATCCAAATTGATTTTGAGAAACTTTAGTATCACGCTGCAACCTACGCTTCATAACTCTCTCCCATAGTTTTAAAGTATGACACATTAACTTAATTCTTCTATAATTCACACACTCTTGTGCATCACTTTTATTCTTAAAAATAGGAATTATCATACTCATTCTCCATTGATTTGACATTTTTTGTCTTCAAAACAATATTAAAAAGTTTAGTAAGCCAAGTAATTCCTTCATCTCCTAAGGATTTTCACATCTCTATTAGAATATCATCAGGTCCAACAGCTTTTTCATACTTCACTTTCTTCAAAGCCTCTCTAACTTCTATTTTACTTATGCCGAAAAAAATAAAAATCTTTATTTTCATTTAGGGCGATAAAGTCTCTAAAGTCAATTGTATTTTCACATTCTTTATTTAAAAGTTTAGCAAAATATATCATTCACATTTCTTGAATATCATCTTCTAAGAAAAGTGCTTTTTGATCTTCATTCTTAATACACTTCACTTGAACTAAATTCTTATTACTCCTATCTCTTTGTTTGACTAATTTATACATATATCTTTCTCCCCCCTTAGTATCTAATATATTATATAAATCATTAAAAGCTAAGCTCTTTGCATAACAAATTGCTTTCTTAGATTTCTTACGAGCCTTTTTATAGCTTACCCAATTATCACAATTTTTACATATAAATCAATTTTTATAACAAAATTTTATATTTTTTATCTTTTCTTGCACATTTGGATTCCATCACTAACTATTTTTAATATTAGGAGCTTTTCCCTTCGAAACTCCAAGTACATCTTTTGCAATATTTTTAATATCACTAATCATTTTTTCCTACATAATATTAGCATCCTCATGCACAGACAGAATCTTAAGTTCTAAAATCTTGCTATCAAAAATACTTTTGTTAATATTCTTTAGATGCCCTTATATAATTCTAGAAAATTGTTTTACTTTATTTTTTATTTTTTGCCTATTTATCTTAAAGTCCAAAACTAATAATCATTTCTATAGTGTTGAGTTTATTTGTTTTGACCAGAATTAAAACCAGCAAGATGTGTAAATTCATTTAGTATTCATTGAAATTTATGTGATTGTTTAGAGTCATTTAATGGCTAATTTAGTTGAGAAAAATATTTTACTTATAAACTGGAAAAGAAAAAAATTAAAAGTAGGAAAATTCTCCTTGGGAGCTCTACGATGCTTTAATGGCAGCGTTGCCCTCTGTGTTGGTCAGTAAGTACTTGGGAGTGATGCGATGCTAAATGATTGGCGTTGCAGCGTCGAAGATTCTATTTAGTATAATGAAGCTCATCAACAAATCACATGGCTCCTATCTCATTCATAGTAAGGCCTATGAATTCTTCAATAACCTATGCATGCTAGTAAATTGAATAACAAATATTTTTTGAAACTCGATGAAAAGAGTAAACCTTTTCTCTCTTATATTCTCTCTCTCTTCTTCCATAAGACAAGGTGTTGAAAGTTAGATTTTTCATCTAAAAAATATAATTTGAAAAAATTCGGATCACGTGTCGGGTTCGGGTCGAACCCCCTCCTCGAAATTGACCTGGCATTATTCGGGTCAACCTGAACTCAACCCGTTTTTTGCAAACGGACTCGAACCCATCTGCGTCAGGTCTGGGTCAACCCGACACAACCCGAATGACCCGGGGCTGATAAAAAATTGCTAATTTTCATGTCAAAAAATGGGCCAATCTCTAATTTTCGGGTCAAAACAGAAAACGAGTCAATCTAGGATTTTCGGATCAAAATTAGATTTTCGGGTAAAAAACAGGTTAATTTCGAGTTCCTGTGTTAACCTGAACCCGACCCATTTTTTGAAATGAGTCAATTTGTTGAACCCAAACCCAACCCGTTTCAGGTCCAATTTGACCCTAACCCGGAATTTTGTGTCGGATTTTCGGGTCTTGTCAAATATTGACACCCCTAATTCACCAAGAAAAAATTCTTCTTTCCAAAATGTCATTCTTCTGAACAAAGAGTTGAGGTTGACTCACTATTCTTTGCATAGTTTGTTCATCATCAACTGGAGTAGAGGTCAATGCACTAGCTCTCGAGAGTCTCCTTCTCCTCATAACATTGTCACAGGATTCTTGTGGCAACTCCAACATATGTGCGGTTCTCTTAATTCTCGTTAAGTGCTCCTTAAATCATCCTTCCTTCAAATATCACATGGTGCTAAACAGTAAAAAATTCTTGGTTGTTCTCCATGTTTGCAGATTCTTCACTTCTTGGTTGTTGTTCTACTTCACATACTACTTGTCTTTTAATTAATGGCATGCTCCACACTCATCACAGATTTTAAAATATTGAATCTAGATTTATCTGTGAATCACATCTAATTATATTAAGAATATTAAGTGAAAGGAAAGTAGAGAAATAGAGAGAAGAAAATTCTAGAGTAATAAACTTTGAGATTTTTATGAAATGAGCTTGAGTTGGCAACATACATGACTTTATAAAAAATAAGAAAAATTTTGGAGGACCATAGTTGAGCATTGATGGTTGAATGACTGTAGTCGGGCAACAGTGGTTGAACAACAACTATTGTTAGGTAAGTTTGATTTGAGGATCGTAATGAGGTGACAATTGTTGGTTGATTTTTGTCGGAAGACAATGTTCGAAGGACCATAGTCAATAAATGATGTTTAGAGGACTGGGGTAGTGGTGGACGATTAACAAGAACAGAAGAGTTTAGCAGTCAGATCGAGTTCAGCCGCAATCAAGAAGAACAGAGAAGAGCAAGAGATACAGCTAAGCAAATCCAGAACGAGTTCAACCGTAATCAAGAAGAACAGAGAAGAGCAAGAAATACAGCTAAGCAAATGCATTACATCCACACACTCAAGAATGATTCTCAACCACATGTATATTCTATACACTAGTATAAATACACCACTAGTTACAATGTAATGATATACGAAATAATAAAGCCATTTTCAATACTCCCTTTGTCGTTTCTTTATCATATCAGAGCAGGAAACTTCAAGAAGGCAAGAACTGTTAGAACAGTTCATTGAAACAAAGCAAGGCTAGAGGTAAACAAATAAATCTCCTCTCATGGATCAATCATCATCTTCGCAAATTGGAAATGTAGTCACGAATCCATCAAATGAATCCTACATCATACCTGCATCATTGAAATTTGTGATTTCAAATATCAAAAATATTGTTCCCACACAGTTATCTAATGATAACTACCCCATATGGAAATCCCAAATAGTTAAACTTTTGAAAGCAAATGGATTCATCCAATTCATAGACCCAGATACATCTACACCAATCCGTCTCGTGCAAGCACAAGATGGATCATCTACAGTCAATCCCAAGCATACAGAATGGATGCTTATTGATCAGAACCTGGCAGCGACAATTTGTTCCACGATCACACCAGCAATCCTACCGTATGTTCTTCATTTGGAATCCACAACAAAAATATGGACAACAATAGAAATAAGACTACAAGCTTCCAATCGATCCAGAGTTATTCAGCTCAAAAACGAGCTACACAATGTTTCGATGCAACAAAAATCTATGTCAGAATATTTGAATGAAATCAAAATTCTAGTTGATAAGATTGCAAGTGCGGGAACAACAATTGACAAAGAAGACATAATCATATATACAATGAATAGTTTACCTCTAGCATATCAATCTTTCGAAAGTGCGATCCGAACAATGATGCATCCCATTAGTCTTGACGACCTGTACTCATTTTTAATAATTGAGGAAATCAACTTGAATACTGAAGCAACTAAACAACAAAACTTCCCTAATCAGAACACAACACTCTATTCCAATAGAGGCAGAGGAAGAAGAGGCAGAGGACGCCATATCAATCAGAGTACCCGTCCCAACAATCAACCAATAGTTGTATGTCAAATATGCAACAAGAAAGGACACTCTGCAAACACATGTTGGCATAGATTTAACGTAAATTACACCCAACCACTACAGAAGACAAACACTACTCTCACAGCAACAAATGAGAATTCCAACCCAGATTGGTATCTAGATTCAGGAGCTACATCTCATCTCACAAATGACATCAACAACCTAACTATTGGTGAACTGATTCCATATAACAGATCAGAAGCTATACACATTGGAGATGGCAGCTCAGTCCCGATTGCTCATACATGAGCTGGCTTACTACCGACCCCCAACAGTAAGCTTCACTTAACCCAACTCCTACATATTCCCTCATTATCTTACAATCTCCTCTCCATTTATCAATTAATCAAAGACAACAATCTCACCATTTCCTTTGACGCTTTCGATTTTATTGTCAAGGATATCAAGACCAACAAAATCCTGCTTCAAGGCCCAAGCCGTAATGGTTTATACCCAATACCAACCACTTCAAGAACTCCTCCACACTTTGATTTTCATACTACCAATAAAGACCAAGCTGCCATTATATGGCATAACAGACTTTGTCATCCTCATACACGTACCATGAAAGTTATCTTAAAAATAAACAAACATCTCAAAATACCAGCATTTGATGATTTGTGCATTTCCTGCAAGATGGCTAAAGGCCATATGCTTCAATTCCCTATTTCTACCTCAAGTTCTAATGTACCTTTAGAACTGGTTCATTCAGATGTATGGGGTCCAGCCCCTATTACTTCTAATCAAGGCCATAAATATTACCTCATCCTTATAGATGATTTTTCCAGATTCATGTGGATTTTCCCAATGAAGCAAAAATCTGAGGTGTCTGATATATTCATTTATTTTCACATCATGATTGAAAAACAAAAAATGCACAAACTTAAACAATTTCGCACATATGGCGGCACGGAGTATGTTAATAACATGTTACAAACTTACTTGAAAAAGTATGGCATTATCCACCAAATTTCATGCCCATATACACTCGAACAGAATGTCATAGCTGGAGAAAGCATAGACATCTCATCGAGACAATCATAACATTGCTTCACACGGCAAGTATACCATATTCATACTGGCCAGATGCAGTTTTGACTGCATCATATCTAAACAATAGACTCCCTTCATACAACACTCATAACACCTCCCCATTTCAAATACTATACAACAAAGTTCCTAACAACTCACTCATAAGAACCTTCGGCTGTGCTTGCTTTCCATGTTTACCACCACCAAATAGACATAAACTCGAACCCATACAACAACCACATCATTATTTCCAGACATGTCACTTTTCATGAAACTACTTTTCCTTTTGCCCAAACTCAAAACAAACAGAAATCTCAGATACCTATCACAGACAATCCTCACCTATTAGTACCCACAACCATTCCCACTGCCACAATATACAACAATAACAAAAATACACCCATTACCAACACACAAGTACCCATACAACATAACTCCACTGATGCCTCATCAAATCCCGCCCAAGCTACCTCATCAACACAACAACCCAGCCACCCAGCAACATCAACTCAACAACCTCAACCCACTCATCCTATGATAACTCGACTCAAAACAGGATCCCTCAAACCCAAAACAATAATGAACCTTTTACATCATCAAAATCAAAACCAGCAAGAAACACATCTAGATCCAATTACATATCAGGAAGCCTCCAAACATCAACATTGGAGAGAGGCTATGGACACGGAATTCTCTGCATTACAAAAGCAGGTTACTTGGAAATTAGTTCCTCCCCCATCCAACACTCCAATTCTTGGATGTAGATGGACATACAAAACAAAATTTCATTCAAATGGATCGATAGCCAAATACAAGGCAAGACTTGTGGCTCAGGAACACAAACAGAAATATGGGATTAATTATATGGAGACATTTAGCCCGGTAGCCAAATTCCCAACCATCCGAGTTTTGCTTACAATAGAAATTAACAAGAAATGGGAAGTTCATCAGCTAGACGTAACTAATGCATTTCTACATGGAAAGTTAACAGACACTATATATATGAAACAACCTAAAGGATATGAAGACAAGGAACATCCAGATCATGTTTGTATACTCTACAAGGCAATTTATGGTCTCAAACAGTCGTCAAGACAATGGTTCACAACACTACTTACCTTCTTACAACAGATGGGATTCCAATCGAGCAAGGCAGATCCATCACTGCTTATACTCTCACAGCAAGAATCTCAAGTATACTTATTAACATACGTAGACGACATACTGGTGACAGGTAACAACTCATCTCTGATCTCAAGCATCATATTGAACATGCATAAGCATTTTTTGATGAAGCATTTAGGCAATGCCAATAATTTTCTTGGCATTAACATTACCTCTTATAAAAACTCATTATTTTTGTCACAACATCAATACGCTACATCCATACTACATACCGCAAACCTTGACTTCTGCAAACCATTATCAAATCCTTCTTGCATTAAAATGCCACATAACATACCCAATGATCCAACTCTTACAGATCCCTATACATATAGAAGACTCGCAGGATCATTGCAATACCTCATCATAACCAGACCAGACATAGCATATCATATAAATCTCCTTTGCCAACACATGCATAACCCACAACCTACACATGCATACCTTCTCAAAAGGTTACTAAGGTACATCAAAGGCACCTTAAATTATGGCATACCAATCACATCGGGTCCCCTCCAAATACAATCCTATTTAGACGCAAACTGAGCAAGTGACATCGACACAAGAAAATCAACTTCTGGATAATGTTCTTTTCTTGGACATACACCAATCTCATGGAGTGTCAAGAAACAACATACCGTCGCTAGATCGTCAACTGAGGCAGAGTATCGTGCCTTAGCAGCAGCGGTAGATAACATTATTTGGCTACGATAGTTACTACAGGACTTCAAGATCCAGAACTCCCAACCTACAGATCTTTTCTGCGACAACACGTCAACCATAGCCCTAGCCAACAACCCGGTATTTCATGCACAGATGAAACACATCGAGATCGATCATCATTTCATACGCCACCAAATTCACTCGAACATGATTCGTCTACAACAAATCAGTACACAGGATCAGATAGCCGACATTTTCACAAAACCCCTTTCGACTCCTCACTATCATCTTCTACGAAACAAGCTAAAGGTTCATCTGAAGCCATTAGCTTGTGGGGAGATAACAAGAACAGAAGAGTTCAGCAGTCAGATCGAGTTCAGTCGCAATCAAGAAGAACAGAGAAGAGCAAGAGATACAGCTAAGCAAAGCCAGAACGAATTCAGCCGTAATCAAGAAGAACAGAGAAGAGCAAGAAATACAGCTAAGCAAATGCATTACAGCCACACACTCAAGAATGATTCTCAGCCACATGTATATTCTATACACTAGTATAAATACTCCTAGTTACAATGTAATGATATACGAAATAATAAAGCAATTTCCAATACTCCCTTTGTCATTTCTTTAACGATGGATGTAGTGGGGCGGTGGTGGTCGTTGGACTGTTGTCTGATGATAATGCATGGACAATCGTCGTCTGTTGATAATGGTCTGATATCAATGGTTGGGTGGTGGTCCGGTTGAGTTCCGAGATTATTCGTGCCCGTGAGCTCTCTTGAATCTAATGCCAAGGTCTAATGCACGAAATAGTAAGAAAGCTGTCTCAATCGAAACCTACATTCATTTTGAAGACTTGAAAGTGATATTGGCAATCATCTGCACTAATAAGTATGTACAATGTTAATCATTTTCAAATATATCAAACTACTAAACACAACTTTTTTTCCTTTTTATCTAAATTACACAAACTCCATGTAATCACTCTGCTAAGAGATGCCTCGCACGCTTAAACTGGTGAGGAAACAGCATGAAAATTTATGAATTTACTTCAGTGATTTATGAGAAAATTTATAAATTTAGGTTTCCTTTGGGATGACTTTCTTACTGCTTCTTAAAACAATTTATTAGTACAAAAATTAAATTGAGAAGCAATAAGAAAGCCGTCCCCAAAATGCTTCATTTGGGATGATTTTTTTAAGCATTTTTTAGTATAAAATTTAATTTTTTTATTAAAAAATTATTTTAAAAAACATTAAGAAAATTATCTCAAATAAAATCTTAGTCATATTTGTGGGAGAGATTATTAGGTGCGGAGTGCAGACGGTCTCCCCGTCCGCACAAGCCTTATTCCGCGCTAGGTACCGGCACTCGGTACCACTAGGTACTCATGTTTGTGCGGATGATGCACACTCTGCACCTAATAATTTTTCTATTTGTGGACACCCTTGTCTAATGTCCTGTTGAAAATGACATGCAAAAGTAAGAGGTTCAGAATGCGTAACGGCAAAGAAAGACAAAGTAGGCCAGAAATGCACAGCAAGAATATTCAAAATTGGATTCCAGCTCTTCATCACCTTGGCTATGGCTTTCGCTTTCAAGATGGAAAATATCTTCAGCAGTTTTGTTTGAGATGTTCTCATGGGCGAATTATTACGTCCGGTCACCGGACATCCGAACACTCAATCCAGATGCGACACGTCACTCGAATACACTAGATCTGATGTATTTTGGTGACGTGGCGCATTTGGATTGATGTCCGGACGAATCCGGACACCGGACGTAATAATTTTCCGTTCTCATGCGGCTGAATTTGTTGGGACCCATAAATATTAATATTTCTATGATTATGGAGTAGATTGTGTAAAAGAGTTGAGCTGAGTTCAAGTAAACTCTAATTTGAGCTTAAATTTGATTAATTAAACGAGTTCGAGCTCGAGCTCAAATTTATTTTATGAGTTCGAGCTGGTTCTCTAGCTGGCTCTTTCGTTTATCATGAAAGAGAGAATTTTTTTATGATTTAAGCTATTATTGTAATAAAATGGCAAATGATTAAAAATTATAAGAAAAAATAATAATAAAATTATTTAGTATGAGTAAGTAATACATAATTTATAATATTTTTAATAGCTTTGCATTTAAATATTAAATATAAGTATTTATGTTTGATTTATTTAACTTTTAAAATTTTAAAATATTTAAATTTATTTAATGTTTAATTTAAATAAATATTAATTAAATAAAATGCAAATTGTTCGTTGCTGCCCCCACAGAGCATCGCCAGATAGGATTAATTATTCTATGTGGACGTCAAATTCTATTCGAAGATCAACCAAAATATATTACGACATCCTTTGATGTGTACTGTGACTCGCTCGGTATCACGATTTGATACTGTTAATATGATTGCATCTGATTCGCCTTCAAACATAAAGCTTCGTCTTCCACACAGAATAATTTTTCCATGCCAGAGTACACTTGCTTGATTATAATAAGGAATTGGTGGTCGTCCCTATTGCATTCAATAATTCATTGGAAATTGTGCAGTCCTGTTTTCTTCCAGGTCCGTGTTTGAATGGAACAATTATTACGTCCTCCGACCGGATGCAGAGAAACATCCGGTCGCAGGCAAAAATCACGCGATACCGAGGTGTACCGAGTTTTTCTCGGTACCGCGCGATTTTTGCCTGCGACCGAATGTTTCTCTTATTCGGTCGACCGAACCAAATAAAACTTCGTTTGAATGACTATCTTGTCGCTTTTAACTCCCCTCACCTTGAATATAATTGGTCTTTGAAGTATCTCGTTAATTTTATATAAAACTTATTATGTATTAAAATTAAGTATTTTATTTTATTTTATTTTTATTATAGATTAAAATAAAATAAATGTAATCAAATGTAAATTCGGGCGATTAATAAATTATCCCATTTGTCAATCTGATCCAAAAAAATTCGAAGTATTTATAATAAAAATGTATCTATAATTAAAATGCTTGGCTACAAAACATCGGAATAAAAATTAGTCATGGCTGTATAAAATTTTAAAAGATATTGCTACTTAACAAGCAATTTCTCTTTATCAGATCCTGAAAATAAAACACAACTCGTTATGACCGATCTAAATTTATAAGTATTTCTTTTATAAATCAATTGCTAGAATGTTTAAATGCAATAAGGTAAATTACCGTGCTGAGCAAAATAATAATACTAACAAATTTAATAAATAAGAATTTCATATAAAGTTTATATATCTTAGAGTAAAAGGTGACAAATTTTTTCTTTCTCGGGTAGAATCCAAAAGATTCGAACTCCTTATAACTCCCAAGAAAATAGAATTTCTCCTCTCAGACAGAATCCAAAAATTCTGGCCCCTCATAACTCCCAATAGAAATAATTTTAGAGAGTTTCAAATTTCCTGAATCAAATAAAATCTAAAAGATTCTAACTTCTTCTCTCCCAATTGATATATTTCACATCAAAACTCACATAATTCATTACAATATAGAAATCGAAGAATAAATGAACTCGGAACAAAATTTTATAATTTCGCACTACTGTATAAAATTCGTTATTTTATAACATAATTTAATTATAAGAGATTGTGCATAACTCTATTTCAAGACTATAATTACAGTACAACCATCTTATTTGAGTTTTAGATTAATTTTAAGACAATTAAAAAGGCGACCATTTTAATATACCCAATCTAAAATTTTTCAAAAAAATTCCTAAATGCTCAGAACTGAAGTCAACATTCAGAAATTTACACACTGAAAATTTTTACCAGTGCAAGGTTATCATTATTTTTTGGTAACGAATATATAATTTTAATCAGAAAATTAAAAAACCCTTTATATTTCTGAAAACTTAGATAGGCATAATGTAAGCTACCTCGATTCAAACAATTCTTAAAATTGGGCAAACAGTATAAAATGACCCGAAACAGCTCAAACAAGAAATTTTCTCTAGGATCTCTCCCTTTCCCCCTCTATTTTAGAAATTAAAATATTTTAAAACTATTATAGAAAGCAATTACCTAGCATAAATTTTTTTTCGAAAGCAGTGGCCAAATTGAAAATATAATTACGATCTTAAAAGTAAAGTAATAAAAAGTCATCTCAAGGAAGCCTTAATTTCTCTAAATCGAGATTGTGCTTTTTCGATAACAACTAATTGATTTTCAAAGTCAAAATTTTTCACTACTTAGGCTTCGTTTGGGATGGCTTTCTTACTGCTTCTTAGGGCCTCTCCAATCGAAAATCTCATTTTTTTACTCCAAAATGCCGTGAAACTAAAAAATGTCGTGATTCATTTCCAATCCGAATCCATTTTGCCCCCTTTTGTGAATGTACCGTCGTTCTCTTCTTTCACGCGTTTCTTCAGCAAGTTCGGTAGAGACATAAAAATGGTGGAGATGAACAGTGCAACTATTCACCCGCAACCAAATAGCGGAAGTTTTGCCCTTCGGCTGGAGCTCGCGAGGGACGCCATTCAAGCGTTTGGAGTTCGGTTAGAGACGCCCTTAAAGCATCTCTCTAGTACAAAAAATAAAATTTTATATTAAAAAAATTATTTTAAGAAGCAGTAAGATATTCATCTCAAACAAAACGTTAGCATCATTAAACTTTTTTAAAAGAAAAAAAAAATTATCCTCAAAAGCAAATGAATTAAGAAGAAAACAAGCACCAAAACTAACATACATTACACATAACAAAGATTAATTTATAAAAAACTAAACTTTACACACCACATACAAAATTCAATGGTGACTAATTGGAGAACTAACAAATGACTAAAATGATCAAATTGTATAACAGATCTTATTACCTTCATTTTTAATCAGCATCAAAGCTGGTCACAGTGTAACTCTAAAACACCTGACCACCATATAATTTACATCAAAATTATTAAAGGCAGGCAGGCCAGA
Source organism: Dendrobium nobile (assembly GCA_022539455.1). Taxonomy (NCBI): domain Eukaryota; kingdom Viridiplantae; phylum Streptophyta; class Magnoliopsida; order Asparagales; family Orchidaceae; genus Dendrobium; species Dendrobium nobile. The sequence continues at coordinate 8,593,204 of CM039736.1, forward strand.
AATCCAGCCCCTTATTTATGGGAAATTACCTCTAAAACCACCAAGTACTCCTTATTTACAGAAAAGCCAATGTTTCAATCAGGAAGAAGCAGCAGCTGTGCAGACAGGAAGGTCTTTCTCCAGGTTCGGGGCTGAATTCAGGATCGGATTCCTCTCGAAGAAGTTCACAGGCTTTAGATCAAAGCTGGAGGACACAATGGGCATTATGGGAAAGTCTTCCTGGCAAGGGATGTGGTGAAATCCCAGCGTATACCATAACACAATGTCCTTGTTCTCGATCGGACGGTCCCTATTCAAATTCCATTTTTTTGATAGAATCAGTCTTCATAATTATGGGATTTTTTATTTGATATATAATAAATTTAAATTTTAATATTGTATATAAAAATTGTATATTATTCAAATTTAACAATTTTTTAAATTTATCCTCTTATTTAGGGGTGTTAATTTTAGGTCACTGGTCTGGTTCGGATCGAACCCAAAACTGATCCAACACTATTCAGGTCAACCCTAGCTCGACCCACTTTTTTGCAATCGGTTTGATTTTTCAGACCCAAATCCGACTCGTTTAGAGCCCGGGTCAACCAGACATGACCCGAATGACCCGGTGTCAACAAAAACGGCTAGTTTTCGAGTCCAAAAATAGGTAAATCTTCTCTTTTCGGGTAAAAAATGGATCAAACTCGGGTTATCTGGTCAAATAAGTTTACTGGTCAAAACGGTTCAATTTCAAGTCAAAGGATCAACTCGAACCTGACCCGATTTTTGAATAGGGGCGAACTGTTGAACCCGAACCCGACCAATTTTAGGTTCTGGTTGACTTTAACCAGAAATTTTCGAGTCAAATCCATGTCAGATTTTCGGATTTTATCAAATATTGACAGCCTTACTCTTATTTACGTAAGGCTGATTTTTTAATTATTATTTTTATTATTTTTTGCTTGCTGCTGTGTTGCACTATTGCTTACCTTTCGGACCATACGGCCAACGTGTCCTCTCCTTTGTTCTGGTATACGAACAGCCCGCCCGCCCACTCCTCTTTCTTGTCGCGCGGCGTAACCCATATCTGCAAGAAGCGGCAAAACAGTACAAAGATCAGAACTTTTTTTTTTTAATATTTTGAGAAATTGAGTGCCCAAATCCCAATCATAAAGCAAGTGAAATTTCTTTTATGAAATTTTCATAATAATTCCTTAAAATTTTCACCAACTTAAGTTACTAGCAAAAGAATTGGATTTGAGCCTTATATTAATGAGGAAATAACTCTCAATATAAAAATTAAGGCTTCATATCGTAGCTAGGTAGTTAAGGGTGTCAATTTCGAGTCACGGGTTGGATTCGGGATGAATCCAAAGTTGATCCGGCACTAATTGGTTCAACTCGAACATACCTGTTTTACAAATGAGTCGGTTTTTTTGAACCCGAACCTGAATTACATGTGGCCAACCAAAAATTGATAGTTTTCGGGTAAAAAAAGAGTCAATTTCCGATTTTCGGATAAAAAAAAGGTAAATCTAGGATTTCCGGTTCAAGAATGGGTTTTTGGATAAAAAAAGGTCAATTTCGGATTTCTAGGTAAGCCCGAACTTGACCTAATTTTTGAAACGGTTTGATTTGCTAAACCCGACCCGTTTCGAGTCTGGGTTGACCCTAACTCGAAATTTTCGGATCAAGCTCATGTCGGATTTTCTTAAGATTTCAATTTTCATATCATAATTATAATTTTCATTTGAATAACACTTTCAATAAATTTTAGTGTCCAAAAATTATTTTCTACAACAATTTTAAAAAAATATATATTTTCTCCACGGTTGTTTTATAATTACTTTTATAGTGAAACCCGTTTTGACAGCTTCAGAGTTTTAATAGATAAAATTGCTAGAAGATTAGAGATTAAACATTATTTTACTTCTCCTTTGATATTTTATTCACATCGAGCCAAAATGGGGTTCAAATTTTAGAAACCTACAGTTTTTACACCCATTAAATTCCAGTTGAAGGCTCAAAATTTTTTAAAATTCTAATAGTGGAATAGCCGCATATCAACTCCATTACACCAAAAGAAAAAAAGATTGCATACCTGATTATTAGTGAATGCGCCTCTGATCTGCGGCGGATCTTTCAAATCAAGCAGCGCCGCCGCCGTGCCGGCCGGAACAACCTTATAACCCACCGGATTGCCAACTCGGGTCGTCTTGTCCGAGTTGATCACATGGAATTCGTATGGCTCGTAGAGCTTGAGCTTGATCTGGGCCTCCTTTTCCGTCTGGGCGATATGCCTCGTGGCCTTGAGGTAGCTCCGGCGAGGAGTGGCGTCGGAGTCGGTGCCCTGTCTGGAAAGCTGGACCTTGACGAAGGAGTTGTTAGCGCCGTCGATGTCCAGATCGAGGTGGAAGGTGATGAAGTGGTCGTGGATGACTCCGATGATGTTTTCTGAAAGCAGAGTGCCGTACGTGTCCTGCTTTGATGGGAACTGCGTTATGTGCGTGTACGGTGAGCCTTTCACCATTAGGATGCCGCTCAGGCCAACCTGTAACAAATCCAGTAACAATAATTAAAAATTTTATAATTTTTATAAGAAATCAGATTAATTTCTGCAAATGTCTTATAATTTTAATACTATTTTAGAATTTTATTTTTTTCTATTCCTTCAGGAAAGAATTTACAAAAAGCAACTTCACAGGTTTTGTTTGGTACAAATTTTTTATTGTTTTTTAAAATACTTTCTTAGAATAAATATTTTATATTAAAAAATTATTTTTAAAAATAATAAAAAAATCGACCCAAATAAAACATAAGGCAACCATTAAAAATAGAGGTAAATTTGTATTAGGATAACTTATATAATTTTAGGCTTCGTTTGTGACGATTTTCTTAGTGCTTCTTAAAATAACTTTCTAGTAAAAAAATTATTTTTTTACTAAAAAAATTAATTTAAAAAGCAAAAAGAAGGCTGTCTCAAACCAAGCCTTAATTATGTTAGAATAAATAACTAATGCATGTTATTTTTATTATAGTTTTAACAAATTAAATAGTTTTAATTTATGAAATATTTAAAAATGTTAAGAATATTTAGCGTAAAATATTAAATTTATGATAAAACAATTTATTATCAAATATTTATAAAAAAAATAGAATAAATATATAAAAGTTTTATAAATGTCAATTTTCTATAGCAACACTAAAAAAAATAAATTAGAATATAATCACTTAATTTTAACCAAATTCAACTTAAAAAATTAATATTTGATATTTCAATTATATATAAATTACATACAATTACTTATATATATATATATATATATATATATATATATATATATATATATATATATATATATATATATATATATATATATATATATATATAACAATACATTTATTATTAAATATTAAAATATTTGTATATAATTAATAAACAAATATCATTAAAATTTATTATTTATATTTGTATATTATCTAAAAAAATTAGATCAAAATATCTTCATTCAAATTTTTATTGGATTTACGTACATATGTTAATATTTTTATTTAATTACATATCTAATATATAAATTTTATATTTTTTATATATCACTTTAATATTTTAAATCATATATATAATATATTATATTTTAGATAAATTAAAATTAATACTATTTTTATGCTTTTATCATACAAATAAATATATAAATTTGTGTTTTGATATGTAAATACAGAGAATTTGTGATATTTATCTAATTTATTTTTTCTAAAGAGATGAGAGAAAAGAACATTAGAAAAGACAAACAAACCTTGACACGAATAATCCCGTCCGTCTGAAACTCCCAATCCACAATATAGTCATAATTCGCCACCGATGCCGCCATCCTCGCCACAAGCGTCACCTTCGGCCTTACCTCCCTTATCTGCAACGAAACAAACCACAAAAAACCCTAATCAGAAAAAAAACCCTAACCAAACCAAATCATCAATCGCTTCTTTACTTCCCCTCACCTCCAATCCAGTTATCGGGCTCTCGGAATGCCGCCACCCGATATCGCCGGCGTAACTCTCATAAAGGCAGATCATATTCTTCCTCACGTAAGGCCGGCCGTCGGCGGCGACGAATGTTCCGTCCATGTAATACGCGTTGCGCGGGCAATCGTTAAGCGGCACAAGTGGCATCGCTTGCAATCCGAATCCGTATTCGCCCGCATCCATATAGGTTTTGAAGTACCAGGCATCTGTCGGATCCATGTAGGGCACGAAGAGCTCCGACGCGAACCCTTTGTAAAGCATACTTCTCCTCTTACCCGTTATCGGATCCGCAACGGTTGCCGCCGAAACCACTAAGCCGGCTCTCGCATCCGCTTTCAGGTGGAACTCCCACCCGGCCCACTTCACCCTGTAGGAAGACTGGTGTTAGCAATAATACTATTTTTTGACAATAATTGTCAGCTTATTTACTATTTTTAAAAATAATTGTCTTATTTTTTATCACAATTATTTACTTAAATAATAAATTTGTGATAAATAATAAGATTTTTTATATTTATCTTATTTTAAATTCTTATTAAAGTTAGAACAAAATCATCTGACATACCATAGGCTAAATTTTAATTTTTTGAATGCTCTAAATTTCTTGTGAAATTTACAAATTTATTAACTATACACATAATTTATTATTCAATTGTAATTAAAAAGCTATTTTGGATAAAATTCTAAGGAATTACATTAATAACATATAATTTTTATTTATTTGCATATTTGATATTTAAATCTTTATATTTATTTTTGTAAGAGTTGAATATTCATGTCATATTAAAAATATTATTAATATCATTTTGTTTTTTTAAAAAATATATTTTATCTATATATGTTAATGTGATTTAACTACTAAAAAATAAATAAATAATTTTGATTTTTTTTAGAAAAAAGTATCCACCTGGTGCTACCCCGAAAGGGCATGACAAGATGATTAATCCTCAGTTGACCTAGAAGAGACACTAACCCTAGAAATCTCCTGGCCGCACTTGACTAGACCTCATTTAAGAAGCGCTGCCACTCGAGGAGAATCGAGAGAATGAGAGGTTCTCAATTATACTCGTCCACCAACCAAATTAAAGATCGATCGATGGATAATAATCTTGATATTAAATATATAAATATAATGAAATTTTTATGATACAATGATATCATTGAATTACTATGTATTTATATATTCAAGAAAATGATGGCATATATTTTAATTTTATCTAGAATTTTTAAGGATTACGTGGGCGACATGATAACGGCTAAAGCCCTTCGTTACCTGTGCCCATCCACGACCTCGAAGCTCGGCCCCTCCGGCTGCTCGATCGAGATCGGCCGCAGCGGCCTTCCCTTCTCGCTGCTGCCCCTCAACTCATCGTATCTATAGTCCGTCCCCGCCGATTTAGGGATCGGAATATTCCCCCCTTCATCGGTAATCTCCACCACCTCCTTCGTATCCATATCAACCAATACAGTGAGCCCTTCAATCGGCCTCATATAGAAGTTGGCCGTGCCTTCAATGGAATAGCACTGAACCTTAATCAGCCTCCTTTTGTTCTCAATCTCCCGACCGAACCATCCGGAGGAGACAGGGAGGCAAGCGAGATCTGAGGTCCGGACTCCGCGGGCGATGACGGAGCGATTGAAGGCGGGATCGGAAAGGGGGGCTAAGGCGGATGACGTCATGTCTTCGATTGTCATGGTGGGGAATCCGGAGACCGGGTTGGGAAGAGAGGAGACGGTGCCGGTGGAGAGGTCGATGGAGAGGGAATGGGCTTGGCCGTTGAATCGAACGACGGCGGAGGCGCGGCGAGGGGGGAGGGGGTCGCCGGAGGACCAGGAGAGGACGACGTCTTTGTCGGGGGGGTCGAGGGAGAGGGAGTGGAAGATGAGGGAGGAAGGGGAGGAGGAGAAGTGAGGTTGGGAGATGAGGATGGAGCGGATGGTGGTGATTTCGGAGATGGTGAGAGGGTCGAGAGGGTGGGAAGGGGTGGAGGGGAGGGAGGAGGCTTGTGTGGGTTTCGGATGAGTCAAGAGGTGATCAGGGGAGGTGGAGGGAGGGATGGGGGTTTGGAGCCATGAGAGGGTGAAGAGGAGGAGAAGGAAGAGGCAGAGCGAGAAGCAAAGGATGTGAGAGAGAAATGAGGAGTTCATTTGGGAGGCAAGAGGGGTTTCAGCTTCTTGACTCGGGTGGAAGCCGGAGGAAGGAAGCGGCGGGGTTTTAATAGCTGGATGGAGAGGAAGAAGATGAAGTGGTCGGGTCACCGACTGAGTGAGATTACCTCGAACAGGAATCTCGGGCAGTATCAGAAAGACAGCGCATTGCAGTTTGTGAAAGAAGAAGATTCCTTTTTTACGGGGCCGGATAATAAGGCCCGTTACTATTTTGGGCCAGTAGTAGTTTCGGCCCGTTACTAAAGAAGCCCCTGTTCAAGATCTTATGGATTGAAATCTGCACATAAATTTGTTATTACTTTTTTTAATGTCCTAAAAAAATAAAGGTGTGTTAGGCCTAAATTCTAATGAATAGAAGCATACTAAAGTAGTTATGACTTTTGAGGAATTTTAAAATAATATTAGTTACTAATTTTGATATTAATAGAGAAGCATAAAATTAAGTTAAATGTCGCAGAGAAGGATGCTCACTGGAATGAGTGACTTACACTTAGATATATAATGCAAAATACGTATATTCGTAAACAGGTTGGAGTAGCTGCACTTGTAGATAAGATTAGAGAGAATTTCTTTAGATGGTTTGGTCTCATAAAATACTGGCCTTTTGATGACCTAATTAGGATAGTAGAAGTATTGGATCTGGCCTATGTTAAAAAAAGTATAGGTTGACCTAAAAATATTTGTTTAGAAAGTGTTTGAGATGACATTTTTATTAGATTTAAATGAGAATTTGTCTCTTAATAGAACACAATGGAGAAAAATAATACATATAGGCATCCCCACGTATTCGAATAAAAGCTTTACGTCGTTGTTGTAATTGTTGTAATTGTTGTTAAATTTCTCATTTTTTTTAATCAAATCAAAGAAATTTTCATTCTTAGTAAAAAAAATATTAAAAATTATTAAACTAAACTCAATATAAGAAGGCATATTAGAATAGGATTACTCTTATTTCACTTGAGCTCCTCCTATAATCCTTATTCTTTCCAAAGTTATTATATGAAAAATGATTTTGTTAGATTTTTTGTGAAACAATGTGTGGGGGTGAGGAATGAAAATGTATATCTAAAGATAATGATAGGCAACATCACCAAGTCTTTGGGGGAAAGAAGGCCAACAATGAAAAGGCTGAGGTGACAACAAAGAAGCCTAAAAAAAATCTTTGAGAGATAAATCGCTCTGGTGATGGCGACTTCAATCGCCAAGACGAAATGAGAAGACTTAAAAGTTCTCAATAAGAGAAATAGCTAACTCTTAAGAATAAGTTAGGCTATTTCAAGTGAAGAAGAAGGCTTAGAAAAAGGCCAATGAGTTCTTCAAGAACTCAACCTAAACTGCCTAGTAAAGGATGGTGATAAGGAAAATGTTACAAGCAATTTAACTAATATTTTCTTTCTTTCTTTCTTTGTGTATTCTTGTATTGTATAAATTATGAAGCAATAAAATTTTATTGGTACGAATTTCGTCTTTTTTGGGCCAAATTCTTTTCTATTTTCTTAATACCAAATATATCAAATTAATAAAGAATCTGAATGAATATCAAATATAACCTCCTTAATGAAGTTGATGATTATTAAATATATCTCCAATAATGAGTTTGAGTAGTCAATATAAATTCCATTCTTGAAAAGAATGAATATTAAATATCAAAGAAATATTTGCATAAATATATTTGCCAAATTAAAATAGGGTATTAATGTATTCTTATAAATTTTAGGTTTTACTCATTCTTCATTTTTTATTTAATATGATCAACACAATAAGTCATCATCTTAACAGGACTATCCTACGCTTGAGCTTCGACTTCATGAGGGTAATCATTTTGGCTCATCTGCTAAAATGGGCATGCACATTGCTGATGTGAGGCTTATCACTAGGGGTGTCAATATTTGACATGACACGAAACCCGACCCGGACCCGACCCGAAAAATCTGGGTTTGACCGGACCAAATTTTAAAATGAGTCGAGTTCGGATTGACTCGAAAACCTGTTTAATTTAAAAAATTTGGATTCCCGCCCGCTGCCTCAGCCCGCGATGCCCGCTGCCCCGCGCGCACGCGCCCACTGCCCAAGCCCTGCTACCCCGCGCGCACGCGCCCGCTGCCCACGCCCCGCGCTGCTGCCCCCGCCCTCGCGTGTCGCGTCCGCCCCCTCGCCCTCCGTCTGCCTGTTGCCATTCCAATGTTCTGGCACTGGTAGAACCCAAAATCGGGTCGAGTCGGATCAACCCGGCAAGCCGCCGGGTCGGGTCCAGACCCGTTTGTCTACCCGGGTCGGGTTAGGGTCGACCCGTTTGAACCCAAGTTAGTTCCGGGTTCGACCCGAACCCGACCCGTGACCCGAAATTGACACCCCTACTTATCACAAAAAGGGGAGTTAAGTTCTAGGGCTTTGCCTATGTTTCAATAGATATATTGAGAGAATAAGATATGATATTTTTTAATAAAGTTGAAATCATAGATGAAACAAAGCTTGGTCGAATAATCTTATAATCATTGTCCATCAGGATTATCGATTGATTAACTTTCTTAATTCACAATTAATAGATCATCAATATTGATCTATGTCAAGTCAAAATGGGCACCATGATTATGATGAAAACCACCAATACCAAAACAAAAAGAACAATAAAAAGGTTTCATTAGACTCCAAGAGAAAACCCTTCTGATTGGATCGTTTATCCCATAATATATATATATATATATATATATATATATATATATATTCAAGATAATATTTTTTAAAACATTTATTAATTATCTTAAAAAATATTCAATGATATCTTATAGCTAGATTCGAGAAATGCATAATAGGCATCCTTATCAAAATTTCGATAAAGTATATATTGACTTATTTTTTTCTAAAGTTAAGATATATTGATGAAATTTTTTATACTATTTGTTTACTAAATACAACTTAAGTCAAAAAAATGTTTTTTTTAACTTAAGTTAATTTAATTTTGATAAATATGAGTTTTTATATCTACTTCACAATTTTGTTACTATAATAAATTTTTTCCTTATTAAACTACTAAGAGTTTGTTTGAAACTGTTGCAACGCTCTGTAAAGGTGATTGTGAAATAATCATTAGAAAAATAATTTCTTACAAATTGTTATGAAAAATATAAATATGTTTTTTTTAATAGAAAAATTGATTTTTTAAGGCTTCGTTTGGGACAACTTTCTTACTATTTTCAAAAATAACTTTTTTGTACCAAAGTTTTTTAAACTTGAAACTTTTGTACTAAAAAAATATTTTGAAAAACATTTAAAAAAATTATCCCAAATAAAATCTAAGACTTCGTTTGAGATGACTTTTTTAATGCTTCTTAAAGCAGCTTATTAGTAAAAAATTGAAATTTATGTATTAATAAGTTGCTTCAAGAATTTGAGCTGTCAGAAATTTGAGCTGTCAGAAAGCTGTGCCAAACAAATAAATTTCATATTCAATGCATGCTCTAACTTTTAAAATTTTAAGAAGAATTAGAATCTCTCATTAATTTTGGCCAATTACATAGAAGAAAATAAGGAATTCAAGAAATAATATTTTGGACTTCTTATTTTTGCTGATGCCTTTCAAAAAAATATTTTTCTAATTAAATAAATCATAAGGGAATGAACTGCTGAATTCTATATGATTTATTTATTTATTTGCAAATGCAATTTTATATTACACGTTAAAGCGTGAGAACTGGCCGTCTAGTCAGGTTCCACGTATATGAAAATTAGGCGATTATTTTATGCGAGTGGACACTGTATTTACCATGCGACCGTTTTGTCGTCGTAGCTCAATGATCACCAGCTTAGTGTGGGTCCCACACTCCCACCAATGCAAGTAAGCCGTAAGATTGTGTCCAACCAAACAGTCCATTATTCACCTCATTCGAACTTCAAATCTCACGTCAAAGTTTGGTAGGTGAACAGTGCGACCCGAATATTGACATCAAACTGTTCACCTACGTCAAAAAATTGGGTTGCCAAAATTGGGGAAGACGAGCACGGAAGAGGAGAAAAGTGTGCGAAAGAGGAGAGAGATTGTTACCTTTGCAAGAAGCGCGTGAAAGAAGAAAGAAATACAGTTCGATTGGAGATGGATTATAGCATTTTAAAGTTTTACTGCATTTTAGAGAAGAAAATGGATTTTTTTGATTGGAGATGCCCTAAGGGTACATTGGAAAATAAATCTCAAAATTTGCTAAATTAATAATTTTTTTTATTGATCATAAGATTTTGAATTTAAATTCTTATAAAAGAGAATAAAATTTTTAATTATTAAAGCGAAAGGCACCTCAAATGTAAATTTTTTGCATCATCGTTTATTTTAAAGATTTATGCTTTGTTTGGAAGTGCTTTCTTACTGCTTCTTAAAGCAGTTTTTTAATAAAAAAAAAATTATTTTTGCACTAAAAATCAGCTTTAAGAAGCAATAAGAAAGCTGCCCCAAACAAAATCTTAGTATGTTGATGCATGCAATAATGCGGCACAAATGCTTTGTTTAAAGCAATAATTAGTAGATTATGAGATTAAATAAGAACATAATCTTGTTAATTGTAATAACACTAATGCTATTAATTTAACTAACAATTTATTTGAGACAGTATTTTTACTGTTTTTAAAAGTAACTTTTTAGTATAAAAATGACTAGTTCAGAAAATTTTTGTATTATAAAGTTGTTTTTTTAAGCACTAAAAAAGTTGTCACAAATGAAGCATAAGACTCCAATTTGATGCTTATGGATAAAACAAACTAACATTAAACGCTATTTTATTATGAATTGAGTTGCTAAATGATTAAAATCTACTAATTTTGCTACAAAATCATATGTTGGAATAAGATATTTGTGAATTAATAAAAACGTTTATCATATTCTATCCTAAAATTTAAAAATTTAATTTATTTGATAGTTTTACATTTCAATTGATAAATGATTAATCTCTTCATTTTGGTAATTATTTTGTATGTTGCCAAAGGTGAGTGATAATTAGAATGTTTTTATTTATGGTGCATTGTGAGCTTATGCTAATTGGAGGTATCAATGCTACTTAATGATTTTGGGATTGAAAGTTTGCACTAATTTGAAGCAAATTGCAAGATATTTTGGAGAATAAAGAATGCTGAGGACAAGCTCAAAACATCAAAAAGAAGAACTGAGATTCAAATAGACATTTAAGAGTAATTTGAGTCATAAAGATGATAATTTTATGGTGTGCTCTTTCAACTCAATAGGAAATTATTTTATTGAATCTCTTAAAATACTTACAAATTATTTACAATTTTCTAAATTTCATGAAATTTAGTTGAATGAATTTTAAGTTTTTAACATGAAATTCATGCCAATTTTATCATTATATTGTTTTTTGAACATATTCAACTAATTTTATTGTACAATTAAAAATATGATTATTTATAATGACAATTAAAGTTTTTAAAATGACTTTCTAGTACAAAAAATATTTGAATTTGAAATTTTTGTACGAGAAAATCATTTTTAAAAAGCAATATAAAAGCTGTCTCATACGAAGCCTAAGATGTTCTAGAAATAAATATTCAGATGTTAGACATAAATATACAAGTTGACAATGATATAAGAAAATTTGACCTGATTTGATTCTCAGCGAGAGAATATTCTGTACGAAGATCGGACGCAGAATGCAGTCTGGAAACCAACTGGAATGCGTCACGTAGTGGTAATACGCCGCAGTACCGAGCAATACCGAGCATAGGGGTGACGTGACGCATTCTAGTTGGTCTTCGGACGACGTTCAGCATCCGCACAAAATAATTTTTCTAGAATATGAGGCAATGGCAAAAATTATTATTTTGAAAAACAATAGAATTATGTTTATTAGATGCGATGGAGTAGGAATTATATCAGACTACTCCAACATTATTCAATGAATTAAGAAGAAAAAGGCAAATAGAAAGTACAGCGAATAAAAAAAACTGACAATTCCCACACAACCCTCCTCCATTTAAAGAAAGAACAATAATTTGACAAATACAACAAACTGACAATTCCCCCAAGCTTAAAAAACCAAAAGATTTGACACTCCAAACCCAACTGTGACAAGGAAATCAATAAATCTTCAAAGAAAGCAAATCAGCACTGTAACTGTGACATGAAATTGGTATTTTACAGTAGATTTCTAAACTTTCCATGTCTTTGCAGTGTATAATGCTCCTAAGTTCAACTGGCTCATGAAGAGGATAGATTGCAAGGCTTGTTCAGGAAGAAGAAGGATCATACCTGAAGCCATGGCACTGATGCTAATAATGGTAAGGAGCTGCTCATTCAAAACACAGGTTTCAGATCCTGAGGCCTGGGGATCATGAGCAGATTCTGGTGAATCAAAGCTTACTTGGTCTTTTGGGGGACCATTATCATTCTCACTTCCATTATTATCATGAGACCCCTCAGCATCGTTCGACGATTGTGGCTCATGGCTCTCAAAATGCGATCCAGAGCTTCCATGGCCTTCCTGGGGATTATCGTCGTGCTCGGCATGTCGATCTTCATACAGACTCCCTGCATTGCCATCTTTTGAAGTGCCAGAGATTTGGTCCTGCTTTGCTTCTACTCCAACACGTCTCAGATGTAGCTGCAATTTTTTTTATTTTTATTTTTTAACTTCAGAGCAAGTGAGGTATAAAATGATCCATAAAACTGAAAGATTTAGCTACCTGAAGGTATAGGTTAACCTCATCTGGACGAGAAAGAAAGGGGAAATCGCCTCCAGATTTCATTATAGCTCTTCTTGCACCAGGATATCTTTCATTGACTTGATCTTTTAGTGATTGGGGAATAGCACAATAATCGTTTGTCTGGAAGAAAAAAGATGCAACAGTTAATTACAAATTATATGGTAGCACATTGTTTTCTCCCACCATGCACGCCACCCACCACGCCACCTGGTGGCGTGCATGGGGTTTTAAAAAGCATTTTTATTTGAAAAGCATTTTTTTAAGGTAGTTTGCTTTCCCTCTGCTCGGGGGTACTTATGAGTGACCCCACTTCGACGTAGGTGCCGCACCGAGGTTCCATCCCACCACGAGCACCAAAGACGTGCTTGGGGCGGTTTTTCGGTCCGCCACGAACATTAAAGTAGGGTTTTAGGTGATTACCTGTCTCGTCGTAGGTGGCGCACCGGGGTCCCATCCCACCACGTGCACCAAAGGCGTGCTTGGGGCGGTTTTCCGGTCCGCCGCAAACAACGAAAATGGGAATATGAGTTTAGGAAATCCGTACCTTCGCGGGATTGGTGAAGTCGGCGAGATGCACAAAACACAATACATTTCCCTTTTATTTCTTTTTTTTCTCTTTCTTTTTTTCTCTATCTTTTTTTTTTTTTTTTTTTTTGAGAAATCTCTCTTTTCTTCTTTCTTTTTTTTTTTTTTTTAATATCTTTTTTTTTTTTTTTGAATAAGCACACTCACACATATACACAGGATTAACAATGATAATGCTTTGAAAAACAAATTAATGACTTTAAATACATTGACTATCAACATAACTAAAGCTAATTAAAATTAAAAAAAAAAAGTGAAAAACTAGTACTTATGAATAGTAATAAAAGTAGGATAAATAAATAAATAACAGATGTTTGGAAGATGGTGGATGGCAGATTTGTGAGCTTGAACCTTAGGATCTTTCCTAAGCAGTTGCAAAGCTTCTCAACTACACTTATGATGAATGGCAATCGTCAGAGCTCTTTTTTTTTTTCTTTGCATGATTATATTTAGAAGTTGATCTCCTATATGGCTGGAATATTTCAAGAAGTCCAATAAGTACGAACACATGATTGATTTTAATTTGCATATCTCAAACGATGTAGTAAAATTATCTAATGACAATCAAACACATGCAAGCAAGATATCGGCCATGTATCAGCTTAATTAATGCATTCAAAGCTTTTCATTCTCAGTAGATGCAAACACTACAGCACATTCATGATTATTTTAACTATTATAACTATAGAAGCTAAGCTAACATCTGGCTAATTTAGAGATCCCTCAAATCATTTTTTTTAAATGAACTTAATAGAAGATAGTGTTAATGTAAATAATTATCAGTATTAAGTAATAAGAAGTATGATAAAACTACGTATAATATGTCAATATCAATAAATAAAATTAATAATTATAATAATGAAACAAAGTAATGAAGAGGACAGAGAATCTTATATTTGCTTTTTTTTTTGTTTTGGAAGGATCTTGAAACGAGCAACAGATTATAAGATTATTTGAATGTGCTGTAGTTTTTTTTTTAGGGCTGATTAATGTAAATCATAGTGAGAAAGTGGGCCAGCCATTAGAGCTTTTGAGTGTGGTATACAGTTTTTTTTTAGAATAGCTGATTTGGTGGAGGCAAGTATTAGGCCTTAAAGATGAGCTCTTAATGTTAGATCTTTAAGCTAGTGGCACTTCTTTTTATAAACAAATGTTGAGAGTGCAGAAAATAGAAGAACTACTATAGCTTGCCCATGTGAAACAACAAGATAATGGGTCTTCACGTGAAGACAGGATATGGGAAAAGCAAAAGCTGATTACTCCCTTATGGAATAAAGGCAGACGTTGTAGTAAAAGAGCTGAGATGATTTTATTTTCCGTTTTTTTTACCTTATCAAGTACGGATTGGCAGAAAGGTTTTCTTTTGTAGTATTCAACTCCTATAACTGGGTTGATTGAAGCTTTGAAGTAGGTGCTTAGAGAGCAAACGAAGGCTCGGGTAAGGGAAGCCGGAGGTTAGATCAAGCGTAGTTGACGAGACTTGACCGTGAAGTTTGTTGTGGACAAACGGTTGCTGGTGGAAGGCTTGAGGGAATGTGCTGAAGCTTGCGAGCTTTGTGAAGTTGAGGTTGTGATGGTAGGGAATATAGGTTGTCTTTGGCTAGGTGGTTTAACGTGGAGAGAACGAACGGGAGTTGAGTGGAGAAGGCTGTTTGTAAGTGTGTTGAATGAAACAACAGAGAAGAATGAGACTGGAGCTTTTAGTGAGAGAAAGGAAAAACCTCTTCCCTTGCTTCCCTTGCTTCGTTTTTAAAGAAAGGAGATACCACATTTCAGATCAAGAGCAGCAGTCCGAGGAGCGGGATATCCGGGATTCAGCAGGATTTAGTTCAAAGCACTCAATACATACGAGGTTAGCAATAAATGCTTGATCTGATCTACGTTTTGACTTTGATTTCTTTGTTAAATCAATAATAACATTAGCAGATATTTATAACCTATGATTATCATTAATTTGGAGTAATAATAACGTGTCTGTTATCTTAAAAATCATCTCAATTCGCGTATATTTTCCTTCGTTTAACGTGTCAAACTTGTCGAATATGAAAATTAGATGAATTGGTAGTGAATTTAGGGTATTTTCATTGTACTGGTCGCAACGGCGCAGTTCGTTTTGCGATCAGACTTCGTTCGAACATCGTCGAGGCCTCATTTTTAATAAAATGTGTGTTGTCATATTCGATCATCTCGGAATTTGTGTCACCACATCGAACAATCCAAAATGATTATATATATATTCATAATATTGATGACATTCCAGACACAATGATGCAGTATATTTCATGATCGGACATTATGTCGTCTCCGACGAGGCTAATTTTCCTCGTAACTCGTGCCTTTACATCACATTTGGATCCCTTTGAAATTTGCGACACCACATCAAACGATCCAATTTGATCAAATAAAATGTAGACTCTTAATGCCGACAATGTTCTAGATGCAATGACGCTGTCCATTTGTCGAACGGACGTCGTTCGAGCGTCTTCGAGACTTCGGTTTCTTCGTAACGCATGCCTTCATATCATATTTGAATTGCCTCGAAATTTTCCATCATCTCATACGATCCAAATTTATTAAATAAAGTGTATATTTTGAATGTCGACGACGTTCCGGACGCAATGACGAGGTCTGTTTGTCAATCGGACGTCGTTCGTCGATGCCTCATTTCCATTATAACGCGGGCCTTTATATCATATTTGCATCGCCTAGAAATTCACCACCATCTCGAATGATCCAAATTTATTAAATAAAATCTATATCCTGAATGTCGATGATGTTCTGGACGCAATGGCGATTGGACATCATTTTGTCTTCGTAGAGAAAAATTTCCTTGATATGCGCATCTTTGCATTACATTGGGATTCGTGTCACCAATCTAGATATTTCAAATTGAATAAACAAAATTCAATTTTTCTAGGTTGGCAACATTCTGAATGCAACGATGAAGTTTGTTCGTTGATCCAGGATCATTTAATCAGTCTCGCGCTTTAATTTTGGGTGTTGGTCGTCCCTTTTAACCGATCTTGTCCGATTCAATTGCGAGGGGCCTCAACCCAATAGAGTTTAGTGTCCTGATCGCAACGATACCATCCATTTGGCATTCAGAGATCATTTGACACTTCAAATGATGTGTTGTATCAACCCGTGCGCTGTTCAATCCGACACTTTTGTTCTTTTTGCGTGTAGTTTAAGATATAGGGGTCAACAAATGCCCCCCAACAAATGTGACACGCGCCCAGAGCGAATCACGTTTGTTGTATGTCAGTTGACGGTTTTCAATAGCTCCCCTTTTTCATTATCATTACTGCTTTTTAACGCATTCTTCTTATTTTCTCTGTGCAGGGAATGTTCCGCTGGCAGAGACCCAACGACCTACCTTCGAGCGAGCCTAGCGAGGCCGCCATTTGGGAGGCTATAGATAGGGAGGACCCTCAGGGTAGTGCTGACGTTTGTAACAGACTAGAGCAGCACCAGGATATGCTACGAGAGCGGGACATTTTTCACGAATTCTTTGCCTGCTTCCCCCTACTCCCAGAGCTTCCTCAGGGTTCTATTTCCTTTGAGAATCTAGAGAGGCGGGTCACCAGTCTCAGACTGTAGTACGGGAAGTACCACCCGTTAAAGAGTTCTTTGGCGCAGGTTGGCTGGGGTACCTGTGATGTTCTAGTGCCAGCAACGGACACACACGAGCAAGTTGGCCAATCGAGTCTACTTAGCCACAGTCAGCTACAGTCGTCACCCCCTCTAGAGTGGCCGAGAGACTCAGCAGTTGGACGGATTCAGAGCTCCGTTAGTGGCTATGTTTACTGGGCTCGCTATGTACTTCAGGCACACAGGGAGACTCTCAGGCAGAGCCCTACATGGGGTCCTGGTTGGGTACCCATTGGGTACCCACGCTCTGCGCTGGCAGACTTTGCCCACCCACACCCACCTATGGTGACTTTCCAGATGTCATACCCACCCACACCCACCCACTTTCCAAGCTTATTGAATGCAGTCTGCCATAGAATAATGGCCTTGAGGTTTTTTGCTATTTTCTCTGACTGCAAACTTTCAAGCCACATATCAAAATTTATCATGGTCGTGACGCGGTTCAGTGTTGCGCACTGTGTAGTAAGGATTATTATAATATAATGCATGTATATGATGATTAGTAATGTAAATTGATTATCCTCTGATGTTGAGTACCCACCCATACCCACCCACGAGGCTATATTGGGCGTACCCATACCCACCCATGCCCATTGGGTATGGGTGGGTACGTGGGTGGGTGTGGGTATGGGTACCCAATGCAGGGCTCTGCTCTCAGGGCAGCTGGGATCTACGAGGCAGTGTATGTCTCATTGTTCGACTACGGGCGTCTTCCCACTTCTTGGGCCCGAGATTTGATTGAGTTTTGGGACGATGGTTGTAGCACTTGCTGGGTTGGAGCAGAGGAGCTCACAGTTACCCTTTCAGACTTACAGACAGTTTCCGGGCTTTTCACGTTTGGACACAGTTTCGAGGAGTGCGTGCCTCCAGATGAGCATTTGTTTCATCGAGTTCATTCAGTAGGAGGCGATGGAGAGGCAGGTTGGCACTACCGATCATTTACCCTGCACTTTTCTAGCACTACAGACGAACGTACCGGGAGTTACGTTTGTCGAGGCGTGGTCGGGCTGCCATGTCTGTGGACCTTTGGATCCGTAGTTTCCTTCAGGAGAGGTTCTTGTTTCCAGCCGCTGCATCACTACACGATCAGTTTGATTTTAGTTTACAGCGTGACAGTTCGTTGACAGAGAAGACTGCTGAGCCCTTTTCTTCTGTTAGTCTTGTTTCTCTAGTTTTACTAGGTGTCGACGGGGACTTACTGCTAGCAGGGTTTTTAGCACTTTGGCTCAGCACTTTCGTACTTCTGCTCAGGGCGGAGGTTTTGAGATGCAACATCCTCTTAACAGCCAGTTAGTTGTCGGAGGGACAGAGACTTGCTCTTGCTCCTGCTGTCCTTGCTAGAGTGTACAGAGTTTTACTGACTTCTTCTGAGGTCAGCTCTTTGATTGTGCAGGATTCAGCTTTACCGTGGCAGTACTTGTATGCCTAGGTTCACTTGCACGTCAAGGGAGCCTTTTCTTGTTTAGAGACTCCGGTCTCCTTTCTGCAGAGAGGGTTCCCCACTGCTCTACAGCTCTTTCATGCTTCTTCTACTTTTGAGTCGGAGAAGATTAGACTGTTCTTCTTTGCCCCGCAGTTAGTCTCAGACCGATTCGCCTTAGTCCACCAACCAGACACTATTAGCTTGCCACCCTACCAGAGAAGTACAGTTCTAGTAGATCGAGTTGATCATAGAGGTAGACGTACACTACTGCTACATAGTCAGAATTTGATTGTTACTGAATACTTCATCAGCATGCGATCAGGGTGGTTGTGTTACCTTCAGGGTGGCTTTGTGATGTTGGAGGACTACCAGCCCAACAGGGTGGCCAGACAGTTTGAATTTTCACAGGCTACAGCTTACGACAGACAGGTACTCCTCCCAGGGGTCACAAATATACTACACATGGGAACGGTTCCACCAGAGACTCATTTTTGTATTGCAACTGTGACTTGGGCGCACTTACTGAGGTTGGAGACAGGTTCTAGTTTTCTTTTGGTCCAGCCATCTTCTCAGACGGCTGCCAGTTACACCAGACTGTCGTGGGTTCGGCTGTCTTTTGGACCTTTTCTAGAGCACGACGCTAGAGGTACGAGCGTCGGGTACGGGAGCTTGGGTCATTGAGGGGACGTAGGTCCCGTTCGAGTCTTCGAGAGGCCGCTGGTGACAGAGGTACTTATTTACCCCCTTATCCTTTTTTTTTTCTTGTCAGTATTTAATTTGATAGATATTTGATCATTTGATATGCATTTCCTTGGTGTAGGAACACACACTGAGGCTCGTACCACTTCTACAGAGGTTGTTCCTTCTCCTGCAAGAGTTTTCAGATGTATCACCTGCGCCACCTCAGGCAGAGTCTTCCCGGTCTTCCCGCCGGCGGGCCAGTTCTCTGCTTGTTACCTCTTCCAAGAGGTCCGTAGACGCTCGCCCCTCTCCCAGGGACCTTGGGGAGGATGCACAAGAGCCCAGGATGTCAGATTTCACGGGATACAGTACACTAGACCCTTCTGCATACTTCTCTTTCCCAGTAGACCCCTACCGATCGTTCTGGCCGGGTGAGTCTTCTTCTGCTGGTGCCGCCTCACTTACGGAATTCTTTGGAGGGCCTCCACACACACTGTCGTCGTTAGGCTTGGCACCCACGGAGTTTTCTTTCTTTCCTGAGGGCCACCGGACTGACTTTGCGAGCCCCTCTCTTGTCCCTGCCAGCTACTCGATCGATCTTGTAGGACTTTCTTCTGCTCCAGCCAGCTACCCAGCCGACCTTGTAACTCCCTCTTCTGCTCTAGCCAGGTGCTCGGCCGACTCTGTGGGTCCTTTTTCGGCTCCAGCCATTTACCCAGCCTACTCTGCAGGTCCCTCTTCGGCTTCAGCCAGTTACCCAGTCGACTTTGCGGGTCCCTCTACAGATACATATTTATTATAAGTCAATTTATTTTAAATATATTATTATAATATATTCTTCATATTAATTAATTCTAATCTTTTGTGTAGTTCCTAAGGGATATGATTACACTTCGAAGATTATCGGCCATGTTCCTCTACCTCCGACCTTCATGATCACTGAGATGTGTAGTGATTTGGTGCAGCCTCTGAGGATGTTAGTCTGCAGCATTGACCTCAGATCTCCAGAGTCTTGACACGACTTTTCTTCTACTGCCAAACAGCTCGGCCTACTTGCCAAGTATGGGGTGAGCACTACTGAGTTACTTTTTTTGGAGGCGGTGTGCCGCGAGGCAGAGTCCTACATCTAGCAACTAAGCTCTCTCTCGATCACCCGGTCTACGGTTACACTTCCAGAGCTAGAGGGGATGGTTGCCAGTTGCAGAGCGAGGGCTGATGGTGCTCACGACCTAAAGGACCGTAGTGTAGAGATTCCAAGGAGACACCGTCAGAGTACTTCTGACATGACTCAGGAGGAAAACGGGCTAACAACCCGTATACAGAACATCTGGAGGGACTTCACGCAGGCGATGTCTCAGAGGCTTCACATACAGGAGAGACGTAGTCGACGGGATCGTCTCATTAGAAGGGAGGAGCAACGTCACAAATCTTTGCAGCAGGTGCTGGATGCAGACGCTTCACTAGCACGGGCTGTAGAGAAATTTCAGATCGCTCAGTCAGAGTTTCAGACCTTGGCCGGGATCACTGACAGGCTGGAGAAGTTACGGGCTCGCCTTTTCTGACATGTCCTCGTTCGTTATTATTTTAGTTTGTACTTCTTATAGCGTCTTAGGTTTCAATTGACTTGTACCTCATGATGATTATAATACATATATGGAGGATTTTTTTATTTCTTTTATTTTTTTTGTACTCTGAGCTGTGTTGAGCTGTATGATCGAATTATACTCTGAGTTTGAATTTTAGACTTGTGTTGTTTATATCACGAGGGCATTTTAAATATTTATTTGGATCGACATCGCGCTACGTGTCAAGATCTCCAAATAAATATTAAAAATTCCATGTGATACCAATAACACAAGTCTAAAATTCAAACTCAGAGTACAATTCCAGCATACAGCTCAACACAGCTCATAGTACAAAAAAAGAAAAGAAATAAAAAAATCCTCCATATATGTATAATAATCATCATGAGGTACAAGTCCATTGAGACCTAAGACGTTACAAGAAGTACAAACTAAAATAATAATGAACGAAGATGTGTCAGAAAAGGCGAGGCCGTAACTTCTCCAGCCTATCAGTGATCCCGGCCAAGGTCTGAAACTCTGAGCGATCTGAAACTTCTCTACAGCCCGTGCTAGTGAAGCGTCTGCATCCAGCACCTACTGTAAAGATCTGTGACGCTGCTCCTCCCTTCTAATGAGATGATCCCGTCGGCTACGTCTCTCCTGTATGTGAAGCCTTTGAGACATCGCCTGCGTGAAGTCCCTCTAGATGTTCTGTATACGGGTTGTTAGCCCGTTTTCCTCCTAAGTCATGTCAAAAGTACTCTGACGGTGTCTCCTCGGAATCTCTATACTATGGTCCTGTAGGTCGTGAGCACCATCAGCCCTCGCTCTGCAACTCGCAACCATCCCCTCTAGCTCTAGAAGTGTAACCGTAGACCGGGTGATTGAGAAGGAGCTTAGTTGCTAGATGCAGGACTCTGCCTCGCGGCACACCGCCTCCCAAAAAAGTAACTCAATAGTGCTCACCCCATACTTGGCAAGTAGGCCAAGGAGCTGGTTGGCAGTAGAAGAAAAGTCGTGCCAAGACTCTGGAGACCTGGGGTCAATGCTGAAGACTAACGTCCTTCGAGGCTGCACCAAATCACTACACATCTCAGTGGTCATGGAGGTCGGAGGTAGAGGAACATGGCCGATAATCTTCGAAGTGTAATCATATCCCTCAGGAACTACACAAAAGATTAGAATCAATTAATATGATGAATATATTATAATAATATATTTAAAATAAATTGACTTATAATAAATATATATCTGTAGAGGGACCCGCAAAGTCAATTGGGTAATTGGCTGAAGCCGAAGAGGGACCTACAGAGTCGGCTGGGTAACTGGCTAGAGCCGAAAAGAGACCCACAGAGTCGGTCGAGCACCTGGCTAGAGCAGAAGAGGGAGCTACAAGGTCGGCTGGGTAGCTGGCTGGAGCATAAGAAAGTCCTACAAGATCGATCGAGTAGCTAGCAGCGACAAGAGAGGGGCTCGCAAGGTCAGTCGGGTGGCCCTCAGGGAAGAAAGGAAACTCCGTGGATGCCAAGCCTAACGACGACAGTGTGTGTGGAGGCCCTCCAAAGAATTCTGTAAGTGAGGCGGCACCAGCAGAAGAAGACTCACCTGGCCAGAACGACCAGTAGGGGTCTACAGGGAAAGAGAAGTCTGCAAAAGGGTCTAGTGTACTGTATCCCGTGAAGTCTTACATCCTGGGCTCCTGTGCATCCTCCCAAAGGTCCCTGGGAGAGGGGCGAGCGTCTACGGACCTCTTGGAAGAGGTAACAAGCAGAAAACTGGCCCGCCGGCGGGAAGACCGGGAAGACTCTGCCTGAGGTGGCGCAGGTGCTACATCTAAAACTCTGGCGGGAGAAGGAACAACCTCTATAGAAGTGGTACGAGCCTCAGTGTGTGTTCCTACACCAAGAAAATGCATATCAAATGATCAAATATCTATCAAATTAAATGCTGACAAGAAAAAAAAGAAGGATAAGGGGGTAGATAAGTACCTCTGTCACCAGCGGCCTCTCGAAGACTAGAACGGGAACTACGTCCGCTCAACGACCCAAGCTCCCGTACCCAACGCTCGTACCTCCTAGCGCCGTGCTCTAGAAAAGGTCCAAAAGACAGCCGAACCCACGACAGTCTGGTGTAACTGACAGCCGTCTGAGAAGATGGCTGGACCAAAAGAAAACTAGAACCTGTCTCCAACCTCAGTAAGTGCGCCCAAGCCATAGTTGCAACACAAAAACGAGTCTCTGGTGGAACCGTTCCCATGTGTAGTACATCTGTGACCCCTGGGAGGAGTACCTAACTGTCGTAAGCTGTAGCCTGTGAAAATCCAAACTGTCTGGCCACCCTGTTGGGCTGGTAGCCCTCCAACATCACAAAGCCACCCTGAAGGTGACACAACCACCCTGAGCGTATGCTGATGAAGTATTCAGTAACCGTCAAACTCTGACTATGTAGCAGTAGTGTACGTCTACCTCTATGATCAACTTCGTCTACTAGAACTGTACTTCTCTGGTAGGGTGGCAAGCTAACAGTGTCTGGTTGGTGGACTAAGGCGAATCAGTCTGAGACTTACTGCGGGGCAAAGAAGAACAGTCTAATCCTCTCCGACTCAAAAGTAGAAGAAGCCTGAAAGAGCTGTAGAGCAGTGGGGAACCCTCTCTGCAGAAAGTAGGCCGGAGTCTCTAAACAAGAAAAGTCTCCATGAACGTGCAAGTGAACCTAGGCATACAAGTACTGCCACGGTAAAGCTGAATCCTTCACATCCAAAGAGCTGACCTCAAAAGAAGTCCGTAAAACTCTGTACACTCTAGCAAGGACAGCAGGAGCAAGAGCAAGTCTCTGTCCCTCCGACAACTAACTGGCTGTTAAGAGGATGCTGCATCTCAAAAACTCCGCCCTGAGCGGAAGTACGAAAGTGCTGAGCCAAAGTGCTAAAAACCCTGCTAGCAGTAAGTCCCCGTCGACACCTGGTAAAACTAGAGAAACAAGACTAGCAGAAGGAAATGGCTCAACAGTCTTCTCTGTCAACGAACTGTCACGCTGTAAACTAAAGTCAAACGGATCGTGTAGTGATGCAGCGGCTGGAAACAAGAACCTCTCCTGAAGGAAACTACGGATCCAAAGGTCCGCAGACATGGCAGCCCGGCCATGCCTCGACAAACGTAACTCCCGGTACGTTCGTTTGTAGTGCTAGAAAAGGGCAGGGTAAATGACCGGTAGTACCAACCTGCCTCTCCATCGCCTCCTACTGAAGGAACTCGATGAAACAAATGCTCATCTGGAGGCACGCACTCCTCGAAACTGTGTCCAAACGTGGGAAGCCCGGAAACCGCCTGTAAGTCTGAAAAGGTAACTGTGAGCTCTTCTGCTCCAACCCAGCAAGTGCTACGACCGTCGTCCAAAACTCAATCAAACATTGGGCCCAAGAAGTGGGAAGACGCCCGTAGTCGAACAACGAGACATACACTGCCTCGTAGATCCCAGCTGCCCTGAGAGTCTCCCTGTGTGCCTGAAGTACATAGCGAGCCCAGTAAACATAGCCACTAACGGGGCTCTGAATCCGTCCAACTGCTGAGTCTCTCGGCCACTCTAGAGGGGGTGACGACTGTAGTTGACTGTGGCTAAGTAGACTCGATTGTCCAACTTGCTCGTGTGTGTCCGCTGCTGGCACTAGAACATCACAGGTATCCCAGCCAACCTTCGCCAAAGAACTCTCTAACTGGTGGTACTTCCCGTACTGCAGTCTGAGACTGGTGACCCGCCTCTCTAGGTTCTCAAAGGAAATAAAACCCTGAGGAAGCTCTGGGAGTAGGGGGAAGCGGGCAAAGAATTCGTGAAAAATATCCCGCCCTCGTAGCATATCCTGGTGCTGCTCCAGTCTGTCACGAACGTCAGCACTACCCTGAGGGTCCTCCCTATCTATAGCCTCCCAAATGGAGGCCTCGCTAGGCTCGCTCGGAGGTAGGTCGTTGGGTCTCTGCCAGCGGAACATTCCCTGCACAGAGAAAATAAGAAGAATGCGTTAAAAATCAGTAATGATAATAAAAAAGGGGAGCTACTGAAGACCGTCAACTGACATACAACAAACGTGATTCGCTCTGGGCGCGTGTCACATTTGTTGGGGGGCATTTGTTGACCCCTATACCTTAAACTACACGCAAAAAGAACAAAAGTGTCGGATCGAAAAACGCACGGGTTGATACAACACATCATTTGAAGTGTCAAATGACCTCTGAATGCCAAATGGATGATATCGTTGCGATCAGAAAACTAAACTCTACTGGGTTGAGGCCCCTCGCAATTGAATCGGACAAGATCGGTTAAAAGGGACGGCCAACACCCAAAATTAAAGCGCGAGATTAATTAAATGATCCCGGATCGGCGAACAGACTTCATCGTTGCATTCAGAATGTTGCAAACCTATAAAAACTGTATTTTGTTTATTCAATTTGAAATATTTAGATTGGTGGCACGAATCTCAATGTAATGCAAAGATGCGCATATCAAGAAAAGTTTTCTATACGGAGACAAAATGATGTCCAATCGACAAACGGACAGAGCCATTGCGTCCGGAACATCATCGACATTCAGGATATAGATTTTATTTAATAAATTTGGATCATCTGAGATGGTGGTAAATTTCTAGGCGATGCAAATATGATATAAAGGCCCGCGTTATAATGGAAACGAGGCATCGACGATACTCGAACAACGTCCGATTGACAAACGGACACCGTCATTGCGCCCGAAACGTCGTCGACATTCAAAATATACACTTTATTTAATAAATTTGGATCGTCTAAGATTGTGGCAAATTTCGAGGCAATTCAAATATGATATGAAGGCATGCGTTACGAAGAAACCGAAGCCTCGAAGACGCTTGAACGACGTCCGATCGACAAATGGACAGCGTCATTGCATCCAGAACATTGTCGGCATTAAATGTCTTCAGATCAAATTGGATTGTTTGATGTGGTATCGCAAATTTAAAAGGGGATCCAAATGTGATGCAAAGACACGAGTTACAAAGCAAATTAGCCTCGTCGGAGACGACATGACGTCCGATCATGAAACAGAATGTGTCATTGCGTCTGGAATGTCGTCAATATTAAGAATATATATATTATCAATTTGGATTGTTCGAGGTGGTGGCATAAATTCCGAGATGATTCGAATATGACAACACACATTTCGTTAAAAATGAGGCCTCGACGATGATCAAACGAAGTCTGACCGTAAAACGGACAGCGCCGTTGCGACCAGGACAGCGGAAATACCCTAAATACACTACCAAT
Source organism: Dendrobium nobile (assembly GCA_022539455.1). Taxonomy (NCBI): domain Eukaryota; kingdom Viridiplantae; phylum Streptophyta; class Magnoliopsida; order Asparagales; family Orchidaceae; genus Dendrobium; species Dendrobium nobile. The sequence goes on from CM039736.1 coordinate 8,619,267, forward strand.
TCATCTGATTTCCATATTCGACAAGTTTGACACGTTAAACGAAAGAAAATACACGCGAATCGATATGGTTCTTAAGATAATAGACACGTTATTATTACTCCAGATTAATGATAATCATAGGTTATAAATATCAGCTAATGTTATTATTGATTTAACAAAAAAATCAAAGTCAAAACGGAGATCAGATCAAACATTTATTGCTAACCTCGTATGTATCGAGAGCTCTGAACTAAATCCTGCTGAATCCCGGATATCCCGCTCCTCGTACTGCTGCTCTTGATCTGAAATGTGGTATCTCCTTTCTTTAAAAACGAAGCAAGGGAAGAGGTTTTTCCTTTCTCTCACTGAAAGCTCCAGTCTCATTCTTCTCTGCTATTTCATTTAACAAACTTACAAACAGCCTTCTCCACTCATCTCCCGTTCGTTCTCTCCACGTCAAACCACCTAGCCAAAGACAACCTATATTCCCTACCATCACAGCCTCCACTTCACAGAGCTCGCAAGCTTCAGCACATTCTCTCAAGCCTTCCACCAGCAACCGTTCGTCCACAGCAAACTTCACGGTCAAGTCTCGTCAACTACGCCTGATCTTTCCTCCGGCTTCCCTTACCCGAGCCTTCGTTTGCTCTCAAAGCACCTGCTTAAAAGCTTCAATCAACCTAGTTATAGGAGTTGAATACTACAAAAGAAAGCCTTTCTGCCAATCCGTACTTTATAAGATAAAAAAAAGTAAAATAAAATCATCTCAACTCTTTTACTACAACGTCTGCCTTTATTCCATAAGGGACTAATCAGCTTTGGCTTTTCCCATATCCTGTCTTCACGTGAAGACCCATTATCTTGCTGTTTCACATGGGCAAGCTATAGTAGTTCTTCTGTTTTTTGCACTCTCAACATTTGTTTATAAAAAGAAGTGTCACTAGCTTAAAGATCTAACATTAAGAGCTCATCTTTAAGGCCTAATACTTGCCTCCACCAAATCAGCTATTCTAAAAAAAAACTGTATAGCACACTCAAAAGCTCTAATGGCCGGCCCACTTTCTCACTATGATTTACATAAATCAGCCCTAAAAAAAAAAACTACAGCACATTCAAATAATCTTATAATCTGTGGCTCGTCCCAAGATCCTTCCAAAACAAAAAAAAAAACAAATATAAGATTTTATGTCCTCTTCTTTACTTTGTTTTGTTATTATAATTGTTAATTTTATTTATTGATATTGACATATTATACGTAATATTACCATACTCTTATTACTTAATACTGATAATTATTTACATTAACACTATCTTCTATTAAGTTTATTTTAAAAAAATGATTTGAGGGATCTCTAAGTTAACCAGATGTTAGCTTAGCTTCTATAATTATAATAGTTAAAATAATCATGAAGGTGCTGTAGTGTTTGCATCTACTGAGAATGAAAAGCTTTGGGTGCATTAATTAAGATGATACATGACTGATATCTTGTTTGCATGTGTTTGATTGCCATTATACAATTTTACTACATCGTTTGAGATATGCAAATTAAAATCAATCATATGTTTGTACTTGTTGGACTTCTTGAAAGATTCCAGCCATATAGGAGATCATTCTTCATTGACATTTCTAAATATAATCACGCAAAGAAAAAAAGAGCTCTGACAACTGACATTCATCATAAGTGTAGTTGAGAAGCTTTGCAACTGCTTAGGAAATATCCTAAGGTTCAAGCTCATAAATCTACCATCCACCATCTTCCAAACAGCAGTTTTTTTTATATTTTATTTTATTTTTTATTTATCCTGCTTTTATTACTATTCCTAAGCACTAGCTTTTCACTTTTTTTTTAATTTTAATTAGCTTTAGTTATGTTGACAGTCAATGTATTTAAAGTCATTAATTTCTTTTTCAAAGCATTATCATTGTTAATCATGTGTATATGTGTGAGTGTGCTTTTGCAAAAATTAAAAAATATTTCAAAAAAAAAAGAAAAAAAAAAAAGAAAAAAAAAAGAAAAAAGAAAAGAGAGATTTCTAAAAAAAAAAAGAGAATAGAAACAAAAGAAAGAGAAAAAAAAGAAAGAAAAAAAAGGAAAATGTGTTGTGTTTTGTGCATCTCGCCGACTTCACTAACCCCGCGAAGGTGTACGGACTTCTTAAACTCAAATTCCCATTTTCGTTGTTTGCGGCGGACCGAAAAACCGCCCCAAGAACGCCTTTGGTGCGCGTGGTTGGATGGGACCCCGGTCCGCCGCCTACGACGAGGCGGGTAATCACCTAAAACCCTACTTCAATGTTCGTGGCGGACCGAAAAACTGCCCCAAGCACGCCTTTGGTGCGCGTGGTGGGATGGGACCCCGGTACGACATCTACGGCGAAATGGGGTCACTCATAAGTACCCCCGAGATGGGGGAAAGCAAACTGCCTTAAAAAAATACTTTTCAAATAAAAATGCTTTTTAAAACCACATGCACGCCTTTGGTGGCGTGGTGGGAGAAAACAAAAAAATCACCGCCGCGGTGTCTCACAAACACCAACCGTGCACGTTTTTGTTGACGTGGCGGGTAGGCGACCTCTTGGTTTTTCCCCTAAACGGGGGAGAAGCCGGGAGGCTGCCGAATTTTTGTCTGAAATAAGACAAGGACTTAAAAAAAATGATGAACTTGAGCTTGACTTGAACTTGCAATGTGGACAAGAACTTGGACTTGAACTCAAACTCAGATTTGAACAAATATTGGACATTACTTGAACAGTAGGGGACTTGATTTTGGACTGCATGGGACTTGATTTTGGACTGCATGAAACTTATTCTAAAACTTAAATGATTAATAAGATACTTAAAACCAAATAAATGAACTCAAAACTTGAATTCAAATGAGCATTTGAATAAATGATTGTAAATACAATTTGAATTAAAGCTTAATGTCTAAAATAAAAATCATGATCCATATGAATGATAAAATATAAGATTTATGCATGAATTAAACATATGCTCCAACATGAGATTTTTGGACAATAAAAATTTTGCAATTGTCATCTCAATTGAAATGGAGATATCAATGAGCACATAAAAAGAGAATTGTAAGAAGGAATGGCTTGGTTACAAAGCCATCCATATGAGAACTTTGGAGCATCATAGTTATTTTGCAAATATAAGGCATAAGTTACTACCAAATAGTAATTGATTGAATAAAAATGAGGTATGCCATGAATAGAAGCAATGTATCTCTATTGTGCTCTTAAGTGATTGAAAGTGAATTGAAGATGATTGGTGCCAAGCAATCGACACAAGGTGCTTTGTAAAATTATCATCCAAACAATGAAGTCCCTTTCAAAATACAAGTTATGTTCAAGGATAATGAAGATTGTGTAACCTGTAGCATCATTCACTCACAAATGATAGTGAAGGGTCATGCAAATTGTTTGGCTTGAATAATCCATAAAGAGTATGAATGATTGTGACAATTCATACACAAGTATATGCTAAGGATTTGTGGGCTTTGATGTAATTTACTTGAAGTAGTTTCATTCAAATGAACTTCATACAAGCCGTACAACTCAAATGAAGGTGATGAATGTCACAACACTCCTACAATCAATCATATTCAACCTTACAAGCAATATAATAGAAGAAGATTTCGTACAAGTCATGGAGTAGAATGTGGAAGTTCGTATGATCAGCAACAATTCAACTCCAAAAGATCTGTAACACATACGATCTCTCTACGAAGACAGATGTATGTGCCACATGCCACTGATGGGTAGATGTAGAAAGTCTTCAGTAAATGCAGTATCCTAAAGTCAATTTCAATCTATGGAGTACATCTACCTACCTGCCTATAGCAGTGGAGGATATACTATATGAGATCAAATACCACAACAAAATGCATGAAGAATACGATAAGTGCAATCTCCTATGACATAAGGCAGGAGATTAGTTAGTGCACTACGATCCACCTATAGAAAGCAATGAGTAGTGCATGACAATCCACTTGTACGAAGCAGCGAATAACTCTATTCAGAAGCTGCTACGCAACGCCACCGGATCCGCAACATTCTTGCAATCAGACAGAAGGCGTCTACAATCTACAACGCAACGCCACCGGATCTGCAATTTCTATGCAAGCGAACAGAAGGCGTCTACAAATATTTTTAAAATACCCCCACACGTGCACAGTAGTTTGTATACACATAGGTATACTAAAAGGGGTAAAAGCAATCAAGAACCCGCATGGGCCCCGACGAGCGTGTTATTGGTACATACGTGACGTCTAGGGATGCTACACGAGTCAATAAATATGAACTTGATCCTCCTAAGCAGGTAAATAGGAGTCGACAAGGTTCAATCAATAATTATAAAATGCCCCCCAAACACCCGCATGGGCCCCGGCAAGCGTGTTATTGGTGCACACGTGACGTCTAGGGATGCTGCGCGGGTTATTGAATTTGAACCCGATCCTCCTAAGCAGATAAAAAGAAGTAGACAGGGTATGATTATAAAATGCCCCCAAACACTCGCATGGGTCCCGGCAAGCGTGTTATTGGTACACACGTGACGTCTAGTTATGCTGCACGGGTTAACAAGTAAATTCTAGTTCGAACTCAATCCTTCTATACGAATCAATAGGAGTCGACAGGGTTCGAATTTTCAAACAAATATACGGTTGCATCGACCAGTGTATTTGTTTTAATACATTCATATTAGGCCTTCAGGGCCTATAATGAAGAGAATTCACTAATAAAAGCATAAAACCCATGAAACCTGATCCTCTGTCGATTAGTAGACAGAGTCGACAAGATTCGATCTAGAAAGTAGAAATGACCCCGAACACCCCGATGATGGCCGTATTGATTACTTATCTATACCGCAGGAGTTCACAAATATTTTTAAATGACTCTCAAATATCCAAATGTCTTCCAAACTCCACCCACAATATCAAATTCTCAAAAATATTTAAAATTGAAATAATCCATTAGACCACTTAAAACAAAATCCATCCATCCTCCGCAACAGTTTGCCGAGGTGGACAAATTAAGATTTACTTTAGCTCAAAAAGAGCCAAATACCTAGTCGAAAATATCACTAGGATCCATTCTCAAACAGTCTCCTGCCGATAAGGACGTGGTACGTGTCCTCTGACCGGTGGTCTGCCGCCAAATGGCACCGCAGGATAAACGGTTATGACCCAGGGCCCTCTGAACCGAGTGGTTTTGCCGCCAAATGGCACCACGAAATACCAGTTATGGCCATTGTCGTTACGTTTTTTATTGGCATCAAATCCTTGAGATATGAATCAATATGATATGATCGATAGGCACAAAGCTCTTTGTTAGCCAAAGTGGATTCAAATTTATCCCATTAGGCAAAACATCCAACCCAGGTCTACAAGGTCCCCTTGGACGAAGCAACCCATGGCTGCCGACAAGGATCCTTCTATCAGGTTGGGTCGACTACCTCCTCTGACTAAGTAGACTAGGGACCACGATGGCCCGGGACGACGGAACCATGGGATCTTGATCAGGTCTATCATCCATTCCCCCACCATCCGCTTTAAGTGCAAGATGGTGCAATTTTTATTTTAAATATCAATCTTCAAATGTAAACCCAAATCTCCAACTCCTATACCTAAAACCTATGCTGCTATTATATCCCAGATAACACCTATTTACTATGTATCTGATTGATGACTAGCCTTAATCGAAAGTTCTCTCTTGTGATCGGGAGGGGTAATTAACTATAGGGGCTTGCGCCTATAGGAAACCAGAACTCAGATCATAAAGTCCTTACAAAATGAGGGCGAAATTTCTGGGTAGTGTCTTATCTACAAACCCATATGCCTTCCAAAATTTACCCCGGAACTTATTCAGTTAAAACTCCATCGCCGAATAAAAAAGAAAAAGCGGGCGGAGGCCGGGGCGGAATTTTCGGAGCCCACACACATCAATACATCACCATCTGTAACATTTTTCCACTTTCAGGTGATGGTGATTGCGATTATTGCATGCTCTGTAGCATAATTTTAAACCATCTCCTTCCTTCTTTTAACCACCTGAGACATCAACTATGCAGCAATAAGCTTACGTCCAAGTGATATATAGGCTCTGACAAGGGTTTTCAGATCTCCCAAAGGAGGAGAGCTTAGTGAGAGTTTTAACTGCGGATGCAGACCAACAGAGAATCACAGCCAGCCAACATTGATGGACTATTGTTTAAATGAAGGTGGTGCAAACAATTGGCCATCGCGGCTCAAGGAAGAATACAGTTGTTGCAACTCCATTTGAAGCCTTATTAGGACCTAAGCAGCCTAACAATGTCGCATGAAGCTCTAATTAGGTTTCAATATCCCCAATCGTGTAGACCAGGACAAGGCATTAAGTTGTCAACAAACTAGCCAAGATTGATGTAATTGAGGAGGGGCTGGACAACACCAAAGAAGAGAGAAACCAAGCGATCGATTATCAATGTATTATTCGTTGACAAAGGTCCTTCACTTCTTATAAAGGATAGGAGACTGAGAAGTTTCTAGTTACAGGCTCCACTGTCAACGTAGTTGGAGGTTTTGGCTTGCTTGGCCACCAGATGTAACATCCATGCAAGACATTGGAGCCAACTCAACATAAAGCTCAAATCAAAGCCTCCAAGGACATGTCATCACTTAGTCATTATTAGGAAGTTGAGATAGTTGAGAACATGCGGGATAGCAAATGGGGAGCATGTGATGTTTTTTGAACTTGTTACCGGTGAGTATCTCAGGTAAGACGAAGGGGAATGTAGCAAACAATAATGACCCACAATGGACTATGAACAAGTTTCATGGTTTGAAAAATTCAGCCTTCTTCTTATCCATTTCATTCAAGCTAATGATCCTAACATTAAAGTGACAGTCTTTCAGAGAAATAAACTAAAAATTCAAAATTTTCATTTTTTGTGATCAAATAGACCTAGAGAATAACATACCATCTCCAAAGACAAAATGATATTTTACTATGAATTCAACATACAAATATAGGTTTAGGAAGATGACTAATAAGATAAGATTTATTTTATGATGGGTTACAAGTTTCCTATAAATAAATGTTCTTAGTTTAATAACATCCAAAGAGAAGTGATCTTCTAAGAAAACTCTCAATTAAAGCAGTGGTAAATATATTTATGATTTCAAATTTCAAAAAATGATACACATTTGAAATTTCAGAAGTGATTAGCTCAAAGTGGAACAATTTTTTTTCAAATACCAAAAGATGAAAAATAAGGAACACTAGATTCTGAAAAACTTAAGAAATTCTACAAACTATCTCATGTCGGGCATTAAATTTTTGAAGATTTATATTTATTGTTTAAGCCATGCATTCTATTAGAAATTTTGAACTTACATTTCATCAATACAAGATTGAGAAAAAACCCAAGAGATGTAAACTTATAAAGTTAGAATGTAGCAAATGAGAAAATATTAAATCAGGTACTAAAGCTAAAGTGAAAACAACTACACAAATAAAAACTCAAAACTAAATATAAATAAATACAAGTGACTCACAACTTCCAACCCCACCAATAATTTAACAAGACCCAACTCTCATAGAAATACAATCCTACCTAGAAAGGATGTAAGCTAAACCCATTAATCAGTTTATTGACATGTAACTACTTCTCAAACCCCCAACTACCCCACGAATGAAACCGACACCCACGACACAACCGTCGCCCATGATCGCACAATTGCTCCCCCTCAACACAAAATAGTGAAATGGTTCCCATTCTCACACACACTCTCAAAAACACGCACACAGAACCGAAGGCAAGAAGTTTTGGTGACTCACCTCTTCCTTCAGAAAAATCCTTCTGCTCTAGCAATCAAGATCTCTCTCGATCTTGACCTCTGCTCCCGCCGAAGTTCGCCAAGTCATCTGCTCTGTTCAACGTGAAGAAGTCGGCTGAAATCCTCCGAGCAAACCGTGCCCTAGCCGACCCGACTTGCATCTGCGCCGTTGGCCATCACCTGCTTTGGCTGAACTCCCTCCAACCGCCAACCCGACGCTGAACTCCGGCCACAACTCCCACCGAGACCAACGCTTGGTCCCGTGGTCTGTGGTCTCCGCCTGTCTCGATCGGGCCATGCCCGTCTCTCTCTCTCTCTCTCTAATTAATATATTAGAATGATATATTATATATTATAGATATATTATATATTATAGATATATTATATATTAATATATTATAATATATATCATATAATAAAATAAAAAAAGAAGTGAGAAGAGATTTTCAAGTAGGCACCGCAAGAAGAGCAATTTCAAGGAAGTCCTGGGGTTGATACGGTCCCCCGAAGCCCTTGGCCGTCGAGATTATCCGACAGGGAGCGCAGACACTACTCCTCCAATCTCCTCTCCGTTGATTCGCTCCAGCGGAGTCGAGCCACTTCCTTACCTCCCAGCGCCGGAAGGCTGCCGAAATTTCCTCAAAATTTTGGGACTCTTCCAAATTTTCAACAAGCAACCAACATTCAATTATTTGCAACCAATCATCGTCAATTATAGCTTACAAAGATCAATTCCGGGACCCAACAGCATCTCGAAGACCCTGGCGATTCACTCCGGCATGGCGGACTTGAAAGGGCAAATGCCCTCCTTAGCTCCCGACGCCGGGGAGGGGACACCGGAAGGCTGCTGAAATTTTCTAAAAAATTCAGGATTTAGAAAATTTTTGGACTTATACAAATTTTTGAGAAAAGTGGAGAACATTCAATTAAGCAAAAATAATTAAATTAGTATCATTTGATCAATTAATTAAATTATTTAATCAACAGATCGCGTACATTAGAAACTCGAAGACTCCTTTTGGGATCGATTCGTTCTCCCAATCTCCTCGCCGTTGATTCGCTCCGGTCGAGTCGAGCCGAAAGGGAAAATGCCCTCTTTACCTCCCGGCGCCGGGGACGGGACGCCGGGAGACTGCCGAAATTTGCTCAAAACTTTTGGACTTAGCCAAAATTTTGGGGAGATCGAAAAAACAACTTGGGATTAACTAATTAAATCAAAAACCCTAAATTAACTAAAGGCATTTAATTCAACATTAAGTCTCTTAATTAATTTAACTAACCAACTAAAACAAAATCCCTTAAATAAAATCAACTAACATAAATTGGAATAATCAATAATTAAAAAAAAAAGGAAAAATCATGTACGACTTCATAGATCTAACATATTTATGATGATTAAGGTGGTGGAGGAAATGATAGCTAATGAGAATAATAAATCTTTCATCGTATTTATCTCAACATGGCTGAGATGCTTAACAACACTTTGGAAAGACTATAGTCGATTGAAGTTCACAAATCTACATTATAGTCTTTGATATCAATGAACTATATTTGGACTAAACTATTTGTAAATGTTTATGAAGTATTGGATGATGAATATACATCAAATAGATATGAATTTCTTGATATACTAGTTGATGTTGGATTGAGTGGTCCTATCTTTATCCATTGTTTGAAAAAAAAATATATCGCTTGTTGAATCCATTTTGATATAACCATGAAGACGCAATAGATGAAAGGCATTTATATGATGTTTCTTTTGTTGAGATTCTTATACAGTTAACTAAAACACTACAAATGTCCAATCAAACAAGTTTACAAGAAACTTTTATAGCTCTCCTTATGTTTGCTCTGCCACTTGTACAACAAGACTATGAATTTTGGGAAGGATTGATATCCCACCTTGAACTCAACATGACTATAAGAACTTAAACTTTAACGAGTCACTTGAAGATTAGTGGTGAATACAACTTTTCATACCACTCAACTTGTATAGCATATCATGAAAATCATGCTTCGTTGGCGCGCACTTGTTCAAGATGGTAGTAATGTCAAGAAAGCCCTTGATGAAGAAGTTTGTATAGATGATAATTGGAAGGTCTTACAACTAAAGGGAGATATTACATAAACATAAACCAAATAGTAAAGATATTCTATGGATTCATGAAAAGTATTTAAGTATCTCCACAACTATACATAAATCAAGGAAGCTCCAGCTTGATTTTCACCACCCTATGTTGCATATAAAAGAATTTCTAGATAACCAGATATTTCAAACCATCTTACTATAATATATCATGACTTCTTTGAAAGGAAAATCATAGATAGTTGATGATGTTTAGTTGTTTATTTGGAGTTATGATGACATATAAGGTAAGTGAAATAGTGAATCGTATCCATCAGATTACTTAGTGATTCAATTCATTATATTAAATAATCACAGTGCGACGCAATGCCACCGGATTCGCAACATATGTACAAGCGGACAGAAGGCGTTCGTATGCCCTTAAATGAAATCCCGGGCCATTTTCTAGACGAAATCACTTGCGCAATGGATCATATTTAAATATTTTAAAATGCCCCTTATGTATTAAATATGATCCCTTATTCCCTAAAACTAAAAACACCCTGCATGTGCTCCGGTCAATGCATTAAAGTTACACATGCCAAAGTCCGAGAATGCTGCGCAGGGTTAAATGCTAAAACCTACATGTGCTCCAATTATCACATCCAAGTCCCAAATCCAATGATTCGAAAATGCTGCGCAGGTCAAATATTCAAGTTTCATCCTCCTTGAAAGGACTAAAGCCGACACCACTTAAATTACAAAATACCTCCCAAATTCCTACGAAAATACAAGTGACCTCAAACTTCACCCCGATGATGGCCGTGTTGACAGAAAATCTCAATCGGATGGGTCAAATCTCAAATACAACAAAAGCCCAAATTCTTGAAATGAAATATATCATCTAAAAACTTAAAACTAAAACACATCCATCTTCCGCAACTGTTTATCAGGGGTGATAATTTTGAAATTAACCTCAGCTCACAAAGAGCGAATGTGTGTCGGATCGCTAAGATTCATCCTCAAATAGTCTCTTGCTAGCAGGGACGTGGCACATGCCCTCTGATTGGGTGATTTTGCCGCAAAATGGCACCATTATATTATGACCACGGCCAAAGCTCGTATGTTCCCTAAAGGCGTCAAACCCTTAAGCGATGAATCATAGGTTATATTCGATGGGCATAAAGTTCTCTGTCAGCTAAGGTGGATTCAGATCTATCTCCTTAGACAAATACCAACCCATGTCTACATGGTATTCTTGGATGAAGCAACTCATGGCTGCCGATAAGGTACCTTCTGTCAGGTTAGGTCGACTATACCTCCTCTGACTAAGTAGATCAAGGAACATGACAGCCCGGGACGACAGAACCATGGAATCTTGATCAGGCTCGTCTTCATTCCCCCCACCACCAATTTTAAGTTTATGGTGATAAACTCTAAATTCCAAACTTCAAAATTCAAATCCATGATTCAAACCCTAAAATTGTCGTTATTATATGTTGAATCTATAACTCATGTAACATCCTTAATGACTAGCCTTAATCAAAGTTCTCTCCTGTTATCGGGATGGGTAATTAATTATAGGGGCTTGCGCCTATAGAAAACCGAGACTCAGATCAAAAAGTCCTCACTCTGGGTAGTGTCTTATCTAAAACCTAATCTGCCTTCTGAAAATTCACCCAAAACTTAATCTCGTTAAAACTCGCTGCCGCCATCGTCACACTTAAAAAAAAAAAAAGAGATCGATGGCGCAGAGAGGCCGGGGCACGCAATCATGAAATTTTCGAAGCACACACAGTTTAAAAACATGATATCAAAGTCTGTATGCAATGCATGATAAGCTATGATGTTTTTATTTTAGAAATCGGGATTTATAACTTTGCCACCTAAAGCATAAAGCCAAGCAACCCAACAATGAAGTATATGTAAATACTCATAGCAAATACAAAATTTTTTGTTTGGTCTTTAAAAGCTTTCTATTTTGTTTGAAATCTTAAGTATCATTTGTAATTGATTTTATTTTTATGATTTATTTTGTAAAAAAAATATTTGTAGAAAATATATCATAAAAAAATCAAAACTTTACTTAAAACTGGAAGTAGAGATTTTAACACTTTCAAGTTAAATTCCATGAAGTTTGAAGTCATTTTGAGTTAAAATGAATTTTTGAATATTTTTGTAAGTTTTAGGTTAATTTTTTAATTGTTTATTAACAATATTAGGTGATTTTCTTTTAGTTTGAAAACTTTTCCCTCTAATCTAGAAGATCAAAGGATTGATTTAAATTTGGTTTCAAAATTTTAAGAGTTTATTTAATTTTTTTTTTTAAATTTTAGGTTTATTTCAAGGGTATTTAACTTAGAAATTTCATTATGACTAAAGCCATAGCCCAAATCCCTGTGAGAAAATTCAAGGGACCTAAGACATCACATAAAACTCTCCATATGAAGAGCAAGCAGTTATGATTAAGCCACTCAATTAAGCGATTTGGTCAAAATATATAAATCCAAATTATTCTTGAAACATATTGATTTAGGTCTTGATTTTGGACTTATTGGATTCTCCTCATTCCATTGATTCAATAGAGGGCTTAATCATCAAATTTGAATAAATGGTTGAGGGAAAATGAATTCTCAAAGTTTCTTTTCATTTTCTAAATTAATTAAATCCTAAATCCTATTTTAATCATCTCTGTGCTGAAGTAGCAAGTCTCATGGTCCACACAGGATTGGTCTAAGCCATCAATCTTGGATCGAACGGCATAGATCAATCCCTAAAATAGCATGGGATAGTTGCAAGATTTTTTTATTAAACTATATAATATTGTTCGCTCTATTTAAAAGAAAATAATGGTGATTCTATCGTCTGTTATATCCAACTAAAGATAAAAGCTGTTATTCAAAATCCTTTCGATCGGAATTCTCTTGATCTATGAAACCAAGAAGGATAATGAGAGTAGGACATCATCCAATGGTTAGATTTATATAGGGTCCGATTCGCAATGTGTGAAACTAAAAATCTAGATTATAGGGATTTAGGCATACATTGATCCAGAACAGCTGGCTGCAAGAGCTTCGCTTGACCAAAACCAAATAGTTTAATGAAGGTTGCCTCACCAAAGAATGGTTAGATCACCTCAAGCAATTTTGTCGAACAAGAGTTGTTAGAGCTTGGATGTTTTACTCATAGAGAAGCTAAGGGAGGGGGATGGTTGGGAACACTCAGTAACTCACTAGGAAAGCCAAATGAACTCTTATCGCACACTAAATCAGCCCATGCAAGGTCAATTTATAAATAAAAAGTGGTATGTATTTGGACATAATTTGAGCCATTGTCGGCGATGCTAGCCAGCGAGGTCATTAGGGGTCGTCAATTAGGAGTGGGATAATTGCCCTAGCTAAACGTTTAGAGGGAGTAAGGTCACATGATGTTGTTGTCCACAAATATACCAGCCATCTGAGGTGGTGCCAATTGGCCTACTAACTAGGCAACCCTCAAGGAGAAATGACAAGCCCAAGGAAGGTCATGGGTCAGCTTGGGTTTGGTTTGAAAGCTTAGGTTTAAATGAATAAGGTACAGTCAATAGGTTTGAACAAGTTGGGCTAACCTAAGTTAGGCCACCTAGGAGGGGTATCATAGGGTGTTGGGAAGGGTTAGGTAAAGTTTGAAAAGGTTTGGAGTAGGTCTACTTAGGTTTGGTTCAAGTGAACCTAAAGTGGGTCACTTGGGCCTTTTAGTCAAATTTGGGTTGATTATAGTCATGGTCAAGGAGGCTTGACCATGTGTCAAGCATGAGTCTAAGTGTTCTTGGGATGAGTAAGAGCATTTAAACTCAATAACAAGGCCATTGGGTTTGAAATGATTGGTTGGATTAGATTTAGAGTTTTAAGGTACAGGGTTGATTAAGTTAACCCTACGTTTAACCATGGGTCAAATGGGTTGACTAGGACTCTTTGACCCATGGGCGAGTCCAAAAGCATGCCAAGGTGTCCTAAGATAGATCCTAGTGTCATGGGCCACCTAAGGTAGGCCCTAGGATGGGTGTCATAGGGCTTAGGATAGATAGGTCATTTTAGCTTGACCTAAGGTTGATCTAACATTGACTGAGCAGAGTCCCTTATCTATCTAGGGTATTTAGGGAGTATCCAATGATTCTTAGGTGGCTTCTAGATAAGTCCATGGTTAACTGGACCATGAATGGCCCAGTTAAACCCAAGGGCCTCCCTAGCTTTGAATTTTGAGTTTTGGATTTGGCTTCAACTTGCTAAAAATGGGATTGAAAAAGGTTGAAAAGGTTCCTAATGGGCTTAGGAAGATCTAGAGTAAACTCCGAAGGGTCCCGGGCACCACCTAAACACACTAGGGTTAATGAGTTAATGGGTCTCAAGGGTTCAACATAGTACCTTAGGACTTGAGCTTTTTAAGACTAGCAAATGCAAAGTTATTTAGAATCCATCAAACACGGTTCTATAAGCAAGGACCTATACTAAGGAAAAAGATCCTATTAGCTAAACATTTGAAGGTTTTGTTAATCTCATTCAGAAATGAAATCAACAAGGATTACACTAAAATTGAGTAAGGGAGGCTATAAGAGTTGTTTCAAACGTGTTTGCTAGTGGGTTAGTCCCAAGTATATGAATTAGCATTACTTCAGTCATTTTTCATACCAAAACCGAAGTCTAATCAAACCAATTGTTGATTGGAAAAGTTTTTAATCGAATCTAGGCTAACTTTGAATAGGACTAGCCAGGAACTGGCTGAAAGTGGATTATGCTCAATTTAAACTCAGGGCCTTGGGCTAATAAGCCAATTAAGCATGGATCTGCTTGATTTAACCAAAGCAAACTTACTAAGGTTACTTTAGAGAGACACCCTTATTGAAGCAATAGACATCAGCGCTAGGTTCAGTTTCAATTTAACTGGGTCTAGCGACATTAGGTAATCTCATTATATTAATGATCAAGTAGATTCTAGGTTCTATACTTAGAGCAACACTTTGCTCCATGGCCAATCCAGTTAGATTTGGGTGGGCTCCATTTGAAGGAAATTTTAAGTCTAGACCATTTAGGTTCAATCTTTGATAGCCCGAGCTCTTTACTGCATAATTGAAAGCCTCCCAATTACTCTTGTGCCAAGTTGACTCTAAAGGTTTGCAAATTTGGCCTAGCATTTGGTGTGTGAGCTGTCTACTAAATCAACATAACATTCCAAGTCACCTGAACATTCAATTGGTTTGATTGTAACTATTGGAGCTTGAGCTAAGATTAATTAGCATCAGCTCCGCCTTATAGGCCTGGTTATCTATTAGCAAGGTCTTTAAGCTTAGACTACCCATCTAGATCAGTTATATGTAAGTCAAAAATGGATGGGGTCATTAAAGTATATCACAATTTCAATGCTAATCCAAGCGCTTTATGGAGCTTGAAGACCAAATACCTAGGGCTTTGGGTCATATATGGGTTACTACAAGACCATCTCCGTTTAACCATTAAAAAAAACTACTAGTGCAAGATTGGCTCACTAGGAGGAAGTATGAATCAACCCAAAAGTGGGCAAGTCACAGATGTCAGATACATGGTACAGGCAATGATCCCTAGCATAGGCCTATAATAAGTGATCGATTTACATTGGATGTGAGCAACAGAGAGCTCTCCAAGCTTTCACCTTGACTGCCTGGGAACAATATGAGGTCATCCAAGGAAAAAGGGTGCTCGAGGGGCTTCTACACTAGCGTAAAGCCCGACTGAGTCAACTAGGATAGAGTGGCAACAATATTCTGAGGTTATGACAGGTCAGTCAAGGCTACACTAAGTAAATCTAAGGAAACAAAGCCAGCCTTAAATCTAAGTTCCCTAACCTTTTTTGATGTTAACAGGACCTACATGAAGACTTTGAAGAACATCATTAATGTCAGAGTTAGATCTATGCCGAGGGATCTCATTATAATTTACCCAATAACAGATGAATGAATATAATAGCAAATAGATAAAAAGAATGGTTCTTTTTTTTTTTCCAAAAACTTGGTAACAATCTTGATATCCCGCTGATCAGTAAGATTTTGGAATTTCACTAGGTAGTTTTCTTCAGAATTATCATGCATTTATTGCACAAGGAAGGATTTTGGGCGCGTCAAGTGAAAAAAGGAAGAAAATGTCAACTTATAACAGACCAAGAAACACAAATTAAATAAGAGAACAAATCCAAATAATTATAAATTTTGAATAATAACTGTTCTACAGCTTTGAATATGACTTACATCCATAATGGTCACAAGAGAATCTGACAGCAATAGAGGACCAACAGATGCAGCAGCTGCATTCAATGTTAACCGTGAGGACAGGTCATCTCTGGACAATGTTTCGACCTGAGAGTGGAAAAGAAGCAAGCCTTTGTAAACAAAAATAATATCCAAAAGCATGCCGACAAAGCATGAAGTTATTGTCTTAACACTTGAGTTGTTGAGATACAATACATAAATACATCAAAAGAAATTTGCATGTAGCTATGGTACTCATCTGATAATATCATAGTTTAAAATTGAGCAATATGAGGCTCGCCTTGAGACCCGCCTTTGCGCAATTCCAGTAAAAAATGCCTCGATGCTTACGCCTCGAGTTTTTTTTATGAGGCTTGCACCTCAACTTGGTTGAGGCCCGCCTCGCCTCACGCTATATATATTAAAACTTACATAAATCTTGAAGTAAATGTCCGACATTGGACTCTATAGGAGAGGAGGAAGGGGAGAGAGCTGTTCATCATAATGATGATTCAAATGAAGAACCCCTTAGAGATGACAGTGCTGATGACTTATGAGTTCTTATGTGATATGTCATTGCTATTTATTTTTGGAAATTTGAATTATATGTTAATGAAAAGAATATTGGGATTTGGGAAAGATAGAATTTTGAGTTGAACTATATTTCATGTTGTCTTATTATTGGGATATTTTGATTTCACTTCATATCTTATGCTTTTTTATGTTTTATATTATTCACTCATTAGTATATAAAATTTTTATCATTTTATATTTACACAATCTTTTGATTTTGAGGCTTACGCCTCAAAACGCCTTGAGGCTTACGCCTCACCTCACAAATGAAAAATGCCTCAATACCCGAATACACAATTTTAAACATTGGATAATATCAACGTTTAAGGACTATTCCTTATCAATTTTTCAAGGTGTACATAGGTGTTGGCTCAAGAAAAACGGTGCGTTGGCACAAATCCCGTGTTAAAGACATACAATTCCATTTTCCCTAAGTCAGATTGCAGTTAACTAGATTTCCACCGAATATAGTGTCAAAGTTTAATTATATTTGGGTCCTTGCTTCCGATAAATACAAGCACTCATAGTTAATTATCTCTCTTAACACATAAAAAAGAACTCTCAATTAAGAATGAATAATTTTAAATATTTTAGTCTCAGTTGTGGGAGAAAATGAAGGTAAACCCGATTAAAATCCCATGGTTCCGTCGTCCCGGGTATACCGTAGGTTTCAGTTTATCAACACTAGCAATCATTGAACGTAGTGTCCATGAAATATGATTAGCAGCCATAGGTTACCTCCTCTCAGGGATCCAAAGTAAACTGAAGTTGTTAGATGTATGTTGATTTGGTTTAAGTTCGAAAAATGTGGTTTGAGGTTTATATCTATTAGAATATCCAGAATTTAATTTGGTTTGGATTTATAACTTCGTTTAGAAATTACCTAGATGTTTAAATTGAAGTGGGTCTTATGGCTTCTCCTTGAAGTAGTCTGGATGCTTAAATTTGGGTTGGGACTTACTGCTTTTATTGAAAGTAGCCCGTAAAGCGGGTCTTATGGCTTCTGAAGAAGCACACTGGTGGGTCTTACAACCTAGCCCTATAGGCTAAGCTGCCCATTAATTTTGTTTGTTTAGGTTTTAAGATCTTACAATTTATTTCGCAATTTTTCTCATGTGTGGGTCTCACAACTTCACTTAGAAATTGTCCGTTGATGGATCTTACAACCTAGCCCTATAGACTAAGCTATCCAATTATTTTGGTTGAGGGATTGATATTTCATTTAAAAATTTTTCAAATAATATGTCTCACAACTCTCATTAGAAGTTGTCTAGTTATTTGGATAAGATGGGTCTTATTGATTTTCTTGGGAAGTAATCCAATGGTGGGTCTTACAACAAAGCTCTATAAGCAAGGCTGGCCATTTTATTTAGATTTAATTTGAGAGTTTAATATTTCTCCTAGGAGTTTCTCTCAAATAACAACTCCTGCAACTTCTTTTGAAAGATACCTGAAGATGAGTCTTACAATCTAGCCCTTTAGACTAAGCTTCCCATGAGTTTTGTTTGTTTGGATTTTATGACTTCCTTAGTAAGTAGCATGTAGATTTGTAGGACTTACTACTTCTCTTTGGAAGTAGCCTGAAAGTTCATTTTACGGTAGATCAGATTTTACCTGTAAGTTCTTTTGTTTGTAATTGTTTGCTAGCTTGACACTAGACTTTAGTTTTCAGTCATTTACCAGCAGTTTGTTTACTAGTTTGACACTTGCTGGCCATCAGTTGTTGTTTAACACTAGTGCTTCCACTACAATACTGTTGTTTGACACTAGTGTTTCTATTACCTTGCTCTTTTTCTTTCAATACTATAGATTATACCAATAATTACTTTACTATATCAGTAGTTCTTAACTAAACCAGTAGTTACTTTACTACACAAGTAATTACTTTACTATACTAGTAGTTACTTTTTTTTTTCTTTTAGTACTATAGCTTAATTTAGCACTTGCTCTTTTCTTGTCTTAGCAATTTAATTTCAATGCTAATGAGTTTTATTTGCTTGTTTATAGGAGCTTGTTTTGTTTTGGAGCTCGCACAAGAGAGACTTTGGAGAGTTTGGAGGAGCATTGGAGAGCCTGTAGATGAGCATTGGAGATGCTTTTCTTTTGTTTGAGTTATAGATTTAGGACTGTAGTTTTAGTGTAGCTTATACTTTATGGCTGACCAGTGGGAAAAAATTTTTTTGCTATATTCAAAAGAAAACTCAGCATAGTGGCTATCTCTATATTAATAGATTAACTAATTAAAATTTTAATTTTAATAAACCAATTAATCAATTTCAATTTTATTGCTCTCGAATTTTCAATGCTCTCAGATTTTAACTCTCGTATTTTAAATTTACTCTCGGATAATTAATTAACCAATTAATTAATTTTGCTCTCAAATTTTAAATTGCTTTTGGATAATTAATTAACCAATTATTTAATTTTGATACATTGACCTTAGTTAACCAACTAATTTTAATTAATTAATTATAATTAATCAATCAAAATTTATTAACTAATTTTAAACAATTACTTAATTTAAATTAACTAATTAATTTTGATTAATAAATTTTAATTAATTAATTTCCATTAATTTTAGTTAACTTCAATTAATTTTGATTAATTACCTTTAATCAATTAATTAATTTTCATTAATTAGTTTTAACTAAAATTAATCAATTGATTAATTAAAATTAAAATTGAATTGTTCTTCATTTTTATGAGATTTTCCAAGGCAATTTCGGCAACCTCTTTGTGTCCTCTCCCTAAAAGGGGAGGTCGGGCAGCACTTGCAGTTGATTTCTTCCCAGTCGGATCTACGATCGATGACACGAGGGCATCGAAACAACTTCATCCCGGTTGGATCTAAGATCGAAGATACGAGGTCATCAATTTATAATCATCCCGGCCAGATCTAAGATCAAAGGCGCGAGATCTTCAATTTGTAATAATCCCAGCCGAATTTAAGATTGAAGGTGCAAGGTTTTTGCAATTAAATATGACTGTCTGCTATAAGATTTATATAATTTGACCCCCAAACACCCGCATGGGCCCGGCAAGCGTTGTTATTGTGCACACGTGACGTCTAGGGATGCTGCGCGGGTTATTGAATTTACCCGATCCTTCCTAAGCAGAATAAAAGAGAGTAGACAGGTATGATTTATAAAATGCCCCCAAACACCGCATGGGTCCCGGCAAGAGCTGTTATTGGTACACACGTGACGTCTAGTTATGCTGCACGGGTTAACAAGTAAATTCTAGTTCGAATCAATCCTTCTATACGGAATCAATAGGAGTCGACAGGGTTCGAATTTTCAAACAAATATTACGGTTGCATCGACCAGTGTATTTGTTTTAATACTTCATATTAGGCCTTCAGGGCCTATAATGAAGAGAATTCACTAATAAAAAGCATAAAACCCATGAAACCTGATCCTCTGTCGATTAGTAGACAGAGTCGCAAGATTCGATCTAGAAAGTAGAAATGACCCCGAACACCCCGATGATGGCCGTATTGATTACTTATCTATACCGCAGGAGTTCACAAATATTTTTAAATGACTCTCAAATATCCAAATGTCTTCCAAACTCCACCCACAATATCAAATTCTCAAAAATATTTAAAATTGAAATAATCCATTAGACCACTTAAAACAAAATCCATCCATCCTCCGCAACAGTTTGCCGAGGTGGACAAATTAAGATTTACTTTAGCTCAAAAAGAGCCAAATACCTAGTCGAAAATATCACTAGGATCCATTCTCAAACAGTCTCCTGCCGATAAAGGACGTGGTACGTGTCCTCTGACGGCGGTTCTGCCGCCAAATGGCACCGCAGATATAAACGGTTATGACCCAGGGCCCTCTGAACCGAGTGGTTTTGCCGCCAAATGGCACCACGAAATACCAGTTATGGCCATTGTCGTTACGTTTTTTATTGGCATCAAATCCTTGAGATATGAATCAAATTGATATGATCGATAGGCACAAAGCTCTTTGTTAGCCAAAGTGGATTCAAATTTATCCCATTAGGCAAAACATCCAACCCAGGTCTACAAGTCCCCTTGGACGAAGCAACCCATGGCTGCCCGACAAGGATCCTTCTATCAGGTTGGGTCGACTACCTCCTCCTGACTAAGTAGACTAGGGACCACGATGGCCCGGGACGACGGAACCATGGGATCTTGATCAGGTTATCATCCATTCCCCCACCATCCGCTTAAGTGCAAGATGGTGCAATTTTTATTTTAATATCAATTCCAAATGTAAACCCAAATCTCCAACTCCTATACCTAAAACCTATGCTGCTATTATATCCCAGATAACCTATTTACTTTGTATCTGATTGATGACTAGCCTTAACGATAAGTTCTCTCTGTGATCGGGAGGGGTAATTAACTATAGGGGCTTGCGCCTATAGAAACCAGAACTCAGATCATAAAGTCCTTACAAAATGAGAGCGAATTTCTGGGTAGTGTCTTAACTACAAACCCATCTGCCTTCCAAATTTACCCGGAACTTATTCAGTTTAAACTCCATCGCCGAATAAAAAAGAAAAAGCGGGGGGAGGCCGGGGCGGAATTTTCGGAGCCCACACACATCAATACATCACCATCTGTAACATTTTTCCACTTTCAGGTGATGGTGATTGCGATTATTGCATGCTCTGTAGCATAATTTTAAACCATCTCCTTCCTTCTTTTAACCCCTGAGACATCAACTATGCAGCAATAAGCTTACGTCCAAGTGATATATAGGCTCTGACAAGGGTTTTCAGATCTCCCAAGGAGGAGAGCTTAGTGAGAGTTTTAACTGCGGATGCAGACCAACAGAGAACACAGCCAGCCAACATTGAGGACTATTGTTTAAATGAAGGTGGTGCAAACAATTGGCCATCGCGGCTCAAGGAGAATACAGTTGTTGCAACTCCATTGAAGCTATTAGGACCTAGCAGCTAACAATGTCGCATGAAGCTCTAATTAGGTTCAATATCCCCAATCGTGTAGACCAGGACAAGGCATTAATGTCAACAAACTAGCCAAGATTGATGTAATTGAGGAGGGGCTGGACAACACCAAAGAAGAGAGAAACCAAGCGATCGATTATCAATTATTATTCGTTGACAAAGGTCCTTCACTTCTTATAAAGGATGAGAGACTGAGAAGTTTCTAGTTACAGGCTCCACTGTCAACGTAGTTGGAGGTTTTGGCTTGCTTGGCCACCAGATGTAACTCCATGCAAGACATTGGAGCCAACTCAACATAAAGCTCAAATCAAAGCCTCCAAGGACATGTCATCACTTAGTCATTATTAGGAAGTTGAGATAGTTGAGAACATGCGGGATGCAAATGGGAGCATGTGATGTTTTTTGAACTTGTTACCGGTGAGTATCTCAGGTAAGACGAAGGGGAATGTAGCAACAAATAATGACCCACAATGGACTATGAACAAGTTTCATGGTTTGAAACATTCAGCCTTCTTCTTATCCATTTCATTCAAGCTAATGATCCTAACATTAAAGTGACAGTCTTTCAGAGAAATAAACTAAAAATTCAATTTTCATTTTTTGTGATCAAATAGACTAGAGAATAACATACCATCTCCAAAGACAAAATGATATTTTACTATGAATTCAACATAAAAATAGGTTTAGGAGATGACTAATAAGATAAGATTTATTTTAAGATGGGTTACAAGTTTCCTATAAATAAATGTTCTTAGTTTAATAACATCCAAGAGAAGTGATCTTCTAGAAAACTCTCAATTAAGAGTGGTAAATATTTTATGATTTCAAAATTTCAAAAAATGATACACATTTGAATTTCAGAAGTGATTGTCAAAGTGGAACAATTTTTTTTCAAATACCAAAAGATGAAAAATAAGGAACACTAGATTCTGAAAAACTTAAGAAATTCTACAAACTATCTCATGTCGGGCATTAAATTTTGAAGATTATATTTATTGTTTAAGCCTGCATTCTATTAGAAATTTTGAACTTACATTCATCAATACAAGATTGAGAAAAAACCCAAGAGATGTAAACTTATAAAGTTAGAATGTAGCAAATGGAGAAAAATTTAAATCAGGTACTAAAGCTAAAGTGAAAACAACTACACAAATAAAAACTCAAAACTAAATATAAATAAATACAAGTGACTCACAACTTCAACCCCACCAATAATTTAACAAGACCCAACTCTTAGAAATACAATCCTACCTAGAAAGGTGTAAGCTAAACCCATAATCAGTTATTAGACATGTAACTACTTCTCAAACCCCCAACTACCCACGAATGAAACCGACACCCACGACACAACCGTCGCCCATGATCGCACAACTTGCCTCCCCTCAACACAAAATAGTGAAATGGTTCCATTCTCACACCACTCTCAAAACACGCAACAGAACCGAAGGCAAGAAGTTTTGGTGACTCACCTTTCCTTCAGAAAAATCCTTCTGCTCTAGCAATCAAGATCTCTCTCGATCTTGACCTCTGCTCGCCACCGAAGTTCGCCAAGTCATCTGCTCTGTTCACGTGAGAAGTCGGCTGAAATCCTCCGAGCAAACCGTGCCCTAGACCCGACTTGCATCTGCGCCGTTGGCCATCACCTGCTTTGGCTGAACTCCCTCCAACCGCCAACCCGACGCTGAACTCCGCCACAACTCCCACCGAGACCACGCTTGGTCCCGTGGTCTCCGCCTGTCTCGACGTCGGCCATGCCCGTCTCTCTCTCTCTCTCTCTAATTAATATATTAGAATGATAATTTATATATTATAGATATATTATATATTTATATATAATATATATATATTAATATATTATTATATTATATAAAATAAAAAAAGAAGTGAGAAGAGATTTTCAAGTAGGCACCGCAAGAAGAGCAATTTCAAGGAAGTCCTGGGGTTGATACGGTCCCCCGAAGCCCTTGGCGTCGAGATTATCCGACAGGGAGCGCAGACACTACTCCTCCAATCTCCTCTCCGTTGATTCGCTCCAGCGGAGTCGAGCCACTTCCTTACCTCCCAGCGCCGGAAGGCTGCCGAAATTTCCTCAAAATTTTGGACTCTTCCAAATTTTCAACAAGCAACCAACATTCAATTATTTGCAACCAATCACGTCAATTATAGCTTACAAAGATCAATTCCGGGACCCAACGCATCTCGAAGACCCTGGCGATTCACTCCGGCATGGCGGACTTGAAAGGGCAAATGCCCTCCTTAGCTCCCGACGCCGGGGAGGGGACACCGGAAGGCTGCTGAATTTTCTAAAAAATTCAGGATTTAGAAAATTTTTGGACTTATACAATTTTTGAGAAAAGTGGAGAACATTCAATTAAGCAAAAATAATTAAATTAGTATCATTGATCAATTAATTAAATTATTTAATCACAGATCGCGTACATTAGAAACTCGAAGACTCCTTTTGGGATCGATTCGTTCTCCAATCTCCTCGCCGTTGATTCGCTCCGGTCGAGTCGAGCCGAAAGGGAAAATGCCCTCTTTACCTCCCGGCGCCGGGGACGGGACGCCGGGAGACTGCCGAAATTTGCTCAAAACTTTTGGACTTAGCCAAAATTTTGGGGACGAAAAAAACAACTTGGGATTAACTAATTAAATCAAAAACCCTAAATTAACTAAAAGGCATTTAATTCAACATTAAGTCTCTAATTAATTTAACTAACCAACTAAAACAAAATCCCTTAAATAAAATCAACTAACATAAATTGGAATAATCAATAATTAAAAAAAAAGGAAAAATCATGTCGACTTCATAGATCTAACATATTTATGATGATTAAGGTGGTGGAGGAAATGATAGCTAATGAGAATAATAAATCTTTCATCGTATTTATCTAACATGGCTGAGATGCTTAACAACACTTTGGAAAGACTATAGTCGATTGAAGTTCACAAATCTACATTATAGTCTTTGATATCAATGAACTATATTTGGACTAAACTATTTGTAAATGTTTATGAAGTATTGGATGATGAATATACATCAAAAGATATGAATTTCTTGATATACTAGTTGATGTTGGATTGAGTGGTCCTATCTTTATCCATTGTTTGAAAAAAAAATATATCGCTTGTTGAGAATCCATTTTGAATAACCAAGAAGACGCAATAGATGAAAGGCATTTATATGATGTTTCTTTTGTTGAGATTCTTATAAGTTAACTAAAACACTACAAATGTCCAATCAAACAAGTTTACAAGAAACTTTTATAGCTCTCCTTATGTTTGCTCTGCCACTTGTACAACAAGACTATGAATTTTGGGAGGATTGATATCCCACCTTGAATCAACATGACTATAAGAACTTAAACTTTAACGAGTCACTTGAAGATTAGTGGTGAATACAACTTTTCATACCCTCAACTTGTATAGCATATCATGAAAATCATGCTTCGTTGGCGCGCACTTGTTCAAGATGGTAGTAATGTCAAGAAAGCCCTTGATGAAGAGTTTGTATAGATGATAATGGAAGGTCTTACAACTAAAGGGAGATATTACATAAACATAAACCAAATAGTAAAGATATTCTATGGATTCATGAAAAGTATTTAAGTATCTCCACAACTATACATAAATCAAGGAAGCTCCAGCTTGATTTTCACCACCCTATGTTGCATATAAAAGAATTTCTAGATAACCAGATATTTCAACCATCTTACTATAATATATCATGACTTCTTTGAAAGGAAAATCAGAGTAGTTGATGATGTTTAGTTGTTTATTTGGAGTTATGAGACATATAAGGTAAGTGAAATAGTGAATCGTATCCATCAGATTATTAGTGATTCAATTCATTATATTAAATAATCACAGTGCGACGCAATGCCACCGGATTCGCAACATATGTACAAGCGGACAGAAGGCGTTCGTATGCCCTTAAATGAAATCCCGGGCCATTTTCTAGACGAAATCACTTGCGCAATGGATCATATTTAAATATTTTAAAATGCCCCTTATGTATTAAATATGATCCCTTATTCCCTAAAACTAAAAACACCCTGCATGTGCTCCGGTCAATGCATTAAAGTTACACATGCCAAAGTCCGAGAATGCTGCGCAGGGTTAAATGCTAAAACCTACATGCTCCAATTATCACATCCAAGTCCCAAATCCAATGATTCGAAAATGCTGCGCAGGTCAAATATTCAAGTTTCATCCTCCTTGAAAGGACTAAAGCCGACACCACTTAAATTACAAAAATACCTCCCAAATTCCTACGAAAATACAAGGGACCTAAACTTCACCCCGATGATGGCCGTGTTGACAGAAAATCTCAATCGGATGGGTCAAATCTCAAATACAACAAAAGCCCAAATTCTTGAAATGAAATATATCATCTAAAAACTAAAATTAAAACACATCCATCTTCCGCACTGTTTATCAGGGGTGATAATTTTGAAATTAACCTCAGCTCACAAAGAGCGAATGTGTGTCGGATCGCTAAGATTCATCCTCAAATAGTCTTTGCTTGCAGGGACGTGGCACATGCCCTCTGATTGGGTGATTTTGCCGCAAATGGCACCATTATATTACGACCACGCAGCCAAAGCTCGTATGTTCCCTAAAGGCGTCAAACCCTTAAGCGATGAATCATAGGTTATATTCGATGGGCATAAAGTTCTCTGTCAGCTAAGGTGGATTCAGATCTATCTCCTTAGACAAATACCAACCCATGTCTACATGGTATTCTTGGATGAAGCAACTCATGGCTGCCGATAAGGTACCTTCTGTCAGGTTAGGTCGACTATACCTCCTCTGACTAAGTAGATCAAGGACATGACAGCCGGGACGACAGAACCATGGAATCTTGATCAGGCTCGTCTTCATTCCCCCCAACCACAATTTTAAGTTTATGGTGATAAACTCTAATTCCAAACTTCAAAATTCAAATCCATGATTCAAACCTAAAATTGTCGTTATTATATGTTGAATCTATAACTCATGTAACATCCTTAATGACTAGCCTTAATCAAGTTCTCTCCTGTTATCGGGATGGGTATTAATTATAGGGGCTTGCGCCTATAGAAAAACCGAGACTCAGATCAAAAAGCTCTCACTCTGGGTAGTCTTATCTAAAACCTAATCTGCCTTCTGAAAATTCACCCCAAAACTTAATCTCGTTAAAACTCGCCTGCCGCCATCGTCACACTTAAAAAAAAAAAAAAGAGTCGATGGCGCGAGAGGCGGGGCACGCAATCATGAAATTTTCGAAGCACACACAGTTTAAAAACATGATATCAAAGTCTGTATGCAATGCATGATAAGCTATGATGTTTTTTATTTTAGAAATCGGGATTTATAACTTTGCCACCTAAAGCATAACAAAGAGCCAAGAAATACAAACATGATCAACATTAAAATATTCTTTAAAAAGTCTTTTCTATTTTGTTTGAATCTTAAGTATCATTTGTAATTGATTTTATTTTTATGATTATTTTGTAAAAAAAATATTTGTAGAAAATATCATAAAAAATCAAACTTTACTTAAAACTGGAAGTAGAGATTTTAACACTTTCAGTTAAATTCCATGAGTTTGAAGTCATTTTGAGTTAAAATGAATTTTTGAATTTTTGTAAGTTTTAGGTTAATTTTTTAATTGTTTTTTAACAATATTAGGTGATTTTCTTTTAGTTTGAAAACTTTTCCCTCTAATCTAGAAGATCAAAGGATTGATTTAAATTTGGTTTCAAAATTTTAAGAGTTTATTTATTTTTTTTTTTAATTTTAGGTTTATTTCAAGGGTATTTAACTTAGAAATTTCATTATGACAAAGCCATAGCCCAAATCCCTGTGAGAAATTCAAGGGACCTAAGACATCACATAAAACCTCCATATGAAGAGCAAGCAGTTATGATTAAGCCACCAATTAAGCGATTTGGTCAAATATATAAATCCAAATATTCTTGAAACATATTGATTTAGGTCTTGATTTTGGACTTATTGGATTCTCCTCATTCCATTGATTCAATAGAGGGCTTAATCATCAAATTTGAATAAATGGTTGAGGAAAATGAATTCTCAAAGTTTCTTTTCATTTTCTAAATTAATTAAATCCTAAATCCTATTTAATCATCTCTGTGCTGAAGTAGCAGTCTCATGGTCCCACAAGGATTGGTCTAAGCCATCAATCTTGGATCGAACGGCATAGATCAATCCCTAAAATAGCATGGGATAGTTGCAAGATTTTTTTATTAAACTATATTATATTGTTCGCTCTATTTAAAAGAAAATAATGGTGAATTCTATCGTCTGTTATATCCAACTAAAGATAAAAGCTGTATTCAAAATCCTTTCGATCGGAATTCTCTTGATCTATGAAACCAAGAAGGATAATGGAGTAGGACATCATCCATGTTAGATTTATATAGGGTCCGATTCGCAATGTGTGAAACTAAAAATCTAGATTATAGGGATTTAGGCATACATTGATCCAGAACAGCTGGCTGCAAGAGCTTCGCTTGACCAAAACCAATAGTTTAATGAAGGTTGCCTCACCAAAGAATGGTTAGATCACCTCAAGCAATTTTGTCGAACAGAGTTGTTAGAGCTTGGATGTTTTACTCATAAGAGGCTAAGGGAGGGGGAGGTTGGGAACACTCAGTAACTCACTAGGAAAGCCAAATGAACTCTTATCGCACACTAAGCCCATGCAAGGTCAATTTATAAATAAAAAGTGGTTGTATTTGGACATAATTTGGCCATTGTCGGCGATGCTAGCCGCGAGGTCATTAGGGGTCGTCAATTAGGAGTGGGATAATGCCCTAGCTAAACGTTTAGAGGGTAAAGGTCACATGATGTTGTTGTCCACAAATATACCAGCCATCTGAGGTGGTGCCAATTGGCCTACTAACTAGCAACCCTCAAGGAGAAATACAAGCCCAAGGAAGGTCATGGGTCAGCTTGGTTTGGTTTGAAAGCTTAGGTTTAAATGAATAAGGTACAGTCATAGGTTTGAACAAGTTGGGCTAACCTAAGTTAGGCCACCTAGGAGGGGTATCATAGGGTGTTGGGAAGGGTTAGGTAAGTTTGAAAAGGTTTGGAGTAGGTCTACTTAGGTTTGGTTCAAGAGAACCTAAGTGGGTCACTTGGGCCTTTTAGTCAAATTTGGGTTGATTATAGTCATGGTCAAGGAGGCTTGACCATGTGTCAAGCATGAGTCTAAGTGTTCTTGGGATGAGTAAGAGCATTTAAACTCAATAACAAGGCCATTGGGTTTGAAATGATTGGTTGGATTAGATTTGAGTTTTAAGGTTACAGGGTTGATTAAGTTAACCTACGTTTAAACCATGGGTCAAATGGGTTGACTAGGACTCTTTGACCCAGATGGCGAGTCCAAAAGCATGCCAAGGTGTTCCTAAGATAGATCCGTGTCATGGGCCACCTAAGGTAGGCCCTAGGATGGGTGTCATTGGGCTTAGGATAGATAGGTCATTTAGCTTGACCTAAGTTGGTTGATCTAACATTGACTGAGCAGAGTCCCTTATCTATCTAGGGTATTTAGGGAGTATCCAATGATTCTTAGGTGGCTTCTAGATAAGTCCATGGTTAACTGGACCATGAATGGCCCAGTTAAACCCAAGGGCCTCCCTAGCTTTGAATTTGAGTTTTGGATTTGGCTTCAACTTCTAAAAATGGGATTGAAAAGGTTGAAAAGGTTCCTAATGGGCTTAGGAAGATCTAGAGTAAACTCCGAAGGGTCCGGGCACCACCTAAACACACTAGGGTAATGAGTAATGGGTCTCAAGGGTTAACATAGTACCTTAGGACTTGAGCTTTTTAAGACTAGCAAATGCAAGTTATTTAGAATCCATCAAACACGGTTCTATAGCAAGGACCTATAACTAGGAAAAAGATCCTATTAGCTAAACATTTGAAGGTTTTGTTAATCTCATTCAGAAATGAAATCAACAAGGATTACACTAAATTGAGTAAGGGAGGCATATAAGAGTTGTTTCAAACGTTTGCTAGTGGGTTAGTCCCAGTATATGATTAGCATTACTTCAGTCATTTTTCATACCAAAACCGAAGTCTAATCAAACCATTGTTGATTGGAAAGTTTTTAATCGAATCTAGGCTAACTTGAATAGGACTAGCCAGGAACTGGCTGAAAGTGGTTATGCTCAATTTAAACTCAGGGCCTTGGGCTAATAGCCAATTAGCATGGATCTGCTTGATTTAACCAAAGCAAACTTACTAAGGTTACTTTAGAGAGACACCCTTATTGAAGCAATAGACATCAGCGCTAGGTTCAGTTTCAATTTACTGGGTCTAGCGACATTAGGTAATCTCATTATATTAATGTCAAGTAGATTCTAGGTTCTATACTAGAGCAACACTTTGCTCCATGGCCAATCAGTTAGATTTGGGTGGGCTCCATTTGAAGGAAATTTTAAGTCTAGACCATTTAGGTTCATCTTTGATAGGCCCGAGCTCTTTACTGCATAATTGAAAGCTCCCAATTACTCTTGTGCCAAGTTGGACTCTAAAGGTTTGCAAATTTGGCCTAGCATTTGGTGTGTGAGCTGTCTACTAAATCAACATAACATTCCAAGTCACCTGAACATTCAATTGGTTTGATTGTAACTATTGGAGCTTGAGCTAAGATTAATTAGCATCAGCTCCGCCTTATAGGCCTGGTTATCTATTAGCAAGGTCTTTAAGCTTAGACTACCCATCTAATCAGTTATAGTAAGTCAAAAATGGTGGGGTCATTAAAGTATATCACAATTTCAATGCTAATCCAAGCGCTTTATGGAGCTTGAAACCAAATACCTAGGGCTTTGGGTCAATATGGGTTACTACAAGACCATCTCCGTTTAACCATTAAAAAAAAACTACTAGTGCAAGATTGGCTCACTAGGAGGAAGTATGAATCACCCAAAAGTGGGCAGTCACAGATGTCAGATACATGTACAGGCAAGTCCTACATAGGCCTATAATAAGTGATCGATTTACATTGGATGTGAGCAACAGAGAGCTCTCCAAGCTTTCGCCTTGACTGCCTGGGAACAATATGAGGTCATCCAAGGAAAAAGGGTGCTCGAGGGGCTTCTACACTAGCGTAAAGCCCGACTGAGTCAACTAGGATAGAGTGGCAACAATATTCTGAGGTTATGACAGGTCAGTCAAGGCTACACTAAGTAAATCTAAGGAAACAAAGCCAGCCTTAAATCTAAGTTCCCTAACCTTTTTTGATGTTAACAGGACCTACATGAAGACTTTGAAGAACATCATTAATGTCGAGTTAGATCTATGCCAGGGATCTCATTATAATTACCCTAACAGATGAATGAATATAATAGCAAATAGATAAAAAAAATGGTTCTTTTTTTTTCCAAAAACTTGGTACAATCTTGATATCCCGCTGATCAGTAAGATTTTGGAATTTCACTAGGTAGTTTTCTTCAGAATATATTGCATTTATTGCACAAGGAAGGATTTTGGGCGCGTCAAGTGAAAAAAGGTAAGAATGTCAACTTATAAACAGACCAAGAAACACAAATAAATAGAGAACAAATTCCAAATAATTATAAATTTTGAATAATAACTGTTCTACAGCTTGAATATGACTTACATCCATAATGGTCACAAGAGAATCTGACAGCAATAGAGGACCAACAGATGCAGCAGCTGCATTCAATGTTAACCGTGAGGACAGTCATCTCTGGACAATGTTTCGACCTGAGAGTGGATAAAGAAGCAAGCCTTTGTAAACAAAAATAATATCCAAAAGCATGCCGGACAAAGCATGAAGTTATTGTCTTAACACTTGAGTTGTTGAGATACAATACATAAATACATCAAAAGAAATTTGCATGTACTATGGTACTCATCGATAATATCATAGTTTAAAATTGAGCAATATGAGGCCGCCTTGAGGCCCGCCTTTGCGCAATTCCAGTAAAAAATGCCTCGATGTTCGCCTCGAGTTTTTTTATGAGGCTTGCACCTCAACTTGGTTGAGGCCCGCCTCGCCTCACGCTATATATATTAAACTTACATAAATCTTGAAGTAAATGTCCGACATTGGACTCTATAGAGAGAGAGGAGGAAGGGGGAGAGAGAGTTCATCATAATGATGATTCAAATGAAGAACCCCTTAGAGATGACGTGCTGATGATCTATGAGTTCTTATGTGATATGTCATTGCTAATTATTTTTGGAAATTTTGAATTATATGTTAATGAAAAGAATTTTGGATTTGGGAAAGATAGAATTTTGAGTTGAACTATTTCATGTTGTCTTATTTTGGATATTTTGATTTCACTTCAATATCTTATGCTTTTTTATGTTTTATATTATTCATCATTAGTATATAAATTTTTATCATTTTATATTTACACGATCTTTTGATTTTGAGGCTTACGCCTCAAAACGCCTTGAGGCTTACGCCTCACCTCACAAATGAAAATGCCTCAATACCGAATACCAATTTAAACATTGGATAATATCAACGTTTAGGACTATTCCTTATCAATTTTTCAAGGTGTACATAGGTGTGGCTCAAGAAAAACGGCGCGTTGGCACAAATCCCGTGTTAAAGACATACAATTCCATTTTCCCTAAGTCCAGATTGCCAGTTAACTAGATTTTCACCGATATAGTGTCAAAGTTTAATTATATTGGGTCCTTGCTTCCGATAAATACAAGCACTCATAGTTATTAATTTCTTTTTCAAAGCATTATCATTGTTAATCATGTGTATATGTGTGAGTGTGCTTTTGCAAAAATTAAAAAATATTTCAAAAAAAAAAAGAAAAAAAAAAAGAAAAAAGAAAAGAGAGATTTCTAAAAAAAAAAAGAGAATAGAAACAAAAGAAAGAGAAAAAAAAAAGAAAGAAAAAAAAGGAAAATGTGTGTTGTGTTTTGTGCATCTCGCCGACTTCACTAACCCCGCGAAGGTGTACGGACTTCTTAAACTCAAATTCCCATTTTCGTTGTTTTCGGCGGACCGAAAAAAACCGCCCCAAGAACGCCTTTGGTGCGCGTGGTTGGATGGGACCGGTCCGCCGCCTACGACGAGGCGGGTAATCACCTAAAACCCTACTTCAATGTTCGTGGCGGACCAGAAAAACTGCCCAAGCACGCCTTTGGTGCGCGTGGTGGGATGGGACCCCGGTACGACACCTACGGCGAAATGGGGTCACTCATAAGTACCCCGAGATGGGGGAAAGCAAACTGCCTTAAAAAAATACTTTTCAAATAAAAATGCTTTTTTAAAAACCACATGCACGCCTTTGGTGGCGTGGTGGGAGAAAACAAAAAAATCACCGCCGCGGTGTCTCACAAACACCAACCGTGCACGTTTTTGTTGACGTGGCGGGTAGGCGACCTCTTGGTTTTTCCCCTAACGGGGGGAGAAGCCGGGAGGCTGCCGAATTTTTGTCTGAAAATAAGACAAGGACTTAAAAAAATGATGAACTTGAGCTTGACTTGAACTTGCAATGTGGACAAGAACTTGGACTTGAACTCAAACTCAGATTTGAACAAATATTGGACATTACTTGAACAGTAGGGGACTTGATTTTGGACTGCATGGGACTTGATTTTGGACTGCATGAAACTTATTCTAAAACTTAAATGATTAATAAGATACTTAAAACCAAATAAATGAACTCAAAACTTGAATTCAAATGAGCATTTGAATAAATGATTGTAAATACAATTTGAATTAAAGCTTAATGTCTAAAATAAAAATCATGATCCATATGAATGATAAAATATAAGATTTATGCATGAATTAAACATATGCTCCAACATGAGATTTTTGGACAATAAAAATTTTGCAATTGTCATCTCAATTGAAATGGAGATATCAATGAGCACATAAAAAGAGAATTGTAAGAAGGAATGGCTTGGTTACAAAGCCATCCATATGAGAACTTTGGAGCATCATAGTTATTTTGCAAATATAAGGCATAAGTTACTACCAAATAGTAATTGATTGAATAAAAATGAGGTATGCCATGAATAGAAGCAATGTATCTCTATTGTGCTCTTAAGTGATTGAAAGTGAATTGAAGATGATTGGTGCCAAGCAATCGACACAAGGTGCTTTGTAAAAATTATCATCCAAACAATGAAGTCCCTTTCAAAATACAAGTTATGTTCAAGGATAATGAAGATTGTGTAACCTGTAGCATCATTCACTCACAAATGATAGTGAAGGGTCATGCAAATTGTTTGGCTTGAATAATCCTAAAGAGTATGAATGATTGTGACAATTCATACACAAGTATATGCTAAGGATTTGTGGGCTTTGATGTAATTTACTTGAAGTAGTTTCATTCAAATGAACTTCATACAAGCCGTACAACTCAAATGAAGGTGATGAATGTCACAACACTCCTACAATCAATCATATTCAACCTTACAAGCAATATAATAGAAGAAGATTCGTCAAGTACAAGTCATGGAGTAGAATGTGGAAGTTCGTATGATCAGCAACAATTCAACTCCAAAAGATCTGTAACACATACGATCTCTCTACGAAGACAGATGTATGTGCCACATGCCACTGATGGGTAGATGTAGAAAGTCTTCAGTAAATGCAGTATCCTAAAGTCAATTTCAATCTATGGAGTACATCTACCTACCTGCCTATAGCAGTGGAGGATATACTATATGAGATCAAATACCACAACAAAATGCATGAAGAATACGATAAGTGCAATCTCCTACGACATAAGGCAGGAGATTAGTTAGTGCACTACGATCCACCTACAGAAAGCAATGAGTAGTGCATGACAATCCACTTGTACGAAGCAGCGAATAACTCTATTCAGAAGCTGCTACGCAACGTCACCGGATCCGCAACATTCTTGCAATCAGACAGAAGGCGTCTACAATCTACAACGCAACGCCACCGGATCTGCAATTTCTATGCAAGCGAACAGAGGCGGCGTCTACAAATATTTTTAAAATACCCCCACACGTGCACAGTAGTTTGTATACACATAGGTATACTAAAAGGGGTAAAAGCAATCAAGAAACCGCATGGGCCCCGACGAGCGTGTTATTGGTACACACGTGACGTCTAGGGATGCTACACGAGTCAATAAATATGAACTTGATCCTCCTAAGCAGGTAAATAGGAGTCGACAAGGGTTCAATCAATAATTATAAAATGCCCCCAAAACACCCGCATGGGCCCGGCAAGCGTGTTATTGGTGCACACGTGACGTCTAGGGATGCTGCGCGGGTTATTGAATTTGAACCCGATCCTTCTAAGCAGATAAAAAGGAGTAGACAGGGTATGATTATAAAATGCCCCCAAACACTCGCATGGGTCCCGGCAAGAGTGTTATTGGTACACACGTGACGTCTAGTTATGCTGCACGGGTTAACAAGTAAATTCTAGTTCGAACTCAATCCTTCTATACGGATCAATAGGAGTCGACAGGGTTCGAATTTTCAAACAAATATACGGTTGCATCGACCAGTGTATTTGTTTTAATACATTCATATTAGGCCTTCAGGGCCTATAATGAAGAGAATTCACTAATAAAAGCATAAAACCCATGAAACCTGATCCTCTGTCGATTAGTAGACAGAGTCGACAAGATTCGATCTAGAAAGTAGAAATGACCCCGAAACCCCGATGATGGCCGTATTGATTACTTATCTATACCGCAGGAGTTCACAAATATTTTTAAATGACTCTCAAATATCCAAATGTCTTCCAAACTCCACCCACAATATCAAATTCTCAAAAATATTTAAAATTGAAATAATCCATTAGACCACTTAAAACAAAATCCATCCATCCTCCGCAACAGTTTGCCGAGGTGGACAAATTAAGATTTACTTTAGCTCAAAAAGAGCCAAATACCTAGTCGAAAATATCACTAGGATCCATTCTCAAACAGTCTCCTGCCGATAAGGACGTGGTACGTGTCCTCTGACCGGCGGTCTGCCGCCAAATGGCACCGCAGGATAAACGGTTATGACCCAGGGCCCTCTGAACCGAGTGGTTTTGCCGCCAAATGGCACCACGAAATACCAGTTATGGCCATTGTCGTTACGTTTTTTATTGGCATCAAATCCTTGAGATATGAATCAATATGATATGATCGATAGGGCACAAAGCTCTTTGTTAGCCAAAGTGGATTCAAATTTATCCCATTAGGCAAAACATCCAACCCAGGTCTACAAGATCCCCTTGGACGAAGCAACCCATGGCTGCCGACAAGGATCCTTCTATCAGGTTGGGTCGACTACCTCCTCTGACTAAGTAGACTAGGGACCACGATGGCCCGGGACGACGGAACCATGGGATCTTGATCAGGTCTATCATCCATTCCCCCACCATCCGCTTTAAGTGCAAGATGGTGCAATTTTTATTTTAAATATCAATCTCCAAATGTAAACCCAAATCTCCAACTCCTATACCTAAAACCTATGCTGCTATTATATCCCAGATAACACCTATTTACTATGTATCTGATTGATGACTAGCCTTAATCGAAAGTTCTCTCTTGTGATCGGGAGGGGTAATTAACTATAGGGGCTTGCGCCTATAGGAAACCAGAACTCAGATCATAAAGTCCTTACAAAATGAGAGCGAAATTTCTGGGTAGTGTCTTATCTACAAACCCATCTGCCTTCCAAAATTTACCCCGGAACTTATTCAGTTAAAACTCCATCGCCGAATAAAAAAGAAAAAGCGGGCGGAGGCCGGGGCGGAATTTTCGGAGCCCACACACATCAATACATCACCATCTGTAACATTTTTCCACTTTCAGGTGATGGTGATTGCGATTATTGCATGCTCTGTAGCATAATTTTAAACCATCTCCTTCCTTCTTTTAACCACCTGAGACATCAACTATGCAGCAATAAGCTTACGTCCAAGTGATATATAGGCTCTGACAAGGGTTTTCAGATCTCCCAAAGGAGGAGAGCTTAGTGAGAGTTTTAACTGCGGATGCAGACCAACAGAGAATCACAGCCAGCCAACATTGATGGACTATTGTTTAAATGAAGGTGGTGCAAACAATTGGCCATCGCGGCTCAAGGAAGAATACAGTTGTTGCAACTCCATTTGAAGCCTTATTAGGACCTAAGCAGCCTAACAATGTCGCATGAAGCTCTAATTAGGTTTCAATATCCCCAATCGTGTAGACCAGGACAAGGCATTAAGTTGTCAACAAACTAGCCAAGATTGATGTAATTGAGGAGGGGCTGGACAACACCAAAGAAGAGAGAAACCAAGCGATCGATTATCAATGTATTATTCGTTGACAAAGGTCCTTCACTTCTTATAAAGGATAGGAGACTGAGAAGTTTCTAGTTACAGGCTCCACTGTCAACGTAGTTGGAGGTTTTGGCTTGCTTGGCCACCAGATGTAACATCCATGCAAGACATTGGAGCCAACTCAACATAAAGCTCAAATCAAAGCCTCCAAGGACATGTCATCACTTAGTCATTATTAGGAAGTTGAGATAGTTGAGAACATGCGGGATAGCAAATGGGGAGCATGTGATGTTTTTTGAACTTGTTACCGGTGAGTATCTCAGGTAAGACGAAGGGGAATGTAGCAAACAATAATGACCCACAATGGACTATGAACAAGTTTCATGGTTTGAAACATTCAGCCTTCTTCTTATCCATTTCATTCAAGCTAATGATCCTAACATTAAAGTGACAGTCTTTCAGAGAAATAAACTAAAAATTCAAAATTTTCATTTTTTGTGATCAAATAGATCTAGAGAATAACATACCATCTCCAAAGACAAAATGATATTTTACTATGAATTCAACATAAAATATAGGTTTAGGAAGATGACTAATAAGATAAGATTTATTTTATGATGGGTTACAAGTTTCCTATAAATAAATGTTCTTAGTTTAATAACATCCAAAGAGAAGTGATCTTCTAAGAAAACTCTCAATTAAAGTAGTGGTAAATATATTTATGATTTCAAATTTCAAAAAATGATACACATTTGAAATTTCAGAAGTGATTAGCTCAAAGTGGAACAATTTTTTTTCAAATACCAAAAGATGAAAAATAAGGAACACTAGATTCTGAAAAACTTAAGAAATTCTACAAACTATCTCATGTCGGGCATTAAATTTTTGAAGATTTATATTTATTGTTTAAGCCATGCATTCTATTAGAAATTTTGAACTTACATTTCATCAATACAAGATTGAGAAAAAACCCAAGAGATGTAAACTTATAAAGTTAGAATGTAGCAAATGAGAAAATATTAAATCAGGTACTAAAGCTAAAGTGAAAACAACTACACAAATAAAAACTCAAAACTAAATATAAATAAATACAAGTGACTCACAACTTCCAACCCCACCAATAATTTAACAAGACCCAACTCTCATAGAAATACAATCCTACCTAGAAAGGATGTAAGCTAAACCCATTAATCAGTTTATTAACATGTAACTACTTCTCAAACCCCCAACTACCCCACGAATGAAACCGACACCCACGACACAACCGTCGCCCATGATCGCACAACTGCTCCCCCTCAACACAAAATAGTGAAATGGTTCCCATTCTCACACACACTCTCAAAAACACGCACACAGAACCGAAGGCAAGAAGTTTTGGTGACTCACCTCTTCCTTCAGAAAAATCCTTCTGCTCTAGCAATCAAGATCTCTCTCGATCTTGACCTCTGCTCCCACCGAAGTTCGCCAAGTCATCTGCTCTGTTCAGCGTGAAGAAGTCGGCTGAAATCCTCCGAGCAAACCGTGCCCTAGCCGACCCGACTTGCATCTGCGCCGTTGGCCATCACCTGCTTTGGCTGAACTCCCTCCAACCGCCAACCCGACGCTGAACTCCGGCCACAACTCCCACCGAGACCAACGCTTGGTCCCGTGGTCTCCGCCTGTCTCGATCGGGCCATGCCCGTCTCTCTCTCTCTCTCTCTAATTAATATATTAGAATGATATATTATATATTATAGATATATTATATATTATAGATATATTATATATTAATATATTATAATATATATCATATAATAAAATAAAAAAAGAAGTGAGAAGAGATTTTCAAGTAGGCACCGCAAGAAGAGCAATTTCAAGGAAGTCCTGGGGTTGATACGGTCCCCCGAAGCCCTTGGCCGTCGAGATTATCCGACAGGGAGCGCAGACACTACTCCTCCAATCTCCTCTCCGTTGATTCGCTCCAGCGGAGTCGAGCCACTTCCTTACCTCCCAGCGCCGGAAGGCTGCCGAAATTTCCTCAAAATTTTGGGACTCTTCCAAATTTTCAACAAGCAACCAACATTCAATTATTTGCAACCAATCATCGTCAATTATAGCTTACAAAGATCAATTCCGGGACCCAACAGCATCTCGAAGACCCTGGCGATTCACTCCGGCATGGCGGACTTGAAAGGGCAAATGCCCTCCTTAGCTCCCGACGCCGGGGAGGGGACACCGGAAGGCTGCTGAAATTTTCTAAAAAATTCAGGATTTAGAAAATTTTTGGACTTATACGAATTTTTGAGAAAAGTGGAGAACATTCAATTAAGCAAAAATAATTAAATTAGTATCATTTGATCAATTAATTAAATTATTTAATCAGCAGATCGCGTACATTAGAAACTCGAAGACTCCTTTTGGGATCGATTCGTTCTCCCAATCTCCTCGCCGTTGATTCGCTCCGGTCGAGTCGAGCCGAAAGGGAAAATGCCCTCTTTACCTCCCGGCGCCGGGACGGGACGCCGGGAGACTGCCGAAATTTGCTCAAAACTTTTGGACTTAGCCAAAATTTTGGGGAGATCGAAAAAACAACTTGGGATTAACTAATTAAATCAAAAACCCTAAATTAACTAAAGGCATTTAATTCAACATTAAGTCTCTTAATTAATTTAACTAACCAACTAAAACAAAATCCCTTAAATAAAATCAACTAACATAAATTGGAATAATCAATAATTAAAAAAAAAGGAAAAATCATGTACGACTTCATAGATCTAACATATTTATGATGATTAAGGTGGTGGAGGAAATGATAGCTAATGAGAATAATAAATCTTTCATCGTATTTATCTCAACATGGCTGAGATGCTTAACAACACTTTGGAAAGACTATAGTCGATTGAAGTTCACAAATCTACATTATAGTCTTTGATATCAATGAACTATATTTGGACTAAACTATTTGTAAATGTTTATGAAGTATTGGATGATGAATATACATCAAATAGATATGAATTTCTTGATATACTAGTTATGTTGGATTGAGTGGTCCTATCTTTATCCATTGTTTGAAAAAAAAATATATCGCTTGTTGAATCCATTTTGATATAACCATGAAGACGCAATAGATGAAAGGCATTTATATGATGTTTCTTTTGTTGAGATTCTTATAAAGTTAACTAAAACACTACAAATGTCCAATCAAACAAGTTTACAAGAAACTTTTATAGCTCTCCTTATGTTTGCTCTGCCACTTGTACAACAAGACTATGAATTTTGGGAAGGATTGATATCCCACCTTGAACTCAACATGACTATAAGAACTTAAACTTTAACGAGTCACTTGAAGATTAGTGGTGAATACAACTTTTCATACCACTCAACTTGTATAGCATATCATGAAAATCATGCTTCGTTGGCGCGCACTTGTTCAAGATGGTAGTAATGTCAAGAAAGCCCTTGATGAAGAAGTTTGTATAGATGATAATTGGAAGGTCTTACAACTAAAGGGAGATATTACATAAACATAAACCAAATAGTAAAGATATTCTATGGATTCATGAAAAGTATTTAAGTATCTCCACAACTATACATAAATCAAGGAAGCTCCAGCTTGATTTTCACCACCCTATGTTGCATATAAAAGAATTTCTAGATAACCAGATATTTCAAACCATCTTACTATAATATATCATGACTTCTTTGAAAGGAAAATCATAGATAGTTGATGATGTTTAGTTGTTTATTTGGAGTTATGATGACATATAAGGTAAGTGAAATAGTGAATCGTATCCATCAGATTACTTAGTGATTCAATTCATTATATTAAATAATCACAGTGCGACGCAATGCCACCGGATTCGCAACATATGTACAAGCGGACAGAAGGCGTTCGTATGCCCTTAAATGAAATCCCGGGCCATTTTCTAGACGAAATCACTTGCGCAATGGATCATATTTAAATATTTTAAAATGCCCCTTATGTATTAAATATGATCCCTTATTCCCTAAAACTAAAAACACCCTGCATGTGCTCCGGTCAATGCATTAAAGTTACACATGCCAAAGTCCGAGAATGCTGCGCAGGGTTAAATGCTAAAACCTACATGTGCTCCAATTATCACATCCAAGTCCCAAATCCAATGATTCGAAAATGCTGCGCAGGTCAAATATTCAAGTTTCATCCTCCTTGAAAGGACTAAAGCCGACACCACTTAAATTACAAAATACCTCCCAAATTCCTACGAAAATACAAGTGACCTCAAACTTCACCCCGATGATGGCCGTGTTGACAGAAAATCTCAATCGGATGGGTCAAATCTCAAATACAACAAAAGCCCAAATTCTTGAAATGAAATATATCATCTAAAAACTTAAAACTAAAACACATCCATCTTCCGCAACTGTTTATCAGGGGTGATAATTTTGAAATTAACCTCAGCTCACAAAGAGCGAATGTGTGTCGGATCGCTAAGATTCATCCTCAAATAGTCTCTTGCTAGCAGGGACGTGGCACATGCCCTCTGATTGGGTGATTTTGCCGCAAAATGGCACCATTATATTATGACCACGGCCAAAGCTCGTATGTTCCCTAAAGGCGTCAAACCCTTAAGCGATGAATCATAGGTTATATTCGATGGGCATAAAGTTCTCTGTCAGCTAAGGTGGATTCAGATCTATCTCCTTAGACAAATACCAACCCATGTCTACATGGTATTCTTGGATGAAGCAACTCATGGCTGCCGATAAGGTACCTTCTGTCAGGTTAGGTCGACTATACCTCCTCTGACTAAGTAGATCAAGGAACATGACAGCCCGGGACGACAGAACCATGGAATCTTGATCAGGCTCGTCTTCATTCCCCCCCCCACCAATTTTAAGTTTATGGTGATAAACTCTAAATTCCAAACTTCAAAATTCAAATCCATGATTCAAACCCTAAAATTGTCGTTATTATATGTTGAATCTATAACTCATGTAACATCCTTAATGACTAGCCTTAATCGAAGTTCTCTCCTGTTATCGGGATGGGTAATTAATTATAGGGGCTTGCGCCTATAGAAAACCGAGACTCAGATCAAAAAGTCCTCACTCTGGGTAGTGTGTCTTATCTAAAACCTAATCTGCCTTCTGAAAATTCACCCAAAACTTAATCTCGTTAAAACTCGCTGCCGCCATCGTCACACTTAAAAAAAAAAAAAAGAGATCGATGGCGCGGAGAGGCCGGGGCACGCAATCATGAAATTTTCGAAGCACACACAGTTTAAAAACATGATATCAAAGTCTGTATGCAATGCATGATAAGCTATGATGTTTTTATTTTAGAAATCGGGATTTATAACTTTGCCACCTAAAGCATAAAGCCAAGCAACCCAACAATGAAGTATATGTAAATACTCATAGCAAATACAAAATTTTTTGTTTGGTCTTTAAAAGCTTTCTATTTTGTTTGAAATCTTAAGTATCATTTGTAATTGATTTTATTTTTATGATTTATTTTGTAAAAAAAAATATTTGTAGAAAATATATCATAAAAAAATCAAAACTTTACTTAAAACTGGAAGTAGAGATTTTAACACTTTCAAGTTAAATTCCATGAAGTTTGAAGTCATTTTGAGTTAAAATGAATTTTTGAATATTTTTGTAAGTTTTAGGTTAATTTTTTAATTGTTTATTAACAATATTAGGTGATTTTCTTTTAGTTTGAAAACTTTTCCCTCTAATCTAGAAGATCAAAGGATTGATTTAAATTTGGTTTCAAAATTTTAAGAGTTTATTTAATTTTTTTTTTAATTTTAGGTTTATTTCAAGGGTATTTAACTTAGAAATTTCATTATGACTAAAGCCATAGCCCAAATCCCTGTGAGAAAATTCAAGGGACCTAAGACATCACATAAAACTCTCCATATGAAGAGCAAGCAGTTATGATTAAGCCACTCAATTAAGCGATTTGGTCAAAATATATAAATCCAAATTATTCTTGAAACATATTGATTTAGGTCTTGATTTTGGACTTATTGGATTCTCCTCATTCCATTGATTCAATAGAGGGCTTAATCATCAAATTTGAATAAATGGTTGAGGGAAAATGAATTCTCAAAGTTTCTTTTCATTTTCTAAATTAATTAAATCCTAAATCCTATTTTAATCATCTCTGTGCTGAAGTAGCAAGTCTCATGGTCCACACAGGATTGGTCTAAGCCATCAATCTTGGATCGAACGGCATAGATCAATCCCTAAAATAGCATGGGATAGTTGCAAGATTT
Organism: Dendrobium nobile; assembly: GCA_022539455.1. NCBI lineage: Eukaryota > Viridiplantae > Streptophyta > Magnoliopsida > Asparagales > Orchidaceae > Dendrobium > Dendrobium nobile. Next base: position 8,662,402 of record CM039736.1, read on the forward strand.
TTTTATTAAACTATATAATATTGTTCGCTCTATTTAAAAGAAAATAATGGTGATTCTATCGTCTGTTATATCCAACTAAAGATAAAAGCTGTTATTCAAAATCCTTTCGATCGGAATTCTCTTGATCTATGAAACCAAGAAGGATAATGAGAGTAGGACATCATCCAATGGTTAGATTTATATAGGGTCCGATTCGCAATGTGTGAAACTAAAAATCTAGATTATAGGGATTTAGGCATACATTGATCCAGAACAGCTGGCTGCAAGAGCTTCGCTTGACCAAAACCAAATAGTTTAATGAAGGTTGCCTCACCAAAGAATGGTTAGATCACCTCAAGCAATTTTGTCGAACAAGAGTTGTTAGAGCTTGGATGTTTTACTCATAAGAAGCTAAGGGAGGGGGATGGTTGGGAACACTCAGTAACTCACTAGGAAAGCCAAATGAACTCTTATCGCACACTAAATCAGCCCATGCAAGGTCAATTTATAAATAAAAAGTGGTATGTATTTGGACATAATTTGAGCCATTGTCGGCGATGCTAGCCAGCGAGGTCATTAGGGGTCGTCAATTAGGAGTGGGATAATTGCCCTAGCTAAACGTTTAGAGGGAGTAAGGTCACATGATGTTGTTGTCCACAAATATACCAGCCATCTGAGGTGGTGCCAATTGGCCTACTAACTAGGCAACCCTCAAGGAGAAATGACAAGCCCAAGGAAGGTCATGGGTCAGCTTGGGTTTGGTTTGAAAGCTTAGGTTTAAATGAATAAGGTACAGTCAATAGGTTTGAACAAGTTGGGCTAACCTAAGTTAGGCCACCTAGGAGGGGTATCATAGGGTGTTGGGAAGGGTTAGGTAAAGTTTGAAAAGGTTTGGAGTAGGTCTACTTAGGTTTGGTTCAAGTGAACCTAAAGTGGGTCACTTGGGCCTTTTAGTCAAATTTGGGTTGATTATAGTCATGGTCAAGGAGGCTTGACCATGTGTCAAGCATGAGTCTAAGTGTTCTTGGGATGAGTAAGAGCATTTAAACTCAATAACAAGGCCATTGGGTTTGAAATGATTGGTTGGATTAGATTTAGAGTTTTAAGGTACAGGGTTGATTAAGTTAACCCTACGTTTAACCATGGGTCAAATGGGTTGACTAGGACTCTTTGACCCATGGCGAGTCCAAAAGCATGCCAAGGTGTCCTAAGATAGATCCTAGTGTCATGGGCCACCTAAGGTAGGCCCTAGGATGGGTGTCATAGGGCTTAGGATAGATAGGTCATTTTAGCTTGACCTAAGGTTGATCTAACATTGACTGAGCAGAGTCCCTTATCTATCTAGGGTATTTAGGGAGTATCCAATGATTCTTAGGTGGCTTCTAGATAAGTCCATGGTTAACTGGACCATGAATGGCCCAGTTAAACCCAAGGGCCTCCCTAGCTTTGAATTTTGAGTTTTGGATTTGGCTTCAACTTACTAAAAATGGGATTGAAAAAGGTTGAAAAGGTTCCTAATGGGCTTAGGAAGATCTAGAGTAAACTCCGAAGGGTCCCGGGCACCACCTAAACACACTAGGGTTAATGAGTTAATGGGTCTCAAGGGTTCAACATAGTACCTTAGGACTTGAGCTTTTTAAGACTAGCAAATGCAAAGTTATTTAGAATCCATCAAACACGGTTCTATAAGCAAGGACCTATACTAAGGAAAAAGATCCTATTAGCTAAACATTTGAAGGTTTTGTTAATCTCATTCAGAAATGAAATCAACAAGGATTACACTAAAATTGAGTAAGGGAGGCTATAAGAGTTGTTTCAAACGTGTTTGCTAGTGGGTTAGTCCCAAGTATATGAATTAGCATTACTTCAGTCATTTTTCATACCAAAACCGAAGTCTAATCAAACCAATTGTTGATTGGAAAAGTTTTTAATCGAATCTAGGCTAACTTTGAATAGGACTAGCCAGGAACTGGCTGAAAGTGGATTATGCTCAATTTAAACTCAGGGCCTTGGGCTAATAAGCCAATTAAGCATGGATCTGCTTGATTTAACCAAAGCAAACTTACTAAGGTTACTTTAGAGAGACACCCTTATTGAAGCAATAGACATCAGCGCTAGGTTCAGTTTCAATTTAACTGGGTCTAGCGACATTAGGTAATCTCATTATATTAATGATCAAGTAGATTCTAGGTTCTATACTTAGAGCAACACTTTGCTCCATGGCCAATCCAGTTAGATTTGGGTGGGCTCCATTTGAAGGAAATTTTAAGTCTAGACCATTTAGGTTCAATCTTTGATAGCCCGAGCTCTTTACTGCATAATTGAAAGCCTCCCAATTACTCTTGTGCCAAGTTGACTCTAAAGGTTTGCAAATTTGGCCTAGCATTTGGTGTGTGAGCTGTCTACTAAATCAACATAACATTCCAAGTCACCTGAACATTCAATTGGTTTGATTGTAACTATTGGAGCTTGAGCTAAGATTAATTAGCATCAGCTCCGCCTTATAGGCCTGGTTATCTATTAGCAAGGTCTTTAAGCTTAGACTACCCATCTAGATCAGTTATATGTAAGTCAAAAATGGATGGGGTCATTAAAGTATATCACAATTTCAATGCTAATCCAAGCGCTTTATGGAGCTTGAAGACCAAATACCTAGGGCTTTGGGTCATATATGGGTTACTACAAGACCATCTCCGTTTAACCATTAAAAAAAACTACTAGTGCAAGATTGGCTCACTAGGAGGAAGTATGAATCAACCCAAAAGTGGGCAAGTCACAGATGTCAGATACATGGTACAGGCAATGATCCCTAGCATAGGCCTATAATAAGTGATCGATTTACATTGGATGTGAGCAACAGAGAGCTCTCCAAGCTTTCACCTTGACTGCCTGGGAACAATATGAGGTCATCCAAGGAAAAAGGGTGCTCGAGGGGCTTCTACACTAGCGTAAAGCCCGACTGAGTCAACTAGGATAGAGTGGCAACAATATTCTGAGGTTATGACAGGTCAGTCAAGGCTACACTAAGTAAATCTAAGGAAACAAAGCCAGCCTTAAATCTAAGTTCCCTAACCTTTTTTGATGTTAACAGGACCTACATGAAGACTTTGAAGAACATCATTAATGTCAGAGTTAGATCTATGCCGAGGGATCTCATTATAATTTACCCAATAACAGATGAATGAATATAATAGCAAATAGATAAAAAAAATGGTTCTTTTTTTTTCCAAAAACTTGGTAACAATCTTGATATCCCGCTGATCAGTAAGATTTTGGAATTTCACTAGGTAGTTTTCTTCAGAATTATCATGCATTTATTGCACAAGGAAGGATTTTGGGCGCGTCAAGTGAAAAAAGGTAGAAAATGTCAACTTATAACAGACCAAGAAACACAAATTAAATAAGAGAACAAATCCAAATAATTATAAATTTTGAATAATAACTGTTCTACAGCTTTGAATATGACTTACATCCATAATGGTCACAAGAGAATCTGACAGCAATAGAGGACCAACAGATGCAGCAGCTGCATTCAATGTTAACCGTGAGGACAGGTCATCTCTGGACAATGTTTCGACCTGAGAGTGGAAAAGAAGCAAGCCTTTGTAAACAAAAATAATATCCAAAAGCATGCCGACAAAGCATGAAGTTATTGTCTTAACACTTGAGTTGTTGAGATACAATACATAAATACATCAAAAGAAATTTGCATGTAGCTATGGTACTCATCTGATAATATCATAGTTTAAAATTGAGCAATATGAGGCTCGCCTTGAGGCCCGCCTTTGCGCAATTCCAGTAAAAAATGCCTCGATGCTTACGCCTCGAGTTTTTTTTATGAGGCTTGCACCTCAACTTGGTTGAGGCCCGCCTCGCCTCACGCTATATATATTAAAACTTACATAAATCTTGAAGTAAATGTCCGACATTGGACTCTATAGGAGAGGAGGAAGGGGAGAGAGCAGTTCATCATAATGATGATTCAAATGAAGAACCCCTTAGAGATGACAGTGCTGATGACTTATGAGTTCTTATGTGATATGTCATTGCTATTTATTTTTGGAAATTTGAATTATATGTTAATGAAAAGAATATTGGGATTTGGGAAAGATAGAATTTTGAGTTGAACTATATTTCATGTTGTCTTATTATTGGGATATTTTGATTTCACTTCATATCTTATGCTTTTTTATGTTTTATATTATTCACTCATTAGTATATAAATTTTTTATCATTTTATATTTACACGATCTTTTGATTTTGAGGCTTACGCCTCAAAACGCCTTGAGGCTTACGCCTCACCTCACAAATGAAAAATGCCTCAATACCCGAATACACAATTTAAACATTGGATAATATCAACGTTTAAGGACTATTCCTTATCAATTTTTCAAGGTGTACATAGGTGTTGGCTCAAGAAAAACGGTGCGTTGGCACAAATCCCGTGTTAAAGACATACAATTCCATTTTCCCTAAGTCAGATTGCAGTTAACTAGATTTCCACCGAATATAGTGTCAAAGTTTAATTATATTTGGGTCCTTGCTTCCGATAAATACAAGCACTCATAGTTAATTATCTCTCTTAACACATAAAAAAGAACTCTCAATTAAGAATGAATAATTTTAAATATTTTAGTCTCAGTTGTGGGAGAAAATGAAGGTAAACCCGATTAAAATCCCATGGTTCCGTCGTCCCGGGTATACCGTAGGTTTCAGTTTATCAACACTAGCAATCATTGAACGTAGTGTCCATGAAATATGATTAGCAGCCATAGGTTACCTCCTCTCAGGGATCCAAAGTAAACTGAAGTTGTTAGATGTATGTTGATTTGGTTTAAGTTCGAAAAATGTGGTTTGAGGTTTATATCTATTAGAATATCCAGAATTTAATTTGGTTTGGATTTATAACTTCGTTTAGAAATTACCTAGATGTTTAAATTGAAGTGGGTCTTATGGCTTCTCCTTGAAGTAGTCTGGATGCTTAAATTTGGGTTGGGACTTACTGCTTTTATTGAAAGTAGCCCGTAAAGCGGGTCTTATGGCTTCTGAAGAAGCACACTGGTGGGTCTTACAACCTAGCCCTATAGGCTAAGCTGCCCATTAATTTTGTTTGTTTAGGTTTTAAGATCTTACAATTTATTTCGCAATTTTTCTCATGTGTGGGTCTCACAACTTCACTTAGAAATTGTCCGTTGATGGATCTTACAACCTAGCCCTATAGACTAAGCTATCCAATTATTTTGGTTGAGGGTTTGATATTTCATTTAAAAATTTTTCAAATAATATGTCTCACAACTCTCATTAGAAGTTGTCTAGTTATTTGGATAAGATGGGTCTTATTGATTTTCTTGGGAAGTAATCCAATGGTGGGTCTTACAACAAAGCTCTATAAGCAAGGCTGGCCATTTTATTTAGATTTAATTTGAGAGTTTAATATTTCTCCTAGGAGTTTCTCTCAAATAACAACTCCTGCAACTTCTTTTGAAAGATACCTGAAGATGAGTCTTACAATCTAGCCCTTTAGACTAAGCTTCCCATGAGTTTTGTTTGTTTGGATTTTATGACTTCCTTAGTAAGTAGCATGTAGATTTGTAGGACTTACTACTTCTCTTTGGAAGTAGCCTGAAAGTTCATGTTTACGGTAGATCAGATTTTACCTGTAAGTTCTTTTGTTTGTAATTGTTTGCTAGCTTGACACTAGACTTTAGTTTTCAGTCATTTACCAGAGTTTGTTTACTAGTTTGACACTTGCTGGCCATCAGTTGTTGTTTAACACTAGTGCTTCCACTACAATACTGTTGTTTGACACTAGTGTTTCTATTACCTTGTTCTTTTTCTTTCAATACTATAGATTATACCAATAATTACTTTACTATATCAGTAGTTCTTAACTAAACCAGTAGTTACTTTACTACACAAGTAATTACTTTACTATACTAGTAGTTACTTTTTTTTTTCTTTTAGTACTATAGCTTAATTTAGCACTTGCTCTTTTCTTGTCTTAGCAATTTAATTTCAATGCTAATGAGTTTTATTTGCTTGTTTATAGGAGCTTGTTTTGTTTTGGAGCTCGCACAAGAGAGACTTTGGAGAGTTTGGAGGAGCATTGGAGAGCCTGTAGATGAGCATTGGAGATGCTTTTCTTTTGTTTGAGTTATAGATTTAGGAGTGTAGTTTTAGTGTAGCTTATACTTTATGGCTGACCAGTGGGAAAAATTTTTTTTGCTATATTCAAAAGAAAACTCAGCATAGTGGCTATCTCTATATTAATAGATTAACTAATTAAAATTTTAATTTTAATAAACCAATTAATCAATTTCAATTTTATTGCTCTCGAATTTTCAATGCTCTCAGATTTTAACTCTCGTATTTTAAATTTACTCTCGGATAATTAATTAACCAATTAATTAATTTTGCTCTCAAATTTTAAATTGCTTTTGGATAATTAATTAACCAATTATTTAATTTTGATACATTGACCTTAGTTAACCAACTAATTTTAATTAATTAATTATAATTAATCAATCAAAATTTATTAACTAATTTTAAACAATTACTTAATTTAAATTAACTAATTAATTTTGATTAATAAATTTTAATTAATTAATTTCCATTAATTTTAGTTATATTCAATTAATTTTGATTAATTACCTTTAATCAATTAATTAATTTTCATTAATTAGTTTTAACTAAAATTAATCAATTGATTAATTAAAATTAAAATTGAATTGTTCTTCATTTTTTATGATTTTCCAAGGCAATTTCGGCAACCTCTTTGTGTCCTCTCCCTAAAAGGGGAGGTCGGGCAGCACTTGCAGTTGATTTCTTCCCAGTCGGATCTACGATCGATGACACGAGGGCATCGATACAACTTCATCCCGGTTGGATCTAAGATCGAAGATACGAGGTCTTCAATTTATAATCATCCCGGCCAGATCTAAGATCAATGGCGCGAGATCTTCAATTTGTAATAATCCCAGCCGAATTTAAGATTGAAGGTGCAAGGTTTTTGCAATTAAATATGACTGTCTGCTATAAGATTTATATAATTATGCATATTTTTATTTTAATTACTTAGGCTGTCGATTAGTATATGCCTTGCTCGGATTACTGCTTTGGATAAAAAGTATCAAGTATTGAAGTGCATCGGTAGTGTAAACCGGATGAGATGTTGGTTGGAACATAATGTGGAGTTACTTATGAAGTGGAGACAAAAGGTATTGATATGTACAAGAGTTGGCACCGGAGCAAGTACACGAAGTGAACGGTTCGTGCGTAAGGCTTAGGTGTGGGAGTCTGATCAAGTAGGCAACAGGAGTCTTTGTTAGTGAAGCTTGCGTGCAAACAGAGCAGGCGACGGGTCAAGTTCGAAAAGGGGATTTGCCAACGGACGGGAGAGGCAAGCGCAAGCGGTGGCTTTAGTGCAGCGGAATCGCATGTGGAATAGGTAGGAGGCGAACTACAAGTGATGGAATTTCTTGCACAGGAGTTGCGGGCATTCGGTCGGCAAAGACAGAGCAAGTCCGGTTAAAGGAGTCGGGTGACGTTCAGTATTGTAGCCGGAGTAGAAGCAGAAGGCAGGCTAGTGAACAGGAGGCAGGCCTATGGTCTGGGTTATAGTCGACGAGTGGAGGGATTGGACGGGTCAACTTGCAAGATATTGATCATACATAATAGGAATGTGAGGAAGCAAAAGTGAATGTGAGATCCTCTCTTCAGTTTATGTCCTCCTTTTATTGATTAAGCCGTTGAATGTCAGTTATTGAAGCGAAGCCTTGCTTCATTTGGCACGAATCTCTTGAATAGGGGTCGGATCGGAGGAGGCATTGGAAGAGGTTTCCTTAATAGATGCATCTCTTCAATTTTCTTACATTTTGTTTCTTTATTTATTTAATTATTTATTTTTCTGTTATGCCGCCTCTTTCTTTCCCATTTTTTTTATTGATCAATAATAGGGGATGATTGATTTGTTGAAAAAGGAATGCATAAATAGTGTAAAATGAATTTAATGCATTTAAAATGTTTGAAGTTTTGGATGAAAGTAAAAGGAATGCATGAGATTACTTTTTTGCTTGGTTTAAAATGAAATGAATGTAGGGTAAAGTCCAAAATGGTGGTGGATTGGCCGGTGGCGACTGCAGTTGTGGCCAATACGGGCAGCACTAGTGGCCAACAATAGGCTATGGCCGATGGTGGCAGTGTTAGCCAATTGCGGGAGGAAGACAGCGGCGGTCGGCCAGCGGTTAGCTGCGGTGGTGGGCGATGGGGTGGCGATGGTGGCCGACAACGGAGATGGCTGGCGGTGCTGACAAAGTACTTTACTAGCAGTGAAAAGGATTTTCACTCAAAATTGGACGTATTTACATTACCTCAAAAATGAACTAGAATACTTTGCACTACATAGAGGTTGTTTGGTTTGCTGCATTAGGAGTGTAATGTATTCCAAATGCAGGGATTTTGAAAATATTATTTGGTTTGAAGTAAAAGGAATTCACTCTTGTTGACCTATACTATGCAGCCAAACAGAAATGAACAAAGAAAATATAATAAATATAAACTTGAAATCGTTACCTGTGCTGAGATCTCACCCGAATCCTGCTCAAATCCCATATCCAGCGGCCAGAAATCCCGCGACAACGTCCAGTCTGTAGTTCGGCGCAGAACTATCGCATCCATCTCGATCCCATCCCGCACTGCTCGATTCAAGTCGATAAAACGACGACGAAAGCCTTCGGCCCGTTTTCTTCTCCCGAGCTCTCCCTCTTCCGAACTCTCGCTCACGCTCCTGCTCCTCTTCTCTCGACGCTGATTCGACTCCTTCGTGATGTTCAACATTCTCCTCCAACGCCTCTCCATCCATCCTTCCGCTCCTTGCCGAAGCCTTGATCTCCTCTGCATCTGTCGAGTGCCGACCTCCCGTCGGCAGAGAGAGAGAGAGAGAGAGAGAGAGAGAGAGACTGATCCACATGCCTGTAGCCGACGCCTCTCCATCTCACGACCGAACCCCCAGATCCCGATCCCCTTGTGGTCGAACGACTTCGCTCCTCCAACTTTCCCTTCTTGTCCAATCGGAAGCAACTTCAGGGCGCACGCTAGCTGGGAAGGTAACTTTCTTCCTTATGCACGCTCGTTCGGCCAAATCCTTGTAGAAGCCGAACCCGAGAGCATGAAGGAGGGTCAAGATATTAAAAGGATTTTAATTAAAATTAATGTTAATTAATTTTAATTAGAATTTGTATTAATTATATTAGTTATAATTATTCTAATTAATTATAATTAATCATAGTTAATTTTAATTAAAGATTATTTTAATTAATTATAATCATGGTTTAAAATTGCACAATATGAGGCTCGCCTCGAGGCCCGCCTTTGCGCAATTCTTGTAAAAACCGCCTCGATGCTTACGCCTCAAGTTTTTTTTACAAGGCTTACGCCTCAACTTAATTGAAGCCCGCCTTGAGGCCCGCATCGCCTCACTGGCATGAGGCTTACGCCTCACGATATATATATATATATATATATATATATATATATATATATATATATATATATATATATATATATATATTAAAACTTACATAAATCTTGAAGTAAATGCCCGACATTGGACTCTATAGGAGAGGAGGAATGGAAGAGAACAGTTCACCATAATGATGATTCAAATGAAGAACCCTTTAGTGATGACAGTGCTGATGACTTACGAGTTCTTATGTGATATGTCATTGTTATTTATTTTTGGAAATCAGAATTATATGTTAATGAAAAGAATATTGGGCTTTTGGAAAGATAGAATTTTGAGTTGAACTATATTTCATATTGTCTTATTATTGAGATATTTTGATTTCACTTCACATCTTATGATTTTTTATATTTTATATTATTCACTCATTAGTATATAAAAAATTTATCATTTTATGTTTACGCAATCTTTTGATTTTGAGGCTTACGCCTCAAAACGCCTTGAGGCTTACGCCTCGCCTCACGAATGAAAAACGCCTCAATACCCAAATACGCAATTTTAAACATTGATTATAATTAACTTTAATTAACTATAATTATTAATTAATTATAAATATTAGACTTAATTATGATTAATTTTAAGTAATTAATCAAAATTAATTATGATTAATCTTAATTAAAGTTAATATTAATTAATTATAATTAGTTATTATTCTTTTAAATTAAAATTAATTGATATTAATTATTTATAATTAATTAAGTTTATTTATAATTAATTATTTTTAATTAATTATAATAACTCATAACTAATTATAATTAATTGAGGGTAATTATAATTTTAATTATAATTAATCAAGTAGAGAAAATCCCCTTCCTGCTCCTTCCTCGACGTTCGTGTTGGGTTGGTAGACCACCTATGCACGCCTTTGTTGAGCATGGTAGGAGGGAACCCGGTGCAACACCTACGCCGGGAGGCTGCCGAATTTTTTTCTAAAATAAGACAAGGACTTGGAATAATTTGGGACTTATGGACTTGATTCAAATAGACCTAATTGAACTTAAACTCAAATAAATTTGAAAATATAAGATTTGGAGCTTACATTTGATTTAAAAATCAAATGATTAGAACAATGAACTTGAACTTAAGTGAACTTGAGCTTGACTTGAACTTGCAAAGTGGACAAGAACATGAGAACTTGAACCATAGGGGACTTGGACTCAAACTAGACTTGTGAACATGAGTTGGACTCAAAGAAATTGGCCTTGAACAAAATGAACTTAAAATTCAAATGAAATTGAAATGAACAAAGTGAACTTGCAATAAACAAACATGAAATTGAATACAAAGAACTGCAGGGGACTTGAACCAAGACTTGAGCTTGAATGGACTCTGAACTCAAAAGCAGCACGAGGAATCCAACGACTCAATGTCGGGGAAGAACATTCTCACATCCAACACCAATCAAATCACACCTTTTACGGATGTGTTTAGTGAAGCATACGACAAATGTAAATGCCCGCTAGTGTCAACAATCATCCGATCGAAGTCAAATATATATATCCCTTGCAACTGAAAAGTGGTTGATTAGCAGACCAAGTGCAAATGTCTACGAATGTGAAATGACCACAGTAAGGTGTAAATCTCCTTACGAACAAATGCCTGTTGATTGAGATGGCAATACGGGAGACCAATGATGAAGGACCCATCCCTGCAAGCAACTGTAAATTCATCAAAATAACCACCTGAGATTGGTGAAAGGAGGATATGATACTGATGTAAATGACTCTCCTACCAACATTCCTAGGAGCTCGTAGTAGATACAACGGTCCCCCGCAAATGAATACTTATGGATAACAATAGTGGGTATATCGTAGGTACAACGAACCACTGTGGGCACAAGTATTGATATCACCTACGACATTGGTGATCAAGATCTTCAAGCATTTCGGGTACAAGGGCGACTCGATGTACAAAAATTACACTCCCTGGCATTCCAAAGTCCATCCGAAAATCCAGCTGGGACGAGAATATCAAAATTTCAAAAGTCTATACGAAAATCCAAAATTTCCAAATTCCATCCCAAAGTCCAGATATTTAAAATTTGAAATAAATTCATCAATCACTTAAATCAGAATCCATCCAGAACAAATCAAAATTTACTTCAGCTCACAAAAGAGTCAAATGCCTGGTCGAGAATATCACTAGGATCCATTCTCAAAACAGTCTCTTGCTAGTAAGGACGTGGTACGTGTTCTCTGACCGGCGGTTTGCCGCCAAATGGCACCGCAGGATAAACGGTTATGACGACCCGGGGCCCTCTGAACTGAGTGGTTTTGCCGCCAAATAGCACCACGAAATACCGGTTATGGCCAGAGCCAATACGCTCCTTAATGACATTAAATCCTTGAGATATGAATCAATAGGATATGATCGATGGGGCACAAAGCCCTCTGTCAGCTAAGGTGGATTCAAATTTGTCCCCTTAAACAAACATTCCCCCCAGGTCTACAAGGTCTCCTTGGACGAAGCAACCCATGGCTGCCGACAAGGATCCTTCAGTCAGGTTGGGTCGACTACCTCCTCTGACTAAGTAGACCAGAAACCACGATGGCCCGGCACGACGAAACCATGGGATCTTGATCGGGCCCATCGTTCATTCCCCCACCATCCGCTTTAAGTGAAAGATGGTGAAATTTTCTATTTTAAATACCAAATTTTCCAACCCAATTTATAAATCCAAATCCAACTCTAAAATAAAAATTACTCTAGCTCACAAAGACTCAACTGCCAAGTCGAAAATATCACTAGGATCCATTCTCGAAATGGTCTCCTGCTAGTAAGGATGTGGTACGTGTCCTCTGACCGGCGGTTTGCCGCTAAATGGCAGCACAGGATAAACGGTTATGACCCGGGGCCCTCTAAACCGAGTGGTTTTGCCGCCAAATGGCACCACGAAATACCGGTTATGGCCAGCGCCGATACGTTCCTTATTGGCATCAAATCCTTGAGATATGAATCAATAGGATATGAATCAATAGGGCATAAAACCCTCTGTTAGCTAAGGTGGATTAGAATTTGTCCCCTTAAGCAAATATTCACCCCCGATCTACAAGGTCCTCTTGGACGAAGCAACCCATGGCTCCGACAAGGATCCTTCTATCAGGTTGGGTCGACTACCTCCTCTGACTAAGTAAACCAGAGACCACGATGGCCCGGGAAGACGGAACCATAGGATCTGGATCGGGTCCACTATCCATTCCCCCACCATCCGCTTTAAGTGCAAGATGGTGCAATTTCTATTTTGAATATCAAATCTCCAAATCTTCTAATTCTCCAAATGTCCAAATTCAAACCCAATTTCCAAACCCAAACCCATGCTGCTACTATATGCCAAATAACACGTATCTGATTAACGACTAGCCTTAATCGAAAGTTCTCTCTCGTTATCGGGAGGGGTAATTAACTATAGGGGCTTGCGCCTATAGGAAACCAGAACTCAAATGATAAAGTCTTCACAAAATGAGGCGAAATCTCTGGGTAGTGTCTTATCTACAAACCCATCTGTCTTCCAAAATTTACCCCGGAACTTATTCCGTTAAAACTCCCACGCCGAATAAAAAATAAAAGTGCGGCAGGTAGGCCGGGGCCGAATTTTTGGAGCCCACAGATTTCTGGCGACTCTGCTGGGGATTGATTTCTCTTTCCATTATTGGCTAGTCATCTCAGTACTATAGTAGCATCCATATCGATCCGTACTTAAAATTTTAAGTATCCTAAAAATAATCGTCCAAAAAAAATTTTCATTGAGATAACTTATTTAGCAGTATTTTAGATTTATATTATTTGAAATTGCTCGCTAATATTATCTGCTTTTATTTTGTGTTCTGTGCAAGTCTGTGCATTTTGAAAGTGCGGGGTGATGTATCATTAATGTAGATGGATCTACAGAACACCCCGATGACCGTCCAGCTGGGACGAGGAACCAGGATTCAACTGGCTAATGCTGTCATTGAGACCGGAAGCACTGGAGCTACCATCCAATTTGGTAGTGTTGATTTTCCTGCAGTTGTTGCAAGAACTGCCGGAGCTCCTACCCGTCGCGTGCATCTGCCATCGCAACGACCCGCAATCGAAACTGCTACTGTTGAAAATCCTCGTAGGAGGACTTCTGTGTTCGAGAGGCTATCACAGCTTGAAATCCCAGCCACCAAGAGGATTGTGGTTGATGGAAGAATCTCCGAGGTGACTACCAACACCACTTCTCTGTCAACCAGGTTATCTGAACCTGAAAAGTACAATGCTGAAGCCTCCTCATCTGGAGGAAGGCCTATAAAGAGGCAAAGAAGGAAGATGAATGCTGAATTCCGAGCTCAGCAACAACAACTCCCGGTCCATCCCTCCAATCTGCCGGCTATGTTCCTACCCGGAACAAGTTTACTAACCTGAAATGGGTTAAGAGGAATAGCTCTACTGGTGAACTGAAGAAATCTTTCTGGGATCAACGACGTGAAGCCCCAATCCCTCCAAGGAGAAATGAACCTGAGACTCTATCAGCTCGGGTATACCGGGACCTGAAGACTGTGAAGGAAAAAGGTCTAAAGAAGAAGTTTCAACGGCCTTTAGTGATCGAGACCAGAAGAACCCCGCCAAGGAAGCGTCTGTCATTTGTTGCAGAAAGAAGAGAAAGAAAGTATATCCCGCACGATGAACATCGGGGCGTGACACCTGAACCATATGTTCAGGGATTCGCCGCCGAAAGGTCCCGATGGAAAGGAAAGCAAGTCTGGAGGCCAAAGCCTCGGAGAAATGAAAAGGAAAGAAGAACTGATATGGGCGTGACATCTGGTGAGGCTTCTCGGAGATCCGCCCTCATCTATAAAGAGCGTCAGAAATGGGTCCCAAAAAGAATCCACAATGATTCCCCTCCAAACGATAGACACCTTGGAGAATCCTCCAGGAGATCCCGTCGCTTGTTATACCCTCCAAAAGAAGAAACCAATTTTGATCGCAATCCGCTGGTCAAGAAATCCCCTTGCCTAATCAAGAACCGAAGATCCAAAGACGTCGTCGCTCGGAGATCCGAGTACTAGAAGAAGAAGGAAACATGAAAGGGGGAGACAACATCGAGGAAGAAGAATACCTCGAAGGGGAAGAAAATATTGAAGAATATATGGAGAAAAACTTACAATAAGAATTGGAAGAAATAAATAACGCCTAAGATATGGAAGTTGTCTATATGATGACACATGCAGACATTGATGATGGCGCTGATTATGATGACAATGAGGATGACGATCGTTGGCAACCGCCTCCCAGACAAGTACACCGACGCCGTCGCAGAGAGGGGTCCACCACTGACAGAGGTGGTCATTCCCAAGGAGAAGAGGAAGTGAAAGAAATAGAGGAAAATCCCCTTGATGATGAAAATGCCACACTCGCCGACATGAAAAAACAAATGAGGCAACAAATGAGAGCCAAAGATAGAGAAATTTCTCAGTTAAATGAGAAGATGACTGAGATGATGGCTCAGATAGGGGCGATGGTGCAGATGATGCAGAGAAATGCTGTTGTTGGCGCCATGCCTAATCCTCCTACTGATCCTCCAAACATTCAAATACCTCAAGTCTCGGGAGTATGGGGCGCTCCTAAAGGCGGTAATGAAGTCAATAACTTTACCGGCCAACCCACTCCACAAAATATTGAAAGTACGTCTAAGTCCGTGATCGCTGCACAATTGGAAGGAATAATCATCGAAAAGATCAAGGCTATCATAGCCGTTGATCAAGCGGAGAAACTAGTGGGCAAGGGTCGTCCGTATCCTACTGAATATGACCAAGTGCTGTATCCAAACGGATATTCAGTACCAAAGTTCAATACTTTCAACGGTAATAACCCCAGGCAGCACCTGGCACAGTTTAAAGCCACCTGTGGGAACACAGGAGGCAATGACGACCTGCTCTTCCGACAGTTTGTTAGCAGTTTGACAACAACTGCTTTTGAATGGTACGCTGAATTGTCAAAAGATTCTGTAAAAATTTTTGCAGAATTGGAGACTATGTTCGTGAAGAGATTCGCAAGTGCAACAGAGTAGATCACCATCGCTGACTTTGCTCTGGATAAAAGAAAAAAGGAAGAATCAGTGACTAAATACATCACTCGCTGGCGCAATCTGAGTATGAAATGTGAGCAACAGTTAGAAGAAGAGCATGTCGTACAGTTGTTAATGGGCAACATTGATGACAAGATGCAACCCTTCCTGCATGGCTACAATCAACACATTTCAAGACTTGCTCGATAGAGTAGCCAAGTTTGAGAAACTAAACTTGTTCAGATCAAAAAATCACTCTCATAAGCCCAAGAAGGCTAAGTCCCCGGGTGCTAGAAGGGGTGAGGCTGACTCTACGTTCTTCTCTAGAACTGATAGAGAGAGGCATGTGATTTACAATATAAATAAGAGCAAGCAACCAATACAATATGAAGAAAAGCCCAAACAAGCCTACAACCCTCACCCACAGCCGAAGCTGATATTCGGGGGCAATGATAAGCCAAGAACTTATTAAGGTGGTGGAGAACGCCCGAGACAGGAAATAAGAACTGGTGATAGAACGTTCAAATCCCTCAAAGATAAAATGCATAAAGAATATTCATTCAAGAGGGAGAGTGTCGCCAAATTATTTCGACAGGTGTTGAAAACGGGTCTAGAATTGTCTAAATGCAAGAGGCTCGAAGAGTCGAAACACACTGGTGACCCAAATTATTGCCCATACCATCGGGTAGTCAGCCATCCTATTGAAGATTGTTATGTTTTTAAGGATTGGCTCGAAAGAAA
The DNA here is from genome assembly GCA_022539455.1 of Dendrobium nobile. NCBI lineage: Eukaryota > Viridiplantae > Streptophyta > Magnoliopsida > Asparagales > Orchidaceae > Dendrobium > Dendrobium nobile. Next base: position 8,678,670 of record CM039736.1, read on the forward strand.
ATACCGGAAGGGAGAGATCACATTATCAGATAATGTGTTGACCAATCCCAGAAAAGAATCAACTTGAGTATTCACGTCCTCTTCCGTACCCCCGACTAAAGAAAGAAGAAATAAAAAGAAGCCAGCTCAAGAAGAACAGTGGTGGACTGCGGTCTCTAAGAAAACTGTGAAGATGTTGAAACAGCTTGAAGGAGTTTCAGGGGTGAAGTGGAAATCTCCTACAGAGCCAGTATTAAATTTGAAAGTTCTGCCTATGACACGAGCTTCTACTTCTAAACAATTTCTCAATCAAGCTGACACTTCGAAGTTTGGAAGGATTAAATCTCCAAGAAGAAAACCAAACTGAAGAAGCCCAAAAAGAAAAAGACAGCAACTCAGAGAGTTATTGACAGTTTGGATGAATACTACCAGACTGTGAGGCGACCTATCAAGCTCGCTGACTTTATGTCAGAGCTTAAAATAGATGGAGTTGAAGAAGATAATGAAAATTTCCTTCCCACAGAAGTATGTCGGGTCATCTCAGTGGCACCATATGCTGAAGAAGTCATTTTTAGATCCTGTCAAATGGTGACATCAATAGACTATAACTCGAAAGAGAACATGTATTTTCCAAAGGAAGATGGGTCGGACCTTGACATAGCATTGCAGATGGGACACATAAACCTGGGTGATGACTCTGAATCAACGGATGAATCCCTAGAAGCAACAATGGCTGACTCAGAAGAAAATATACTGCTAAATGAGTGTGAGCCAGAGGAGGTTGCCCAGGTGCAGTTGAGAAGTGGCAAGGTACTGCAGCCTCCACCAAAGAAACGGGCTCCTAACAAAGATAAAGGAAAAGAGATAATTATCAAAGATGATATTATTCCTGAAGATCCTAAGAAAAAGAATAATTCAGCCACCGGGGTAGATTATAATGTCTTATCCCATCTGAGAAAAATACATGCACAACTCAGCATATATGATGCCTTAGTTATGTCTAAAGACCTCAGGGAAATTTTGATGCAGGCTCTCAAAGATCCTGAAAGATACGAGGGTATTTTGCTGAACGTAATTTGACTGAGGTTCTATAAGCTCGTAATGAGCCGTTCATTACCTTCTCTGAAGAAGACAGGATGCTTGGGACTGCAGATCATAACCATCCTTTGTATGTTACTGCAGAAAGTGATAGGATGATGATTAGTCGAATCTTGATTGATCCAGGGTCATCTATAAATCTAATGAGCTTGAAAGCATTAAGATCACTATGCCTCGATGTGGAGCATCTTGGGTCAGATAAGCTAATGGTGTCAGGGTTTAATGAGAAGGGGCAGAAGACCCTAGGATCATTTACACTCTCCCTCACATTTGGAGAGCTTCATACGGATGCCAAGTTTCATGTGATTGATACAGATACTGCCTTTAAAGCACTCCTTGGCCGCCCTTGGCTACATAAGTACAGCATCGTCCCATCAACATTACATCAATGCATGAAGTACCTCATTGATGGAGAAGAATTTAGAATCTCTGGTGACATTCAACCGTTTGCAGTCCATGAAGTGAAGATATATGAAGATGTAAAGTACTTCATTCCAAAGAAGTTAAAGCCATCAAGCTCTCTTGAGGTACAGGCATCAGAACCAAAGACTGCAAAGAGACTTAAACTAGGAACCAAGAAGACGCAGGTGGGAAGAAAGAAGGCAGCACCGACTCTTCCCAAGGTATCAACCATCCTGAAAGAAAGGAAATGCATACCTCATTTAGGGAGTGACATAGATGAAAGTGATGTCACCCCTACAAAATCCAAGAGGATACGTCAGTCAACAACCAAAAGGAGTAGGGAGTTTGAATACTCAAATGATGATTATGACTATGATTCTATCTACATGAACACAGTGCAGGATGTGTTCTCCAGAAGAATAGATAGCCTGTCAATCTCAAATAGTGTACTCGTAGTCACACGCATTCCCCTCCAATACTTCAAAGAAATCACTCAGCGAGAAGTGCATTGTGTTGAAGAGCTCATGACATTCTACGTACCTCCCCTAAAAGAAAAAGGTGGACCAACGAGTCTATCTTATTCAATCGGGAAACTCGAAGAGGAGATAAATCGAGATTGATTTCGTACACTCATTCATTCTGGAGAATTAGTACCTACGATGTTTCTCAGGTACAATACCAAAAATATTCAAAGAATGTTGCGAAAGCAAGGTAAAACTTGTTCCTCCAAACAGCAAGTTCGTTTTTGCTTGAGCCTCTAGTATCGAAGAAATCCCCACTCAATAAAGAAGAATGATATTTTTGCGAAAAAGAGTCTAGGATTTATTGTACGGAAGTACCCAAAAAAGAGATTTGTCAAGCAATCACATGCGGGGAAATTCAATCTGATGATGATGGTGACTATGGGGTGTACGAAGTTGATGATTATGATGATCAACCAGTTGAGGCCAAACCTGCACCATAAGAACTTGAAAATGGTGGACAGACAGCCACTATGGATGATCTAAAAGAAGTCAACTTGGGAACCGAAGAAGACCCTCGCCCAACTTTCATTAGTTCTCTCCTAGCCGAAGAACAAATAGAAGAAATAAAAGAACTTCTCTATGAATTCAGGGACTGCTTTGCCAGGACATATGCTGAGATGCCTGGCTTATCCCCTGACGTGGCAGTTCACAGATTAGCAATCAAACCGGATGTAGCACCCGTCAAGCAAGCTCCTAGAAGAATGAGATTAGAAATTGAAGAACAGGTGATTGCAGAAACGAAGAAACTAATAGAGGCAGGCTTCATCCGAGAAGAAAAGTATGCCGATTGGATTGCCAATATTGTCCCTGTAAAGAAGAAGAATGGACAGATTCGTGACTGCATTGACTTTAGGGACCTCAACAAAGCATGCCCAAAAGATGATTTTTCACTCCCTGTATCAGAACTACTAGTGGATAACACATCTAATTATGACATGTTCTCATTTATGGATGGATCATCTGGATATAATCAGATCAAGATGGCTCCTGAGGATGAAAAACACATCGTTCAGAACGTCCATCGGTATTTTTTGCTACACTGTCATGCCCTTTGGCCTGAAGAACGCTAGTGCCACCTACCAGCGGGCGATGACTCACATATTTGATGATTTGATACATCAAAAGGTCGAGTGATAAGTAGATGACCTTGTTGTCAAAAGTCTTGGCCGAAATGATCACTTAAAAGATCTCAGAATTGTATTTGAGAGAATAAGAAAATTTGATCTGAAGATGAACCCTCTCAAATGTACTTTAGGGGTCTCCTCCGACAAATTCTTGGGGTATGTTGTTCGTCATCGAGGTATAGAGATCGACCCCAATAAAATTAAGGCAATCACAAAGATGACACCCCCAAAGAACCTTCGACAGCTTCGCTCGCTGCAAGGACAACTGGCTTTCATTTAAAGATTCATATCAAATCTATCGGGCAGGTGCCCACCATTTTCAAAGCTAATGAAGAAAGACGTCCGTTTCAAATGGGACGCAGAATGTCAGGAAGCATTTAATAGCATCAAAAAATATCTGTTGAATCCGCCTATTATCGCAAAGCCAATTCAGAGGAAACCTCTTATATTGTCTACAGCTGCACTAGAAGAATCCCTCGCAGCACTATTGGCCCAGCACAATGAAGAAGGAAAGGAGAATGCACTCTATTATATTAGTCGGAGATTGATTGGACCAGAGGTGCGATACTCCCCAATTGAAAAGCATTGTCTGGCGCTGATTTTTGCAGTTCAGAAACTCCGCCACTATATGTCATCCCATAAAATCACACTAATATCAAAGATCGATCCGCTGAAGTTCTTGATGACAAACCAGCGTTGACAAATCGTCTGGCCAGGTGGGCAGTATTGTTATTACAGTTTGATATCATATACATGCCACAGAAGGCGATGAAAGGACAAGCCTTGGCAGATTTTCTCGCTGCACATGATATCCCATCAGACTCTTCACTAAACGATGATTTGCCCGATGAGCAAATAATGCATGTCGAGGAGAATGAAAATCTACCGTCCTGGGAGATGTACTTTGACGGGGCATCATCTATTAGATCTATCCGACCTCCAAATATTGCAAGAGCCCGAGCCGGCATTGGTCTCATTTTCGTAGCACCTGAGGGAGGTATAATGAGATTTTCATTCAGTTTGACTGAACCTCGGACCAACAACGAAGCCGAGTACGAAGCTCTATTAGCAGGATTGGAGATTACGATCGATGTCAGAATCCAACATCTCCAAATCTTTGGTGATTCTCAGCTTATAATAAATCAAGTCCTCGGTATTTATAAGGTTGGCAAAGTCGAATTGGCCCACTATGACCGGCAAGCCCTTGAGCTTTTGAAGCAAGTATCAAATGTCAAAATAGTTCGAGTTCTTCAAGAACAGAATGCTAAAGCAGATTGTCTGGCCAAATTAGCTAAAAAAATGGCAAGCATTAATGAGGAGCGACCTATATTCATTGGAGTTTACACTCGAAGAGTCTTGGAACCCGCTTTATTACAATTTTTGATAGCGGAAGGAATTCCAGATTCAAGTCAGCAGGATGAAACCCCAGTTGACCCTCAACCTCTCCATCAGATCGTTATGGAGAATTATCCAGAAGAATATCACGTGACCAAGAAACGTAAAGCTAGTCAAGTTTCAGAATCATGATGGCATTGTTTAGATATCGAAGTCGAAAATGATAGGAGGCAGTCATTCATTGACTACTTAAAGGAAAACAAACTCCCAACAAAAAAGTCTACGGCCGCACAAAACCGAAAAAGGGCGTTGCGATACGCATTTGTCAACGACACGTACAGACGAGCCTTTGATCAAAAGTGGCTAAGGTGTCTAGGGACCAAGGAAGCTGATAAAGTGGTGATAGAAGTTCATGAAGGGCTTTGCGGAGCACATCAATCAGGTCATAAGGTGGCTTTTAAAATCAAAATGATGAGATATTATTGGCCAACTATGGTCAGAGATTGTATTGACCATGCAAAGAGGTGCCACGAATGTCAGATTCACGGTGATGTTATACATCAGCCTCCAAATCCACTACACCCAACAATAGCGTCCTGGCTATTTGAATGCTGGGGTACTGATATTATCGGGCCAATAGATCCGCCGTCATCAGCGGGACATCGATTTATTCTGGCAGCAACAGATTACTTTTCCAAGTGGGCAGAAGCAGCTCCGTTCAGAGAGGTCACATCCGAGCATGTGATCAACTTTTTCACCAACAACATTGTTTACAGATTTGGTGTACCACACCGCATAATCTCAGACAATGGTACAGCCTTCAAAAGTACAAAAATTTACAAATTCGTTTATCGACACAAAATCGATTGGCGGTACTCGTCCATATACTATCCAAGAGCAAATGGGTTGACATAAACCTTCAACAAAACACTAGTGAAATTGCTAAAGAAGATTCTCACCAAAAATAAGAGAGTGTCATACAAAAATGGCAAAGGCGTTGTGGGCGTATCGTACAACTTACAAAATGTCAACTAAAGCCACTCCTTACTCTCTGGTGTTCTGAGTTGAAGCAGTGTTGCCACTAAAAGTTGAACTGCCATCTCTTCGAGTTACCATCCAGAATGAGCTAACTCAAGAACAAAATGCTCGGTTAAGAATGGAGGAGCTCGATGCACTCGATGAACTCAGGTTGCAAGCTCAGCAGAACCTGGAGATTTGCCGAGCAAGGATGACAAAATCTTTTGATCGAATGGTGCGTCCTCGATCATTTCAAGAAGGGGAATTGGTCTTGGTGCAGAGAAGGCCAATCATCCCGCACCGAAAAATCGGTGGCAAATTCATATCCAACTGGGAAGGACCTTTCGTCATCGAGAAAGTATTTCAAGGAGCTTATCAACTCATTGATCTGAATGGTCAGAGGCCCATGCCGCCGATCAATGGCCGCTACCTGAAGAAAAACTACACATTAAGTTGCCAAAAAAAATGTGTTATGTTTAATACGCAATGTTTTCGTACCAGTTTCTTAGCTTATACATTTCATATTTTGAAATTCTCCTGTATTATGAGAATGTATTTCAAAATCCCCCATCAGACGGGGCATTTTAAATATTTATTCGGGTCGACATCGCGCTGCGTGCCGAGATCCCCAAACAAATATTTAAAATCTCAAGATTCAAATTTATTCTGCTCTAAAATATCCCTACAAGATAGGGGCATTTTAAATATTTATTCGGGTCGACATCGTGCCTCATGTCGAAATCGCCGAATAAATATTTAAAATTATCAGTTCAAACATTCTTTTGTACTAAAGAATATAAATATTTGCTTTTCAAAGTATATGCATGTGATCTTTCAAAAGATCGAAACAACACCTCCAACAAACCAAGATTCAAAAGTCAAGAAAGAGACTTTTGTGGCTACACACTCCTACAAATTGAGCCGAAAAGCTTGAAGTCTTTCGACAGCCTGAAGCTTAAGGTTCGAATGGGTGTAAGAGGTCGGGTCCAACAAGCCCAAGTACGGCCGGATCGCTGGCAGCTCCGTCTACTCAACAAGCCATAAGAAAGGCCGTAGTAGCGAAACCCCCACTTCGTCAACCCGTCAGTAGGGACTATAGGAAGAACGAAGGCCAATTTGACTCGACCAGTTCAAGTGATCGTAGTCTACAGAATTCTCCCAAATGACTGGAGAATCAAAGTTTAAATGGAAGGATGAGTCTCGAGCAACTACCGGATGTTCGTAGGCTCCAAAATCTACAACCACAAAGGATGAATCCATATCTGCCAACCTCAGTAAAATCAATATTGGGAAGCGCAATTCCCGTAGCTCAAGTCTGAAGCCTAAATGGGTGTAAAAGGTCGGATCAAACAAGCCCAAATATGGTCGGATCGCTGGCAGCTCCATCTATTCAACAAGCCATAAGAAAGGCCGCAGTAGAAGAATCCCCATCTCAGCAACCAAAGGACGAAGAGCTGTCAAATCCTAGCTCTCCCGATCTGAAGAACTCAAGTGAATCAGATTAAAGTCTTCTCAAGTGATTAAGGATCAAGATACTACCTATGTTCGGTTCTATCAACTGAATCAAAAACCTGCAAATACTTCAACAATTCCGTAAAGCACAAAGAGAGGATCGAATGAAACTTTTTTCAACAAGTCTGCCAAAATACAAAGCAAAGGACCGAAGAAAATTATCCCAAAGTTCACACAAAGCCCAAGGCTGAACTAAGTGGATTATGTCATCAACAAGTCTGCTATGCACAAAGCTCTGGACCGATGACTTTTTACCATCGACCTAATACAATCCAAAGGATTTAGGTCACCGGTATCTACTCTTTCATCAAACCCGCCAAAGCTAGAAGCATAGGGCCGAAGGAACATAAATCTCCTAACAAATCATTATTGATAAATCAGGTAATCCTCCATCAATGTCCGCAGCACAAAACACAAGACAAAAGAAATCAGCATCTCAACCATCTATTGATACATCTAAGAGCTCTATAGAGAAGGAAAGTTTTAGTGTGACATCCAAGCAAAATTTTGGAGATCCACTAAAGAAAAATCGTAGTGTGACATCCAAATAAATTTTTTGAGATCCACTAAATGAAATCCCTAGTGTGGCATCTAGAACGAATATCAAGAGATCCACAGGGCCAATAATCATACAACAAACATGGCTCGCTTCAGGCGCGTACCACATTTGTTGGGGGGCATTTGTTGACCTATACATGCAGCCAAACAGAAATAAACAAAGAAAATATAATAAATATATACTTGAAATCATTACTTATGCTGAGATCTCACTCGAATCCTGCTCAAATCCCGTATCCAGCGACCAGAAATCTCACGACAGCAGCCAGAAATCCCGCGACAACGTCCAGTCTGTAGTTCGATGCAGAACTATCGCATCCATCTTGATCCCATCCCGCGCTGCTCGATTTAAGTCGATAAAACGACGACGAAAGCCTTCGGCCCGTTTTTTTCTCCCGAGCTCTCCCTCTTCCGAACTCTCGCTCACGCTCCCGCTCCTCTTCTCTCGACGCTGCTTCGACTCCTTTGTGCTGTTCGACATTCTCCTCCAACGCCTCTCCATCCATCCTTCCGCTCCTTGCCGAAGCCTTGATCTCCTCTGCATCTGTCGAGTGCCGACCTCCCATCGGTAGAGAGAGAGAGAGAGACTGATCCACATACCTGTAGCCGACGCCTCTCCATCTCACGACAAAACCCCCAGATCCCGATCCCCTTGTGGTCGGACGACTTCGCTCCTCCGACTTTTCCTTCTTGTCCGATCGGAAGCAACTTCAAGGAGCTCGCTAGCTGGGAAGGCAAATTTCTCCCTTATGCACGCTCGTTCGGCCAAATCCCTGTAGAAGCCGAACCCGAAAGCATGAAGGAGGATAGAGATATTAAAAGGATTTTAATTAAAATTAATGTTAATTAATTTTAATTAGAATTTGTATTAATTATATTAGTTATAATTATTCTAATTAATAATTATTATTATAATTAATCATAGTTAATTTTAATTAATTATAATTAAATATTATTTTAATTAATTATAATTAACTATAATTATTGAATTAATTATAAATATTAGACTTAATTATGATTAATTTTAAAATTAATTTTAATTAATTATGCTTAATCTTAATTAAAGTTAATATTAATTAATTATAATTAGTTACTATTCTTTTAAATTAAAATTAATTAATATTAATTATGGTTATTTATAATTAATTATAATAACTCATAATTAATTATAATTAATTGAGGGTAATTATAATTAATCAAGTAGAGAAAATCCCCTTCCCTCTCCTTCCTCGACGTTCGTGTCGGGCCGTTAGACCACCAATGCACGCCTTTGTTGAGCGTGGTAGGAGGGAACCCAGTGCGACACCTACGACGAGGTAGGCGAGTGACCCCTCGATCCACGTGCCAACACCGACAACCCCGCGAAGGTACGAATTCTTCTAAACTCAAAACTCTACTTCAATGTTCGTGGCGAACAGGAAAACCGCCCCAAGCACGCCTTTGGTGCGCGTGGTGGGATGGGACCCCGGTGCGGCACCTACGGCGAAGTGGGGTCGCTCATAAGTACCTCCGAGCAGAGGGAAATCAAAAATAAAATGCTTTTTTTAAAAAAAAGCCTCATGCACGCCTTTGTTAGTATGGTGGGAGAAAAAACAAAAAATACAACCACCGCGGTGTCTCACAAACATCAACCGTGCACGTCTTTGTTGACGTGGCGGGTAGACGGCCTCTTAGTTTTTCCGCTAAACGGGGGAGACGCCGGGAGGCTGCCAAATTTTTTTCTGAAATAAGGCAATGACTTGGAATAATTTGTGACTTATGGACTTGATTCAAACAGACCTAATTGAACTTAAACTCAAATAAATTTGAAAATATAAGATTTGGAGCTTACATTTGAGTTAAAAATCAAATGATTAGAACAATGAACTTGAACTCAAGTGAACTTGAGCTTGACTTGAACTTGCAAGGTGGACAAGAACATGAACCACAGGGAACTTGGACTCAAGCTAGACTTGTGAACATGAGTTGGACTCAAAGAAATTGGCCTTGAACAAAATGAACTTAAAATTCAAATGAAATTGAAATGAACAAAGTGAACTTGCAATAAACAAACATGAAATTGAATTCAAAGAACTGCAGGGGACTTGAACCAAGACTTGAGCTTGAATGAACTCTGAACTCAAAAGGAGCACGAGGAATCCAACAACTCAATGTCGGGGAAGATATTGCAACATTCTCACATCCAACACCAATCAAATCACACCTTTTACGGATGTGTTTAGTGAAGCATACGACAAATGTAAATGCCCGCTAGTGTCAACAATCATCCGATCGAAGTCAAATATATATATCCCTTGCAACTGAAAGGTGGTTGATTAGCAGACCAAGTGCAAATGTCTACGAATGTGAAATGACCACAATAAAGTGTAAATCTCCTTACGAACAAATGCCAGTTGACTGAGATGGCAATACGGGAGACCAATGATGAAGGACCCGTCCCTGCAAGCAACTGTAAATTCATCAAAATAACCACCTGAGATTGGTGAAAGGTGGATATGATACTGATGTAAATGACTCTCCTACGAACATTCCTAGGAGTTCGTAGTAGATACAACGGTCCCCCGCAAATGGATACTTATGGATAACAACAGTGAGTATATCGTAGATACAACGAACCACTGTGGGCACAAGTATTGATATCACCTACGACATTGGTGATCAAGATCTTCAAGCATTTCGGGTATAAGGGCGACTCGATGTACAAAAAGTACACTCCCTGGCAGAATCAGAAAAGAAGTTTGAACAAATTAGAACCAAACTTCCTGGTGTTCTAAAGTCTCTTCTTAGTTCTATACTTAAGAAGAAAACAGTTCTGGTACCTACAAACACCAGAAATGACAAGTCTCCTACACTGATAATCTCAAAATGAATTATTTGCAAAGCAGTGGATTTTAAAGTCCAAAGAAGTCCCTCCCCGGTGAATGAGAAAGGGGGAGTCGATATCAAAACGTAACGCCACCGGATCTGCAACATTCGTACAAGCAGACAGAAGGCGTCCACAAACTAAAATGCCAGGCCACCGGATCCGCAACATTCACACAAGCAGACAGAAGGCTCCTACAAATATTTCAAAATACCACCACACATGCACCGTAGTTTGTATATACATAGGTACACTAAAAGGGGTAAAAGCAACCAAATACCCGCATGGGCCTCGGCGAGCGTGTTATTGGTACACACGTGACATCTAAGGATGCTGCGTGGGTTATCAAATTTTAAACCCGATCCTCCTTAACAGGTAAAAAGGAGTCGACATGGTTTAATTATAAAATGCCCCCAAACCCGCATGGGCCCCGGCGAGCGTGTTATTGGTATACACGTGACGTCTAGGAATGATGCGCGGATTATCAAATTTTAAACCCGATCCTCCTTAGCAGGTAAAAAAGAGTCGACAGGGTTTAATTATAAAATGCCTTCAAACCCGCATGGGCCCCGGCGAGCGTGTTATTGGTACAAACGTGACGTCTAGGGATGCTGCGCGAATCAATAAGTGAATTCAAGTTCGAACCCGATCCTTCTATATGGACCGATAGAAGTCGACAGGATTCGAACCTTCAAACAAGTACATGGTTGTGGCGACCAGTGTATTTGTTTTAATACATTCATATTAAGCCTTCAAAGCCTATAATCAAGAGAATTCACTAATAAATGCACGAAGCCTACGAAACCCGATCCTCAGTTTATATAACTCGACTGAGTTGACAAGGCTCAAGCTACAAAGATAAATGACCCCAAACACCCCGATGATGGCCGCGTTGATTGAAGATCTCAACTGAAAGGGCGAATTTTAGGCATTTCCAAATGCCTCCCAAAAGTCCATCCGAAAATCCAAAATTTTCAAATTCCATCCCAAAGTCCAAATATTTAAAATTTGAAATAAATCCATCAATCACTCAAAGCAGAATCCATCCAGGACAAATCAAAATTTACTTCAGTTCACAAAAGAGACAAATGCCTGGTCGAGAATATCACTAGGATCCATTCTCAAAATAGTCTCCTGCTAGTAAGGACGTGGTACGTGTCCTCTGACCGGCGGTTTGCCGCCAAATGGCACCGCAGGATCATGGTTTAAAATTGCGCAATATGAGGCTTGCCTTGAGGCCCGCCTTTGCGCAATTCCAGTAAAAAACACCTCGATGCTTACGCCTCGACTTTTTTTTATGAAGCTTGCGCCTCAACTTGGTTGAGGCCCGCCTCGCCTCACGCTATATATATTAAAACTTACATAAATCTTGAAGTAAATGCCCAACATTGGACTCTATAGGAGAGGAATGGGAGAGAGCAGTTCATCGTAATAATAATTTAAATGAAGAACCCCTTAGTGATGACAATTTTGATGACTTATGAGTTCTTATGTGATATGTCATAGCTATTTATTTTTGGAAATTTGAATTATATGTTAATGAAAAGAATAATGGGATTTGGGAAAGATAGAATTTTGAGTTGAATTATATTTCATGTTGTCTTATTATTGGGATATTTTGATTTCACTTCATATCTTATATTTTTTTATGTTTAATATTATTCACTTATTAGTAATAAAAAATTTATCATTTTATGTTTACGCAATCTTTTGATTTTGAGGCTTACACCTCAAAATGCCTTGAGGCTTACGCCTCGCCTCACGAATGAAAAACGCCTCAATACCCGAATATGCAATTTTAAACATTGTGCAAGATAAACGGTTATGACGACCCGGGGGGCCTCTGAACCGAGTGATTTTGCCGCCAAATGACACCACGAAATACCGGTTATGGCCAGAGCCAATACGCTCCTTAATGACATCAAATTCTTGAGATATGAATCAATAGGATATGATCGATATGGCACAAAGTCCTCTGTCAGCTAAGGTGGATTCAAATTTGTCCCCTTAGACAAACATTCCCCCTAGGTCTACAAGGTCTCCTTGGACGAAGCAACTCATGGCTGCCGACAAGGATCCTTCTGTCAGGTTGGGTGGACTACCTCCTCTGACTAAGTAGACCAGGGACCACAATGGCCCGGGACGACGGAACCATGGGATCTTGATCGGGCCCATCATCCATTCCCCCACTATCCGCTTTAAGTGAAAGATGATGAAATTTTCTATTTTAAATACCAAATTTTCCAACCCAAATTCCAAATCCAAATCCAACTCTAAAATAAAAATTACTCTAGCTCACAAATAGCCAAATGCCTAGTCGAAAATATCACTAGGATCCATTCTCGAAATAGTCTCCTGCCCAATAAGGACGTGGTACGTGTCCTCTGACCGGCAGTTTGCCACCAAATGGCACAGCAGGATAAATAATTATGACCTGGGGCCCTCTGAACCGAGTGGTTTTGCCGCCAAATGGCACCACAAAATATCGGTTATGGTCAGCGCCGATACGTTCCTTATTGGCATCAAATCCTTGAGATATGAATCAATAGGATATGATCGATAGGGTACAAAGCCTTCTGTTAGCTAAGGTGAATTCAAATTTGTCCCCTTAAGCAAATATTCACCCCCGGTCCACAAGGTCCCCTTGGACAAAGCAACCCATGGCTGCCGATAAGGATCCTTCTGTCAGGTTGGGTCGACTACCTCCTCTGACTAAGTAGACCAGGGACCACGATGGCCCGGGACGACGGAACCATGGGATCTTGATCAGGTCCATCATCCATTCCCCCACCATCCGCTTTAATTGCAAGATGGTGCAATTTCTATTTTGAATATCAAATCTCCAAATCTTCTAATTCTCCAAATGCCCAAATTCAAACCCAAACCCATGCTGCTACTATATGCCAGATAACACGTATCTGATTGACGACTTGCCTTAATCGAAAGTTCTCTCTCGTCATCGGGAGGGGTAATTAACTATAGGGGCTTGCGCCTATAGGAAACCAGAACTCAGATCATAAAGTCCTCACAAAATGAGGGTGAAATCTCTGTGTAGTGTCTTATCTACAAACCCATATGCCTTCCAAAATTTACCCCGGAACTTATTCCGTTAAAACTCCCTCGCCGAATAAAAAAGAAAAGTGCGGCGGGGAGGCTACAACTCTCTATTTGAAATCTAGTGTATTTGGAATTTTCATATTTGGGAGATTTTCAAATACCCTGAAAACTCATCGCCATTGCCACCGCCAGCTGCCACCTCCGCCTACCCGCTGCATTCATTTTACTTTAAGTCAAACAAAAATAATAATAATAACCTGCATTTTCTTGATACTCAACCAAACTACTCTAAAGTATTTCAAATATATTGCATTCATTTTTCATCTAACCAAACATCAATATTTTTTAAACCCTGCAAAAGGAATTCTTTACACCCTCTTTACTTCCAACCAAACAGCCTCATAAAGTAAATGGTTACATAAAATGATAGAGAATCCATCAAGCAATATGTCAGCAGGTTATGTAGAATGAATTATGAATGATGTTTAATTTGATCTTGATATTATTAGATTTGTTAAAAAGCCTAAAAATGAAGGCATTACATCATTCTACTAGATCCATAACAAGTGCAAACATATTTTGAAAATATTGCTTCATATGTCAGCATGATATTTCTCATGTATTGACAATGATGGCATCATTATGGACCTGATTTTGCAGTACAATCAGTTCTCGTATTAGAACTAATGAAATAAAATCAATAAATCATTCAGCACATGTAAGTCATCATAATCAATCTGTTGTATGTAAATAATAAGAATGGACAGAAAATTAAAGTTGTAGATCATATACTCTTACTAGCCATGAAATAATAAACAATGTTAATAAAACAGAGTAATTGAACACTGGACTATTGACGAAATCAATACAAAATGTCCAAGAAACTCACTCGGTGAATTTACCTATCAGAAATTCTTTTATTTCAAACAGAGAAAGCAAATTGACAGGAAACACTTCAATAAGAATATTACCTCTAAAATTTACCTAAAATTCCAAACATAATTGTTTATCTTGAATATTTGCACTATCATACCAATTTCAGCTAATAGTAGTTTCAATACCTGCCCAACAACAAAATCCACTGAATCTGCTATAAATGGTTCTTGTGGACCATCACGAATTCCTGTTAAGATGTATCGCTTCAGCAAAAAAGAAGGGGTCCAACCAACACTGCAAAAGCAAAAACAGGCAGTTGGTCCAAAAGGATAGAAGCATGTAGATTACAAGAAAACTGCTAAATATGCATGCATTCTCTGATTGAAAAATACATACTATCAAAAATGAATAAGCTTTGTAGAAAGGAATTGTTCAAATGCAAGTGATTCTCAAGAAGCAATCTGCCTTTAATTCCAAGCACATTAGTACTTTAAACAACACTCAATCCATTGCTATTGAAATGAAAGTCAGGAGGTTGACCAGGTAGTAGACTGAAACGTGGCAAGGGAAAAATGTCTCGTACACCTCCTCAGCGAGCACAAATACTAAGGCTCTGCCTACGCAGGTGCTTTACTTCTAGACCATCGTCTTGCCTTTATAGAAACGGTGGTCAACACTCAACAATATTTGAAACGTGGAATATAAGTTAGTTTTGATAATGTTTAAAATTGCGTATTCGGGTATTGAGGCGTTTTTCATTCGTGAGGCGAGGCGTAAGCCTTAAGGTGTTTTGAGGCGTAAGCCTCAAAATCAAAGGATTGCGTAAACATAAAATGATAAATTTTTTATATACTAATGAGTGAATAATATAAAACATAAAAAAATATAAGATATGAAGTGAATCAAAATATCTCAATAATAAGACAACATGAAATATAGTTCAACTCAAAATTCTATCTTTCCCAAATCCCAGTATTCTTTTCATTAACATATAATTCAAATTTCCAAAAATAAATAGCAATGACATATCACATAAGAACTCATAAGTCATCAGCACTGTCATCACTAAGGGGTTCTTCATTTGAATCATCATTATGGTGAACTGCTCTCTCCCCTTCCTCCTCTCCTATAGAGTCCAATGTCAGGCATTTACTTCAAGATTTATGTAAGTTTTAATATATATAGCATGAGGCTTAAGGCGAGGCGGGCCTCAACCAAGTTGAGGTGCAAGCCTCATTAAAAAAAAAAAAAAATCAAGGCGTAAGCATCGAGGCGCTTTTTACTAGAATTGCGCAAAGGCGGGCCTCAAGGCGAGCCTCATATTGCGCAATTTTAAACCAATGATAATATGTCATCAGGTGATGCAGAAAGAGCACTAGCTGATGGAGTAATAATGGGTATGCTAGAAAATTAGTCAAATCAAATGTTGGTGTAATAACTTAAAATGCTAGAGAAGAAAATATTGAGAAAGAAGATAAGTTTGAGAAGACAAAAAAAGAGATGGAAGATTGACTAAGAATGAAAAAGAAAAGAATATTGATGATGAAGTGATAGTTAGCATCACGGTATTTAAGAATGGGATCCTCAAACTATTCATTCTTCAAAATTAAAGTAAAACTGTTATTTAGACATGTATTTTCGATACTTTTTTTTAAATAATCTATTTGAATTTTAGAAATTCAAACAAAATAAAAAAATTATCACCTTTAATAACAATGTATGATTTCCTAATCATTCCTCGTGATTGAAATTAGTCCATAAGTAAAATAACTACTTTGACGCCTCATTTCAATCGGGGGAGCATATAGGATGGCATCTATCATAGGCATAGGGAAGTTATATATCCTAGAGGGTGCCTGACACTGATGATAGCACTATTTAGATCATATTGCAGCCAACTGCTAAGTTGAAGTTATTCCCTAATGCAACATAGTTTTTCATCTTGCATTTTCATATTCCACAAAAATGCCTAAATTCAAATTTTCAAATTATGATAGGTATAACATACACATTAAAAATAAACTTCGAGCCATGCATCCGGATTGTTGTGAAGAGTTTTACAAGCTACAAATACAGATTTCTAAGTCTAAAAATAAATTTGAAGGTGATTTTGAGCTTCTAGAATGAATTCAGAGCATATCGTGAAATATATCATTTGTAA
This sequence comes from Dendrobium nobile, assembly GCA_022539455.1. Lineage (NCBI taxonomy): Eukaryota > Viridiplantae > Streptophyta > Magnoliopsida > Asparagales > Orchidaceae > Dendrobium > Dendrobium nobile. The sequence continues at coordinate 8,695,176 of CM039736.1, forward strand.
TTGTATGAATCAGAATATTTACGTGCCTACCAATGTAGATTACATGCAAGCCTATCAAGTTTAATTCTATTTCCCTCTCTTTCAACTGTCTCAACTACCATGTCACATTCCTCTCCACGCACTATATTCTATATAATATTGACATCCTCCACATTCTTAAACAACTTTGCCAAAAAAGGAACAATTCAGTGTACATCAAAGTGCCAAACTGCCTCAAGGCAGTGTGATGCACCAGGCGTTTGCTTGAGTGAAATCAAATGATAAAAGCAAATAAGTAAATCCTTATAAATTTCTTTTAATTATAAAGAATACTTTGAAATTTATCAAATAATAATCACTTGAAAGCATGTTGGAAAAAAATAATGAATCTCCAACTTTCATTGCATTCAGGGTTTGAAATTCTTATTAAATAGTTTGTATTAGAAACACTTTAACTAATGTATATACTATTATAGCATGTATAGCCTAGGATAATCTAATCTTCTCTATTATCTATTCTATATTCTTCTTCATCCATGCTCTCTTTCCATCATTAAATGTAGTCTTTACTGGTTCCTTCCATGAGAATCATGCTAATCTAGAACTTGAAGCTCTTCCACAAATGTTTCTTTTACCTTGTTTCAAGGAGAACATCTTTAATTCTCTGATTCTTGATGCTTCCACATCATCCCATATTAAGTTTTCAACATGAAAAACTAATTCATGTTCAACATAAGAAGTATTAGCACCTATCTCTCGAATCAAGGCAAGGAGCTCACATCGCTTCTTAGTGGCTTAAGGCAAGATATTACTAGGCACACCCTATGACCCTAGTAATGACACCTACATAATAGTTCTATATACACGGAGTTCCAATCTCGCCTCAGGTTGCAAAACCACATGGGCAACTATCCAGCTTGCGTTTAACAACATTGACGCAATATTTCTCTCTTACCAGTCCTAGCACCTAAGATCCCTCTCCTTGAGGATGTGAACAGCAAAGCATGACAGAAAGGTGTCGCCAATACAAAGGAAACATACAGGAAGAACTAGGAAGCAATTCAAGTTTTTGATCAACCAAAAATCACATGAACCACCATCTCTGGCTCATTTGACTTTAAATATATCAGTCTCTTCCTCATATTTGGCTCGTAGTAAGGTCGTCTATGCCCATGAGAGCTGTTCAATGGTTTATCAAACACGGTTATTTTCAAGGTTGGGAGGCTTTCAACAGATCAAGGAGGCTTAATGGAAGCTACAAATTAAAAAATAATTAAAACCAAAATGATTCATTTCCTTCTTTGCTTTTATTTATCTTTCATTTTTTCAAATTTTTTGCACTCACTTATCATCCAAAGAAGCTTTAAAGTTGGCAGATTATCTAGATAAATCTTAACCATATTGATGAAGAGATAGGCTAATACAACAACAACAACATCAAGCCTTTGTCCCACTACGTGGGGTCGGCTACATGAATCGAGGGCTACAAGCGAACCAAGCGTTCGACGAGCTACTCGATGCACGGTTTGATTAAAGCTCGTTTGTGATCGTTTAACTAATTAAACAAACAAACTTGAACAATATTTTAAATACTCGATCCTTAAATAAACAAGCTTGAACACTAATGTGTTCGGTTCATTTATGTTTACGAACAACATCATTTGAAGTTCGTGAACAAGCTCGACATTAAGCTCGATAAAAGCTCGAATTGAGAGAAATGCAATAGGTAAGTTTCATTTAAGAATATATTCATATAGATTAATCATATTTTCATTTTAAATAGATAACTGCTTTTATTATAAATTTAATATTCTGTCAAAAGACATTTCAAATTTGTCTATGTTTGTTAGATTGTTAGTTTAAGATGTTCATGAACAAATTTAATGTTTGTTTGTTCAATAGATTGTTTGTTAAATATGTTCATGAACATAGCTCAATAAGGCTTGTTTGGTTAAAGCTCGATAAGCATTAAACGAACCAAACATGAACCGAACATGAACCAAACATGAACACCCTTAAAATTAAATGAACCAAACATGAACACAAACAATAAAGCTCAAATTAAACATGAACTAAACTTGAACAAGCTAATGATAAACGAACTCAAACATGAACACTCGCATACTCGACTCGACTCGGTTCGTTTGCAGCCCTACATGAATCTTGTTCGCCATTGTGTCCGGTTAAAAGTAAAAATCTCATTTAAATCTAATAAAGAAAAGATCATTTCTAATATTTTCTAACCAAGTCTTTTTAGGTCTACCTCTACCTTTCTTAACATAAGTCAAATCTAATACCTCAACTTTCCTAACTGGGTCATCGGAAGGCCTCCGTTTAATGTGACCAAACCATCTAAGGCGACTCTCTCTAATCTTATCTTCCACAGGAGCTACTACAACCTTTTTCACGTATATGCTCATTTTGTATCCTAACTCTAAGGATCAAGTCACTCGTCCACCTAAGCATCCTCATCTCTGCAACACTTAACTTAGTATTATGCTTCTCTTTTAATGGCAACCATTCGGCACCATAAAGTGTAAAACCCGCAAAATGTCGTTTTAGACCTCGCACGCTTTTCAAAGCGCCGCGACGAGTTTTAAGTGAGAATTTCAATGTTGTCGGATTTCGACGGGAATAATTTTATAAAATTGAGCGTAAAATTCCGATCAATTTGGTATATAGGACTTGTATCTAATTTCGTTTAAATTAAGAGATATAATTTTTAGAAGCTCATTAATGCCCAAACTACCCTAAGCTTTCTAAGGGTCGAGTCTATTTAAGTGAGGGTAAAGTGGACCTTTTGCAAATCCCTTTCTCTTAAGGGGACCGAATTCTATTCGGTCCCCATTTCGTTTCTTCCGCCCGAAACCACGAAGAGGGGGAGACGCTCGGGTAGAGGCGACGAGAGAGGTGTACGGGTTGCTCCGGCGGCGGTTTCCGGCGACCAATCTTGGAGGAAATCGTAGGGGAGATTTAGAGAAGGCTAAGGTGAGTTCTTATGAACCTTTTCTCATAGTTTTCCTTAGGGTTTTCTCAAGACAAGATTTCTAGGGTTTGAGAAAACTTTGATTTTCTTTAAGAATTCTAATGGGGGGTTGTTAGGGGATGATTAGGAGATATTTTTATGCATAGAAATGAAAATTTTTTTCTTTAAAGATTGTGAGTTGGAAATTAGGGTTTTTCCCTAAAGTTGAGATTTTTGAAAATGCTTTCACAAATATTGTTTTTAGTAATTTGAGGAAGGTTTTATGTAAAGGCACTTATTGTTTAAGCCAAAAAACTTTGAGTTAGGAATTTAGGGTTTCTCCCTAATGATGAAGTTTTTGAATCCTTTTTGACTTCTAATTAATTTAAGGAGGGTTTTGGAAGCTAACCTATAATTTCTAATTGAAAAGCCATGATTTCTAATTTTTGGTTTAATTAATTCCGAAATTTACATGTTTATTTTTATGTCTTGGGTTTAAAGAGAGGATTAGCGTGTTGGACTATATGGCTTTTGACTAAAAACCTAAACTCAAAGTGGACATGAGGGAGAGATCATATTTTGAGGGAAGGGTTTGTTATAACACTTACACAAACATAGGAAATTATTTCCTATGGAATTAGGGTTGAGATATTGTGTAGATATTAGTTACTTATGTTTTCCCCTTGTATTTTTCTTTTAGATAATTCGTGAAAAGGAAAAGAATAGATCGACAAAGGAAGGGACTACACAAATTGAGGTAGGTGGGATGAACATTCTTTTAAATATTAGGTAACTTGTATTTTGTTCTATTACATAGAAATGTTCAATTGGTTTATGTTATTTATGAACTCTTATGGCTCAATTTTCCCTTGTAAGTCTATGGACAAATGAAGTGATTTCAAATGTTTCTCCTATGCAATGCTTAACTCATGTTTGGTATACACACTCATGTTATACACTTGTTTCACATGATTTCCTTATCTTACATGCAAGAATACAATATGGAAAAGTACATTGAGCATTTCATTTTAAGATTATTTAAGTAATAAATGCATGAGCATGTTGATGCGGGAGTATCACAAGGAAAAGGTTGGCTCTTATGAGCTATGGAAAAGGAAGGCTCTTATGAGCTATGGAAAAGGAAGGCTCTTATGAGCTGTGGAAAAGGATTGGTTCTTTTGAACCTATGGAAAAGGAAATGGCCAATTTATTGTACCTGATCAGTACAAGTGATACTCCTGAGACGGGTGAAATATATATATATATGTACTAAATTATTATGAATGTTTTTCATACATTGTCATATGTGATTGAGATTAAATGAGCCTCAATGTTTTAAAATGAAAGGAAAGGAAGAAAGGAAATGTAATGAAAGGTTTAAGCATTGGAAAGAAATTTATGTAAAGAAAAAATATGTTGTCATTGGAGCATAACTTTCTTTAGAATTGATAATTTTCTTGTTAAATTTTCCCTACGCCAGCATGTTGTAGTTTCCCTTTTTCTTCCTATGTTTAAATGAATTTTCATTCTCACCTATTGAGTAAGACTCACCCTCGTTGTGGGATTACATTTCAGGAGGATCTAGGAAGGAGTAAATGATTGACCAACCTCCGCTCACGTACCGTCGTAGGGAGACGACGGGCGGCAGGTTCTTTTGTCTTTTGTTGTTTTGTTGATAGATGGTAATAGTTGTAGACAAGATTTTGGAGAGATGTACTATTGTTTAGATTCCCATTTTTTTTTGGATGACTCTCTTTGTACATAATTATTTTGATTAATGAATGAAAGAAAAAGAAAAGGTTAATGTTGGAGAAATTGTAGTGGCTCTTTCTTTATGTTGATGCCTTAATTTGGAATTATGTTAAATGTCTTATAAAATTCTTTTATCTTTTTCCCGTCCGACCTTGTTCCCGCCTCGCACTAGCGAGCTAACCGGGCCGGGTCGTGACATAAAGCATTGCAGGTCTCACCACCATCTTATAGAATTTTCCCTTAAGTTTGAGGGGGACTTTTCTATGGCACAATAAGCCCGATGCATTCCTCCACTTCAACCATCCAACTTGAATTCTTCTTATATATCCCCATCAATTTCACCATCACTCTAAATAATAGATCCAATATATCTAAAACGTGTACTCTTATTAATGACTTAATCGCCTAAAGTCACAATCCCCTCACTGGGTCTATTGCTACTAAAATTACACTCCATATATTCAGTTTTAGATCTACTCAAGCGAAAACCTTTAAACTCTAAATTTGACCTCCATAATTCAAGTTTACCTTCAACTCCCTCTCTAGTCTTATCAACAAGAAAAATATCATCAGCAAAAAGCATACACCAAGGTACATCCTCTTGCAAATGTCTAATGAGAACATCCAAGACTAAAGCAAAAAGATATGGACTTAAGGCTGATCCTTGATGTAATCCAACCGAAATAGGAAAATACTAGGACAAACCATCTTGTGTTTGAGCACAAGTAATAGCTCATGCATACATATCTTTAATGATTTGAATATAAGCATTATTAACTCATTTCTTTTCAAGAACTTGGCATAGCACTTCTCTTGGAACTTTATCATATACTTTCTCTAAAGCACTAAATATCATATGTAGATCCTCATTATTCTCTCTATATTTCTCCATCAAACCTCTCAATAAATGTATGGCTTCCATAGTAGACCTACCCGGCATGAATCCAAATTGATTTTGAGAAACATTAGTATCACGCCGCAACCTACACTCCATAACTCGCTCCCATAGTTTTAAAGTATAACACATTAACTAAATTCATCTATAATTCGCACACTACTGTGCATCACATTTATATTCTTAAAAATAAGAATTAACACACTCATTCTCCACTGATCTAGCATCTTTTTATTCTTCAAAACAGTATTAAAAAGTTTAGTAAGCCAAGAAATTCCTTCATCTCCTAAGCATTTCCACATCTCTATTGGAATATCATCAGGTCAAACAGTTTTTCCACACTTTATTTTCTTTAAAGCCTCTTCAACTTCTGTTTTACTTATACAAAGATAAAAACAAAAATCTTTATTTTCATTTAGGGTGATAAAGTCACTAAAGTCAATCGTATTTTCACATTCTTCATTAAAAAAATTTAGCAAAATACCTCATCCACCTTTGTTGAATATCATCTTCCAACAAAAGTACTTTTTGATTTTCATCCTTAATACACTTCACTTGAACTAAATCCTTACTACTCTTACCTTTTTGTTTGGATAACTTATACATATATATTTCTCCCTCCTTAGTATCTAATCTATTATATAAATCATTAAAAGTTAAGCTCTTTGCATCATTGCAAATAGCTTTCTTAGAATCCTTACAAGCCTTTTAATAGCTTTCCCTGTTATCAGAATTTTTTAATCTAAATCAATTTTTATAACAAATCTTTTTATTTTTTATCTTTTCTTGCACATTTGAATTCCACCACCAACTATTTTTAATATAAGGAACTTTTCCCTTCGAAACTCTAAGCACATCTTTTACAATATTCTTAATATCACAAGCCACTTTTTCCCACATAATATTGACATTCTCATGCACAGACAGAATCTTAAGATATAAAATCTTACTCTCAAAAATACTTTTGTTAATATTCTTTAAATGCCCCCATCTAATCTTATAAAAACGTTTTACTTTATTTTTTTTATTTTTTGCCCCTTTATCTTAAAGTTCAAAACTAATAATCGATGTTGCGTACATAAATTTTCACTCGAAATAACTTTACGATCTTTGCAATCTAAACGATCTAATTTTCTTGTAAGAAAATAATCAATCTGTGTTTTACTATATTCATTTTTATAAGTGATAAGATGCTCATCTCTTTACTTAAATAATGTATTAGTTATTAAGAAATTATAAGCTAAAGAAAAATATAATATAGTCTTACCACCTTCATTTGTCGTTCCAAACTCATGGACACCATGGATGCTTTTAAAATTATCTGCCTCTCTACCAACATGTTCATTTAAATCTCCTCCAATAAAAACTCTTTCTTCAAAAGATATATTTTGTATTAATTTCTTCTAAGTCATTCCAAATTTTTAATTTTGAACTCATATCCAAACCTACTTGAGAAGTATAAGCACTTATAATATTAACAACCTTAGCATCAACAACAATCTTTAAAGCTATAATTCTATCTCTAATTTTGTTAATTTTTATAATATTATCATTCAAACTCTTATCTATAATCACACTTATATCATTTCTAGTACGACTCCTACTTGAATATTATAGTTTATAACATAAACTATAAATCTCCTTAGCTTTCTCTCACTACAGGAAAAACGCCAAACACCGGCGATTTTTTCCTACAATTAGGAAGGCAAAACCGGCGGTTTTAAATTTTACCGGCGGTTTTTAAACCGCCGGTATAATTGGCGTAGGAAACTTTTACCGGCGGTTCTGTTAGGCGGTGGTTTTCCGGCGGCGTATACCGCCGGTGACTACCAGATTTGTAACCGGCGGTTCTCCGGCCGTTAAGCCGCCGGTTATATTACTGACGGCTAACCGGCGGTCACTTTACCGACGTTATGCCGGCGGCTAAAGAGGCCGTCGTGTGTTCGCTTAACCGCCGGCTAGCGTTGGTACACCGCCGGTTATTTTACCGACGGCACCAGCGGTCAAGGCCGACTGTATTACCGGCGGCATAAACCGCCGGGTTTTCAACGGATAACCGCCGGAAGCCGTCGGTAACCGCCGGTATAGTACCGGCGGCATAGCTTAAGCCGTCCGGTATCGTAGTTACCGGCGGCCAAACCGCCGGTTAGCCGCTGGAAACCTGTAGCATCTGAAAAAAAAAAAATTGACAGCATTCCCTCTATTTGAGGGAGTTTCACCCTAAATTCTAAACCTGCAGAAATAGCAATAGATAATAAGATATTTTGGACAACACGTCGCTATATTCATCACAATTATATACATAACCACAAATTAAATAAACAAGTTTACAATCAAACATTAAGAAGTTCTAAATAAGTTCATCAAACATAAAACAAGTTCACCAAGTTCTAAATTCAATAAGGTTACAATCACAAGTTCTAAATACAATCATCAAACATAAAAAAGATCTAATCCTCAGCTGTATCCTCACTGTCTGGAGATGGCTGCTCCTCTTGTTCCTTTTTCCTTTAATTTTCAACTCTATATGATTGCAGCTCTGCTTGCATTTCATTTTGAACTTTTCTCATTTCTTCAATCTCTCTAGATTGAACCCTTCTCATCTCTTCAATCTCCCTAATCAGCGCTGCAACCCTCTCGCTTACAGATTCTTCAACTCCACTTGGATAATGAAATGCAGAGGTGTATGAACTACCCTCAATAGCATAAGCCTGTGAACCTATGCCATATACCCTCCCCCTCTATCTTCCACCAACAACTTCTGACCATGTTTGATACTCAGAAATATGGGCCGATCCAGAAGATGATCCCTCGCCAGTGGACTGCCGACTTTCTCTAGCTTGGAATGATTGGTAAATAAAATAAACGGGAATATGACACATCTTTCTTTGGACGACGTTGTTTTCCCGAATTTGGCTTAAACCGAGGAGCATTGCATGTGCGACAAATAACTTCTGCTGCATCATCCTTGTAGTATAACATACATCCATTGATACAACAATCAATTTTTGTAGCAGTGAGACCCAGCTTGGATACTAATTTCTTTGTTCGGTACAAGTCTGAGGGAATTAAATTGTACGCTGGATTAGTTTCTTTCATAAGACCAACAAAGTCATTAAAACAATCAAGGGGAATATTATACTCAGTTTTAATACTTAGCATCCTCACTGCAATGGATAATTCTGAATGTGTACTGCAACCATCCCAAATTGACTTTTGAGCTGAATGTAATAACTCAAAGAATTTTTGTGTTACTGCATTTGGTGGCTCTTTCACACTAGACCTTAAATTATGACCTGCTACATCAAAAATAAGGTCTTCATAGGGTCTACTCATTTGATCTTCATCAAATGTTTCATAAGCTGTAGATGAACCGGCATGAGCATCTCTGTGTGGCTCGTACTCGGCATGTGATGTCCAAATCCAGTAGTTTGGAATAAATCCACTACGATCTAAAACAAGCTTCACATCATCGGGCTTCAGGAATGCTAAATTTTTATGCTTCGAACACGGACATCTAAACATTTTATCAAATTGAAAGGAAGGAAGTTGAGATGCAACTTGAATGAAAGTTTCAACTCCCTGTATAAATTCAACTGTCAATCCTTTTCGACCCGGCAATAATCTGTTATACATCCAATATCTCTCTTCTTGGATAGTCATTTGGACGTTGAAGCAAACGTCCCCCTACATAGTTATGAAAACATTTATTAGAACGCATGTGCAAACGTGTTATACTTTATGGGGAGAAGGCCACTAAGCTGAAGGGACGTGGAGAAGGATGGTTGGCAAGGCTATTTGGACTCCAAAGTCTAGCATTAGATTTCTTTCACCTATGAACTTAATATAGTCTCCTCCTCTACACTGAAAACGAAGTATTTTTAATGAAGAAAATCTAAAGATGTTGGTATTGATGGAGACAATAAAATTGAGATAATCCCTCCCTTAAAAGAAGAGGAACTAAATGGCTTGAAGTTGATAGGTGATTAAAAATGGTCATGATAATCCCTCTTCTAGAACGAGGAGAGATTAAATGACCAGTAGCCTATATGCAATTGAAGGTTGTTTGAAAGATATGGATTTAAAGTTGATCTTTGCTATAATCCAACTGAAGTAGGAAAATACATGGTCAAACCACCTTGTGTTTAAACACAAGTAATAACTCTTGCATACATATCCTTAATGACTTGATTATTAAGCATTATTAATCCCCTTTTTTCTAGATTTTTCTAGAGCACTTCTCGTGTCCTATATTGATTTTGAGAAATAATACTATGTGTAATGCTTTCCATACACGAATCCAAATTGATATTGAGAAATAATACTATACAATAGAATGCAAATTGAATATCATTTGTCCTATATTCTTATTGACATGAATCCTTATGGCATAATATAATAGAATGCAATAGAATGCAAATTTATTCAATAGAATGCAAATTGAAATACTACATAGGACAAATGATATTCAATTTGCATTCTATCTATGGTTAGACTTTTCTTGTGCATTCTATTGACATGAATCCAAATTGATTTTGAGAAATAATACTATTAAATTGTAACATATGCTCAATAACTCCCTCCAATTATTTGAGTATTTCCTTTTGATACAATAATACTATTAAATTGTAACCTATCCTTAAAATAAATTACAAACTCTTACAAACCTAAATCATGGAAATTTAAATCTAACCCTAAGACACAATCAATCATAAAATAAATTACAAACTCTTGCAAATGTATAATGAGAACACAAAATCACAAAAAACATTAAATAATACCTTCAAATCCTAGTTTTTCTTCAACTCACACGAAAAATAGGGTAGCCGGTGTGAGATCGACGATGGCGAGATAGCAGACCTTGATCGCGCGATAGGCGGCCGGTGTGAGGTCGGCGGTCGGAATGAGTTCGTCGGCGGTCGGAGAGCGGTCGTCGGTGGCAAGAAAGTGCGCACGATCGAGCGAAACGGGCGGACGCGACGGCAGAGCTCGTCCGAACAGAGAGAAGGAAAGATGAGAAATGAAATGCAAGGCTCGGGCTCGTTCATTTTAGGGCATTTACCGGCGGTCATGACCGCCGGTAATTTCATCACTTATCAACGGCAGTATATGCCGCCGGTACGATTAAAGACCGGCGGTCTAACCGGCAGTTACAAAACCGTCGCTAATACCGGCGGTTCAACGTTACGAAACCCCCGGGTACGTCGCCGGTACGAGCCGGCGGCGACACCGGCAGTCCTTTAATCGCCGGTCATAACCGCCGGTAAGAGGCATTTTTCCTATAGTGTCTCCAACCCATTCAGTTTCCTGAATGCACAGAATATTTATCTTCCTATGAATCATAATATCTACTAATTCCATTAATTTTCCTGTAAAGGAGTCTATATTCTAAGTTTCTATCCTAATTTTAGTTTCATGGACTAGCTTCTTTACCCATATCCGTCCTTTAAACGGCCGTTGCACACTTTTCACTGTATTCAGGTCATACAGCGCGATGCTTTCCGGGGACGCCCTAATATTAACACAATTTTTTAAAGGATTCGTGTCATGATTATTTGACAAGTTTTACGCTGGCTGTCGACTACCTAACGTAACCGTCCACTTTCTCAAGAGCTAGGCTAATAGAGAAAGAAAATAAGAAAAATCAAATATCTATTGTTAAATCTCAGGCTGAAGCTCATCTTGAGGCATAAAATCTTAAAGCTCACAATGGTGTTCAGTCTCAACCACTTCATTATACTTAAGCTCAAGTATACAAGGAGAAGAAGGTAGTAGACTATTGGAGTTATTGGAGTAAGAGAAATTGAAGGGCTTGAACTGATATGTGAAATTTGACATTTTTATTACTCATTGAGCTAATACATGTCCTCTCTTACACTCAAATAAATTTCAGTAGGAGTGGAAGATTGGTTGCAAAATAATGCAGAATATAAATTCTGATAGATATGGAATCATCAAATAATCTGTAAAGACAATTGTATTAGTCTTCAGTTGCACCAGATAGAACCTTCAGGCTATAGCGTTTCCAATCATCTCTATCCAAAATAGTCTTCCCTACATAGATACTTTTAGCCTCCATAAATAATGTCAATTTCATGGTGAATAGTGAAAATTTTGCAACTCCACAGGTAAGTCATGTTTGCCATTTACCTTCCACATATAAGGAATGCATCTTGTGCTATCAAATTCTCATAATTATACTGATGTCATGAGAATAAACAAAGAAATCAAGAAAGCTTAACTAGGGTATATGAGATTATAATAATAAATTGCATTAATTCTTCCTCTTTTTTGATATATGATTTGCGGATGTTTTCAAGAAGATGAACCATAAATTCAAATCATCAGCATGCTGGAGCCCACCACTGATGTAACAAATTGAGGTTAGACAGTAGATAAGATAGGGAATAAAGGATAAATACAGGCTTTGGCTCTAAGAGAAGTCAGAAGAAGAGGCACTTTGTGTTGGAGTTGATAGCTTGTCGTAGCGTAGCGTATATGACTCGAAAGTTTTTGCAACAGGAAGCGTCAAGATCTACGACCAAGAACGGAATTCTATTGGCAATTACAATTGCAAGTTACAGCCAGGAGCTCTTAAAAATGAAAAGGAGACAATGATGCTTCTTCTGCAACCAAACCAAGTATTGCAGAAAATAAGCGAGCACGCAACTAAAAGGTTACATGCAAGTGAAGGAACACACACATGCATGGCATGGCGACTATGGTATCATAATTGGATCGCAAGATGGTGCATAGGGGCAATCGTCCAAGGAATGCACGAATGTCTCAAGTGAGTGACCAGCTGAAGGTACGCATGTAGATGAGATTAGGTTCAAGGAGTGTGCGAGGGGATTGAAATTGATTTTTAGTGAGCATGATCAATGGGATTGATGAAGATGTAGTAATGGGACGAGAGCTCACAGACCAACGAATGCATAGCTAAGGAAGCATGGAGAATAAGGAAGACAAATTGGAGCTCGTAATTGAGATAAGAGAAAGCGTAAAATTCCTTATATCAAAGTAAAATAAATATGCAACCCAGAAAAAGAGGCAACTTAGAAGAAGGAAGAAGTCATTAGATGGAGATTTCCTCATTTGTTTGATAAACCACTACGACCATAAATTTCGAGGACGATGTTTCTATAAGGAGGGGTGAATTATACAGAAATTTTCAAATGTAAGCATAAATTTGCTTAAAAAATTTTACCTTATTTTATTACACATTCAAAAAACATCAAACTTATTTTTATTAAATTCTATCCTTCATTTTGACCATTTTGATATATATAAGAGCATATAAAATATAAGGCCAATGGGTATATATAAATTAATTCATTTAGAAAATCAAAACTTGGGAAAATTTTCAATGAACATTAACTAAAAGGTACTACAACAATTTAATGTACTATAACAGAGATCATATTTCCACTTAACTGTTCATGCAAGGGCTGATCTGGTGATTGCGGTGATCACACGGCTGGGAATGCACGACTGGGAAGGGCATTAGTGTTATATTATAAGTTATATACATATTAGTTTCCTATTCACTCTTCCCCACCCGTTACGGTTCTCTGGAGTCCGAAGCAGTCTTCTGCCGAGCGCAGGCCATAAGCTGCAGAGGAGCGAGGGAAGGCCATGAAGGTTGCTGCGGGCAAAAATCTCAAAAAATGGTAAGGAAGAAAAGAAGGAAAAAAAGAAGCGAATAAGATGTGAGGAAATTTGTTAAATGAGGAGAAGTTTAGTTGAGGAAAAGAATTATATTTTTGGGTTTATCATAACTTGTTTTCTTTAAGTAAGAATTAATGTATGAATTTAATTATCCTTTAGGTTGTTGTTGACCCCTATACCTCAAACCACATGCGAAAGGATCAAACTGGTGAGTAAAACGATACGCACCTTGGCGCCACGTGTCACTTGAAGGATCAAACGATCTCTGATTGCCAAATGGATGCCGCCGTTGCGATCAGGGCGTCGAATTCGGCTAGGTCGAGGCTCCTTGCAATCGAATCGTATAAGATCAGGGTCAAAAGGGATGACCGACACCTAAAATTAAAGCGTGAGGCTGATCAAACGATGTCGGATTGACAAACAGACTTCTTCGTTGTGTTCGGAACATCGTCAATACCCTAAATGCACAGCCAATTTGTTTAGTTGAGGTTGTGCACGCAAATCGAGGCCCCCCGGGTAAAAATTAGCTTTGCCATTGCTCAAACGACCTCCGATCGTGAAACGGACTGCGTCATTGTGTTTGGGACGCCGAAATATCTTAAATGCACTATCAATTTGTTTAATTGAGGGTGTGCACGCAAATCGAGGCGATCTAGTGTACAAATTACCCTCGTCGTTGCTCAAACGACGTCCGATCGAGAAACGGACTACGTCATTGCGACCGAAACGTCGGCAATACCCTAAATGCACTATCAAATTGTTCTTTTGAAGATGCGCACGAAAAACGAGGTGGCCCATGTAAAGATTACCCTCGTCGTTGATCAAACGACGTCCGATCGTGAAATGGACTTCGCGGTTGTGCTCGGAACAACGTCAATACCCTAAATACACTGTTAATTTGTTTAATTCTGATATTCGACGAATTCGACACGTTTAACGGAGCGAAATACACGCAAAATGAGAAAATTGCACGCAAATCGAGGCAGCCTTTGACTGATTGATTTATCTTTGTCATGTTAAATTAATGCATGAATGACTAAACTCTAAAGCATTAATATGGCATTAAACTAATAATTTTTTTTACAAAATAAGAGGTGCTGAATGTGGAAAGAAGTCAAATTCACGAATTAATGCCATACCTCGTTCTGTTGAAATCGCTTCGTCAATCTGTCGCCTCGTCACTCGTCACAGGCTCACAGCTGGCTTCCATTGTTTAGATCAAAACAAAATAAACAGTGGGCTGATTCCAGGGAGACTCACAAAAACGTCCCCTATTGATCTCTTGCTCTCAAGCTTCATCACCGTGCCTTCTCGCTTTCATTCTCCACGCGCAGTATCTCCAACAGCAACTCCTAATCGCCGGACCTTACTATAATCTCAAGCTAGTGCGTTTCTTCTCCCTGTACCGATCCTTTGCTCCAGGTAAAAAAAATAATCCTACTCTAATTAATCACAATTCCTCTCCCTCCTCACATCCAGATCTACTCAAAGATTTCAACACCTATCAGCTCCAAGGCAAAACCCCTTCACTTCTTCCTGTCTGACGGTCACAGCCCCAAGCAGCATACTTCCTTCATGACAAATGAACCCTTAACTCAGCCGATTTCCACCTAATCAGCAAATCTCTTGCACCAACTGATCCCACAGTCCTTACTGTCTGCTCCCTTCGTCAAATAGCAAGCTGCCTTCTACACCCTGAAACCAAGATCCACAGAGTTTTCCTGCCTTGTCCTATATCTTGCCGCAGCCCTCAGAAGCAAGAGATGCCTCCGGCTTTCAAATTCTCAAAAAAAAAAAATCAAGCTCCACTACTCTAGCCGTGAGTCTCGTCTACCTTGAACCTCAGTCACTTAAAAAGAAGGGGAAAAGGAATCTGAACTGAGGCAAAGACAAAAAAAAAGCTGTCTCCAGCACGTGGAGATCCTATGCCTATATCAAATTTTGCCGAGCACTTTTTTTTTTACAGCACCAAGTACAGTTCCATTATTTCCCTCACAGCCTCCTTCTCTCCTCTTTAATTTCAGCCCACATAGATTTTCAAAGGCCCACCTACACCTCATCAGCTCAAATCAGCCCACATTATCCTGTCATCTTCAACCAACCTTCCTTCAATCTAAAACTCCAAATCAACTCTTTTACAGTTTTCTTTTTCTCTTCTCTGTTTACATTCCAAAGCCCACCTAGCATCCAGTAGTCCATCAAAAGCCTAATAATCTGTTCACAGCCCAATTATCCTCTAACAGTAATCTTAAATCAGCCCAACTCTATCTCACAACCTCAAGCCAGCATATCTCAAAAGCCCACTTGATCTCCGAAGAGAAAGTTCAGCTCACAATCATCTAAGCAGCCCATTTCCCTCTGATTTCAGCCCAAAGCTGCTTCAAAACAGCCTTCTACCTGTTAACCTATACTCCCTACACCATAAAATCCACATCTCCAACAGAATCCACTTCTAATAGCCCATCTAGCTTAGCATCTAAAGCCCACTTCCCTATAGTAGTGCAACCCATTTCTACCTCACAAAAAAAAAACCAAACAGTAGATCCCTTTGATTGTTAATATGGTTTATAATTATCCTGTGTTGGTAGCATTAATTAAAGTGCTAGATATCTTCTATTTTGATTAGTTAGCTAACATTAACAGTTACTTTTTTTTGCAACCTAGTCATTTACCTGTTAAAGTTATGGTTATTGTTAAAATTATAATCATTGTTAGTAAAAAATGTTATTTATGTATTTTGGTTATTGTTGTCATTGTTATTGTTGTGAGATAAAAAAAAGAGAGAGAGTGTGGAGAGGTTTCAAAAAAAAAAAAAAGGAGAGAAGTGATGTGAGAATTTTTCAAAAAAAAAAGAGAATAGGGGAGATTCAAAAAAAAAAAAAAATAGGGGAATTAGAGATGATTTTGTGCATCTTGTAATATATTTTTGTACACTTTTTCTACTTCATCATCGCCGACCCCAAAGGTATAATCTCCGAAACTCAGATTTCCCATTCTCGTCGTTTGTGGCGGACCGGAGAACCACCTATATGCGCTCTCGTAGCACGGTAGGAGGGAGCCCGGTGCGACACCTACGACGAGACGGGTAATCACCCAAAACTCAGATTTCCCATTCTCGTTGTTCGTAGCGGACCGGGGAACCACCTATACGCGCTCTCGTAGCACGGTAGGAGGGAGTCAGGTGCGACACCTACAACGAAGCGGGTAATCACTTTAAATCCCATTTTCAGCATTTGCGGCGGACCGGAGAACCACCTATACGCGCTCTCGTAGCATGGTAGGAGGGAGCCCGGTGCGACGCATACGACGAAGCGGGTAAGCCTTATACACGCTCTTGTAGTGTTGTGGGGAAATTCACTTGTGTTATTCGTACGTGTACTTTTGAAGACCCCATACACGCTCGCGTAGCGTGGTGGGATGAAAGATGTACGGCCCTGTGTCCTCCCGACACCTACCATACACGCTCGAGTAGCGTGGTGGGATGGCCCAGTTTCCCGTAGTTTTCTCCTAAACGGGGGAGACGCCGGGAGGCTGCCAAAATTTTCACTGAATCTTGGACAAAATGTGGACAATTTGAACTTGAGCTCATATTTTAATTTGAGCAAATAAAAGGACTTTAACTCAATTCAAACAATAATTGAACTTGCAAATCAAATGAGATGAACAAAGGTTTGAACATTTGAACAAAGGACAAGAGAACTTGATTTGGGACTGCAGTGGACATGAACTTAAACTGAATTCATATTTGAGTTGGACAACAGGGGACTTGAACAAGATTTGAATCATTTGAACTTGACACTGAACGAATGAAAGACAATGAAAATTAATATTGCATTTTAACAATATGAGAACTTTAATCATACAAATAAAGATCAAGTGGAAAAGCTATGACATGTTACACTTAACAATACAAAAGTTTCAATGAACATTAAAGAATTATCATTTCAATTTGAATGTAATTGCTAATTAAGAAATTTGGGTCATTCAAATCTTATGCAAGCAAGCAAGTGGAAGACAAGCTCTCAATGTATTCAAGTGAAGAATCAATGATGGGCAAGACACCAATATGGCTTGCCTATGCATATTAATTGATGAAGTTGAAGGAGATGTGCAGCTTAATTGCAACTCATGAAGCAAAGCCTTGGAGAACTCTTTATCTGATGCCAATATGAAGCTGGAGGAGTTTAGAGAGAAAGTGGTAGTTCTAGAAGATCCGTGCAAGTCACTAGATGCCACATTTTGGTTTATGTTAACATGAAGTCAAACACAACGCATCTTGCAAGAAACAAATAACATAGATACTCCTGTCTTCTACAACAAGAAACCAAGGAGAGGCTTGGAGAGTTCAATGTTTGAACAAATTAATTAGTTGGCATTGTGGAACATGATGTGGTAGTCTTCAGGCTTATCAAAATTTAATCATGGAGGAGATTAAGAATCATAGCTCTGTGAAGGAAGAATATTACACAAAAACGTTGGAATACAATTATGATGCTAGAATTTTTCCTCATCCTCAAGATAGATATTTCTGGAGGAGTTTTTTTTTTAGAAGAGTACGAAGATTTATTAAATGAGACATCACAGATGTCTTGCTATAATCCTAGTTTAGATCAAAACCTAGAGATAAGACTAGACAACCAACACTTCTTCCAAAAGATGGAATCCAATTGCAGCTCTACTAGATCAACTGTTTCGAATGAAATCCCAGCTCCCATGACTGCTACAGATCTAGTGAAGAAGATTATGACACTTGAGTTGGAAATTGTCCATTAGGAGTAGTATCTTTTGTCACTATATTGAACAGCTTTTGATTATCACAACAAAGATTCCTCCAATACCTTTAGTGAATACCTTAGGCATTCTTCCGATGGAGTGCTTACAGGAAAGAGCATAAAGCTAGTGGTGAATCATGGAAATAATTAAATTAAATCAGATCTTTCTCTAAGAAAGACCAATTACAGTATGAAGAGCATTGAGATGGACATTAACTTGAAACTATGGCATAAAGAAAGTTGTAGTGTCCTCCATCCACCTCCATCCACAACGTGATTTAGAAAACATTGCTAATCATGTTCCAGGAGACAAGCCTCAGAAGAAAGATGCAGTAATTCCTACCACATTCACTTACAGGCACCATGAAAGAGAAATGTCCTATGAGATCTAAGTAGGGTACATATAAGCATAAAAGGATTATCAAAGAACATAGTTTAGCATGCAGTCAACATCAAGATTGAAATGATCACATTGACCTATATGCAAGTGGCAACGGGAGGTATGCTGTCGATGGGATGAATCTCTTGATCGTACAAGAATTTGTGTGAGGGATTCAATGACACCGAAAGAGACCCATTATACATTCAGTGTGTTATATGTGGGCAAATATGAAAGAACTACGAGGGATGAAGGTATCTACAGATGTCAAACAGGAGACCAGTTAGTGCACTATGATCCACCTGCAGAAAGTAAATAGTACACGACAGTCTACCTGTACAAAGCAGCAAACAAGTCAATCTAGGACTGCTACGCCACGCCACCGAATCCGCAACTTCTATGCAAGCGGACAGAAGGCGTTTACAAATATTTCAAAATACCCCCGCACGTGCACCGTAGTTTGTATACACATAGGTACACTAAAATGGGGTAAAAGCAATCATAGAACCCGCATGGGCCCCGGCGAGCGTGTTATTAGTACACACGTGACGTCTAGGGATGCTACGCGGGTTATCAAATTTTGAACCCGATCCTCCTAAGCAGATAAAAGGAGTGGACAGGGTTCAATTATAAAATGCCCCCAAACGCACGCATGGGCCCCGGTGAGCATGTTATTGGTACACACGTGACGTCTAGGGATGCTGCGCGGGTTGACAAGTGAATTCAGGTTCGAAACCGATCCTTCTATACGGGTCAATAGAAGTCGACAGTGTTCGAACCAACAAACAAATATACGATTGTGGCGACCGTCATATTTGTCTTAATACATTCATATTAGGCCTTCAAGGCCTATAATAATGAAAATTCACTATCAAGGGCATAAAGCCTACGAAACCCGATCCTCGATCAATAGCTTGGTCGAGTTGACAGGGTTCAATCAACAAAAGAGAAATGACCCCAAACACCCCGATGATGGCCGTGTTGAATGTTTATCTCAACCAGAGAGGTTCACAAATATTTTCAAATGTCTCCCAAATATCCAAATGCCTACCAAAATCCAAAACTCTACAAAAATATCAAAATCCAGAAATCCAAAAAAAATAATATTTAAAATTTAAGATCCAATCATCAAATGCTTGAAGCAAAATCCATCCGCCCTCCGCAACAGTTTGCCGGGGTGGACAAGTTGAAAACTACTTCAGCTCACATAGAGCCAAATGCCTAGGCGAAAATATTACTATGATCCATTCTCAAACAATCTCCTACCAATAAGGATGTGGTACGTGTCCTCTAACCGGCGGTTTGCCGCCAAATGGCACCGCAGAATAAACGGTTATGACCCGGGGCCCTCTGAACCGAGTGGTTTTGCCGCCAAATGGCACAACGAAATACCGGTTATGGCCAGAGCCAATACGCTCCTTATTGACATCAAATCCTTGAGATATGAATCAATATGATATAATCGATAAGGCACAAAGCCCTCTGTTAGCTAAGGTGGATTTAAATTTATCCCCTTAGGCAAATATTCACCCCAGGTCTACAAGGTCCCCTTGGACAAAGCAACTCATGGCTGCCGACAAGGATCCTTCTGTCAGGTTGGGTCGACTACCTCCTCTGACTAAGTAGACCAGGGACCATGATGGCCCGGGATGACGGAACCATAGGATCTTGATCAGGTCTATCATCCATTCCCCCACCATCCGCTTTAAGTACGAGATGGTGAAAATTTCTATTTTAAATATCAAAATTTTTAAATATCTAAACCCAACTCTTCAATGCCCAAACCTATTGCTGTTACTATATGCCAGATAACACGTATCTCTATGTATCTGATTGATGACTAGCCTTAATCAAAAGTTCTCTCTCGTAATCGGGAGGGGTAATTAACTATAGGGGCTTGCCCCTATAGGAAACCAGAACTCATATCATAAAGTCCTCACAAATGAGGGCGAAATCTCTGGGTAGTGTCTTATCTATAAACCCATCTGCCTTCCAAAATTTACCTCGGAACTTATTCAGTTAAAACTCCCTCGCCGAAAGAATAAAAAGAAAAGCGCAGGCGAGCGGAGGCCGGGGCCAAATTTTCGGAGCCCACAGTTGTTTATAAAAGAAAAAGAGGTCGGAATATTCTACGAGAGCAAATCCATCCTACTATCCTAGGAAACAAGGTGAGATGCCCAATCTTTAGTATAAATATAAGAAATGGTTTAAAAAAAAGATATAACTCAGGTAGCATTATTTCTCATATTATATTCTCAGTATATGATCACTTATCAGTTATGATGACTTGATAGGAGGACAAGGTAAGCCTTAGTAGGGGGTTGTACATGAGGTACCTGACTCTTTCTCTTCTAAAAAGTTGGAGGCCTAAATCCAACTTTGAAGGGAGGAGCTGTGAGTGTGCCAACGCCTATAGTCATCATTAGACTTACCTAAATTAGTGTAAAATAAACAGGATAAGAAACATGAAGAAAGCTGAAATAGTTCATACATTGAATTTCACCGTTCTATGAATTGATCATTTACATTGCTTATGATTCTTATAGTAAATCAAGCAAAAATTATTTGTTTCCTTGAAACTTGCATATTGCATTAATTTATGCAAGTTTCAAGCAAATTATTTGTTTCATGTTCTTGTACTACGACTATGTATTTCATTGAGCATTCAACTCATTAGTGAATGGATTGCAAGAAAGGGGAAGGAGCAAGTAGAGCTCTAGGCAGGAATGTTGATTGCATTGTGTACATAAATTTTGGGTAAACATAGAAGACTGATCCGTAAGTTGTACATTAAAGCTTTTGAGTAAGTAAACTTATTTTGAAGTTTTACTGAAGCTCTGTATTCTATTTTGATATATCAAACAAACATGCTTCCGAACACGAAATTATGAGGTGTAATTCTAAGGCTACAAATTAGTTGTTTTAGGATAATTTGAATAGGATATTTCCTACTCACTTGATCCTGACGAAAATAATTAGGATGGGTGTTGATGAGAAATGGATATGTCTAGATTTTTCCTTCTCCTTCATTATACTCCTAGTTGACTGAAGAAGGGGGCTCAAAATGGGGTGTAACAAAACACCCCCAACATATAATTCTAAAATAAAAAAAAAATAACTAATGAGGAATCAAGAATATGGAAAGAAAATATCATTAAAAAATAATCCTTAATCATAGTCTTTGTAAGACCAGTATAAATCATTATTTTAAGCTTTGATAAATCTCATTAAATCCTTACAAGTGATATATCCCTCCATTATATGATCAAAATCAATCAATTTAGACTTCATTTTATGTAGAAGGACAACAATTCTACTCATGGCATTAACAAGTTTATTTTCAATTCCAATAGAGCATTTAAGAACAAAAGAATATTCCTGCTAAAGATCAATTTCTTAGCATTTATATGTCCCAACCTTTTTGGGAATTTAAATAGTTCAAAACTTCACAATTGGAGTACAACACAAACACTTTATGTAACAAATATTGCCTCCAATAGTGAAGAGCGTGTGTAATAGCAAAGAACTCCCTATTATAGTTTGAACTTCATTGAATTTCTCATTAAAGAATGCAATGATATGTCATTCCTGACCAAATTTTATTAGAATCAAGCAACTTAAGCACAAATGCATAAGTCTTTATTTGATTTCATTAAAAATACGATCAATGGATTTAATCCATTTAAATTTCTCATTTTAAGACAATGTGTAATTGGAGAAATGACAATATTAAACCATTTAATAAATTGTCTACAAGAACTAATCAAATCATAAAAACTCTAAATAATTTGTTTATTAGTAACTTTCATCCATATTAATCAATTTCACCTTACCAAAATGAACAAAAAATCTATTTCAAGATAGAATAAATCCTGAAATCACAAATAATATTTTTTTTCAAAATTACAAGTAACTTCTCTACTTTCTTAAATACTCTATGGAGAAGATCAAAAAATTCTCTCGTACCTTACTATAAATTAAAATATAATCAAAACAATCAACAAAAAACTTTCTGATGAAAGACTACAAACAGTGTATCCTCATGAAAGTCCTAGGTGCGCTAGTTAATCAAAAATATCACTAAACATTCATATAATTCATTTTCATCTTAAAAATAATTTTTCATTCATCACTCTCTCTCATTCTAATATGATAATAACCACTTCTCACATGAATCTTAGAAAAATATCACAGCAATATTCATCATGTCTAATATATCATTCAAATACAACAACAACATCAAGCCTTTGTCCCACTACGTGGGGTCAGCTACATGAATCCTTTTTCGCTATTGTGTCCTGTTAAAAGTCAAATTCTCATTTAAATCTAATAAAGAAAGATCATTTCTAATATTTTCTAACCAAGTCTTTTTAGACCTCTACCTTTCTTAACATAAGTCAAATCTAATACCTCAACTTTCCTAACCGAGTCATCAGAAGGCCTCCGTTTACTGTGACCAAACCATCTAAGGCGACTCTCTCTAATCTTATCTTCCACTGGAGCTACTCTAACTTTTTCATGTATATGCTCATTTCATATCCTATTTCTAAGGGTAAAGCCACTCATCCACCTAGGCATCCTCATCTCTGCAACACTTAACTTAGTATTATGCTTCTCTTTTAATGGCCAACATTCGGCACCATAAAGCATTGCAGGTCTCACCACCATCTTATAGAATTTTCCCTTAAGTTTGAGGGGGGCTATTCTAATATATCATTCAGATAAGGAACAAAAAATATATATTTAATCATGATTTTATTGATGGTTATACTACCCACATACATGCTTCAACTCCATCTTTCTTAAGTGTAAGCAAAGCAGGTACAACACAAGGAGGCATGCTTTCCATAACAAATCTCTTCTGAAGTAAGCCATCAACTTCTCTTTTAAATTTTGCATGATCTATTAGATTCACCTTATAATAAATAAAATTAGGTAATGATGATCCAATAACTAAATAAATACCAATATTGTATATCCTTGAGTGGTGATAATACTTTAGGAAGCTCATCAGAGCAAATATCTTTAAAATCACTACAGTCCTGCGGATCAATTTGCCATGGTTGGTAAGAAGGTCATATAAACTCATTCGACACATTAGGAAGTAAGAATATAACTTGGGAATCTCAAAAAACTATGGTATTAGTTTGATTTTTAATGTATACGTTTTGATTTTATATTATGAACTGCCAAATAAAAAATTGGACTATTCTCACTTTCCATATGCTTCTTAATGATTTGCATTCAACATATCAATTGCACGGCTCTTAGAATATCATACTAATCTTATTTTTAAAACAAATTTTAAAGATAAAATTATGACCGCTATTGTTGCTGGATAACAAATATATTTTGTAAAGTGAAAAAACAAGTCAATGGATATTGGATCCATAGAATTCCCCACATAAGTAGAACTATTTTGTCCAACATGCATTCTATTAACTGAATAATTCTTCAGAGCTAATTTTTTTCAACTAATGCAGATTTATGTACACCCCCCAAGTTCAAGAATATAGCTCTTTATGGGATTTCTACTTCCCTTCCATCTCCACTCATGAACAGTGTGTTGTTTTTCAATATGTGACTTGTATGAGTTTTGTTGTGCAGCTCTTATAGTTTCCTTATACCAGATTTTTTTCTTGCAGTTTCAGTTCTATCTGGACTTCTCATCTATGGATGGCTACAGATTCTAATTTCTTGTTTTTTATTGTAAATTGTGACAGGATTTTTTCTTATGAATATGGGTTTATGTGATGGGGACATCAGATTTCGACACACCGGAGACGCCGATCGACGGCCATGATTCAGAGTCTTTATTTTTATGTTTTATTTTATCTATGTCATTTCTATTTCATGTTTTTTCCGTTTGTACCCCTATGAGGGAATTAGTGTTGGTTGTAGCCCAAGGGCAAGGTTGTCTTTATGTTTCTTTTTTATTTCTGGTTAGCCTATATAAAGGCATTGTCATTGTATTTTGGATGATTGATTTATTAAATGAAAAATTTGTGATTTGTGTTCTCTTTGTGAGTGCCAAAGATGTGGATCTCTTTGTGAGTTCCATTAGAGATCTCTTAGTGAGTTCTCGAATTTGCTACATGCGATCATCTTCTTCTCTACACACATCTCCCGCATACAATTCGCAATCGTGGAAAGGAGCCAAATTCTCGTGGGCAGTTCGCTTCCTTGGAGTCCACCCGCCGGCCACTCTAGGCCCGCCGGCCAATCACCTTGCCGCCGGCCATCCTCCCCCCTCCACCTTCTCTCCAATTTTCTTTCCCCCACCAATTCCTCATGGAAATTTGAAATTTTCAAATTTCACTACTTGCCAAATTGGGAATTTCCAATTTTGGAAAGTTTTGAAAATTAATCCAAAACAAAAATTGCATGAGAGTGGATTAAATTTTCAGATTTTCCTAGTCAATAAATCCTATTTGGAAACCCCCATGCCTTCTCCCCCAATTTCCTCTCCCACTAGCCCATGCCGCCGGCCCCCTATGGGAAAACCCATTAATGCTCCATTACTCCTCCTAAAGCCTATTTGAAATTCAAATTAGCATTAAAACTTTCCCTCCAATCCTCCTAAAACTGAAAATAACTTCAATTTTCTCCCCCATAATCCCTCCATAATTGAAATTTTCAATTAATGCATTAATGACATTAATTGGAATTTCAAACCCCTAAATCCCTCCCTCCTAATTTCACAAAAACTGAAAGCAAACTTCAGTTTTCTCATCCAGCCCCCCCCCCCCCCCCTAGGGGTGTCAATTTCGGGTCACGGGTCGGGTTCGGGTCGAACCCGAAACTGACCCGACACTGTTCGGGTCAACCCGAACCCGACCCGTTTTTACAAACAGGTCGGTTTTCAGGACCCGAACCCGACCCGCTTCGGGTTCGGGTCAACCCGACACGACCCGAAATCGGGGCCGGACATGGGCGCGGGTGCAGACCTAAATGGTTGGAGCGGGCCGACGCGAGCCGATGCGGCCATGCGGGGACGAGGTGACGCGAACCTGGCTGGACGCGGCAGACCTCGGGACACAGCGTGACAGCTCACGCGTCTCACGCGGAAAGCGCCAAAGCGATCCTCGGGACACAACGCGGCAACGCCTGAACGCCGGTCACGCGGGGCGGCGGGGGTCAGCTGGTCAGGGCAGTCGGTCAGCCGGTCACGCTGGGCAGCGGTCACGCGGTATTCGGTCAGCGGTCAGGGCAGCGGGGCAGCCGATATACCTGGCGGGATTTGAAAATTTTTAAATTAAACGGGTTAGCGGGTTGACCCGGCAACCCGTCGGGTCAACCCGAACCCGACCCGTTTTTCAAACGGGTCAATTTCTGGGACCCGAACCCGACCCGTTTTGAAATCGGGTCGGGTCCAACCCGAATTTTTCGGGTCGGGTCCGGGTCGGGTTTTCGTGTTGTGTCAAATATTGACACCCCTACCCCCCCCCCCCCCCCTCTCCCTAGTTCCACTGCCGGCCTCCCCTTCTCCCTACAACCCGCCGACCTCTCCACCTTCCCCATTCGAGAACACCTTGTGGCGACCACCTATCTCCATCTCCATGCCGCATGGCGGATCCCGAGCTAGAATGGGGGCTTATGTTTGATGCCCAAGGAAATCTCGACGTCCTCCGCTCGCCGTTCTTCGACGCGGGATTCGAATCCGACGAAGACACCGTGGGAGATTACTTGGATCGGATCCTCCCATCCCTCATCAAAGTCATCGATAGACAACGTCCGGACTACGAGTGGACCATCAACGGCCGACCTCCCGTGCCACCTCCACATCCTACGCCTTCCTCTCTTTCACTACGGATCTCCGGCGCTGTCTACCTCGGAGTGGTTTCATCGCTTGTGTGGTTCTTCTTCTCCCGACAACCCTAGAAGTAGGCAATTGAGTGTAGCCTCAAGGTGAGACAATCGCTTTGTTAACCGCCGGATTCGAGTTGGCTTTTCATTGGTTTTACTATTTATTATCGTTGTTATTTTATAGATCTTGCTAACTTAGCGGTAATACTTGCCTAGATTTGGTTAAATTCTAAGATCTTTCTTGAAGTATCAATTGAGAAAATCATTAATATTGTGTTTTCACTACTTTAACAAACTTTTATTAATTTTCTGAGATTCAAATTCCTGGTTTCACATCATCTTGGTATCAGAGCATGGTTACCATGCTTGACATGCATAGAAAGCATCCTAGGGTTTAGCTCCTTGCGGTAGTTCAAGAATGTCATGCATATCATTGCTTAGATAAGTTATTTTCATTGTATTCCCTGCTGTCCTCACTTTTCTGCATTCGTTAGTCACTGTTTGGGAGTGGAAACACTTGTTGCAACTGCTGCCTTTGTATTCCTGCAGTGTCTACAGTTCGTGGGAGTTACTAACTTAAGCCCTAAATGCTGTCCACACACTAGGAGTCACTTAGAACAAGTTTCCTAGTTGTGTACTGTTGTTGTCAACTCAAAATCTGCACCTGCTAGAGACTTAGATTTGACCGGAAAGTTGTTCTAGTTGCTGTCCACACTTAGCTTCCAACCTTAAACTCGCTAGACACGTGCCACCTTGTGTTAGGTTGCTGTCCCGAGTCTTCCAGCAGTATTTAGGAGCTTTAGGAGCCAAATTTCAGCAAGTATAGGTGCTGTCCACCGCCCCTAAACCTTCCCCAACAAGCCCCAACCCGAACCTATGGACCCGATAAGACTTCAAAAGAGCTTAGATGACATCGTTAACCTAGTGGGCACTATGACTAGAATTATGACGGAAAAACCTATTGACTATCCCCGCTCGAATTATGTGTCCCCCTCTGCTTTTCAACATAGACCCGAGTTTAAGCCACAACGACCTCACTTTGAGCCACCTTATCGTTTGCCTACCTTTGATGGTTCTTTGGACCCTTACTATTTTAGGGAATGGGTTAGACAATTAGAGGACTATTTTGAATCGCGTGAAATCCCTACCTCTCGCCAGTTTAGCATTGCTAGGTCACACCTAAGCGGTAATGCTCTCCAATTTTGGATGAGGTTGGAAGATCATAAAGAGTCTCGTGGCGAATACCCCACCTCCGATTGGAAAAACATGAAACGAGAACTTGGATTAAAGCACACTTCCCCTACTAGTGGTCACCCATCCTTTAGTAACATCAGGGTTGCTGCCCCACCCTATAGGTCCTCTCCAAAACTTAAAGACCGACCCTCTATTGGGTCTTCTGAGAGATCAATCTCTTATAGCTCCCCACTTGGACCCACTTCTAGCCATCCCATTCAACCTTTAGACTCCCCATTCCTTGACCCTGCAGGTGTGATTGTAATAAAGGAATGCATTAAAAAGAAGGGATCTCCTGAACCTGAGAATGAGTGCATCCATTTCGTGGATGCTAATGATATTAATGATAACGAAGACTTCTTTGAGGATGAAACTGAAGTGATTGAATTAGACCCCCTGCCGGACTTAAACCCTGATTTAGGAGGTCTAGAACCTTTTAACCTCGAGACCTTAGCCCCTCTTGAGACTAATATCATTAACGATATCCCTTTGGATAAGGTCTGCCTGGACAATATTGATTTGATCCCGAAAGAGATTGATCTGACCTTGAACACAATGAAATTAAAATTGGAAGATTCTAATTTAATTACTGAGATGAATTCGGATAACTCTGATTTAATTTTGGATAGTTCTGATGGCGACTTAGCTAATCTCAAGTCGAATGTAAGTCAATCGAATTTGTCACATGAGTCAAGTGAAGCGGAACCTACGGATCTTAGGATTGAAACCAAACCTGATCTTACTTTGGAAGACAGTACCTTGAGTCTGAAATCCTTTGAGCCTAATTTGAATAATGAGCCTCATTTTGTTTCATTAGAATCTAACTTTGGAGCTGCTCCTTTGGATTTATATTTGATCAAGTGTGTCACTCCGGATTTCTTTCTTACTGTTATACCCACAGATGTCCTAGGAACTTTTCCCCATCTTATAAGTCCCATACCGGCCGACGAATCTTTGGGCTACCCCCTTATGGATGTGAGTCAGAACCAATCATCTTATTTTATTCCTGATTCCTACATTTTGCCCGTTACAACCTCATCCTACCCTTATCAGGACCACTTCTAACCTAGTTGGATAAATTTGATAGATTACACTGCTAGCCCTAGGAGACTAACCTCGACCATAGCTGAAACTTTATATGGAAGTGCCTTAGTAGCTAAGGATGTCTTTATTGCCCCCCCTAAACCAATTCCCTTAAATTTGGAAACTTTAAGTCCCCTCATTTTAAGTTTATCCCATCGTTATGCTTATCTATGTGTGCTTGTGAGTCTGTGTGTTTGCATGTTTGTTTCCTGTCAATTTTGTCTCTGTTTAAAGCTTTGGTGTAAGCCCAAAGTCTTGTCAATCATCTTGCACATTGGGTTTGTCGCATCAGCATTTGCATCGCATATCCAGGAATTGCGTCAAGAAATTAATAAAAGAATTATACAAAGTAATGAAAATTACAAACTTAATGCTGATCTCAAGCGACGCTTCAAGGAGTTCGAAGTTGGAGACTATGTCATGGTTCGGACTCGTACGGAGCGGTTCCCACCAGGGGCCGTTAAGAAACTACATGCTAAAAGTGCAGGTCCCTTTAAAATAACTTCTAAAATAAACAGTAATGCTTATATTTTGGACCTTCCTGAAGGTTTCAACATGAATCTCACGTTTAACATCGAGGATCTAGTAGTCTTTGATGGACCTGACTTTAACCCAGACAATCCATTGAATCTTGAGCCTTGTGAGTCCATACCTAGTGAGATCCCAGCCTTACCTCCACTCCCCAAAATTCCCACATTACCTAATAGGGAGAAGATTGAAACTATACTGAGTGATGAGATCATTTCCACCAGGGACGGCGGACGCCACAGATACTTAGTTCGTTGGAGAGGAAAGCCGGAGACGGAGGATAATTGGCTAGAGCGGGATGAGATACAGAGACTGGACCCCGACATTCTGGAGTTGTACGAGAGTTTTCAGGACCCTTACTCGACAGAGTCGAGTTCCCTCTCACCCGGGGAGAATGATGGGAACATCAGATTTCGACACGTGTACCATCACCGGAGACGCCAATCGACGGCCATGATTCAGAGTCTTTATTTTTATGTTTTATTTTATCTATGTCATTTCTATTTCATGTTTTTTCCGTTTGTACCCCTATGAGGGAATTAGTGTTGGTTGTAGCCCAAGGGCAAGGTTGTCTTTATGTTTCTTTTTTATTTATGGTTAGCCTATATAAAGGCGTTGTCATTGTATTTTGGATGATTGATTTATTGAATGAAAAATTTGTGATTTGTGTTCTCTTTGTGAGTGCCAAAGATGTGGATCTCTTTGTGAGTTCCATTAGAGATCTCTTAGTGAGTTCTCGAATTTGCTACATGCGATCATCTTCTTCTCTACACACATCTCCCGCATACAATTCGCAATCGTGGAAAGGAGCCAAATTCTCGTGGGCAGTTCGCTTCCTTGGAGTCCACCCGCCGGCCACCCTAGGCCCGCCGGCCAATCACCTTGCCGCCGGCCATCCTCCCCCCTCCACCTTCTCTCCAATTTTCTTTCCCCCACCAATTCCTCATGGAAATTTGAAATTTTCAAATTTCACTACTTGCCAAATTGGGAATTTCCAATTTTGGAAAGTTTTGAAAATTAATCCAAAACAAAAATTGCATGAGAGTGGATTAAATTTTCAGATTTTCCTAGTCAATAAATCCTATTTGGAAACCCCCATCCCTTCTCCCCCAATTTCCTCTCCCTCTAGCCCATGCCGTCGGCCCCCCTATGGGAAAACCCATTAATGCTCCATTACTCCTCCTAAAGCCTATTTGAAATTCAAATTAGCATTAAAACTTTCCCTCCAATCCTCCTAAAACTGAAAATAACTTCAATTTTCTCCCCCATAATCCCTCCATAATTGAAACTTTCAATTAATACATTAATGACATTAATTGGAATTTCAAACCCCTAAATCCCTCCCTCCTAATTTCACAAAAACTGAAAGCAAACTTCAGTTTTCTCATCCAGCCCCCCCCCCTCCCTAGTTCCACCGCCGGCCTCCCCTTCTCCCTACAACCCGCCGACCTCTCCACCTTCCCCATTGGAGAACACCTTGTGGCGACCACCTATCTCCATCTTCATGCCGCATGGCGGATCCCGAGCTAGAATGGGGGCTTGTGTTTGATGCCCAAGGAAATCTCGACGTCCTCCGCTCGCCGTTCTTCGACGCGGGATTCGAATCCGACGAAGACACCATGGGAGATTACTTGGATCGGATCCTCCCATCCCTCATCAAAGTCATCGATAGACAACGTCCGGACTACGAGTGGACCATCAACGGCCGACCTCCCGTGCCACCTCCACATCCTACGCCTTCCTCTCTTTCACTACGGATCTCCGGCGCCGTCTACCTCGGAGTGGTTTCATCGCTTTTGTGGTTCTTCTTCTCCCGACAACCCTAGAAGTAGGCAATTGAGTGTAGCCTCAAGGTGAGACAATCGCTTTTTTAACCGCCGGATTCGAGTTGGCTTTTCATTGGTTTTACTATTTATTATCGTTGTTATTTTATAGATCTTGCTAACTTAGCGGTAATACTTGCCTAGATTTGGTTAAATTCTAAGATCTTTCTTGAAGTATCAATTGAGAAAATCATTAATATTGTGTTTTCACTACTTTAACAAACTTTTATTAATTTTCTGAGATTCAAATTCCTGGTTTCACATCATTATGAGGAATGTAAAAACATTATTTTATAATTACTAGTTTGATTTAATAGATGATTAGCTGGATGGAATTCATTTTGACCTACTAAATTTTCAGGGGAAGCTCTGTCCAGTTATGAGGCATAATTTTTCTATTTGGTGATCTTTAATCTTTAGAGTTCTTATCCTCTGATATCTCATAACTGGTGTAATTGCATGATTGAACTTTGTCAAGTTATTGCAATTTAGCTTCCAATTGCGACATGATTGTCAATAAGGATGCATGATTTCACACCTTTTATGCTGATTTTCATATTTTTAGTTTTCATCTAAGAAAATGAATTGTTTTCTAAATTAAAGATTATGAACTAAGTGAAGAGTGCGTAATTTTTTGCTTCTCGTTCTAAATTTGTATCATGAAACAATGGATAAAATATCCTAGACCAACATGCTTTGTCGATTAGAACTAAAATGATTATTAGAATGTTGATAAACCGGGGAAAAAAAAGATAATAACAAATTTATCTTCCAACCTACAGCACCGTATTCAAGGTATTGGTTGTCTTCTATCAAGAGTAATGTTATTTTCTCCTGCAGCATTAGTCTATTATCGTGCTATCACCCCTGTATGTTCTTCTGTTTTCTTCCTAACGATGCATATCACTTGCTTTTAAGCTTAAAATACCATCTTTTCATTTTGTTCTAAGCATTTATTTCTTTTGTAAAATACCAAAGAAACGTTCAAGAGATTATAATTCTACCTCATAAGTACTTCTTTTATTACTCAGTATTTTACTCTAATCAATATCAACAATTTAAGAAAACATTAAGCATTTAACTACCATCCCGTGCTTTGCACGGGCATGCTGCTAAAATACGCACTTTACACGAATAATGAGACCAAGCCCCCTTCTTTCAAACTGGAGGCATGGAGCGGCTTTTTGCTAGAAGATGAGGAGGAAATTCAGTAAGATGTCGGATAAGCAAAATCTAAGAGATCACAAACGTAGATTGCTCGCGGCTAAATATGAATTGAGACGAAAGCTTTCAACCTCTTACGTTGTAGATCTGAAGCGAAACAACGCAAGTAATGACCCAAAACAATATAAATCAATCATTCAAGATCATGAGAACATTATCAGTAAAAAGCTTCAGTACCATCCTTATGCTCCTCAAACAAAACTACTAAGCTTGAGGACAAATCCTCATCCTTTATGACAATTATTTCAACTCCTAGACGACTCTATGTGGAGCTTAGTTGCCCCGCCAAGGTTGATTGCTATCTGCTATATGCCAATCAATAAATGGTTTAAGCTATAAAGGTCAAGGAACTTTTTCTTGCTGGAATGACGGATAATTGTCCTTCTAAGTGTCAGATTAGATAGGCCGACTGTCCTTAAATGAGCCAATGAAGCATAAACCTACGGGCTACGGGGAAAATCTTTGTTCGACTTGAAGGGTTAAATCGTCCTAACATGTCAGCTATCAACAGGCAAAAAATACAGTTACTCTGACCACAGTAAAGTATTGAGATAAGAAAAGGGCTAATCAAATTACTCCCACATGCTGAGATACAAATGATGACAAGCCGCATGGTCTTGATCCTCTTTCCTTAACCTCTCAATTCTCAACAGTAATATCCTCTTTCAGCTCATATTCCTACTTCATATGTGGTCTGATTAGTTCCAAATTAGTTATCAGCATGGTCAGGGAATATTAGAAAGAAACGAGCAGAAAGTAATTGCCTAATCAATAAAGAGGCTTTCTTTACAAGGTCGCGTTTGATTACTATGGCATCACTCCATCAAAAACATTCGTAAGGAATTTGGCTGTTTGTTTCAACTAAATAAACTATAAAGCATTACAATACTGAAGAGTCTAAGAATGCTCAAAGGAAGTTAAAGCAGCTAAGAAAAAAAGTAAACACATTTGGTGAGTAATTAGCCAGTGGAGAGAAAGAGAAGATGATACATACACAGGAGACCAAGGCATGGAAGCAGAAAACTTTTCAGTGTTCAAAAACGTATTTGAAAGAACAAGTGATTTAACCCGTCTAGGTCGATACTGAGCAAAAATTTGAGCTAAAAACCCACCTAGGGATGTGCCATAAAGATGTACCTGTCAGCATGCATCGTGCAATCAAAATCTTCAAAATCAATATAATTAAAATAAATAAGATGAGTTCCTTACATGATGAACATTAATTGTATCTAAGAACTTCTCAAATGCATGAACCCACTCGAGATGGTTCCAAACACGTGGTAAATCAAGTGAAATAACTCGGTATCCCTGAGAAATACTTAAAGATCATAGTCATCAGTAAATCTGAAATGCATAAGCTATTGAAGAATTACTGACCAAAGAAATTTCCTGTAAATATTACTAAACCTAGAAAGATAAATTCTCAATAAAAGAGGTCAAGCAAAACCATGAACTTGGAGGTGGCTGAATAAAATTAATCGGTTTGCATGAACATGATAAGAACCAACTCCATATGCTTCTTTAACTCAGCAAATATGTATGCTCATATCAACAGGTTATTTTATTTAATTGCTGGGAATTATTTGCACTAACAACAAAGCGATTAACAAGCCATAAGGTAAGGTGCTTTAATAAGTTAAATTGGTCAAAATCTGAAAACTTTGAGTGGATTAATATCTTCAAAGGTTACAATCATCATAAATGGATTCAAATAATAGCACAAGCATAATTCATCTCCAAGCTTATCAAGCTAACAACAAACTTTGTTCAAATTTAGAGAAGCCTGTAAAACAGTAAGCACATTCGCTTGTATTGTTCAATGAAATTACAAAAGCTCATGGTCATGTCACATTTATGATGTACGGACACTTCTCCTCAATGAGGTATGTAGCGTCCGATATATATCGGACACAACACGCATCTAACACGCCTACTGTACATATTGAACATGCTAAAGACGTGTCCGATTACAAAAAATATTAAAAATAAATTAGACACACGTGTCCGACAAGCATTTCTTAAATATTTTATGAAATTTTTTTTATTATAATTTCTTAAATTGTATTTATTTAAAATTAATTGTCTGCACTCAATACCCCATTCACCTATTTTTATTTCTCTCAGGTAGATCGAAGCTAAGATTTCACAAGAACATCTAATATCATCGCAACATCAACATTCGACATTTCGACGCCATCACTACATCGATATTTCAAAACCATCTGAAAATCAATGTTTGACACCAGCAATTTCTACCCCCACAATCCCGATCTAACATCGTATCGACATCTCATCTTTGTCCAACGTCATCTTAACATAGACGACCACGTTGTCTCGACATCGACGCTCGATGCTCAACTCTTGACAGCATTGTCGTCTCCCCTCTCGATGCTTGAAACACAGCATCAACGCCCGACTCTCGACATCCTAATATTAATCATTTTAAGCACAAGTTTGAATTAAATGATTTATTATTTTTTAATTATTCTTAACATTTTGCTTACTCAATTTTTATAAAGTATATTTAAGATAACAAAATTATAATGTTGTGTCCAACTTGTGTCGGTATCCTATATTTTTAATAATTGATGCGCCTAATGTTCATGTTGTGTCACTGTCTATGTCACCGTATATGTGTTGAATTCAAACTTAAGTCAGGCATATCAACCCAGAAATCTAATTTATGAACTTTTCTTCTCTTGCTTAGCATAAGATGGTTAGGCTACCTATGTTTGAACCTAGCCTATGTTTCTTGACTTGGACATGGTATCGTGCCCTGTATCAAACTGTTCATTGCATATTTCTATTGCTCAAGTTATAATTTGCAATGGCAACAAAATTCTGGTACCTCTCCATCTTTCATTAATTTTCTTGGATCCTTGGTTCAAGTGAAATTGAAATTATCTTAACATAATTATTAAATGCGGCTTGTTAATGAGAGAAATTTCCAGTTAAATTGCAACAATTTCAGTGAACTTTGAACTGAATAGAGTCGATCTCCTTTTGAAAAGTAATACAATTACAAACATAAATTCATGTGACAATTATGATTGCATTTCTAAACATTAGGGCAGCTATAAAATTAGAATAAGTTTAATTAAACTATATGCATCGCATCATGGCATAATGTAGAGTAACTCCTAACATTTTGGTGAGAGCTTGTACTTTTCAATCTTTTTAAGCTTTTCCACAAAACATCCCTTGATAGGATCTTGTATTATTACACATACATCTTCAACTGACATAAGAAAGCATGACAAAACTAGATCGTGATCAAATTTAATGATTTCAGTCCCCCGTATAGAGAAAAACCGATACATGAAGTATCATTGCAATAATAAATAAGTCAGAGAATGGAAATTAAGTCATATTCAATTGTCATGTGCATACCTTCAGGGACAATGACATGATCTGCTTATAGTAAACATCAGCAGTTCCAGCAATGCCAGGGAGGCAGATAAGAGGAGGCACAGATTTTGGACCGAAGTCATAGTATCTCCATTGTTTGGATCCGATCTACATTTAAGTAGATAGGTAACCTCAGAATCACATTCATCTTGAAAAATAAGTATATGAAAAATCTTTCAACCACAAAAGGGGCATCAAAGTGCAAGGGCTTCTGCTTACATTGGGTACGGATGGATTAATGTGCACAACCCCTGCATAACGCAGAGGTTCTTACAGTGATTTGAACTTATGACCTCCTAATTAGAATGGATGTGATCTAACTATCTTTCATGAATACATAATTATACTTCTTTTCTGCCACAACACGAACTAAATGTTTTTGAAGAGCATACAGTTTTGCTCTTGTATTTACGCAGACTTGATGGGAATGAATGATAATAATGAATTAGGTTTCAACTACAATTGGGACAATGAACAAATTAAACCGCCTATGCTTTCAAGGGGATCAAAGAACCCGTTGGAATTTCCAAACAACCCTAACTAAAGCAATAAACCGTGGTTTTTTTTTTTTTTTTTTTTTTTTTTGCTCAATTAATTGTGGCCATAACATTATAGTTACAATTACTTACTATCACCTTGAAACAAAAAACACTTTCAAACCAAAAGAGCTTCCAAAAAGACTTTATGGTACTATTTCATTACATTAACATTAACCTTCAAATTCACTCGAACATTCTGCAAACAACCAATATAACGAATCAAGCCAGATTAGGTCCATGTACAAGAATTAAATATTAAAAACAGTAACCAGAATTGAATCACAAAAGTGCCAATGAAAAACCAAACCTACAGCAACTCACTCATAATTCCACAAATCACCCACAAGAATATGCTTATTCAACTTTAGAAAAGCTCAAATATGATATTAGAATAAGGAAAACGAAACACGACTTAATTCGTACAGATATCTTGTGGAGGGGAACTTGCGACTTGAAGTAGACATAATCTCCAGGCGCGGATGCCAGACCTTTCATGCCTTCACCCTTTCGTATCTTTCTTCCCGTCCTTCCACCTTCCTCTACACACCAAAAAGGAATGGCAGCGGTAGAAGCGAAGCTGGCGTGCCTTCCCTATGCTAGAAGAAAGCGCCGGAGCCAGAGGGGAGACCTATCGCCGGAGAAGGAAGGATCTGCCGCTCGCAGATGGAAGATGGATGATTGGATGGATATTATTTCGGGTGGATTATTAAAACCTAAATAATGTGGAGAATAAAAATAGAAATATAAGCATGAGGAGGTGGAGTGCATTAACTTCATGGTAAGATAATTTTATTATAAGAATTAATATTTTACAAAATAAATAAATAAAACTTATAATTTCTCAAATAAATACTTATAAAATCTTAATTAAAATTCTTTTTTTATTAATGAGCACAAAGTTTTTTTTTTATTATTTAAGAAAATGTAATGTAAAGAGATCAAAATTTACTAGCCAATATCAAATAAAAACATTATATAAAAAATATCAATATTAATATCAATATTAAATAGGGAGGCTATTAATTAATTTAAAATTTTGAGTCATTATGTTAATTATTTCTTTCATCTCACAATTAATAATAATTAAATTATGTTTATTAGCATTTTCCTAATCACCCTCAACACAATATAAGCTAGTTATTTGTTCAGATTTTAGTAATAAATTATTAAATTGTTTGAATTATATTATATATTCTTTTTTAGGAATAATCTATATTACATATTAACCATTACTCTTATCTCTTAGATTAATATAAATGCCTATTAATAAATCTATATATTTTATAATTAATGCTCCATCAAATCAAAAGCTAGATTAAAATATTCTTCCTAATTCATACAATATAATTTTACTATGTACTAAAATTTATCCTTTCACATGGATGGAGCATAGATCCTCTTAGATTTAGCTTAATTGAGTTAGCAAATTCTAAATTAATTATGATAAAGCAATAAAAGCAATTTGTAGCAAAGACTTCACAAAAATATGATAATCATACTTTCTATGTTGGTGTAATAAAACCATGCAGCAAAACAAACTAGAACTAGAGATTGCAATGGAAAGAAAGTATATCAAGATTTAGACTTTGTTTGAGACAGCTTTCTTGTTGCTTCTTAAAGCAATTTTTCAAATAGTTGCTTTAAGTAGTAATAAAATCGTCTCAAATGAGGCCTTAATGTGAGTGCAAAAAGACGTTGAATACTAGTTGCGAACATGTGCCGATTCACATTTTCAATCTGCAACGTGAAGTTTTGTGCAATGTCATTGATATGAATGTATGCTACGTAATTTTAGGCCGCCACCCCTCACACTTTGGTATGGGAATCATATATGATTGTCGAGTCACTGTGCATTCATTTGAATAGAAGGGAAAACAAATCAGACTTATGCCCATATATATGCTAGCACTTGGCTTGTCACAGCTCATGTGAAGCCTCTGCATTTTCTCTTATATCAAGATCTGCTGTAATGGTAACTTGTAAAGAAAAACCACTCTCTTCTTGTTTTAGTTATTGTAGAAGCTAATGTGGGAACTCCAAACTTACCTGAGTACATGCTCACAACTTGCTGGAGAAATTTATGAATATGTGTCCAACTAATCTCCCTCCAAGATTGCCCCATCTCCGCACAATACATCACCAATTGTAATAGACCTAATTTGAATATCCAAAAATTTCAGCAATTTGCATGTGGGAGCATTGCGATGTTGGGTAGCGCGGAGCTTAGGCACCGAGCTCTCTAGAATTTTGAAATTTATTCGATATAGTTGTGTTGTTGGCAGTGCAGTATTGAATTACATGCAGTGCTACAACGATAACTTACATAAGCTTCGCGACGCCAGGCGCTGAAATGAGTTTATATAATATTTTAATCTAAATATCACTATCATTTTCTCCACCCTCCCCATTTTGG
The DNA here is from genome assembly GCA_022539455.1 of Dendrobium nobile. NCBI lineage: Eukaryota > Viridiplantae > Streptophyta > Magnoliopsida > Asparagales > Orchidaceae > Dendrobium > Dendrobium nobile. Next base: position 8,733,643 of record CM039736.1, read on the forward strand.
TTTGGCTTGGCCAGGAAGGGAAGAAAGGAAAAGAGAGGAGGAAGACAAAAAGAGTAGAGAGAGAAAATTGTTCGCGGTTTTTTCATCTAATAGATAACCCGATTCTATTTTGAATTTCTTCTAATTCTAATAGATAACCCGAGTCATAACCTTATTTTCAATGATTTTGTGTTTTATGATTTTAATCCTTCTAAAATTGATAAAACTATATTTTCTCTTAGTTTACCAATCTTCTACCGCATAACTTTTGTATATGATAGATATGATTCTTATGAGTATTTTAACTATAGTATTTACCATGTGAATTAATATAAATGATTTTCTAAAGCTTATGAAAATATATAAATGAAGAAGAATTTATAGCATTTCATGGATTATTGTATCTCATACATGCTGATGAAATTACATAGAAAATGATACGATTGATATAAGACAATTGGTGCATTACAAGAAAGGTTGGCTAGTTGTATAATGATTTAGGTTGGATGGAATAAAATACCATGTACATGAGGGTGGGCTAATAGGCTTTCCATTAAATAATGGATTATGGTATAATCCCGATACAAGATATAAGAAATAAGATAAGGAGTAATAAGGGGACAAGATACGCCAACTGGCAAGAGTTATGACCCTTATAATATAGCCACTTGACACTTGCCACTGATGCAAGATATAGTGAAAACACCATGTAACTAGTTGGATATCATGCCTTTCTATTCAAAATTAAATCCATATTTGCATGCATTTATATAAAACCCATGTGAAATGATTTACAAATAAACATGATATGGAACTTCTTAAATTGATATTGAAATTGATATAACATAACATAGCATAAGGCATAGACCATTGATAGATACAAATACAACATATTGATATTAATACAACATACTTATATGATATATCAACACATAGCACAATGATTGATGATAGAATCATTAGCATGAGGTATATTTTACTCACAACATTTGTTATTGATTGATAGACTTTTTACTTGTTCTCTTGTATGTTGATGAGTTTCTTTTATTTACTGAGACACCTAGATTTTATTGATCATATAAGTTTACTAGTGGTTAATATTAACTGCATAGATTAATTGATGTTCATGCATAGATTATTATTATTCAAGCTAGTAGTATAACAATCAATATTATTTTAGACTAGTCATATATATTGATTATTTTGTCTTTTGTTGAATTCACTGGTAAGATTTAATTGTTTGCTGAGTTTTGTAATCTCATTATATATTTTCGATTTCAAGTCTAAGAAAGGGTTAGGATTAGGCAAAGTGAGACTAATAGGTGTTTACAGGTTTTAATTTTGTCATGTATTTCCTTTTATTCTTTTGTAGCTGGAGCTGAAAGATAGATTAATGTATTGGATTATCTCTTGGCTATTATAAATCAGATTTTGATGAATATGTATATAGTAATAGCATTTGTTGTATATAATTCTTAATTGCTTATGTCGTACTAGTTTTATATTGATTGACTTTACCGAAACTATGATAGTTTAATTAAAGATAAAATAGACCATTCTTTTACTTTAGATCTTTGGATGTGATGCCAACTATATTCTCCGTCGATGCATTCTTGCACAAAGAAAGATAACCTCCCATGACTTACTCCAAACTCGTTCCTCGCAAGCTAAGCCCCTTTCTCATAACTAGAGCAAAAGTGACAATGCTTATGTGCTTTCCCTTCCACAAACTTACTCGTCTCCTCCACATTCAATGTTTCCAATCCCTACACCTTCCATTCACCAGATGGCATTAACTACTAATGAACTCAGGTCGAGTTCTTTTGTAGTTGATGTCTACCCATAGCATGGGAATCCATGCAATTGAGTGTGATTGCTCAAAGGGTTTGTTTGATTTGCTGAAAAAATAATCAAAGCAAAAGGAACGGTGGAGTTTTGGACATTTTGTTATCTAATCGGATGAAAAATGAATGCAAAGTAATTTATTGATGTATTTTGAATCAATTAATTTTAAATATATTTATAATCACCTGATTTGAGTGAAGTCCAAATACATTATTCGTATGAAGCTTCACCATCCACCCTTAGTTGCCACAACCTGTCACCCCACCATCGTCAACCGCTAACCCACCTCCACCAGGAACTACCAACATCACCCCATTGCTATCTTTGCCATCGCATCATCGACACCACCATCACCATGATTGTCACTTTCATGACCAAATATCATCACCCTGAGTTTACACTAAATTTATTTTACTTCGTTCCAAACAAAAAAAATGAAAAATGAAAATCTATTGCATTTGTTTTATGTTCAAACAAATAAGTAAATCACATTTACACAACATTATATTTGTTTTATACTATGTTTCTTTATTTTGCATCTTTTTCAACAAACCAAACGGCTCCTCAATCTTCTTATTTTAGCCAAGTTCAATCACAAGTGAAAATATGCAAAGTTTGCATTGTTAGGACTTGTAACGATGAGAGGAATAACTAAATGAATAAAATTATATATTCTACTTCACAATATTCAAATATTGGTTTGGTAACCCTTTCTTCTTTCGAAAAGAATTGGTTACAATTCCAACATTGTTATTATTTATTATTTTATTGCGAGATTACAAACATTCATAGTATAATTTAGTATTATTTATTGTGATATTTTTTAGAGCAACTTTATAAATTATATTAAAAAAACTATCTCCAATGAAAGCCTAAACGAAATTCTTGCAACTCAAACGTTTGAGTGAGCAAAGAATTGCTTTAAAATGCTGTACACAAAAACTTAAATTTTCAATCACCTAAACAAATAAATTAAAAAAGTACCCACTTATTCATAATTTTACAAACGGAATACACAATTCAAATGCTAAATTAACCCATTATTATAAAAAATATTTTTGTGATCACCAACAAATCAATTTGATGTCTGACACCTCGCCTTCTTCATAAAAACCTTTTAATAGTCAAGAACAACTGCCATAAGGATAAACATTTCCTTCTTCAAATGTTTAAAAAAAAAAAAAGAACTGTCATAAGGAATGCTAATATCTGCTACTCCAACTTCCTCGACTGGATCTCCATGGCATCTAGCTAAGATAATGGCTTGAAATATGAAGGATGGCTGATGAGAAGAGACGCTTCACATAGAAAGGGGAGACCTGAAGGGAGAGATTATTCAGTGCGGACACCGGACAGGAAGAACCATCCGGCTTTGTCTCTGTGAATAATAAAAGCACATCATGAACAATTAAAGAGACAAACAGGACGGTTTTTTCGTCCCGTGTCCGCACAGAATAATTCATCACATGAAGGAGGGGCTAATAAGGCATGTTTTTATCGAGCAAATGTATTTTCATATGAAGGTCAGAATAATGAAAGGTTTGGATTCAATACAGATTAGTAAAGTCTATATTTGAATTAATAATAAAGAAATATGACTTAGCTTCAATCGGGACAGTTTACAGTAATTTTTTAGTAAAAAAAAAATTGTACTACAAAACTGTTTTAGAAAGCAGTAAGAAAACGGTCCCAAATAAAAGTTTAAGCATATATTTAACGGTCTAATTCATTAAGGACATATAAGCATGTTTAGAAATACACCATTGAACTAACCACAACACTGAGTAATCTACTTCAAAAATTATATCTGTTTTATAAATAGGAGGCAGCATTTGGATATACATGAATAATGCTACCTCCTAGTATAAATCATTGGGCTTCAGGTTAAACCAAGAGTAAAGAAGAAATTTATAAGTGATATTGTAAAGGTGAAATATTTTGCTCAGTTCTAAGAATTACTAATCAAATAGGTTCTCTGGATATTCACAGGGTTCAATCCACCAGCTGCAGCCACACTATATTAGTTGATTACTCATTACTGTGAGATTTTGTTTAGGACGACTTTTTTGTTGTTTCTTAAAGTAATTTTTTAGTATAAAAATTTTAATTTTTTACTAAAAAGATGCTTTAAGAAGCAACAAAAAACTGTCCCAAACGAAGCCTGAGGCTTCAACAATTTAAACATTCAACATAAAGAATGCATCAAAAAAATGAAAGGTTGAACACATCCACATAGAAATAAAAGGTCCAGCAGGCAAAAATATCAAAATTAACTTAATTCTGTTACAATACTATATAACAAAATTTTATCAAACCACACAGCCTAAATAAAATACAATAACTAAGGAAACACAGGCAATGCAGAATAAAAAGATCATCACTAGCGAGAATCTTCCAATATGATGTTTTCGGGTTAATAAAATACTGATGATTGACAGAACAAAAAACCTATTTGTGCTATGAAGCATATGTGCAGAATTCAATCCTAAGCATCTGCTGGAATAAAAATTGACTAAAAATTACTCAATTATAATGATAAATTGTGTATGATTGCAGAATAACAGAAAATAAAACTACTATTCTTTCACAATTATAGCACCTCTGGTTCAGGTTGATTGTGAATCTGCAGCCATTGATTTTAGTTTTCACTTTTTTTTTCATTTCCTTTCACTCATTTTCCATCATCTAAACACAGCCTAAAAATATAAGGGATTGGAACTTTAATAGGTTGATAAATATGATGAGAAAATCACCTTCCAGTCAATCCCAGCTATCTCTGGTCCTCCTAATTGCCTTCTTCTGTGAAAGAGCCCTCTTGTTTTGCATCCTCTTCTGCTCTTCTATGGCAGCCCTAATATCACAAACATGATAAAAGTTATTTTTGAGTCCTAGTCATTTTCTAAAATAAATTTTCCAATACATGAATGCACATAAATAACAAGTTTTTGCTTATCTAAGTGGATATTACACTTGTAAAGTCGATATGTCCATGATGATAAGCAGCTGCTAAGATTATCTCCAACCGAACTCCATACCACCATATGTCGTCTACTATCTGCTCCATTCAAACTCCAAATCGCACACCAAATTCCGTTAGGTGAACAGTGCAACACAAATATTGGCATCGGACTGTTCACCTACGCCAAAAAAATTTGCTGCGGGATTTGCCAAAGAAGCAAACGAAAGAGGAGAAAAGCACATCAAAGATGGTTATCTTCGCAGGAAGCGCATGAAAGAAGAATAAATGGCGTTCGATCGGAGAATAATGACTGCATTTTTTAAGTTTTATTGTATTTAGGAGTGGAAAATGGGTTTTTCGGTTGGAAATGCCCTAACAACGACTGTCAAAATACTATGACCAACAAAAATCCTTTTCACATTATTATGGAAGATAAATATTGTGTGACATACAGTTTTTGGATCCGTTTCTTTTGCTCTTCTGATGGTGGTGGTGGGACATAAGATGCAGAATCAATAATTTCCTGTTGAACAAACACATTAAGCATGAACAACTTGAACTACCAATCGTATAGAACGACTGTAATAGTTACAGAAATAGAACTAGGAAGAAGATGAATACGATGAAGACCAAAATCACAGCACAACCTGCAGTTTTGTCAGAGCATCTTCGATATTGCCCCTGGATGAATAACATTGGGGAAAAAATCAAATTGACAACTCGTTGCAATCATGAATGAAGTTAAAAAGAAATGAAACAGAAGTATTTTGAAGTTCACTTTTGTGTTCTGGTTTTTGTTGAAGAAATAACAAGATCCCCACTCTTGTTAATACGATTCTTTTCCTGTGATTTTTTTAAAGGAAATTGTCCGTCAGTCAACCCAGAATGTGGAGATGAAGGCACTGCTTCTACCTTGTATCAAAAACTAAACCAAACACAGAATACAAGTTTGGTCAATTAACCGTTTGAAGTATTCTCTCCCTGACTCTTTCACCTAACCAATGAGCTTTCTGGACATTGAAACGCATGTCAACCTTAGTATTCACTGCAAAGAGGAAATAGAAAGCTAGTAAAGAGACTAAAAGGCATTTGCTGAGAACTTAAAATTTGCAAGCTCCATCAGTCACGTAAAAGATAATAAATCGTCATTGTCAGCGCCATCTGCAGCAGTAGCAATTATGTCATTCCAACTATTTAGACTTCAAAGAATGTAAAGTTTTGATCTTCAAAGGCCATTAACATTTCTATCTTCTGCCTTCATAGATGCGTCCTCTTTTTCTTACTTCAAGTACAAAACCATCTGAAAACTCTTTCATTCACAATTTAAATAGAAATTATCCACGCACTTTCTTTAATAGTCATTCCTCGCTTTATTCTACCTACTTACCGTACACCCAGAAAAAATTACCATGGGAAAGGCAAAGAAAAAATGCAAACTAATGGAACTAATTCAAGTTCTACTTATCAAAGTAAGAACAATTCTACACGTATTGCCACAAAAAGCTTCCTGCTTATTCAGGCGATGTGTAAACACTGCCAAGTAGAACGGAATGCTGGTTGCAAAAAATTTAATTTGATTCAATTGCAATCACTACCAACTAGAACGGTACACTAAAGGTTGCAAAAAATTTAATTTGACTCAATTGCAATCATGGTATCATGACAAGTACATCAACTAACAAATAAATCACTTGGAAGAAAGTACAGTGGAAAATTTTAGCAAGCAAATCATATGGAAAATGTACAGGAGCGAGAAGAGTGATGCTTTACAGAAATATGACGTTACAGGAAATCTACATCTTATTAGCAGTGAACAAGGGCCACCATTAGAAGTGACAATCAACTTTTTCAATTTCAATGGTTTTGTTTCAGTTTTGATGGCCTCAAAATAAATTTCTGTTGAAACCGATTAGAAATTAGTTAATATTTTCAGTGACAGTTGGCAGTAAATTTTCAAACAAAACTAAAAAATTTCAATAAAAACTCATCCTTTCACTGTAACTTTACTGATACTCTCAAGCAATCATCAAAACTCTACTAGAATTCTATTGAAGAGATCCTAACAAATCTCATGCATTTTAACTTGTAACCCAATCAGATAATCCTCTTTGCTCAATTCCTTATATATATTTAAACAATATTTAGCAGCAAGAAAGTAACTGACCCCAAAAATGAAACTAAATTTGAAACCCATTAAAATGCTGAAATTGAAACCATAGTGATTAGAATCAAAACCAAAACCAAAATCAAGTTTTAAAAGCTTGCTGACAACAACATTCCATTATAACAAAATCATTAGATGATTGGAAAACCTTTATTAACATTCTGACCACCAGGTCCGCCACTTCTTGCAAAATTAACTGTGACGTGATCTGCAGAATCATAGAAATGAAAATGTAAGAAAAACATGAAGTGTTACCTAGCGCACTCACAAGTATGGTCCTGTGAACATATCGTGAAAGCGTTCATTCACAACAGAATGCTTTTTCTCTATGTCATAATGCTCAACAGATTGACAAAGCAATATAAAAACAAAATAGCAGTTATTTGGAATCATGAAAAATCAAATCTTTTAAGAGTCCTGAAGCAATGAAATAACCTAAACTGATTTGAGATTTGCATATGCAGTCTGAATGCATTTTGGTTTCCCCTAATGCACAAATTAAGCCACTCAGCAATTTTTCGAAACAAGTGGCAATGCTAGCATTGCTGGTGCTTGCTTTGCACCTTGAATATCAGGTTTTTTACATTTAGACTAAAGTGCTCCGAGCCAATATACAGATATTTGGTTGAATTAAACAATGAATCACTCTCATGCATGGCCCTGTTGCCAAAATGACAATAATTTCTCCTTGAAACTCCAGGTTACTAAATAGCATATGATCACGAATTGGTTTAGATTTGATTTTCAGTATCTGAATTTTCAAAAAAAAAAAAACTGTAATTGAATTCTGAATTTAAACTATATGAAAGTTTTGTAGGTTCAGCCTAAACTTCCTGATCCTCGAAAATGTAATAGCAAAAAGTTAATATAACTAAGTTTATTTAGTTTTGCTCTGGAATCCACAATGCCATATATATATATATATATATATATATATATATATATCAAACATAAATAACTCTTTCCTTTTTACTCTTCCTCTGGAATTATCTTTGATCCCCAAAATCATATTTCTAAAAAGTACCAACCCTTAATTCAAGTTATGATGTGTTTAGCCAACTAGATTTGTCTTCCCATGAGTAGGTCACTATCTGAGCATCAATTAATAAGTCCAACATATTAAAACAAGTAAGAGTATTGTGTTTAGACCCACGTTAGACAATTAAAAAATATATAATGATGTAAGGAAATCAAGTAGCTAACTCTCTCCAATAAGTTCATGCTTATGAGTTAAAAAAGGATTTGACCATTCATGTGTCAAGCCCAACTTTGGCGCTTTTAATTCACACAGTCACACTACCAAATAAGTGGAATAAAAGCAAAAGATTTGTTAAGGATCCAATGGTTTGTGGTCCTATGAATCTAACGAGCATCTATCATGGTCGAGTAAAGCTTAAGAAAAATGGCTCTCATACAGGAATCATGTGGTTGAATAAGCACTTCGTGCATGATTGTCAATGATGATAAAAATTTCTATTTAAGAGAGAGTGATGGTCCATATGTAGAACTCTCACATGAGGGTAGTGAAAACACCTGAGAATATTAAATTTAATCTATATCAAATAATTAAAAACTATATTAGTGTAGGAATACCAAATGAATGATCCTCCCATAGAGTTAAACTTTTGAGTTGAAAACTAATTTGACAATTAGAGTAATATAGGCTAGCTTTGGTTCCCTTTGATTCACACTCTCAAAGCAAATATTTGGCCGGGATTGAATGTTTCATGCCTTTTGTGGCTCTCATAGTTATACGAGCTTCTACCATAGTCAATTCAGAAGTAGATGACTCATACAAGTGTTAAGAAATGGAGCTTATTCCACTCAATAAATTTTCAAATATTGAATTTGAAAATCTTTAAAAAAGTTATGTATAAAATTTGGATAGATCTAAATAAATTTATTGGGATCAAATCTAAATTCAAAGTCTGTTGCCAAGATTTGTGATTAAACTTGAGCAACTTTCAAGTTTAAATTCAATCAAAGTATAATCCAAAATTGCATATAATCAAGGCCTTAATATCTCAATAAATTGGTTGAAGCAACTACCAACATGCTTATAAAAGGATATCAAATTGATGGCCAAAGGATAAGGTAGGCACTTCCTAATGTAGCTAACAACAATGTTTGAGGTTATCAGTTATTTCTTGACAATAACGAGATGGTCACAAAGGAAGTTGACAAAGGAGATATCATACATTGGAGCTTGGCTGGTGAAAAATCTTAGCGGTAGCTAGATGAACACGCGAATATAGTTAGCAATGGAACTTAGTGAAGAGAGTTGGTCGATAGTGACCAACTGTTTGAGATAGTCAACTAAGTTGCTATGAGAACAAAAAATCTCAGAGGGAATCTATGATGGTGATGGTGCTTAAAGTCAAAAGATAGTTGAGGAAGCTTGTATATAATAAGGAGGTGTGATAGCTTGGCGATTCCTAAAATGGCTAGGCACAAGTAGTAAGGCACTTGTAAGGTTGTGTGAATCAATGGAAGACAAAAGTAAGGCCGTACACACCAATGGTCAAATCACTTCAAACAAAAGCTTAGGATCAATCATTCAATATTTCTATACAAACATATTTTAAACCATCCGATGTAAGACTAAACTCAATACTCCTATGGGTCTTAATAGCATGCACCATGTAGTTGAATAAACTTTTGGTGCACAATTCTTAATTACACAGAAAAGTTCCCATTTATGAGGGAATGATTGTTGATTCTAACGTAAGGGAGATTGTGATGCGAGACTGTTGGGTTTAGCTATACATCAAATAGTTGAAAAATATGCCAACGTAAAAATAATCAATGAGTTCTCTCACATAGGATTAAGATTTTTAATTTAAAGTAGGCAACTAGTCATGAACACTAATTTATCAAGACCAATTTTGATCTACATTTGATTCGTACTATCTAAGAAGTCAGATCAAATTAAAAAGTTAAGTTGTAATCAAATTTTCATACGATTTGCAACTCTCAAAAGCATGGTGAGCTTCTACAATGATCAGAAGGTTCGAGATAATAGAATATAACTCCCATGCAAACAACACGTGATTAAGTGCTCTTAGTGCATGATTCTCAAAGACTTGGAAATGCTTTCATTTCAGGACTGACACACAAAACTCTAGCATGACACAGAGATTGTGAAGGCATGCAAGAGTGCTTAATTTACTCACAGATAGGATAGTTGAAAAATAAAGTGATGTAGAAATACTAAGGGGTTGGTCATTTCGAATAAGATCAAGATTTTTGGTTTAAAAAGGTTCAACATTGGTCCCTCTTCCTACATTGTTTTCAGTACTTTGAAAGTGAGTGCAAGCACAAGATCTACTTACCATTCACAGCCATAAAAGCTGGACTAACTATTTGTAGCTCCTTCACAGTTCAAAAATCTCATGCTGCATATATTCTTTACAACTGAGATAGAAGCCGTTTCCATCCATAGAACTTTATCTTATTCATCCCCTCCATTTAGGACTAATTATCAGTTATCACCCTTGATATATCATCAAAAAATTATCTTGATCAGGCACGAACCTTGAGGCAAAATCAAGTTGGGAGCTTCAAAAATTAAAATTGAGATCATCTGAACTCTGATTTCTGCAAACTTACAGTCGAACTGAGCGTCTCGGAAACACGAACCCAACAACACCAAAATCGACCCAATCCGAGCCCAAATGAGTCTAAATCAAAGACTCGAAGCACTTTTGGAAGGATCAAACCACAATTTGGGTTACCAAACGGTCTCCAATCGTGACATGCTTATAGTCGAATCGAGCGGCTCGATAAGATGAATCCAACAAGCCCAAGATCATCAAATTCTGATATCATTAAGACAGCCAAAGGTCCATTGAATGGTGCATGATCGTAGGAATCAAGATTGGTCGTCCATATGAACCACTCCCAATTTACCCTTGATCTTCCATTTATTTATAAGTCATGTCACTCAATAATTCTATAAATAGAATCCAATTTCCTCTTGAAAGAGTGAGGAAGCCAAGAGACAAGAAACAAGAGAAGGAAGAAAGCTCCAACCACCTAGCTCCTCTTCGACCATGGCCGGAGTTCTACCACACCTCCGTCGGAGTTCTGTCGCACCATCGTCGGACCACCAAGGGAAGCCGGAGTTCTGTCGAATCACCAATAGACCATCAAAGGATGTCGAAATGCCACCTGAAGCCGGAGTGCCCCCTGACGCTGAAGTGCCACTGCCGGACCACCGCCTGACACCAGAGTGCTGCCAGACCACCACCTGACGTTGGAGTGACACTGGACTTTTACGAAATTTTCAGTTGACATTTGTAATCTGGTCGTCTTCAACGACGAGTCAGACCATTATACTTTGCTCAAATTCTAGTGGAATCATTTTCAACTAGGCTAGGCCCTGTGATTTTTTCCCTTTCCCGGGTTTTTTACGTAAAAAATATTGTGTTCCCTGTGTGTGAGCTGGATATCCATGCAATGCTAAGACTTAGAATTATAACTCTATCGCCGCGTATATTCTAGCCCGCAACAACCCTTTTTCAGTATAGATATCCGAAACCATTTATTAGACACATGGAGATGCATAGGCGGAGGGAGGGGGGGCAAGGGGGGGAACGTGCCCCCCTAAAAAAAAAGCTTAGAACCTATTAGCTTTTATTTCATTCATTACAGGTTGTTTCCATTTCAAGCCTTCAATCCACCTTTTATTCGGACATGTAATGCGTCAGCCATAGAGAGAGACAAATGGGATGAAGTATTGAAAGAGATAGGGAGAGGAATGACTTTTAAAAGAAATTTTTACGCTGAGTTGCAATGTTCTTTAATTAATTATTATTTAAAATATTTAACTTTTTAAATATGATTTTATTAAAAAAATTATTCTTACTTAACTATTCATCATCTAATAATAATGATTAAATATTAAATTACCACATAATTATTAAATTATTTCTACACTGCCAATGATCTAATCAATTATTGTGAATGATTTTGCTTTTCCTAGTTCTTTTTGTGTAATGAAAATGCTTCGACCGCCACACATTCATGACAATGCACTCAACTAAATATATATTGTGTAGTATTGATTTAGCTAAAGCTAAAACTGAAAGCCTAAATGGGCTTATAGTTGATTGTTTTAGTGACTTAATAGAGCAACAAATTCGCCAACGAGAAAATTTGCTATAATTTTTGTAATTCTTCCTTTTAAAGTTATTTATTAATCCAAAGAAGCCACCAATATTATTTTTTGGACATATGACTTTTACTCCTCTCTCGCGACTCACTAGTCACAATTTCGAGCACACGGCTATCGATAGGCCCCCCTGAACAAAATTTCTGGCTCCGCCACTGTGGAGATGCGAGATCAAAAATATCATAGGCGTCAACAAGAGGCATAAACATGGTATCCACTAGTCCGATTACAGGTTAGAATTAAGATCAGAAAAAAACTTGAATGCAAGAAAAGAAGACATGATTGAGTCTATTGCACAACTGACCTAGGGTTACCTTTGGTGCAGTCTCGGAGCCGGCGTAGCTAGCCCGCTCCTCGGCTTCCTGCAAAACCTGCTGCATCATCGAGAGGCGAGCAGACACCTTATGGCCTCCCTCGCCTGACTCCGAAGCAACGCAGCGGATTCGGCCGTGCGAAATCTCGGCTGGCAACGGAGGCAATCTAAGGATTATACGGCCGATTCTCGGTATCGGGGAGGCGAGGAAGAAACCTCGCAGGAGGAAGCTGCTTCTTATGCATGCCATGTCCGCGAGATTTTGTGGTGCGAGCGCAGAGTTGGAGACAGAAAAAAAGCGAGGGAGTTCTGTCGCGAGGAAGATCGATTAGCTGAGACGTTCGAAGAGGTTGGCTGAGTGATTCGATCCACTCATATGGATTGCATAGCGGACTAGCGGTCCAGCGAAGCGCTTGAGACCTTTGATTTTCGCCTCGCTCGCTGCATAGAAAATGTGCCTCTATATATATATATATAAACTTAATTTTTCTTTTTTCTTTTAATTTATTATGTTAATTTTGGTAATATATATTTCTTATATTTGACATGGCCCGAAAATCTGACTCGAATCCAACCCAAAAATTTTCGGTTCGGGTCAATCCGAACCAAAACCAGGTCGGGTTCGGGTTAAGGATTTTGACCCATTTGTAAAATCGGATCGGGCTCGAGTTGATCCGGAAACCCGAAATCAACCTGGTTTGACCCGTTTTTAATTAATTTAGTAGAATTTTAAAAGATCATTATGGAATAAGTAAATGCTATTTCCAAAAAATAATAAATAATATTGCTAAAATTGAATTAAGCTTGTTTTATTTTAAATTGATTTAAGTAAATCTTACATTAATTCAATTAAGGTTTAAATAAATCGAATTAAATAAAAAAATTAGTAAAACATGCCCAAAATGAGTCGGGTTCAGGTTGACCCATACCCTAAGCGGGCCGGGTTCGGGTCGGGTCGAACAGTGTAGGATCTGTTCCGGGTTGGACTTGAAGCCGACCCGTGACTCGATTTTGACAGTCAACTCTTGGTGATTGATGAGCTAAAGAATGACTTGAGACTTTAACTCGATTATTTCTAGATTGACATGAAGCAAGTGGGGATAACTGAGTGTACCCTCGATGAGCTAAAGATCCATATCCCAGCGTCTTTACTTCCAAGTTTCCTTGGTTATTTTTAGGAGTAATTGTTACGTCAGGACATTGAACGTGTTTAAAGACGAATAAAAAAATAGAATATCGAGTGATACCGCGCTTGGTGCCGAGCACGGTATCACTCGGTATGCTCGGTATTCTGTCCGGTCGTAATAAAATTTTTATTTTTAGGGCTTGTCTGTCTGTATGATTTTGAAAATCAGATCAAATTTATTGATAGAGTGGTTCAGTCCAACCTAAAAATTGTTTTATTAAAGAAAAAACAATAACTAATCAGAATCGATGGATGAAATAATGTAGTTTAATATCTAATTCAATTTTCCAAACGTTGCTTACAAGCCCCCTCGTTTTGTAAATTCTTTATTATTCTTAAAACCCTCTCCTCAACGAACAATTATTAGGTCCTTCGACTGGACGTAGAGCTACGTCCGGTCTGGGCTAAAATCGCGCCAAAAAACGAGAAATACCGAGCAATACCAAACAATAACGAGGAGTACCATCATGTGAAGACCCAATACCGAGCTATACCGAGCAATACCGAGTTTTTCCTAGAAAAAACTCGGTATTGCTCGGTATAATTCGGTATTTGTCTTCACAAAGCGGTATTCCTCGTTATTACCAAATAATACCTAGCAATATCGAGCAAATACCGAGTTTTTTGGCAGGATTTTAGTGCCGACCGGACGTTCCTCTACGTCCGGTCGGAGGACCTAATAATTGTTCTCAACTAGCCTCTTTTGACTCTTCGACTTTCTGCTTCCGCATCCTGTACCATGCCGAACATCGATGAAGGTCGGTATGATCTCACTGGTCAGTGATCATTTTGGTCTCATGGCAAACGAAATAATTGTATGAATGATTTATTATATGCTTTGGCATTGGTCTCGAACAACATTATTTGCGTGATATTATTATTGTGTTAGTATTTCATAAGTAGTTTATGTATCTTGTTATCGGAGTTGGAGTTTCATTCAAATTCCTTAATGATTTATTGACTGCTTAAAGGTGTATATTATATAAAATTTATTAGTTGTTCAATATAAATATATAAAACTTCAATCCCTTATAGCTCCCACTACACAATACATCATAACTCTCAACAGTCATTAGATCTTCTCTAATTCACACATTTCAAATATATTAAAAGAAATCGCATTTTCAAATATAGTAAATAGTATCAGACTTATCACAGAATTTCACAAAATACCCTGATAGTATCAAAACAAATAGAATTTTGGGGTAAACCAACACATAAATTTTCACATTTTCAAAGCACAACCAAATTATCACACATTGTTGAAAGCTACATTTTAAAGCATTTATACGCTACAATAATATTTATCAATGTCAAAATACATGAATTAGCATAAAATTAAAACTACTTGTGGAAGTTCATAAATAATATATTTTGGGCATATGTGTGTTTTGGTCAACCTAGTGTGTTCCAATGCATCTTTTGGTCAATTTCCACAAGATGCATTTGAAAACCCCATAATCAAATTTGGAAGAATTGTCAATTTATTATTTTTAGAATATACCATATCTATAAATCATCAATATAAACAACATAAACAAAATCTAAAGAAGAACCTGAAAATCTTTATCAGTATCACTACTCACGATCTTGACCCTTTCCTTAACCTGAAATCATTAAAATCCACATAATAACCTCAAAAGCTCAGCAGTAATCTAAAACTCATTAAAGCTTTCAATATAATGACTAAAGAATAAATATGAAATGCTCAATCTAATATAATCAATAGCTGACATGACTAAATATTATCAATAAAACTCAAAATGACTAATAATAAAAGTAGGGAATCATTACAATGAATATAAAAATCAATAATTAGTATAAAATTTAGTAAATTACTAAAGGAATATATCTTATATATTCATATACATTATATGTTTATGTATTATCAATATATCTAATATTGTTAATGATATTAATGTATCTATCAATGTTCTTAATACTATCAATGTATGCATATGCAACATTGTATGATTTAGCAAGACAAGATATCTAACTTTCAACGTAGTGTTTTCAACATATTTTACCCCAACTGATTTCTAATTGTTCATCATTCATATCAATTATCATTGTTCCATTTAATCAACTATCATTACAGATGAATTCATTAAATCAATAAAGAGTTGATACTATATGCCCGTCGACGTAAGTGGTCATCTGTTATAAGCTATAACTGGGATAAAACCACCACCATCTTTAAAGAAAAACATGTTGACCCACCCTCCTTCGCAGGGTATTATGTTTTAACTATTAACTAACTTTATAGTGTTAACAGTTAGCCTTTTTTTGCTTATGTAAATGTCACAACCAAAATACAGTAAGAAATAATCAATTCTATTTACTAAAAAAAAATTATAATTGATGAAAACTAAAATGAGATTTGAGTTACTTACAACAAATAGAAGAAATCTCTGAATAAAATTGACGAATGAAAAAGTCCCGAACAACCCTGTCCATCTTCTTCAACAAGGCATGACATTGAAATTTAGATTTTCATTTAAAAAGTATTTAAAAAAAATTGAATTATCACATGCATGGTCCAGTGACAAAAGCTGTAAATATTTAAAAGTTTTGCATCCTTTAAATTTTAATTTTGTTTTGAGGGTTAGGATGCTTGAAATGCATCCAAATTGATATGGTTGACCCAGAAATATGCCTAATCAATATGCAACTTACTGATCAAGAATCCAATGCCATTTTATAGAGTTTTGATGGATTTGAAATTTTCCCATAAATTAATTTTGGACCTAGGGCTATTTGGGTTTAATGGAAATTGACTTCGTGTTTTACTAGCGTTAGGCTCGATAATGATTGAGTCAAGCATGCATAAAATATTTCACTAATTAGAGAACTGTGATAGTTAAAAGAATTGAGCCAATGATAAGGCAAAAAAGACCCAAGTCACCCAACTCATTTATAAGTCTTTACACAAGATGTTTGATGAGCTATGAGTGTTGCCATAAGTAATTCATAAAAGTTTTCCTTAAATGTTGATATCATCAGCAGGTTAATTGTCAAAAAATAAATTTCTTATGTTTAAAGTTCACATAGATTCGGGATGCTCCTATTCTCGTAATTAAATATGACAATGAGAATAAAATACTATTTTGAGAGATAGACAAATTGTTCTACAATGAATTCTAATAAAAAAATAGAGTTTTAGAGACCATTCACTTTCAAAAAAAAAAAAAAAAAGGAATAGCGCACAACTTAGAAAGATAAAAAAGTTATTCAAAAATAGTAATTAAAGATAAAAGTGAGGTATTTGAAAAGTCTCCATTTATGTTATCAAATAAAACAACAACAATATCATATCACCTCAGAAGGTCGTCGGCTAAGTAGGGAAAGAAAAGTTCTAAACACATAGAAATCATCACAAAGACAATCAACTAGTGAAAATTCGACTTCTTATAGTTAAAATATTCATATTAAATTATACAATAATATACAAAAAATTACACAGTGAGAATATCGTATAAAACATATTTTTATCTATAACTTATTATAGAACTCTTGAAATTAAAATTAGAAATAGGTGTTTAGAAGCTTGCCTTGTGCTTTACAAAATCCTCAATTAGCCTAACGGATGATACCCAAGCTTCGACCTTTGAATCCCTCACTCTTCTTTCTCCTCTTCCTCACCTTCCCTTCTCTAGCAAGTGAAGGGTTGAGTGAGAGTTTATAATGGATTAAGTTATTTTACATTTAAAAAATATATATTATTTTAGGCAGCACCGCCATGCTCAAATAGAATATTTCATATCTCTACGAATTCTTTAACTCGAAAGTTGAGTGCTCAACAGCACCACCCAGTGCCGCATCGCTCCCCCTAATTCATTCTCCCAAATAGAGATGACAATGTCGCGGCACCTCCTCTCTTGGCATTGTAGTGCACATTAGACATTTCCACTCATGTTTTCTCTCCTCCATTTTAATTCAAATTCTATCTCATGTAATTGAGACAACACATGATTGATATTTCCAAGCTAAATCAGGTTTAGGCGAAAATTCATATATGATTAAATTAATTACCTTGGTTTTGAAATAGCGGATGTTATAACATATACTAAGGTCGTTGGCTAAATGGAGAAAGTTGTCACGACCCAACCCGACCGGGACGGATCCTGCTCGCATCGGGTCGCAGCGGCCAGACTGAACGAAACTGACTGAACTGATTCCAGGATCTGGCTTTGGAATTTGTTTTAGAACTTTCTTCCAAACATACAGACAAAAACAGACGCACACAGAGCTACTATAAACATCAAATGCAGCGGAACAGATCATCTATCTTCTTCCTCAAAAGAATCATATACAAATACAACTCGTGGCTTTTAGACAGAAAGAAAGACAGAATAGAAAAGTCATGACTGCACAAAAATCAAAAGAGCAAAATACCTATAACAAATCAGACTCTGAACTTCTAATTCTGGACTTCCTTCCCTTTCCCAGAACCTGAAAACCACGCAGAAAATAAGGATGAGCTATAACAGCTCAGCAAGACATCAAACCTCCAATCAAAATTCTCAAAGTCCACATCAAACACATCAGACAGAAATCCGTACAGAAATCGGAACAGAATCGTATATCAAATCAGAACAGAATCAGAATCGTACAGATCAGATCAAATCAGAGCAGAATCAGAATCAGATCATATCAGAACAGAACAAAAATACATCACATCAGAACTGACAGAACGTACATAAATCAAAAATCAGATTACATCATATCAGATCAGAAGTCATATCAGAACAGACATAATCGTATAGAAATCATAAATGCATAATAAATCAGAACAGATATTTCAGAACAAATCTTCCTCCCAGATTTCAGAACTTTCCCTTATATCTCCCTTGTGCATACAGCATCAGAACTTCCCCTTATGGCTCCCTTGTGCATACAGCACCAGAACTTCCCCTTATAGCTCCCAATTGTGCTCGTAGCACCAGAATAGAATAGATATACAGAATTTCAGAACTTCACAAAACTTCTCAGAACTTCCCCTTATAGCTCCCTTATGCTTACAGCACCTTCCCCTTATGGCTCCCAAAAGCATACAAAATAATAACATGTCATTTCAGAACAAATCCGGACAACTTCAAAATTCATACGAAAATCCGGCTGCATAATGGCAGTATACGGAATTTACACAAAATTTTCTAAAAATCACAAATTATCACAGAATGCTCACAGCAATAATATAAGACTTTTATTCTACTGCCACAACATTTTTAGATATTGTCAAAAATTGCAGTCGAAAAAAAATACTGCGAAATCAAAAATACCCGGTCAAAATTCTCCATAAAATAATCAAAATGTGCACACTCGGCACCCCAGAAACATATCAAAAGTTACGCGGTAAAAACTAAACCAATCGGAAAATACGGACGAAATTCGCTAACAAAAACGAAATCCGGACAGAAAAGTCGTTCAAATTGCACCGTTCTGAAAATTGAGAAAGGTGGAATGTGCCCGAAAATCAACTTTTCCAAATTTGCCCTCGAGCTTCTCTCTCCTCAAAAAGATATTTTTATATTTTTATGATTTTCTTTCTCTTTAAAACGACTGATTTCAGCTTTAAATTACTCTGATCGGCCCGGCCGATCGCACGATCGTCCTGGACGATCTGAACAAATCCACATCGGCCTGGGACGATTTCTCAGGATGATAATTAATTTCCAGGATGATTTGCTCTCTGACTTGTGCCATGAACTGATCGTCCCGGGACGATCCCAGATCGGCCCGGACGATCCCTACAAAAAATCATTCCTGTAACTTCTGTACAGAATCTGGAGCAGAATTTACACTAATCGTCCCGAGACGATCCAGATCGGCCCGGACGATCCTGAAGCAGATTTTGATGTTACAATCTCCCCAACTTCAGAAAAATGTCGTCCTCGACATTGCCCAAACAAAACTCAGTCAAAACAAGTACGGGTGCGACTTCCTCATGTCCGACTCTTTCTCCCAAGTCGCTTCCCGTGCAGTTCGGTGCTTCCACTGCACCTTAACCATCGGAATCTCTTTATTTCTCAACTTGCTCACGTCGTGAGCTAGAATCAACTCAGGTTCTTCCTTATAACTCAAATTTTCCTGAATCTCAATCTCATCAGCAGACACTTTCTTCCCAGAGTCAGATATCCACTTTCTCAAAGTAGATACGTGGAACATATTATGCACATCGAACATCTGATCAGATAGCAACAGTCTATAAGCAGATTTTCTAATCTTTTTAAGAATTTCAAAAGGTCGTCCGGTATATTGGACCTTGAACTAGACTGAAAACTGTTATTATAAGCAAACTCTATCAGAGGAATGTGATCCTCCCAGCTTCCTCCAAAATCCAAAACATAAAGCCTCAACAGATCTTCCAGTACCTGAATAGTCCTCTCAGACTGTCCGTCAGTCTACGGGTGAAAAGCTATACTGAAATGCAACTTCGTACCCAAACCTTCCTGAATACCCTTCCAAAGTATGGAAGTAAACTGTCCATCTCGATCAGAAACAATTACCTTAGGCACACCGTGTAATCTGACAATCTCTTTCACATATAATTGTGCCAATCGATCCACCGGATCGGTCTGCCTGATTGGAAGAAAATGAGCAGACTTCGTCAATCGATCCACAATCACCCAAATAGCGTCGTGCCCTTGCCTTGATCGAGGAAAATCCATAGCAAAATCCATCGTTACCTCCTCCCACTTCCACTCGGGGATAGGAAACGACTGCAAAAGTCCTCTTGGTCGCTGATGCTCTGCCTTCACCAACTGACAGGCTTCGCATCGAGCAACAAAATCTGACACATCCTTTTTCATTCCCGGCCACCAGAATAAACTCTTCATATCTCCGTACATCTTACCACTTCCCGGATGTACAGTATAGCCTGAATGATGAGATTCATACAGAATTTTTCTCCTCAGATCTCCAAACACAGGAATCCACAACCTGTTCTTGCAGAAAATAATACCAGAATCAGAAATTCAAAGTTCAGGCTTCTTACCAGATTCAATCTGAGCAATCAACGTCAAATAATCAGAATCTAACTTCTGGGCTTCCTGAATCCTTTCTTACAAAGAAGACTGAATACTCAACTGAGCCAAAACTCCAAAATTTGAACTACTCGAGGAAATCACCTCCAACTGCAAACGCTCAATATCACGAAGTAGAAAATCATCAGAAGTAAGCTGAATACTTGATAGTCCAGAATATTTCCTGCTCAGAGCATCTGCTACCACATTAGCCTTACCAGGCTGATACTGAATAGTCAGATCGTAGTCTTTGATCAACTCAAGCCACCTCCTTTGCCTCAAATTCAGATCCTTCTGAGTGAAAATATACTTCAAACTCTTGTGATCCGTGAAAATCTCACATCTGACGCCATACAGATAATGACGCCAAATCTTCAAGGCAAAAACAACTGCAGCCAATTCCAAATCATGTGTCGATTAATTCTTCTCATGTGGTTTCAACTGTCTCGAGGCATAAGCAATTACCCATCCATTCTGATGCAACACACATCCCAAACCTTTCAGTGAAGCATCACTGAACACCTGAAATCCTTCCGTACCTGACGGAAGTGCTAACACTGGAGCTGAAGTCAGACAATCCTTCAACCTCTGAAAACTAGCCTCACACTCCGGTGTCCAAACAAAAGCTACTGACTTCTGAGTCAGTCTCGTCAAAGGCGTAGCAATCTGAGAAAAGCCTTTCACAAACTTCCGGTAATATCCAGCCATGCCTAAGAAACTACGTACCTCAAATACCGTAGTAGGCCTTAGCCAACCAGCAACAGCCTGAATCTTTTGGGGATCAACAGAAATACCTTCACCGCTAACCACATGCCCCAAAAATGAAATGCTCTTCAGCCAGAATTCACACTTGGAGAACTTAGCATACAACTGATGCCGTCTCAGAGTCTCCAACACAATGCTCAAATGTCTGGCATGATCATTCTCAGAAGCATCTTCGAAAACATAGAAGAACCAGAAAGCTGGTCAAAAAAGTCAACAATCCGTGGTAAGGGATACTTCTTCTTGATCGTGACTTTATTCAAATCTCTGTAGTCAACACACATACGGAGTGTTCCGTCCTTCTTCTTCACAAACAAAATAGGTGCTCCCAGGAAGAAACACTAGGACAAACAAATCCTCTATCCACCAACTCCTGAAGCTGAACTTTCAACTCAAAAAATTCTTTCGGTGCCATCCTATACGGAGCTTTTGATATCGGAGCTGTACCCGAAAAAATATCAATAGAGAACTCCACATCTCTATCCGGAGGTAAACCAACCAACTCCTCAGGAAATACATCTGCAAACTCCCGTACCACTTGGATATCTGAAACAGAACTCACCTCCAGGTTCATATCCCGCACCGAAGCCAAAAATACTGGATAACCCTTCTTTCACATTCTTCTTACTTCCAATACAGAAATCAGGCAAGAGAGAACACCTCGTAAGCCTTGGAATACACATCTCTCTCCTGACATAAGCAAGCTCATTTGTTTCTTCGAACAGTCAATCTGGGCCTCATACAGACTTAGCCAATCCATGTCCAAAATCACATCATACGGAGAAATCGGCAACAAAATCAGTCTTGATTTCCACTTATTGCCAGCAATCTCAATCTCACAAAAACAAAACTTCCGAGCAATCAAATTACTTCCAGCCGGCAAAATCATAGAAAGAGAAACCGGCAACAAAAACGAAGGCATCTGAATTCGGTCAAAATAATGCTCGGAAAGAAACGAGTGACTGACTCCAGAATCAAACAAAACATGACAGGGCTGATCAGAAATATGAATCGTACCTATCACCACATCCGGAGCATCTCGAGCCTCCTGTTGACTCAGACTGTATACTCGTGGCTAAACTGGAGCTGGAGCTGAAGCTACAGAACTACTCGGCTCTCTCTGACTAGCAGTAGGTGGTCTTCGTGGTACAGAACTCGAACCACCACCTCTACCAGAAGATCCCTCAGTCCGTGGAGGAACAGTCCTCGGTCTTCCTGCTGAACTGGCAGGTCTAACAAAGCTCTCAGATTGAAACTCAGATCGTCGATCAAACCCAGCCTGTTGACACTCTGCAATCCGATGTCCTGGCTGACCACATCTAAAGCACTGACCAGTCATCCTATAACACTGGCCAAAATGTCGTCGTCCACAGCTCTGGCACACAGGTGCCCCACTAACAGATCCAGAGCTGGTCGTACTGGTTGTAGCAGTACCAGACTGTCCACTCCTCCTGGTGTCTCCAGAACCATAAACAAATCTCCTCTTGCCAGAGGAACTACTGCTCGAATCACCCCCAAACCTCTTCCTACTCGCAGTCCACCGCTGTTGAGTAGCCATCAGGTCGTTCTCTATCAAACGAGCTCGCTCCACAAGCTCAAAAAAATCAGAAATATGAAAAGGTACCAGGGGCTGCCTCAGACTATCTCGTAGTCCCCTCAGAAAATGATAGCACTTCTCAGTAGAAGTACTTACCAGCTGCGGAGCATACCGGGCTAAGGCAGTAAACTCTGTCTCGTACTGCATCACCGTCTTGCTCCCCTGAACAAGTCTCAGAAAACTCTCCTACATCTGCTGCACGGCAGATGGGGGAACAAACCAAGCTCGGAATACCTCAGTAAATTCTTCCCAAGAAATCAGGGAGTTCAATCTACCCTGAAACTTTGCTTCCTGCTGGCCTACCCACCAGTGCTCTGCTTCCCCATCTAACAGGAAAACAGCCAACGGTACTTTCCTGTCTGACGGACACTGCATGCCGTCAAAAGTCTTTTCCAACCTCCTCAGTCACTCCTCAGCTGCTCTGGGCTCAACAGCGCCCTCAAATCTCGGTGGCTTCAATCTCAGAAACATCTGCAAATGTCTATCAATATCCTCAGATCGAACAGTAGAGGCTCTACTGTGAGTCTCACTCATCATCTGAGCAACCAAAGTAGCAAACTGGGAAAGAGTATCTGCACCAACCATTGGGGTCACTGGGGTAATACAGCCCACTGATGCTGCCTGACTGGCACTCTGACCGTCTGTCATATCAGGGTCTGGTAGATCCATACAGAAAATCCAGAAAATCCAGAAAACTAATCACAAAAACAACACAATAAAAATCCGGACAAACCAAAACTACCCCAGACAGACTCAGATCACATCCTATAGCTCTGTCTTACAATTCAACCAAATTCCAAAACCTGGCTCTGATACCACTAAAGTTTGTCACGACCCAACCCGACCGGGACGGATCCCGCTCGCATCGGGTCGCGGCGGCCAGACTGAACGAAACTGACTGAACTGATTCCAAGATCTGGCTTTGGAATTTATTTCAGAACTTTCTTCCAAATATACAGACAAAAACAGACGCACACAGAGCTACTATAAACATCAAATGCAGCAGAACATATCATCTATCTTCTTCCTCAAAAGAATCATATACAAATACAGCTCATGGCTTTTAGACAGAAAGAACGACAGAATAGAAAAATCATGACTGTACAAAAATCAAAAGAGCAAAATACCTATAACAAATCAGACTCTGAACTTCTAACCCTTTCCCAGAACCTGAAAACCACATAGAAAACAAGGATGAGCTATAACAGCTCAGCAAGACATCAAACCTCCAATCAAAATCCTCAGAGTCCACTTCAAACACATCAGATAGAAATCCGTACAGAAATCGGAACATAATCGTATATCAAATCAGAACAGAATCAGAATCATACAGATCAGATCAAATCAAATCAGAATCAGAATCAGATCATATCAGAACAAAACAGAAATACATCACATCAGAACTGACAGAACGTACATAAATCAGAAATCAGATTACATCATATCAGATCAGAAGTCATATCAGAACAGACAGAATCGTATATAAATCATAAATGCATAATAAATCAGAACAGATATTTCAGAACAGATCTTCCTCCCAGATTTCAGAACTTCCCCTTATATCTCCCTTGTGCATACAGCATCGGAACTTCCCCTTATGGCTCCCTTGTGCATACAGCACCAGAACTTCCCCTTATAGCTCCCAATTGTGCTCGTAGCACCAGAATAGAACAAATATACAGAATTTCAGAACTTCACAGAACTTCTCAGAACTTCCCCTTATAGCTCTCTTATGCTTACAGCACCTTCCCCTTATGGCTCCCAAAAGCATACAAAATCATAACATGTCATTTCAGAACAAATCCGGACAATTTCAAAATTCATACGAAAATCCGGCTGCATAACGCCAGTATACGGAATTTACACAAAATTTCCTAAAAATCACAAATTACCAAATTATCACAGAATGCTCACAGAAATAATATAAGACTTTTATTCTACTGCCACAACATTTTTAGACATTGTCAAAAATTGCAGTCGAAAGAAAACACCGCGGAATCAAAAATACTTGGTCAAAATTCTCCATAAAATAATCAAAATGTGCACACTCGGCACCCAAGAAACATATCAAAAGTTACGCGGTAAAAACTAAACCAATCGGAAAATACGGACGAAATTCGCTAACAAAAACGAAATCCGGACAGAAAGTCGTTCAAATTGCACCGTTCTGAAAATTGAGAAAGGCGGAATGTGCCTTACCTTGCGTACAACACTTTCTTGAACAATCTTGTCGGACGAAAATGGCCCGGCGTCGCCCGAAAATCAACTTTTCCAAATTTGCCCTCGAGCTTCTCTCTCCTCAAAAAGATATTTTTATATTTTTTTATGATTTTCTCTCTCTTCAAAACGACTGATTTCAGCTTTAAATTACTCTGATCGGCCCGGCAGATCGCACGATCGTCCTGAACGATCTGAACAAATCCACATCGGCCTGGGACGATTTCTCAGGACGATAATTAATTTCCAGGACGATTTACTCTCTGACTTGTGCCATGAACTGATCGTCCCGGGACGATCCCAGATCGGCCCGGACGATCCCTACAGGAAATCATTCCTGTAACTTATGTACAGAATCTGGAGCAGAATTTACACTAATCGTCCCGGGACGATCCAGATCGGCCCGGACGATCCTGGAGCAGATTTTGATGTTACAAAAGTAAAGTTCAAAGGCTGTATAGCTGATTTCATCCATTGAGGATGTTGAGAAAATTATTCACCTTAAGATAGATTACTGATCCCTACTTTAGATTTTAATTTAGCTATCAGTGAGGGTGTTTTTGGAGTTTTGCTTGATTTAGATTGACAGAAATATAATTTTATGAAGATTTAGAAATTTTTATTGTTTGATTTTTTTTATACTGTAGAATTGAATATTTAATAACATTGACAAGAAAAACATAAAATTTCACTAGGTGATTTAATTCATGCAATATTTCAAGTATTTTTATGAGTATGATGATATATTTAGAAATTACCACAATATAGTAAATATTTAAAATAATGTTATCATGTTAAATGTTTCTCGTACATATTGAATATGCGGATGCTCCATGTTTATGTGATGAAATTAATATGTTATATTTATATGTCAGAGGGTATGTGGAGGAGGGAAAAAAAGGAGTAGATACAAGTGGTGATTGTTTTATCTTCTATGCGATATATGTAGAGTTATAATATTCTTTGCACACATATAATTTCTTCATTTGTCCTGAATAAATGTGTGATGAACTGGTGGAAGTGAAGTTATAAGGAAAATCAAGCTATATGTAATTCATCCATCTACTCTGAATAGATACGAGATGAACAAGTAGAAGTATAAATACATGTTGAGTTAGAAGGGGAATCAAACTAATATGATTAAGTAGATGTATAAGTAGACGTAAATGTATAAAGAAGTTTTGGGAATTACACTATATATGAATAAACATCATATTTTTATTTAAATGTTACATATTGTGTTTTATTATGTATTTTGTTTTGATATCATGTTTATATTAAAATGAAGTTCATGTTGTTGATATGTACAAGTTCAAGAAATATTTATGTTGTTGGCTTTGACATATTAATATTGCTGACACAATTATATTGTTGTTATCATCTTAGTGATATAACCTTAAGCAAATACTATATTATTTTAATTGAAATTTGGAAAACTTCCTTTTAGATAAGATTTAATCTTGCACAATTTAATTTAAAAGATAAATATTTAATTCTTTAATAAGTTGGTGTAGCTTACTAAGCAAATGGTTGTTCATTATACCTTGTTTATATTTCATTTCATGAAAGCATAAGGCCTCATCTGAGTAAAAAATGGTTAATATAGTTAAAGTTCAAAATGTGGGTAATTTTTTGTTATAGATATTGTTGCGAGCTAGAATATACGCGGCGATAGAGTTAGAGTTCTATGTCATCGGATATCCAGCTCACACACAGAGAACACAATATTTTTACGTGGAAAACCTTGGAAAGGAAAAAAACCACAGGGTCTGGCCCAGTTAAAAATGATTCCATTAGAATTCGAGTAGATTACATCGGGCTGACTCGTCCTTGATGATGATCATATTATAAATGTCAACTTTAAAGTTGAAATCTAGTGGCAAACATGGATGATAGTTTGACATCATTTGGAGGTCTGACAGAAGTTCGACGTGACTTAGAAATTCAGGCGTTAATTATTAGTCTGGTGAAACTCCGATGTCACTTGGTGGTTAGGCAGAACTCCGGGCCTCAGGTGGTGGTCCGAAAAAACTCCGGGCCTCAGGTGGTGGTCCGATAAAACTCCATGCCTCAGGTGGTGGTATGGCGAAACTTCAGGCCTCAAGTGGTGGTCTGGCAGAAGTTCGGGCCTCAGGCGGTGGATAAGTAGAACTCTGGGCATTAGGTAGTGGTCAAACACAACTCCGAGCATCAGGTGGTAGTCCTACGAAACTCTGGGCCTCAAGCGGTGGTTCGGCGGAACTCAAGGCTTCATGCGGAGGTCCAGCACAACTCGATCAGGGCCTCAGGCGGTAGTCCGGCAAAGCTTAGGGCCTCAAGCGATGATCCGGCAGAGCTCATGGTCTCAGGTGGTGGTTCGCCGGAGCTCATGGCCTCAGGCGGTGGTACGGCGGAGCCATAGGCCTCAGGTGGTCAAGGAGGCAAGAGCGAACTCCGATCTCTCTCTTTTCTCCTTAGGCTTATGTTGAAATAGATACTACTTAGTTTTGAATGTTTGATATTCTTGCTACTTGTATGTTTTTTTATGGTTCCAAATATTATTGATTTGATTATTATTTCTCCTAACTCATTTTGGAAGAATTATTTTGCTCTTGTGTATACTAACATTTCAGGAAAATCATACTCCGGATTATTAAAGACTTCAAATCAAGATCAATTTATTATTTATTGTGATTGAAGTATGTATTTTTCATTTTATTGAGTCGTGATTGTAATTAAGTAACTGAGAACACACACACTAGGGAAAAGTTTTAAATTTATATTTTTAAACTGATTGTATTGTATGATATCACTTCGTATGGGACGATCTGATCAGTTATTTTTCCCTAACGAGCAATGAAACAAATAGAAATGAAATTATTTTTTCTAAGTATGGTTTGTTTGGGACGATCCAAGTTTTGTACAAGGATGAACGTCTCAGGTTCGTTCTCAAGAACTAATCATACGGGATGATCCCACCTTCGTATAGGGACGAACGTCTCGGTTTCGTTCACATACAAAAAAAAAATTTCTAAGTCCTGATCGTACGGGATGATCTTAGTTTTTGTACAGGGACAAACACATCTATTTTGTTCTCGAACGAGGATCGTACGGGATGATCTTAATTTTCGTGCAGGGACGAACGCCTCTATTTTGTTCTCCCATAATTTTTTTTTCAAAGACTGGATCAGACAGGACGATTCCCTTTTTATACCAGGACGAACGTCTCGAGTCTATTCTTACTCATTTCATTTTGATGTTTTGTACATACGAAAATTAAAATTTATAATTGTTCATCCCGGACGAACTTAGTTCGTACCGGACGATGATCAGGTACGAAATGATTTCATACCGATTCACAATAGGTTTGTACACAACAATATTTGAAATGTTTGTACTGTACGATCATGTACGCTATAAATTGAAAATTTTAATTTTATGGACGATTTTTGTGTCTTCTTTATAAAATGTCCACTAAAACTGATGTGAGAGAGTATTTTCTACGTGATTTTTAAGGGCAATTGAAGGAGAGAGCGTGAGCGAGTATTTGAGAGAGATTTTCTTGCAAGTGGAGTGTAAAGGGTTCACAATGTTACTCAAAGGTAAGGATCTCCTAGTAATTGTGATTATCACTATTCCTCTTGTCTTTCTAGATTGCTCGTGAGATGATCTTTGGATAAGATTCGATTCTCTGTCGATACTTGGGAAGTGTGAAAGGACGAAGGTTCTCTACCGACACTTGGAGAGTGTGAAAGGATGAGACTTCTCTGCCTACACTTGGAGAGTGTGAACAGCCGACGGTACTCTGCCTACACTTGGAGGGTGTGAAAGGATGAATGTTCTCTGCCTATACTTGGAGAGTGTGAATAGCCGACGGTACTCTGCCGACACTTAGAGAATGTGAAAGGACAAAGGTTCTCTATCGACACTTGGAGAGTGTGAAAGGACGAATGTTCTCTGCCTATACTTGGAGAGTGTGAAATGATGAAGGTTCTCTACCTACACTTGGAGAGTGTGAACAGCCGACGGTACTCTACCTATACTTGGAGGGTGTGAAAGGATGAAGATTCTCTGCCTACACTTGGAGGGTGTGAAAGGACGACAGTTCTTTGCCGAACCGGGGATTGGGGGAAGAGAGTTTTTGTAAAGTCTTCTTTGCCTTGCTGTGGGGGCAAAATGAGAAACACTTTTGGTAATAGTGTAATACATGAAGAGGGAGTATTCAGGGAGTAGATATAGATCGTGCTTGACCGAACCACTATAAATTATTGTGTTATTTAAATTATGTATTTTATTTACTGCAAATTATTTTTCCATGGTTGAAAACTTTTATTTTAAAAACTTTAATTAACTTACTTTGTGAATCAACAGGTTTCACTGTTAAAATTCAAGAGAGTTTTTAAAGTACAAATTCATCCCCCTCTTGGTTAGCCTTGGGATACTAGCTTAGGTTTAACAACCTAATAAAGATTCAACAAGAATCAACAGCTTATGGCCCCCTTTCCAAGAGGATTGAGGGGTATATTTATAGAATTTCTAGAGTGGCATGACTCATAAATAGGAGAAAGATCAAGGATAAATGGAGAGTGGTTTGGATGGATGGCCGATGTCGAATCCCTTGATTATGGTCTGTTCGTCAAACATTTGAAGGTCTTAATGATGTAAGAATTCCGTGATCTTGGGCTCGTTTGATTCATCTCATCGAGCCGATCAATTCAACTGTAAGTATGTCACGTTGGAAACCATTTGGTAATCCAAGTTGTGATTTGAAATCTCAAATAGCGCTTCGGGCCCTTTATTTGAACTCATTTGGGCTCGGTTTGAGTCAAATTTAGTGTCATTGGGCTTGTATTTCCGAGATGTTCAGTTTGACTATAAGTTTGCTGAAATTGGAGTTCAGATGGTCCTAATTTTAATGGTGGAAGTTTCCTACCTGATTTTGCCTCGAGATTCGTGCCCGACCATGTTAATTTTTGATGATGTATCAGATATATTCTTTTGACAATCCAATTATTTGTATATGTGGGGTGTTATGGTGAGAAAATTTATATTGAATTATTGTACTTGATTATTTGGATGATATGAAAATATATTGAATGATATTTTATATGTTTATGTTACTCTAATTGGATGTTTTTTTGGCTCTAAATGCTGATTATTGATGAGATAAATCAGATTTAAGGATAATCATCCCAGTTAGATCTTGGTTTGTGACATATACATTAGTGTATAATTTACTTATCATTTGTTTGTCTAAATTTTAATTATAAATAACTTATAAAAAATATCTTATAAAAATAAGGTGTATGAGATTTTACTTCTTCAATAATTTTGATATTATTTGGTGCTTGGGATGGAAATAAACCACGACAATAAATCAAATAATAAAGTAAAAATAGCGGAAAGTAAATGACAACATGATTTGGCGTGGAAAAATTCGAAATTGGGAAAAAATCACGGAGCCACACCACACAAAGAAATCCACTATGAAAATTGGGGAGAAATAAGTATATATCTCTCTTCGTTCTCACTCTCTCATTGCTTTTCTTCTCTTACTCTCTCATTGCTTCTCTTCTCTCTTACATTGTTCTCACACTCAAAACACAAGAGAAAGTCAAGTTGGACGCAACCCTTCAGAAAAATGAGAAAGAAAACAATCAAGTTCGCCTTGTAGTGCTGCGACGCCAAATTGGAGCGCTGTGGCGCTCAAGGCTCTATCATCATGTTGCAGCAACCTTCAAACCCGTAGTGCTTCTACGTCATACATCATTGGAACAATGAATCTAGAGCGTTGTGGCGCTCTGCTCTCTGTCGATTAGCGCTGGAGTGCTCGGGTACACATCACCGAGGTGTTGTACGAAAAAAAAAAATTGCAACCCAAGCACAGGGTAAGCCCCTCGCACCCCCAATGAGCACGATAATTTGAACTGAGGTCCGTGACAACATAACAACCCAATCGATGACCACAATGAGATTTCACACACAGCTAACATTTGGTGATAAAATATAATAACTTTAGGAAAACAAATTATAATGAAAATAATTTACATTATTTATTTTTTTCTTAAATTAAATAAAAAATTATCATTTATATAAGATAAAATTTTTAATCTTTATATACATGCAAGAAGAAAATACTGATGCCTAGAATAAAATTATGTAAGAGTTAATATGAGAGAATACGCTAAATTTAAATTTAAGATAAATTATTTGAATGAGAATTATCAATCTTCTTAGAGCACAAAATACCATAAAATAAAATTTATCAAATAATATGATCGTATAAACATATTTATTTTTTAATTTTAATATATTTTTATAAACTATACATTGATAATTTTATTATCAAATTATCAGACTAATGTGTAATACTTTATTATACTTAAAAATATATTTAGCCTTTTTTATCTATTATTTTTAATCTCTAAATCTCTTAATCAAAATTCTATTCAAACATAATTAATATGAGATATTATGAGTTACTATTTTTAAATTCACATTAAAAAATAAATCTTTTCATATATAAAATAAATTTTAAAAATTGATGATACTGAATTATTATAAATACAAGTTATTTTCAATAATGAAATTGTATTATAATTATAAATAAATAAAAATTTAAAATCAACCCATTAAATTTTACTCGTTTGCACTTAATGCTCCCAATTAATAATTATATTATTATTAAAGTCAAAATAAAATAGATATATCTGCTCAATTATAATTATCATGTAATAAATATCGTAAGGTTCCCGACCCTTTTTATATTTGCCAGAAAAGGAACCCGCAGCAGGACTTCTTCCACCTCCTCCAGACCTCTTTGGAGGGAGGGTGACTTTCCTTCAGTTTTGTGATATTACTCTTTCCTCTCTTTCGATCAGGGTTCTTCTTCCTCGCGGGCACCGTCGTGATGCACAGATCCGGAGCGCTGATGGCGTGGAACGTATTTAAGTTTTGTACGGCCCTTCGTGGCCTTGGTTCAGTGATGATTCTGATGGTCCTCGGCATCGTCGGCGTGACCTACTACGCCGTCGTGGTCAGCAACTACGGTCCGGCTCTATTTACCGCCGGAGGCTTCGGTTCTCTAACAGCCCTCGTGGTTCTAGTGCTCTTCCATGGCCTGGTCTGATGAATTCCTAAATCCTTCACTTGTTTCTTGTTTTTTTTTTTGTTTGGTCACATTGATTTCATTTCGGAATTTCGGAGTGGCCATCGTTTATTCAATTTTTCATCTGGCCTTTTGCTTGTGGTTTTAAGTTCATCTATATAAGTGGAACCTAAAGGAGCTCACCTGACTCATTTCAATTTTTGTAACTGTACTGATTCAATTCTTTAGTTTCTGCGTTGTCTGAATTTTACGAAGGAATATTAAACAACTTTCCAAGAATTTTCATTCTAGAACAGCTGGTAATTCTGACTTTATGGAGTAAAATACAGATAGGAGAAAGAAAAGGCATGGTAGGTTGGAATTTATTTGCTTTTGCTTTAATGGAGTGCTGCTGTTGGCTTTGCAGTTGGTAATGCTATTGTGG
Source organism: Dendrobium nobile (assembly GCA_022539455.1). Lineage (NCBI taxonomy): Eukaryota > Viridiplantae > Streptophyta > Magnoliopsida > Asparagales > Orchidaceae > Dendrobium > Dendrobium nobile. The sequence goes on from CM039736.1 coordinate 8,766,374, forward strand.
AGTTACTTTTCTGTTGTCCTTACGGATCCTGGCAGTGTTCCACCTAATTGGAGACCTTCTGTGGATGAGGAGGTGGGAGAAGGTGCCCCATTGTCTGCCTCAGACTTCAACAACCCTATTTTAACTATGCACCAATCTACATTAATTTCAGACCCTGGAGATCCAAGGATTAGGTTTTGTCGGAAGTGTAACCAATTTAAGCCACCACGGTGTCATCACTGTTCTGTCTGTGAGATCTCTAACTTTAATAAGACAAAATCATCCCTCCATTGTTTATATTTGTCGTCCCGCACTCTCATTATTTATTTGTTTCTCTAAGTTGATTCATGATTCTGTTATCAGGTGGAAGATGTGTTCTGAAGATGGATCACCACTGTGTGTGGGTTGTCAATTGTGTTGGATCATTAAATTATAAGTTCTTTCTTCTCTTTCTAGTAAGTTATTTGAATTTGATGTATGATTGCTGTTTTCAAATTTCTATCATGTTATCTCCTATATTTTATGTGTAAGTAATAAATTTGATCATTAATTCACTTCCTTTGTCACTAATTCTGACCCTTTTGATTAAATTTTAGTATATGTTAGTGTTAAAAAACAGGAATTGGACGTGGAGATTTTGTTATGAGGTTCTGTTTAAATGAAGTTATTAGAAGGAACTTCTAATGAAGCGTTCATTGCCTAATATACTGCCTGATATACACTTCCTTTTTTTTTTTTTAAATGAAAATGGGTCTCTACTCTTTAACTAGTTATATAAACTAGCTTCATAGAAACTTTACTACATCTATTGATTGTCAATCATAAAGTGATGGCCATTAGGATTAATTTTGTTTTTCATATGACTTTCTGAAGATTAATGCACAATAGAATACATTATAACTTACTTTGTTTGTTCAATTCTTTTTTGGTTTTTAGTAAACAAATTACTAGTGATGTTATTGCATTACACCAAATATTATCACATAAAATCGCCCAAGAAACAAGACTACATTTTTGCTACATAACATCTGTAATACACATGAGATCTGCTTTGAAAAATTAAAGAGTCCATATGGTAGTTAGGCTTTTGAATTTAAGTTAGCATATCTTATGTCAGCTTCTCTCTTTTTTGGTGGGCTTAAACTAGTTATTTTGAAAAGTTTTATATACTTAGTTACCTATTCTTTTTTATGAGTTTGAACATTTACGTACATTAAAAAAAAAGAAAAGAGTTTAGTATGAACCAATTGGTTTGGCCTGTTCCAGTGGCCTAGCCTTTAAAGAAACTTGTTAAACTGCAATTGGCATATGCCTTTTTTTGCATGTTCTTTACTCTCTATTTCCAATGCTTATTCCCTCATCTTCCTGATTCTGCACTACTTAATGCATTAATCCTGATTGAGATAGTTCATATACCTATAAAAAATCCGTGATGGAGATTGGGGATAGCTTAGTGATAGTTTTTAGGGATAATTGTGCGAAATAATATGCCTTTAGGGTTTCTACTTGAATTGTTGAAACCTTTCAAGACTCACCAATATTGTGGTTTCTTGGAGGTTCAATTAAGTTAAGAGTTTGGATGATAGTTTTTCCTTCTTGCTTTCTATTTTTTCTTACTGTTTTTCATCCTTATTCTACTTCGAGTTCTCTTGTCCTTTTTCCCCTAGCTTAGAAAAAACTCAAAGAATCACCTTTTAAGCTAGATAGAGAAATTAGAGAGATAGGGCTTCTACAAGAATAATTGTGGGTGAGAGATAGCGAGAGGAACAACTAATTGATTATTTTGAGAGAGAATATGAGGATGTTGGCCTAGAGAGTTTGAGAGAGCTGATTTGAAGAATAATTGAAATTCCATCCAATGGACATAAAAATTGATCACACATTAATTACAAAAAAGTCTTTTTTAGAATTAAAATAAAACTAAAAGTAATACTTAACTCTTACTAAAACTAGTTCAAGCATGATTTGTGGACATCCCCTTGTTATAGGCCTGATAATAAGATAACGTCTAACTAGAAAGCTGCTTTTTCTAATTTTCCTTTACACAATCCTTTTTTTCCAAAACCTAAATAAAATATTAATTTAATGAGGGTTGGTCAACCACCTATTAAAATGTTATTATTTTAATGACAAGGTTGGCCACATAAAAGTAGGGGAGTGAACGGTGGGTTTTGATCTCGTTTGTGCTCTTTATGTATCTTGTTGTACTATGCAATTTTCATATAATTGGCCATGTAATTTTTTGTGTTACATGATCTACTCATGTCCAAATAAGTTGCATCTACCTAAGTTGGTCTCCCTCTTTAGGCTTGGTCTACCCATATGAATTTGTGTGGTCATTTTATATTCATTTGGCATTACTTAAATTGGGTTATGGCGAACCTCTTTTAGCAAAGACACCTTGGTGCATACTTGGACTTGGCTAATTAAATTAGCCAAGCCTGCTGTAGGGAGAGCCATTTGTACCATATATTATTATATTTTTGTTGCTCTTCATTTCTAGGAATTGAAATTGTACATGATACATTTACAACATTGCCATCCCTTCATTCATTAAATCTAATAATTTTTTAGTGTTTGTGGGTATGGATAAAAGGAAGAATAAAAAAAAATGACACCAAGATGACAAAAAACTTGATAACAAGTGGATGTAATTTCAACAAAACCAGAGAACGACACAAGAAATTTAGGAAAACGAACACAAGATTTTTTTTTATTGAAAGAACTAAGAAGAAAATCACAAGATATAGTTGGATCTTCAATTGGAGAGTAAGATCCAGCTCTCCCAAATCTCTAGCCGTCAGCTAGAGCCCACTCAATTTAAGCAAAACTAATTCCAGCAATATGAAGCATAATTTGAAATCACCCCATAATTAGCCTTAAATATGCTCTCTTAATTCTTCCCTCCCAAATCAGTCCCCTTTCCATGAATATTTTTCTCTCATATTTGAGTTCAAATTAGATCTCTTTCCCTAATTAATTATTTTCAAATTATAATTAAAACTTTCTTAAACAATTCTCTTGCAATTGTAATTAAAACTTTGCTAAACATTTCCCCCTCTCTCTTCTTGTCCGCTGCCTGCCCTAGTGGGGCCCATTAGCTTAGCCTTCGGTCCATAAATACTCTCATCCCAATGAGACGCCTTGTCCTCAAGGTGCATGTCTAACCACCATCTTTTAGAATTTTCCCGTAAGTTTGAGATATTCTTTTCGTTCACACAACATATCCGATGCATTCCTCCACTTCAACCATCCAACTTGAATTTAGCAAATATCATCCCCATCTATTTCACCATCACTTTGAACAATATATCCGAGATATTTAAAATGCGTACTCTTATTAATGACTTGATTGCCCAAAATCACAATCCCCACTAGATTTATTACTACTAAATTTACACTCCATATATTCGATTTTAGATCTACTCAAACGAAAACCTTTAGACTCTAAGGTTGACCATGTACATCCTCTTGCAAATGTCTAGTAAGAACATCCATGACGAGAGCAAAAAAATATGAACTTAAAGTTGATCCTTGATTTAATCCAATTGAAGTAGGAAAATACATGGTCAAACCACAAAATAAATATTACATGATGTATGATTATGAATTTTAGGGAAACCATTGACGTTAAAATATTGATACTGGTGATGACATAATTAAAAAGATTAAAAATATAAGCATATATTTTTAATGACAAAATAAATACCACGTTTTTTTTTCTAATCAATGCAGTGGACATGGATATTTTTTTTAATGACAAACATATTGTCTGGAGAGCAACAAATGAGATTTGCAAAATTGAAATTAATCAGGCAATGCTAAAATGTATTGATTGCTTATGGAGAAATAAAGTGAGATATTGGATAGAGAACTTAACTGCATGAGTTGAAATGTAGGAATTCATTAAAAAAGTTTTTTTTTTTTCGTATCTTGATTGATGTTTATGTACTGAAAATATGTTAAAATCCTATTCTACTTGTTATATATTCTCATAAAATTAAGTATGGTGTTTTACCTATGGATATTAAATATATTCTTTTGGGTAGACCGTGATTGTATTGTTTAGATGCAATTTACTCTGGGAAATCTAATACTAGGTGTTTAAGATAATTGGGAGAGTAGTTTTGAAACCTACTAAGCCTAAGAGTAGATTTGTGCATCTACAAAAGAATCTAGTGCTGCAAATGAACAAGAAAACTCTTTTCATTTTTCTGAATATACTTGCTTTTGAAAAAGAGATTGTAGAGGAAGAATTGATTTATGGTCTAATGGTTATTAAATTGAATGATATGCCTCAAAATATGAACATGTCTTAAGGATATTGAAGTGTTCTCTGATTTTAAAGATATTGTTATGATGTTCTTCCTAATAAATTGCACCATTAGGGATATATAATATGCCATTGATTCAATTCATTGATTATTATTGTCTAAGTTACCATAATACGAGATGAATTGAATACGATGATGTTAAGAAATAGTCTATCAATTTCATAAGAAAGAATTAATTTGAAAAAGTATGAGTTCTGTTGTTTTTGCTTTACTAAATCCTAAGAAAGGCGCGGGGAGGAATTGATTTATGGTCTTATGTGAATTGAAAGATGATATTGTACCTCAAAATGTGAGTATGCTTGAGGATATTAATTAATTGTTGTTTGATTTAAAAGATATATATTCTAATGATGTGATACAACCAAGAGTTAGCGAGAAATCAAGAAGAGTAATTGTTGAAAGCTTTCCAATATAAAGTTATCATTCACAACAAAGAAAGATTTTCAGAATTCTTAATTTTCGGCTTGCTTAGGAAAAGAAGAACACTTTAGATTAACCAAGACAATTCGATCAAACTTTAAAGACAAAGGTAAATTTTATGATTGCATAACAAAATCCACAATTTAATAATGAGAGGTTTCACCTTGAGGACCTTCTGACTCATTCACTCGTGGGGTTAGCGGAGGAAGATACCCCACACTAAACAAGAGATTACCACTAGGAAGAAGAAGCCTAAGATCTTCGTTGATGGAAAGGTAATCAGTGACGAATGGATTGGTGGACATCCCACAATCGACCATGATCCGATTGGGAGGTGCTCCTCAATTGCCGGTGCCAACATGAAGGTGATGCGATCAATGTAGCCTTCCACGGAATCGTCGACGTTCAAGTTCAAATCGAAAAAGGTAGATCGAAGAATGTCCGTCCTTCCTTGATTGTCATATATGAACCCAAGATCAACATCGGGATCGACCATGCATTAGTGGGCCGTGGGAAGAGAGATGTTTAACTTCCCTTCTTGCAAGAGAGCTCATGAGATTTTGGGGAATTCCAAGAGGGTGGACAAACAAGAGGGCCGGCCAAGTGTGGAGGGAATTAGGGTTTGTGGGGTCTAGGTTTGGGGTTATGGAAAGAGCATTAAATATGAAATTAATTTCAGATTTAATTAAACGAGGAGGGAAAAGAATTTCAAATTCAAATTCAAATATGGGTTAGGGGAATTAGGGTTATTAAATCCTCTTTAAAATTAATTACCAAGGAGGGTAATCAATTAAGAGAATTAAATTAGAGTGGAGGGAAGGATTAGAATTCAAATTTTGAATTCGAAAATTTGGAGCATGGGGAGGGCCGACGGCATAGAGAGAATAGGGGGGAGATTGGGAAGGGTTTAATAGTTTCCTAATGCACTCCTATTAATTAGGGATGAAATAGGAATGACCAATCTAATTTAAATTTAAATTAGATCCCAATTTATAAACTTTCCTAATTTAGCTTTCTTAGTTTATGAAAGTATTTGAAATTCGAAATTTGAATTTCAAATTATTTAGATCTTTCTGAAACCAATTAGGCTATTTTAGGTAGGTGTTAATGATGATTGATTTCATCATCCAAGGGGAAATGGGAAGAGGGGTGGCCGGCGGTGAGGCTAGGGCTAGCTAGGTCGATGGTTTGGAGGTGAAGGTGGGGTGGCCTTCGGCATGTGGATGGGGTGAGGGGTGGCCGGCGGCTTAGAGGGAGATTGGGGAAAAAAGGCCGGCTGGTGGAGGTGGGTTGGATTGGCCGATGGTGGTGGGAGGGAAAATAAGGTAGCCAGTGATAGGTAAAGGAAAACAAAGAAAATACTACGAATACTAACCGCGAGTCCCATAATCCACTGACGGCTGACGGGTGATGCAAGACCCTCTCCTAGGGTTTCTCCTCTCAAGAACTCACAAAGAGATCAACAAGGAAAAAAAATCTAAATTTCATTCATAATCATCATTCAATACACTAGAGGAGGCCACAATATATAGGCCTGGGGAAATAAAAATACAATGACTCATATGCCATTGGGGCTACAACTCAAACAGACTCAAAAGAAAGGGTACAATCAGAAATAATAATTAATACATAAAAGCATCAAAATAAAGATTAAGCATAAAAAATAAAGACTGTGGATCGTAGCCATCGATCTATAACTCCTGCGCTGATATACTCGTCGATAATGTTTGTCAATGTCCTCATCATCTAATAAATTACCATCACCTAAGGATAGCAATGCATCATTGATTTAATTCTTGGATTATTATTTTCTAACTTGACTTATTATAGGATGGATGTAATTGAACACGCTGAAGTTAAAAAATAAAGTGATTTTTTAAGAAAGGGTTTTTTAGAAACGAAGCATGAGTTCTTGTGTTATTTATGCATGTTGATGTATGTTTGTGGATGTTAATCAATTACTAAATTATCACGAAATATTGCTTTTTATAACCCCATTGGATGATATTTGAACCTGATGATGATTTAGTTTGTGAAAATTTTTAAAATTGCTTTGAGAAGTGATTATCATCAAGTGCATGGGTGGAGGGAGGGGGGGGGGGTATCAATGGGGGGCATATTAATAAGAAGGAGAATATTACAGGCTTACAAAAAAATCATTTTCTTCTGACAGCCCACTCAACCAAATCCATACTGTGTATATTCAGCTCCTCTCTCCACTTCCATGCTTAAGCATCCATTATGGTACAACCACTTGTCAGCTTTCATTTTATTTATTACATGATTTTTCCATTTCAAGTCTTCAATCCACCTTCTACCCGGACCATGCAGTGCTTCAACTGTAGAGAGAGAAAGACTAATGGGGTAAAATATTGAAAGAGAGGGAGGAATGACTTTTCATTGTGGACGCAATGATGAAAAGAGATTTTGACGCAGGGTTGTTGGGGAGGACTTAGCCAAAGGGGCCTAAAGTTGATTGTTTTAGTGGCTTAGTAGAGCAACAAGTTATTTTAGTGGCCTAATGAGGAAACATGCTCTAATTTTTTTTAATTCTTTCTTTTTTAAAGTTATTTATTAATACATAGAAGCCACCAACATCTTTTTCTGGACACATGAAAAGCATCAATGGTTCGTTTTCCCCTTTTCTCCTCTCTCGCGACTCACGACTCACGACTCACGCATGGCTTTTGTTTTCCCTTTCACTCTTCTCTTGCTCCCGAACGAAGACTGCCGTGCCAGATGTTTATGTCTTCTAAGTTCTAAGGTCCATCTTATTTGCATTATTAATTTTGATCTTACAGCTCCTCTTGGCTCCAATAATTAGACTTAAAATTGAACTATTTTAATATATTCTAACATTCCAAATGAGACGGAAAACGAAACTATTTTAGTTTAGACCCCCCCCCCCCCCCCCTCTTGCCCCTGAATGAAGACCGCCGTGCCAGATGTTTATGTCTTCTAAGCTCTAAGGTCCATCTTATTTGTATTATTAATTTTGATCTTACAGCTCCTCTTGGCTCCGATAATTAGACGGAAAATTGAACTATTTTAATCTATTCTAACATTCCAGATGAGACGGAAAACAAAACAATTTAATTTAGCCGCGCCCCCCCCCCCCAAATAAAATTTCTGCCTCCTTCATTGATCAAGTGTAAATGAGAGGGTGATGGATGGAAAAACAACATTTAAAACATCAATGTGGTTTATATTAATGGTTGACGGTGTTTTTTGGATTTCTAATATATTTGAGTATTTTTATGAGGATTATGAACTATGTTTTGTAATTTTTTATCAGTAAGTTTCTTATTAAGTACTTTGATGATATTTTGATAAATAACAAAACAAGAGATGATCATTTGTTGCTTCTTAAGAAATTTTTTGAAGCGCAGGTGAATAGTACAGTTATACTTGAATTTGAAGAAATGTTATTTTGTGATATAATCCATAATTTTTTTTAGAACTTGTTTTTCGTGATAATCTATTTGTTGATCATTATAAAATTGAAGTTATTAAAAATTGGCCACACCAACCAATTTTTATGAGATTTAAATTTTTAATGATTTGAACATTTTCTATAGACAATTCATTCACATATTTTATACTGTGATGACATTACAAAATGTCTTAAGGAAGAGGGTTTATATGGTCAAAATTTGCTAATTGAGCTTTTACTGGAATTAAGAAGGGACTTGAGAATGCAATAATGCATCAACACTTAGGTTGTCTGATTTTAATAAAATGTTTTGAGGTTTCATGTGAAGGATCTGGATGTTGGAGTGTTAAGTGAAGAGGGATATTAGATTACCTATTTTAGTGAGAAATTGAATTGAGACTAAGCAGAAGCATTAAAATTATGATATGAACTTTTATTTGTTGTTCAAGTGCTTCATTATTAGAGACACTACTTGCTGCTTAAAGAATGTTTTTATGTTGATCGCTAAGCTTTAAATATTTTGAGTTCTTAAAAAAATTTGGACATAGGCATGCAAAGCTGGTTGCATTTCTATAGGAAAATAATTTTGTCTTGAAACATTGCGATTTAGTTGAAAATAAGTCTTTTGATGCTTTAAGTTTGGTTGATGATATTTTACATACAATGAAGATTAAGGCGACTAATTTTGGTACATTAAAGATGAATACGCCACTTGTAAGTACTTTAGTGAGATATATTAGGACCTAGATAATAATTTGTCTATGCTTAATAAATGCTTCATGATTAATGATAGTTGTTTATTTAAGGGGTCACATCTTTACATACCTATTTCATCTTTCAGGGTTTTCTTGTATCTGTTTTTGGTTTTGCTACAAGGCATTTTTGTGGGTATCAGGCTATAGTCATAAATGAGAATAATTGTTATTGGGCTAGCTTGAAAATACATGTAGTTAATATTAACAATATAGAACTTGTGAAATAGTTTAAGGGGATAAAACTAATACTGACATCATTGCCTATTCCATATAAGCCATTGGAGGATCTTGGCATGAACTTCATGTTTGGACTATATAGGAAGGAAACACCAACAACAACTTTAAGGAAACAGATGCTATTTTGGTAATTCTGGATCATTTTTTCTAAAATGGCACATGTCAATCCCAGTGATAAAACTGCTGATGCTTCTCACATTGTTAAACTTTATTTAAATGAGGTAGTTATATTGTATGATTTGCTTAAAATCATTTTGTTTTTATAAAATGTAAATTCTAGGAATTGCTTTTGAAAAACTTTTTGAAAAAAGAAAATGCAATTAAAATTTTCAGCTACTCATTACCCACAACTTGATGGACAAATTGAGGTAGATAATAGAAGTTTAGGTGAACTATTGAGATATTTAATTTAAGAGATGCATCTAATTGGAATTTGATTTCGACTCTTTCTGAAATTGTATGCAATTCATCTATCAGAAAATTTACTAGCATGAGTCCAGTTGAAAGAGTTGAGAGTTTCAATTTAGAAATCCTATAAATCTTGTGAAACCTCATATATGAATTGCATGACGATATTAATTGAAAACTGACTATTAATTATAATATTTATAAATCTATTGCTTATGTGAATAAGACATATGAAATTTAAATCATGTGATAAGGTTATGATACATGCGAGTCTTGAAAAGTTTCCTACATGACCTTTTAAGAAATTAAATGCACGAAAGATGAGTTATTTAAAATCATGCAACACATTTGGTTTAACATTCCAAAAACTTCCGACACTAGTCAAAATTTTATTATATATGATATAATTTTATTTCATGAACTTGCAACAAATATTATGAATTTTTTCTCTCTTTCTATTCTTTCGGAAGCCAATCCCATGTAGTGGGATAGAAGCTTCTTGTTGTTTTTGTTATTGTTGTTTTATTCCTTCAGAAATCACATTCCAACAATGGCTTGAGGAAGAGAATCACCTAGTGTGGAGGAAGAACTTAAAAATCTTTTCCTATATTCTCCCTTATTTTTTCTTCTAGGGTTTCTAGGTTTGTTTATGCCCTTCAATCTAATGTTTATTCATCCATTAACAACATATGCTATTAATCATCCTTTCAAAATTCTAATCAATAAGCAATTAATGAGTATATTCATTCAAATTCCAAATTATTGAATGATGGTATAGTATATTCAAAGGATTATACATCCTGGTCATTTTGATTTAGACATGAATTGAAGATTATACTGTATAATTTGCATCATATTGTATGATTTATAGAATGATTTAATTGAATCGAATATTACTTAATTAATCTGATGGATTTAATTTGAAATTAATAGTTATCGTACTATACATCTGCAATGTGATCCAAAAACTGTTCAAATTAAATCAAACTTGATTTGGTTGATTGAATTTGAACTTCAGTAGATTTACAGCCCAATGTCCATCATGCAATACAAATACTTGTAGATTTTACAATGAAAAATACTTTTTTTTTGCTAAATTTAATTCTTAATTCTTAAGTGGGTGCGTGCAAGCAATCCTTAGCTTTATCAATAAATTTTTAATACATTTAAAATGTATTTAAGTTAATTATTATTTTGTGTGTAATCAAAATACTTATTGTATGTTTTAGCTAATAATCATTTTGAGCATGATTAAAATATTTACAGCATATTTTAGTTCATAATTGCTTAGTGTTCATCACTCCTTGGCTTGGAGTGTAAACGTGAACTTAAATAATTCTTTGTAATGGCATTAAAAATCTAGAGACTAAGCTTGGATTAAGTTGAAGCAACACTTTGCACTTGAGTTCTAATTAGTTTTTTGTATTAATTTTCAAGTCTAAAATAGCCTATCATGCTAAGTCATCATCACTGTTGTTACTAATATATGAGTAACCTATAACTTGTACGAACACATTATACTAGATGATACACCACACAAGATTTGTGACCATCAAAGCAAGAGTAAGCCACACATAAGTCATATGAGCTTATGGGGTCAACAACGATCTTCTTATATTTAAAGATGGCAAACTAATGTTGATGTGAAGGGATAAGGTATAAAAAAATCTTAAAATAGCTAGCCCCATTAGATGTGTTTTAATACTCCCATTAGTATATGCATTAATCAACAAATATTTCTCTCCCTTTTGACATTATTGAAAGAGTTAACACTTATTTGTTATTTTGTTGTAACCAACAAGTATATACTCCCCCTAAATAAATCAGAATAGTATGATTTGTTTTAAAAATAATCGATTTACATTTAAAATACTTATAAGCAAATCATGGCATAATTCAAAGTTCATTAAAATGTATACTAATTTAAAATATTATGAACTGTAGTGTAAATTACTAGAAGCATGTAATAAAAAATATATGCCATCTAATAGAGAAAATGCTAGATGTACATTGGATGAAGATTTTATACAATGAAAGTATGTATAAATCTAGTGGCATTGATTATGCAAAAATCAGTACGATACTGATGTAGACAAAGGGGGGGTCAACACTAGTCCAAAATAAATCATATTTTGACTTCCCTTGAGTCTAGTAGTTTTTCATATTTGAGCTAAACTTTTAGTTCATTTATGAGCTGGCTTTAGTTCAATTATTGAACTAAGGGTTAGCTCATTATGAGCTAGCATTTTAGTTCATTTATTATCTTTTATTAAAAGTACTTTTTATGCTTTTTATGTGGTAGTCTTTTGGGGTTCCAAAATAGGCTTTTGGAATCCCCAAATTGTGTGTTTAGTATTTCCATGAAAGACCCCTTGGTTTCCACCAAGGTTCTTTGTTTTTTGTGTTTGTCTCTTGGGAATCCATGGCTTGTATTTATTTGGGGCTGAATTCTAAGCAACAAAATTCAGTTGGGGTGCTGATTTTTTTGTGCTTTTCCTCTTGGGAGTCAAGCCAACTCCTGTTGGGTGTTTATCCCGTGAACATAATCCCTTGTGTTATGGCAGGCTGCTTGCTTGCCAAGGAGGTGATGCTTTGGTTCCATGAGCTTTCTCTTTGGTTCCTGTTCTGGTTTATGAGGGACTGATTTCCGTGAGCTTTGGGGGAAGTTTTTTATGTTTTAATATTGTGATGTTTAGGTTCTTGAGTCAAGTTAATGTAAGATGTCTTTTCATATTCTCATACCTATAAATATGAGATGCTATGTAATGTTTTATAGTAGTGAAAAGTGAAGTGAATGAAATTTGATTTTTGGAAAATCAGTTAACCTGCGGGTTGCTCGGAAATCCTGCGGGCTCTTTCCAACCTTCTTTTCTCATCCCCTCCGGAAATCCTGCCGGCTCTTTCCACCCTTTTTTCTCGGGCTTCTAATCTCTTTCGTCTCTCCGCAAGGCCACTCCACCTGTATCCTTTTTCTCTAGGTGCAGCAACTTTAGGGTGTCTGTCGTATCGTTTGTAAGTCGTCGTTGTAATTTTTATTTTTATTTGAAATATAAGAGTTTATTCTTCCCTATTGTTGTTGTTCGTTCATTTTCTCGTCCTTTTCTCAATTTTGTCAATAGAAGTCCGTCGTGTCTTTTGTGGGCGAAGGGTATAGGCTCCCTATATTTTTTGCCCGCATCAATTGGTATCAGAGCAAGTTAGGAAATCTTAGGATTGTGGTTTGTCATGTCTTGTTTGTCAAAGTCAAGTCTTGTCGTGAGTCTTATTTTGAGTCTAGTTTTTGTGAGTTCTTGTAATCTTTTATTCTCTAGAAAGAGTTTCTTTTTTGTGATCAAAAATTTGGGTCCCTCTCCCAAATTTTTGATTGCATCAGATACTTGATTAAAAGTAATATTCAATTAGAAATACAAATAGATATGAATTTCTTTCATTATTTTATGATTTAAATCACATTAACATGAGATAGAGCTTACGATAGTGCTTTCTATGCTACTAATCATTTAATATGCTTCTCACAATTTGATAGTGATTTATGATACCACTAGCGAATATTTTTTGTTTAAAATTAATTTTCACTCACTATTCATGATATTGATAAATCATCATATCATGATACCTATCATAGATAATCATTTTAAGTATATTGATCATGATATGAATTTGGGACTACACACTTGCATAATTTAAATATTTGTGCTTAAATATTTTAGAAATATTATATACTATTCATGTATAGAGTATTTAGGGGTGTCAATTTCGGGTCACGGGTCGGGTTCGGGTCGAACCCGAAACTGGCCCAACACTGTTCGGGTCAACCCGAACTCGACCCGTTTTTACAAACAGGTCGGTTTTCAGGACCCGAACCCGACCCGCTTCGGGTTCGGGTCAACCCGACACGACCCGAAATCGGGTGCCGGACATGGGCGCGGGTGCAGACCTAAATGGTTGGAGCGGGCCGACGCGAGCCGATGCGGCCATGCGGGGACGAGGTGACGCGAACCTGGATGGCTGCCTGGCTGGACGCGGCAAGCTGGGCTAGCCTGCACGCATCGGGACGCAGCGCCACACGACACACGCGGTGCGGACGGCGGACCTCGGGACATAGCGTGATAGCGCCACACGACTCACGCATCTCACGCGGAAAGCGGTCCTCGGGACACAACGCAGCAACGCCTGAACGCCGGTCACGCGGGGCGGCGGGGGTCAGCTGGTCAGGGCAGTCGGTCAGTCGGCCAGCCGGTCACGCTGGGCAGCGGTCACGCGGTATTCGGTCAGCGGTCAGGGCAGCGGGGCAGCCGAATAGCCGATCACGCTGTATTTGAGCAGGGGGCGGGATTTGAAAATTTTTAAATTAAACGGGTTAGCGGGTTGACCCGGCAACCCGTCGGGTCAACCCGAACCCGACCCGTTTTTCAAACGGGTCAATTTCTGGAACCCGAACCCGACCCGTTTTGAAATCGGGTCGGGTCCAACCCGGATTTTCCGGGTCGGGTCCGGGTCGGGTTTTCGTGTCGTGTCAAATATTGACACCCCTAAGAGTATTGATGTCAAATATTAATACTAATTATGGTGCATGGACAAACATAAAATGAAATCAATCATAGAGTCAAAACGCACTAAGATCAAAATCATTATGATAAAATCTAAATTCAGTTTTCTAAACTTGTGATGGCCTATTATGTTTCTACTCTCTAATTAGCTTGATGAAGATCTTTATATCAACTAAAGGCTAGTAGAGAATGTTCATTGGGTCAAACTAAGCTGTATGAGCATCATCATATCAATTATATATGTTTCCCTTGGTCTCCAAAATAGTTTCTAAATAATATTATAAAAAGAATTGAAATTATTAATGTATATGAAGATGAGAAGATCAAATTTAGCATACTTTCATGCAGGTAAAATATTTAAATAAAAATAAATTAATAATTCTAACAACTAAAGCTAAACTTTATCATTTTTCTGAAATCATAAGAGTTGATTTCAAAATGAAATGGGAACCAAGTATGCTAAAACAAGATTTAATATACATAATCTATGAGAAATGAATATGTATGCGTTATGTGATTGATTTATCTTTAATTAATGATTGGAATTCATAAATAGTTTATCCTTAGAATAGTATAATACATTTTATTGAAAATGTTCCATGCTCCTTAAAAAATAACCTATAAATATAATTAATAACTATTTGTAAAGGATAGTTTCTATGAGTTTATAATTATGAGATTGGAGTTATGATAAAGAAAATATATTTTATTTTATCTTTTTTTTTTTTTGAAAGTTATAAAAATTATAACATGCTAAACAATATATTTTGTCCAAAGCTTGAATTTATAAGCCGTACAAAATTTAATTTTCAAGAATGTTTTAGAGTACATGTTCTTACATTATATGAGTAGATCATTAAGGATTTAAGTTAGATTAATTTGATCTTGTACGATAAATTAAACTAACCAAGGACTAAATGTAAATCAAGGATGTTGGAAAATGGAAACATATCTCATTTGTTATATACCGTGTTTTTGAAGATTAGTGATTTGAAATATACATTTTTTATGGATTATCCTTCAGTTGTATATACTTTAGATCCTCAACTTATCTTCAATGATCTTTAAGACTTTCATGAAGACTTGACGATATAAATTTACTTTCTAGATTTTTTATCCTTTTACATTAGTAGCATTATAGATAGATAAATGCATGTGGAGGTGCAAAGTTGTGCCTTCAGCAATTCAGATGTATGCAAATGACGCCTTAAATTGTATGGATCTTCCATATGAGCATTCAGATGAAAACTTCTATATGAGCAATCATGAGCAGCATGAACTTAACTATCACAAGGAGTACATGCAATGTTAGGCAAAGCTTGCATAAATAAATTTACAACTCTAGATTTATTTTTGTTTATTGAATGAGTTTGCATATGAGATTTGTAATTTGACTGATGTGTGGTATGCATATAAGAATCAAAACAAATATTAATAGAAGCATGTGAAGTCTCATTTTATCTGTATCTCAAACTAGTATTTTCCCTTTCTAAATACCAAACTTGACCCATAAATCATAATTATCTGGTAGATTGGTCCAACCAGATCAGGAGGGACCGGCTCCTGTTATATAAAACTTTCAATAAAAAAAGTGTTCGTGTGTTCTATTCCTGATTTTCTTGTCGTTTGTTTTTTGAAATTGCTGAAATCAGATTTCAGTCAAAGCTTTCTCGAACTTTTGCATGCACTTCCTAACATTATCTTTATCATTAGATGATAATTCTTCATCTATAATTGTAATATTCTTTTCTAATGTATCAATCTTTACTTGTAGAGAATCATGAGTAGAGAATTGCTAGTAAACATTGAATCATTCATTCTTGAGATTATGCTAGCATTTTTTTTCCACATAACATGCTAATCATTGTATGAAGGTAATTTAAGTCATGATTGCATATAACAAACGAATTGGTAAATAATGAGTGATTCATTTGCAAGTCTGCTATATCATTTTTTAAATATGTAATTCTATTCAGTGAAGATAAATTATGATCAGTTACACAATCACATTCATTTTTCTTTTTGTTGATCCAAGTTGCAAGAGATTAGTTTATGTATATGGGTCATGTTTGAGTTATTTATTTTCTTTTTTGCTGAAAAGATATTTATTTATTAAATTATCAAATACAAGAAATAATTCTTTATAAGCGTATGAAATTTTCTTGTAAGTTAATTCATTTATCTTATCATTATTGCAATCTTATAGGAATTCTGTAATGGAGATGAGTACTTTTTCTTGTCTTTCTTCCAATTCATGAACAAAAACAACAATACCTTTGCAAAACTTCTTATTTTATTTCCCTTTACCTTTCTTTCTCCTAACAAACTTGTTTTGGAATTTCTCCAATGTTGAGCCTGGTGACATTGTCCATAAAGATTCCTTTTACATTAATAATGTTGTCGCATAACTTAGTTAAACCTTCATAACAAAATGAGAACTTGCATAATATCTTTATTTATTATGTAAATAGGCTTTTTTAGACATAGGACATATTATGCTACAATTTAAAATAATGTCATAATTTGTGATTAATGGATATTAAAAATTTAACACCTTTTTTTTTCTTTCCAAAATCAAGGCTCGGTTTACCAAACATAGGTTGTTAAAAAATATCTCAATCAAAAGACAATTGAATGTTGAGTAAAATAGGAGAGCCTTCACTCTAATATCACTTATAAGTCGAAGGCACTCCACAAGAGAGGGTGAATTGGACGTGAAGTAACATGTAAAGAATTTCTTCGAGATATTACCAACTCAAATCCTTTTTAATTAATATGGAATATAAAAGTTAAGTATCCAATCAATGAAACAAAGTAGTGTATCAAACAAATTAACATGTGGAAAATAATCATGGATAGTTGAATGTATTGATAAGATTGTTAATATTTTAAGTGCTTATGCTCCTCAAGTAGGTTTGGATATGAGTTCTAAATTAAATTTTTGGAATGATTTAGAAGAATTAATACAAAAGATACCTCTTGAAGAAAGAGTTTTTATTGGAGGAGATTTAAATGGACATGTTGGTAGAGAGGTAGATGATTTTAAAAGCATTCATGGTGGCCATGGATTTGGAACGACGAATGAAGGTGGCAAGACCATATTGGATTTTTGTTTAGCTTAGGATTTTTCAATTGCTAATATCTTATTTAAGAAAAGAAATGAGCATCTCATCACTTATAAAAATGGATATAGTACAATACAGATTGACTATTTTCTTATTAGAAAACTAAATCGTTTAGATTGCAAAGATTGTAAAGTTATTTCGAGTGAAAATTTATGTACCCAACATCGATTATTAGTTTTGGACGTTAAGATAAAGGGGCATAAAATAAAAAATAAAGTAAAACGATTTTCTAGGATTAGATGGAGGCATTTAAAGAATATTAACAAAAATATTTTTGGAAATAAGATCTTAAGATTTTGTCTGTGCATGGGGATGTTAATATTATGTGGGAAAAAGTGGCTAGTGATATTAAGAATATTGCAAAAGATATCCTTTGAGTATCAAAGGGAAAAGCTCCTAATAGTAAAAGTAGTTGGTGGTGGAATCCAAATGTGCAAGAAAAGATTAAAAATAAGAAGCTTTATTATAAAAATTGGTTTAATTTTAAAAATTCTGATAATTGGGAAATATATAAAGTGGCTCGTAAGGATGCTAAGAAAGCAATATGCGATGCAAAGACATTAGCTTTTAGTGATTTATATAATAGATTAGATACTAAAGAGGGAGAAAGATATATGTATAAGTTAGCCAAACAAAGAGTTAGGAGTAGTAAGGATTTAGTTCAAGTGAAGTGCATTAAAGATGAAGATCAAAAAATACTTTTCTTAGAAGATGATATTCAACAAAGATGGATGAGATATTTTGCTAAACTTTTTAATGAAGATTGTGAATATAAGATTGACTATAATGACCTTAGCACCCTAAATGAAAATAAAGATTTATGTTTTTGTCGGCGTATTAGTAAAACTGAAGTTAGAGAGGCTTTAAAGAAAATGAAGGGTGGAAAAGCTGTTGGATCTGATGATATTCCAATAGAGGTGTGGAAATGCTTAGGAGATGAAGGAATTTTATGGCTTACTAAACTTTTTAATACTATTTTGAAGACTAAAAAGATGCCAGATGAGTGGAGAATGAGCGTATTTCTATTTTTAAGAATAAAGGTGATGCACAAGATTGTGCAAATTATAGAGGTATTAAGTTAATGTGTCATACTTTAAAAATTTGGGAGCGAGTTATGGAGCATAGGTTGCGGCGTGATACTAATATTTCTCATAATCAATTTGGATTCATGCCGGGTAGGTCGACTATGGAAGTCATACATTTATTAAGAGGTTTGATGGAGAAATATAGAGAAAATAAGGAGGATCTACATATGATATTTATTGATTTAGAAAAAGCATATGATAAAGTTCCAAGAGAAGTGCTATGGAGAGTTCTTGAAAAGAAAGGAGTCAATAATGCTTATATTCAAATCATTAAAGATATATATGCAGGAGCTATTACTTGTGTTCAAACACAAGGTGGGTTGACCAAGTATTTCCCTATTTCGGTTGGGTTACATCAAGGATCAGCCTTAAGCCCATATCTTTTTGCTTTAGTCATGGATGTTCTCACTAGACATTTGCAAGAGGATGTACCTTGGTGTATGCTTTTTGCTGATGATATTCTTCTTGTTGATAAGACTAGAGAGGGAGTTGAAGGTAAACTTGAATTATGGAGGTTAACTTTAGAGTCTAAAGGTTTTCGCTTGAGTAGATCTAAAACGGAATATATGGAGTGTAATTTTAGTAGTAATAGACCTAGTGAGGGGATTGTGACTTTGGGCGATCAAGTCATTAATAAGAGTACACGTTTTAGATATCTTGGATCTATTGTTCAGAGTGATGGTGAAATAGATGGGGATATTATCAGCAGAATTCAAGCTGGATGGTTGAAGTGGAGGAATGCATCGGGCTTGTTATGTGATAGAAATGTACCCCTCAAACTTAAGGGAAAATTCTATAAGATGGTAGTGAGGCCTGCAATGCTTTATGGTGCCGAATGTTGGCCATTAAAAGAGAAGCATAATACTAAGTTAAGTGTGGCAGAGATGAGGATGCTCAGGTGGATGAGTGGCTTTTCCCTTAGAGATAGGATACGAAATGAGCATATACGTGAAAAGGTTGGAGTAGCTCAAGTAGAAGATAAGATTAGAGAGAGTCGCCTTAGATGGTTTGGTCACATAAAACGGCGGCCTTCCGATGACCCGGTTAGGAGAGTAGAGGTATTAGATTTGACTTATGTTAAGAAAGGTAGGGGTAGACCTAAAAAGACTTGATTAGAAAATATTAGGAATGACCTTTCTTTATTAGATTTAAACGAGAATTTGACTTTTAATAGGACACAATGGAGAAAAAGGATTCATGTAGCCGACCCAACGTAGTGGGATAAAGGCTTGATGTTGTATTTTTTATTGTAGTTGAATGTATTGATTGGATACATAATTGTATTTGTGCAACTGTAGGGGAGAAATAATACTAGATATGACATGTTAAAAAATGTTCAATCTAATTTATGCATACAAATATTGAAAAATTACCTAAAATGGTGAATTTAATTTATGCATACGAATATGGATAAATTACCCAATTATTACTATACAAATTTGTATTGTATTGAACCAATCTTTGTGCAAGTTGCTACATGTAAATATTATGTTGAATGAATGCTTTAAGCTAATCAAAGCATCACAGTTGCAAATACATGGGTAGAAAATGACACAAAGTATGATATGTTATGAGGCGAGTAATCTAAGTTAAACACAACACAATCTATGTGATGCTTAACAACACAACTATTCAAATTTGATCAATCTTGTAAGTTTAAGATGCAATATTAGCATAACTTGACACTAGGATTCACACTACAGCTTGCTGTCACAAGCTATGCTCCTTCACACCCTTAGGAGGCAAAGGAATCTTCTCACACCAGCTTCACCTTTAACTTGTAATCGAGGCACTCTACGATTTTACTTCGAAGAAAGAATCAATCTACTCCTAGTCTTTTCCACTAAGTTACAACATTCCTACTTTATGGCCATAGACCTAGTATTCCTAGCCTAACCTGCTAGATGATGAAAACATTTTTTGGAGCCAAACCAAACCTATTGAGCCTTGCAGGCGACTCAGTGGTTATCACCTACATTTATGTTTTATACTATCTGGTGTACAAAATTTGATTGTAAGATGAAAGCAGTGAGAGCGATAAAATAAAATACAAATCCTAAGACCTTTGAGTAAGAACACTTCATGAAGAACTAAAGGAGATTTTAATGATAAACACTCTGAGATCTATGATCTCTTTTACAAATAGTAGTCACAAAGCTCTCCACAATTGTGAGTGGAGAAATAATGGCTTTAAGAGGAAGAGAATCACTTAGTGTGAGGAAGAAGAACTTTCAATCTATTTCTTTATTCTCTCTTGTTTCTTCTTCTAGAGTTTCTACCTTGATTTATTCATTGTTTTATTCCTCTCAATCTGATGTTCATTTGTCCAGCACCAGCATATGATATTAATCAACCTTTCAAACTTCCATTCAATCAATAATTAATGAGGATATTCATTCAATAATTAATTACTAGAATATCATATTATACAATGAAGGGTCAGGCAGTCTGATCATCTTGGTTCAAAACATGAATTAAAGATCATACTATTCGATGTAAATCATAGTATGATTCATAGATTGATTGATTTAATCAAATATTGCTTAATTAATATCCTAGATTTAATTTGAAATTAATAGTACGTCATACAGTAAGCCCTATAGATTGATCAAATCAAATTGAATTTAATTTGCTTTATTGGATTTGAACCTCTACATATCGGATGGTTCGATCTACATCATACGTTACAATCATTTGTTCAATAATGAATATTTTTAATTAATTTAATTCTTAATTTATAAGTTTGTGCGAGTCATCCTTAGTTTTATTAATAAATCTTTTAATGCAATTAAAATATATTTTAGTTAACTATTAGTTGGTGTATTATGAAAATGTTTATGATATATTTTTAGTTTACAAGTATTTTGTATTTAGCACTCCTTGGCATGCACTATAAATGTTAACAAACAGTTCTTTGTAATGACATTAAAGATCTAGGCATTAGGCTTGGATCAAGTTGAAGCAATGCTTTGCACTTGAGTTCTAATTAATTTCTTTTGCGTTGATTTCCAATTAGGCAAAGGTCCAAGCTGGTCTGGCATCTTATGTCATCATCACCATAGTCATTAATATTTGAGTAACCTGTAACATGTAGGAACACTTAACAAATGATATTAGATAGTACGGTACACAAGGTTTACAATCATCAAATCAAATGCGAGCCACATAGGAGGTGCATGAGACTGTGTGATCAACATTTAGAAACCTATAGGAATCTTCTAGAAGTCCTAGAAAACCCCTAGAAGATATTAGAATATTCTGAAAGGCTTCAGAAAATAAAAAATTTGAGTCTGAAATCCTCCTGGAGCAGCTACGAGTTCATTATTTTGATTGGTAAAACATTTTCGACTTGGTTTGAGAATTGCTCATCTTCAAAGATGTAATATGAAGATGATGCCTGATGGAAGGTTTTGAACCAAATCATTTTTTTTTTCTTTTGTACTGCTGCTTTTTTAGCCCCTTAGAACCATGCTTATTAATTATTGTTTCCGTTTTGTTCATTGTGTCTGCAGTTCTACACATTTCTTGAGACAACTTTGGTTACCCTGTCACTGTTACCACATTTTATTGCCTTCTTCAACGACGGTGAGATTCCAGGAACACCTGGAATGCTAGCAACAACTTTCCTCACATTTGGTAAGCATAACATGCCCGTACAATTGGCAAGCTTCTTTTAGTAAGCTAAGAATTTATTGTTTTGTTTTGTTTCTATTATTGCTAGTTTTGAATTTGGCTTTTACGCTGAGTGTTCTGGGGTTTCTGATCATGCATATATCTTTGGTGATGGGTAATACAACAACCATTGAGGTTAGCGCTTGTCCTTTTTTTTTTCCCCCCTTTCCGGTTTAATTGAAGTTTTTTAAAGTAGTTTGAATGTTCCCTCTATCACATCAGGCTTATGAAAAGAAAACAACCCCAAAGTGGAGGTATGACCTGGGAAGGAGGAGGAATTTTGAACAGGTTTGTGTCTTCGTAGTTATTTTGTTTGTCTTTTTTTTTTTTAGGTTAAAAGTACGTTACATTTGCTTCAGAGTCAATTTTATCAAATGATATATAAGTCAAAAATTACAAGACTAAGGCTTCGTTTGGGACGGCTTTTTTATTGCTTCTTAAAGTAGTTTTGTAGTATAAAATTTTAATTTTTGTACTAGAAAGCTGCTTTAAGAAGTAGTAAAAAAGCTGTCCCAAACGAAGCCTAAGGTTTTGTTTGAGACGGCTTTCTTATTGCTTCTTAAAGCAGTGTTTTAGTTAAAAAATTTTAATTTTTTTACTAAAAATTTGATTTAAGAAGCAATAAGAAAGTCATCCCAAATGAAGCCTAAGAGATCCAAATAATTGTAGAACTGCTATGTGAAAAATAAATTTTTTGAAAACTACTGTTAAGTGTTATTGATGTTCTTCCATTTGAGTCAGACAACTTTCTTACAATCGCTGCTCTCTATCAGAGTATCAGGTTTTATTGTAAAAGATTGCTTTCTATCTCAAAAATATCTGAAAATTTACAAGAAAACTGCAGTCAACTATAACTGCAACAATTATCTAAAAAAAATCGTGAAAAAAACTGCCCCAACCTTTCTTTTTTAAGGTCTTCTCCAGTCGAACGTCAAACATATGTAAGGCATCGTTCGGTCGCTCTAGTTGAATGCCAAATTTTCCGTTATTTGCTTGCAGATATTGGCGTCGCACTGTTCCCCCGTTTTATGTTTTTTTTTTAATTATAAATATACGATTAAAAATATATAAAATAAAGTATGTGAAAGAATATACTAGGAATATTCTTTTTTTAGTATTATAAAATGAAGTTCAATTCGAGACGAGTTTCTGCATTTTGATGTATTACTGTATTTTGGAGTGAAAATTGAGTTTTTCGGTTGGAAAAGCCCTAAGCATTGCCTAACATTGATTGGGTAACAGGTATTTGGACTTGACAAGAAGCACTGGTTCATCCCATCCTACTCAGACGAGGACTTGAGAAGAATTCCAGCGCTGCAAGGTCTCGAATATCCAACAAAGCCAGATCTAGATGCACAGGATTTATGACTACCATATTCTTCCAGTCTGTAACTATTCATCCTGTAGGTAAGTTTCACAGCTTTGCTCTCTCAGATCAACGTCGAACACCTGGAAATTTAACAAGTCAGCCATCCCTACAGAAATGCTAAGAGAACAAAGTTTGCTGTAATATAAGCATGAAGTATAGGGCATTTTATTTTTTAATGTTTTGGCCATTTTAGAGTACTATGTAGAATTTTTTAATGTTTTGATTGTGACGGATGTATTGAGGGTGTAGTTTGTAGAGTTGCTAATGTATCCTGCAACCATTAGTCAGTAACTGATGAGCTCAGGGTTTTAGTTTGAAGTTGTAAAATTTAATGCCTTGTATGGCTCGAAACATAGGCTTCGTTTGGGACAACTTTTTAAGAAACAGTAAGAAAACTGTTACTTAAAAAGCAGTAAGAAAGCTGCTTTAAGAAACAGTAAGAAAGCTATCCCAAACAAAGCATTAATCTCTTCACGATGTTGTTTTTTATTTTGTATTGTTTTTAAAGCTTTTGTGTTATTTTTGCTTGTGGGATTGATAATTGGCATCAATTTGTACAGGTCTCTTGCATGCTGTAGCGACCATTATGCCATGCAGGAAGGTAGAAATTCTTCCTTAGAAATAAAAACTTCTTTTAGTGATTTATGTTCGTGAGTTCCTATCAACAATGTAGATTTGCATTCAATAAAATATAAGACTCAAATGTTAAATAAGTAGAAAGGAGAGCTTTCTTATAAGGATTTTTATAAGGAATTCCTTAATAAGACATCTATCTTCTTAAGATAGTGGTCTCATATGCATTATATTCTTTTGCATTCTTTTTAGTGTCTTCTCGCATGATAGCCCATCCAATAGATATCCAAAATATACTTCCTCATCGGCAGCCGAGCTATGTATCTCAATAAAATTAGTATTGTGTTTATTATACTTAAGGCTTACATTTTCTATAGGAAATATGAACTAAACTTTCAGAGTCATCTTTCAGAGTTAACTCAAGAATGCTCTCTCTAGATCCAATATTCTTAAAATTTGTTTCCACCTAAATAATTATCTAACAAATGACCCCTTTGATCATCTCATCAAATCATCATTGGACCATGATAAAATCATGATTGAATTATCTTCAAATTCTCTTCAAACAATCTTAGAATCATAATTGAATCTTGCGCAAAACAAGTTTGAATATTATTTGAAAATTGAAGAAGATTTGAAGATGATTTGATCATGTTTGAAAATAGTTCAATCATGGTTTGAAGACAATTTGTATTTGGTCATGGTCGAAAATAAGCCAGAGATAGTTTTATCATGATTTGAAGATGATTCAATTATGATTTGATACTTATTTGAGGATGGTTCAATTATGATTCGAAGATTATTCATTCATAATTCAAAGATAATTTTAAAGGTAGTTTAAAGATGATTCTAAAAAGTTTATGTTAAGCATTGTGATGTTTGATGTTGTTCTTAGTTTATGATTTAGGTGCTAAACAAATACATTTTTTTCTTTAAACTCTTTTGTGTTTCCTACTTTAGATCATTAATTTAGACTCTATAGTTAACAAGTTATTTTTTTAATTAAAATGAATAATTAAGTCAAGTTCAAGTCATTTGTGTTACTGGTAGGTCAAGCTTAAGTCCACCTCTTTAATCCACTTATTAAACTAGTCAAATTTGAGCTGACTTGATTAAGATTAATCAATTTTCGATTGGATTTGAATCCAACCACTTACCCGTTTTGGCACATCTATCTTCTACTCATGTTTGTAAAAAAAAATAGTGATTATTTTATCCTAAATAAATTTTAGGACATTTAAAAAAATAAAAAACTGATCATAAAAAATCAAATATTATTTTCATAGAAACATTACTTTATCCAAAAATAAATAAATAATAAAATTTTAAAATGGATGGATTACAATCGCGCCGCGCCTCCCGCGCCTACACACCCTATCCACGTCTGCCCAACCTGCGTGCACTCCTTGCCTCCACAACATCACCGTACACCATTTAATTCCACCCACCACCAGACCCGTTGACCCCCAAGCCTTCCCCACTTGGGTCGATTTATAGGTCTCTACGTCCGGTCTCTCTCTCTCTCTCTCTCTCTCTCTCCTCCATGGCCGCCGCCGGAGCCGTCCACCCCGGCCGCATCCGCCTCCTCAATCCCATCAAAACTCCTCCCCCTCCTTCCCCGGGATCTCCCGCCGGCCCCGTAGTCTACTGGATGTTCCGCGACCAACGCTCCCGCGACAACTGGGCCCTAATCCACGCCATCCACCTCGCAAACCATTCCTCCGCTCCCATTGCCGTCGCCTTCAACCTCTTCCACCGCTTCCTCAACGCTCACGCTCGCCAACTCGGCTTCATGCTCCGCAGCCTCATTCTCCTTCGCCTCCGCCTCCGCGAGCTCGGCATCCCCTTCTTCCTCTTCCGTGGAGACGCCGTCGATACGATTCCCAAATTCCTTCGCGAATGCGGCGCGTCCGCCCTCGTTACGGATTTCTCGCCGCTCCGATCGGTAAGGGAATGGAAGACGGAGATATGCGAGAGGGTTGGAGATGGGGTGAGGGTTTATGAAGTGGATGCTCACAATGTTGTTCCGGTATGGGTTGCGTCTGATAAGCTGGAGTACAGTGCGAAGACTATAAGGGCGAAGATTCAGAGGGTGTTGCCGGAGTATCTTGTGGACTTTCCTGAGATTTCGAAGCCGGATCTTGAATGGAGCTTGGAGGATCCGAAGGAGATCGATTGGGAAGAGCTGGTGACGGAGGTTCTCAGGTATGTAATACTGATTGGGATTTGATAAAAGAGAAGAACAAATTCGAAGTAGAAAAAGCTGAAGTTGTAGATTTTTTATTTTAATATAGAAATAATATAAAATATTAAAATATATTGTATGATGCTATTATAAATTAATTTTTAATATATTTTAAGTTAATCCCGCAATTCGACTAGCTTATGAGTCGAGCCAGCCTGATCTCAAGCTCAAATTTGTATAATACGTGAGATTGACTATAAGCTCGAGTTCGAAGTCGTGGTTTGATAAGTTCAACTCGTAAGCTCTTTAACGTGTCGAGTTTGAACCAACTCCCAAGCCAACTCGGCTCACTTGTATCTTTCATTTTGGAAAAATTATTGTGCGGACACCGAACCGTCTAGAGGAGAATCAGAGCACGCCATATCACTCACAACACAGTCATAACACATAGCAAGGGGTGATGTGGCGTGCTCTGATTTGCCTTCGGACGAGGTCTGGTGCTCGAACAAAATAATTTGTCCTAATTTTAATTTGTTTTTTATGCATGGATTGTTATAAATTCATTTTTTATGAAAAACTATTTCAAATAATTATTTCAATAAAGTTTTATTAAAATAAAAGAATATTATAATTATTGGTTACTTATTCATTTAATTGATATTAATTTAATAATTAATATTAATGTCTAATGAACTTACTTAAAAAGTTGTATTTAGCATAAACACTCACTGTTAATTTATAAATAATTTAAATTAATATGTTACTTATTTATTAATTATATTCAATCAACCAAATAATAAAATATTTTGTAACTCTTTGGCGTAATGTGTAAGGATATATTAATTTATTTGAGCAATTAAAATTTATTTGTATGATTTATTTATGAATATTGGAGGTATTTTTGATATGATTAGAGGATTTTGACATTATTTAAATAAATATAGAAATTTCTTTAGTGAATATATAAATAATAAAAACTATGTGGTATGCATGTAAAATTGTAAATATCCCAAATAATAATTTCTTTTTTGTTATTCCTTTATTTTTCTCTCTAAATTTAGACTCCTGATCACTTCTGCGAGTGAGGAAATTGAGAAAAAGTGGTCAAAGCTTCTGAATTTTGAATTTTGATTATGGTTTCAGAGAGGGAGGTGAAGTACCGGAGATTGAATGGTGTGAACCTGGGGAGGTTGCAGCGATGGAGGCTTTGATGGGAGCCAAGGAGGGATTTCTAACGAGGAGGCTGAAGAATTACAGCACTGATAGAAACAATCCGCTGAAGCCGAAAGCGCTGTCTGGTCTCTCTCCTTACCTCCATTTTGGCCAGATCTCAGCCCAGCGTTGTGCATTGGAGGCTCGTAAACTAAAAAATTCTCATCCCCAGGTCAGTTTCATGATTCCTTCTTAGAAGATTTGAAGGGTAACTGTAATGAAGAGATCTCATTGAAGGTTTACACCAAACCGCCATGGAGATATTGCTTACCACATAATTACACCTTGACTGATTGGTTTTGGTGTAGTTTATAAGAAATTGGTTTTGCATGGAAATTAGAACATATGTTTGTTTCCTTTTAAGAATCTTTGTTTAAACCTATGAAAAATCTTAAAATTTGCATAACAGTGAGGCCGTCTTTAGTTTTCGATTTGGGAAATTTACATACATACTACTTTATAATATCCTATTTACATATCTAACACCCAAAACTTTAATATTACATGCATACCACCCTATATTATTTTAATATCAAATATACCACTTATATTTCTTTCCTAACACTCATATATTTCATTTCTACCACTCATATTTGATATGAAAATGAACTATGGGTGGTATGTATGTAATATTAAAGTTTTAAGTGTTAAATATGTAAATAGAGTAGTATAAGGTGGTATGTATGTAAATCTCCAAATTTACATACATATATTATTTTCCTGCACATTTTTTCTTCAACCAAACAAGTGGGTGATTTCAATTCAATTTGTTTTCCATTTCTATTTCCATTCTCTTACGTTTTCTCTATTTCAGTTCCTTCAAACCAAATTGATCCGTAGTGATGAGTAACATCCTCGCGGAGTGAATTCAGACTTGCCTCATAGTATTCCAGTTTTTTCATCTTTATCAATGTGAACATTTGCCATCAAGTTCGTACTTTTACCCACTAGAATTTGAACAAACGTGCTAGCGGGAAGTTTTCTCTTTCCAGTGGTGAAATAGCTACTGCTGTCTTAACCATTTTATCATATTAACCATATTAATTGTAGCTTGCAGTTTTTATCCGATGAGGAGATTTAGGCTTCGTTTGAGACAACTTTCTTACTACTTCTGAAAGCCGTCTCATATGAATCCTTTGAGTTCTTTTTTTATCATTTCTTGAAATTCCAATGCAGGCAGTCGAAACTTTCTTGGAGGAATTGATTGTGAGAAGGGAACTGGCAGATAACTTTTGCTATTACCAACCACATTATGACTCATTGCTAGGTGCTTGGGATTGGGCTCGTAGAACCTTGATGGATCATGCTGCTGATAAAAGAGAGCATCTCTACACGTGAGTAAGTCGATTCATTCATTATAGTTAAATTCGTGGTTACTTTTGGTTAAAGCAAGCTGTATTTTCATTTTCTTTATCATATTTAAGGCAAAATGATGTAGAACTAGAATATGTGCGAAGTTATGCAATATTAAAATCACAAGCCTACTGAATTTGGGCAATAATAATTATGTTAGCTTATGGTGACTTAAATAAAAAGTTAGAACATTAGAACAATGTTTAAAGCTTAGGCCAAAGTACATATAAGAGTTTAGAAACACGAATAATCAATTCTAATCAAGACTAACAAGCACGGGGAAGTTTCAATAGAATTCCTTAAATTAACAATAAGTTTAGTCACTAGTTGGGTCTTTTACTCAACTCTTTTAATGATTGATAAAACGGAGAAAGCATTGCATGATCTTTGTGATGCCGCAAATTAAGGTAAGACTTAGAAAGGAAAAAGATTTGAAGAAAAGATTCACCTTGATTAAGATTTGGAAACGATCTGCCACTGCACAATCATTGTTTCATCATACATATTTTTCATTACTTCTCAACAATCCGTAGACTTTTTTTTTTTCTTCAATACGTAGGATGTCTAATCTCATTCTGCTAGATATTATTCCTTTTCAAGATCTATAATCTTAATAGGATTTTTTTTTGTTGCTTTTGGATTTTCATCTATGTCTTTAGTACAAAAGTCCTCCCCAGTACTTTGAAGAACCAAATTGAGTCATAATATCAATGCAAATTTCCCATACTTATATTCTATTAGTTTCTCCCATAAATTTATTACATTATGTGTAAGTTTGATTCCTTAAACTATTACCAAAATGCTCCTGCATGTTGTAGCTTATAAATGTACAAATTACAGGAGGGATGAACTAGAAAAAGCCAAAACAGCTGATCTTGTAAGTATCATAACTAGCATTTACTTTTTTATGGAAAGATTGAAAGTGGTTTTTTTTTTAAAGTGGTTTTTGGTGTTATCGAGTGGTTACAATAATATATCTGTAATTAAATAATGCATTTTCAGCTATGGAATGCTTCACAGTTGGAGATGGTTCATCATGGAAAAATGCACGGATTTATGAGGTATTAAATACATTTATCATATTTACATTTTTTTAATTTATTTGCTGGACATTTAGTTGTTACGAATGTAACTTCAAAGAAAAGGAAGAAACAAGAAACGCTACTTTTGTTATCACGATAGTGTCGGCCAAGAGCTTGGAATCAATGTGTGTACAATGGGTCAGATGGTTATTTAATTCCTTACAATTAACATTACAAGTAATCCAATGGATCTTTCAATGTATAAAAAACAACTAAACCATACTTTAAGCAACCCATACAAAAAACAATTATATTTCATGCATCTTAAATATTTGATCGAAAATCGCATACATATGATTATTATATATCTATTCTTACTCCTCTTATTCGATACTTAATTCCTTACCTATCACCTATTAAATCTATATGAGACTTTCCTGACACGTTCATATGTTTAACGGGTTGAGTTCATACAATAAAATTATGTGGATAATTATTGTTCTATAATATTGTAATTTTAAAAATAAAAAAATAAAATAAAATGCATGTGAGTCATCATAAGTGATCATTACATATTTCATTTATAAAGAATATACATAAATATATTACTCAGGTAAAATAAAGACAACATCATTTTGCATATGATAACATTTTGTGATATATTTATGATGGGGACATCAGATCATCATGGAAAGTTTACCAGCGACGAGGCCGCCGATCTACGGCCACGATCGAGTCTTTATATTTTTGAGTCAATTTATTTTATTTTCATGCATTTTATTGTTTACTTATGTGTGTTTTATTATTTCCCGTTGTACCCCTTTTTTATGGGAGTTGTCATGTGTAAGCCTAAGGGCATTTGTGTCATGTTATTTGGAGTCTTTTGTATGAGGCTATTTAAAGCCCCCTTTGTATTATTTTGAGGTTAATGAATGATTATTGAAAATTTTCCTGCATGTGTGTTTGAGAGCTTTGAGAGTTCTTGGAGAGTTTTGAGAGATCCTTTGGAGAGGGATCTTGGCGTATCACCCACCAACCTTGGAGACGGCCGGGTTCGTGGTTTTATTTCTTTTATCTTGTCTTCATCCCTTCCACGTTCATCTCTCCCTTCCCACATCCCACCATTGCCGGCCATAGCCCAGCCTTTCCCGTTCAACTCCACTGTTTTCTCCTACCCGAGCGCCCCCTCCCCTCACGAGATCGCCGGCCATCTACCCACATCCCGCCGGCCACCCCTTCACAACCTGCCGGCCACCTTACCTCATCGTCCCCTTGAGTTTCCTAATTTAGACTTGACTGAGTTTGGAAATAGTTTGAATTTCAAATTCAATTGATTTGAAATTCAAATAAACCTTCCTAAATTCCATAATTCTATTTTGGGACGTTATTTAAATCATGCCTAATTAATTTTTAATTAAGAAAGGAGTGAATTAAATCTTTCCAATCTTAGGAATTTAAATTAGGAAGTCTTGATTTGCTCCCATTGAATCCTCCCTGACTCATGGATGCCGCCAGCCACCACGTTAGCAAAAACATTAGGCGTGATTTCCTGATTACCAGTTAATCCCATTAAGAAATAATTCCAATTATTTCTTTGCTGTCTGGCCGAATTATCCCTATTCAAACCAATCTTATTTCTTTCCTTTTCCACAATTGGGTTTTGGAATGAATTTCCCTGCCTAACCTGGATTGCCGCCGTCCAGCTCCTACCCGTGCCCTCATCTTTTCCAAAGTCTCTGCCCTCTCATGAAGGTGGCTATGGAATTCTTTACCCAAATACTTACCTCCTCACGTTAGAAATTCTGAGATCTTCTTCTCAGATTTTGGCTAAGAAATCTAAGAGCTTTCTCAGATTTTGGGAAGAGTGGGATTACTTCTTCAAACCCCTGAGAAGAGAACAACTTAGTTCGTCGACCTTGGATACTCGTCAAGAGAAGTTGCTATCGTGGAGGATCTCCCCGTCTCTTTGAGCAAAGGTTTTTCCCTTCTTTCACTTGCGTTCAAAGTCTTCTAAATCTAAGTTCTCGTTTGGTTAGATTGTAATCGCTAACGCCTACTCCACATGCTCTTGCTAAAGCCTAGTAATTCATAGGTCATTTGAGTGTGCTTTCGTTGCATCCTAAATCTCATTGTTAGACTAGGTATTAAATTGAAAGCTATTATTTTGCATTGTTTTACTTGTCTTACTTATCTTGAGAATTTCAAAGCTTTGAGCATGCGATTTAGCCTACGCAATTGATCCATTCATTTGTTTTAATCGTCGATTAAAAAAAGTGCTCATAATTTCGTTCCGAAATTGTTCTATTCTAATAGTTGTGCAATGCCCACATGAAATCATGAGCATGTCATCTAATTAGTCCTGCATCAATTTATCATATAATAATCTTTTAATATAATCCGTCTTAGAAGTATCATCTAAAATTTGTACCCATTAATGCACAATCATGTCTATGTCAATTTTCTTTTAAAGCATTTTTCAAACAATTACTTTTATTGATATACTTTTCTTTTTAAAGCATTTTTCATTTTACTTTTAATATATATTCATTATATTCATTTCATTATCTTATCTTATTTTTACATTTAAGTTTGTACATGCATGTGTCTCAATAAAACACTTTTATATTTGATGTTTATTACAATATGATAGAGATCATCTGATTATTTCTTCAATGTGAATCAGTGTTACAAACATTATCAAATTTGCATACAATAGTTCATATCAATCAATGCATTAAATCATATAAAGAACTACAACTGCTATCAGATAGAAATGTAATCACCCACATCGCCTTTAAAGATTTTAGGTTTGTCCCATTAATCTTTAAGATTTATCTTCTTTAACTTGGTACCTATAATATTCTACAACAACAACAACAACATCAAGCCTTTATCCCACTACGTGGGGTCGGCTACATGAATCATTTTTCTCCATTGTGTCCTATTAAAGGTCAAATTCTCGTTTAAATCTAATAAAGAAAGGTCATTCCTAATATTTTCTAACCAAGTCTTTTTAGGTCTTCCTCTACCTTTCTTAATATAAGTCAAATCTAATACCTCTACTCTCCTAACCGGGTCATTGGAAGGGCGCCATTTTATGTGACCAAACCATCTAAGGCGACTCTCTCTAATCTTATCTTCTACTGGAGCTACTCCAACCTTTTCACGTATATGCTCATTTCGTATCCTATCTCTAAGGGTAAAGCCACTCATCCACCTAAGCATCCTCATCTCTGCCACACTTAACTTAGTATTATGCTTCTCTTTTAATGGCCAACATTCAGCACCATAAAGCATTGCAGGCCTCACTACCATCTTATAGAATTTTTCCTTAAGTTTGAGGGGTACTTTTCTATCACACAACAAGCCCGATGCATTCCTCTACTTCAACCATCCAACTTGAATTCTGCTGAGAATATCCCTATCTATTTCACCATCACTCTGAACAATAGATCCAAGATATCTAAAACATGTACTCTTATTAACTACTTGATCGCCCAAAGTTACAATCCCCACACTAGGTCTATTACTACTAAAATTACACTCCATATATTCCGTTTTAGATCTACTCAAGCGAAAACCTTTAGTCTCTAATGTTGACCTCCATAATTCAAGTTTACTTTCAACTCCCTCTCTAGTTTTATCAACAAGAAGAATATCATCAGCAAAAAGCATACACCAAGGTACATCCTCTTGCAAATGTCTAGTGAGAGCATCCATGACTAAAGCAAAAAGATATGGGCTTAAGGCTGATCCTTGATGTAACCCAACCGAAATAGGAAAATACTTTGTCAAACCACCTTGTGTTTGAACACAAGTAATAGCTCCTGCATACATATCTTTAATGATTTGAATATAAGCATTATTAACTCATTTCTTTTCAAGAACCCTCCATAGCACTTCTCTTGGAACTTTATCATATGCTTTTTCTAAATCAATAAATACCATATGTAGATCCTCCTTATTTTCTCTATATTTCTCCATCAAACCTCTTAATAAATGTATGGCTTCCATAGTCGACCTACCCGGCATGAATCCAAATTGATTTTGAGAAACATTAGTATCACGCCGCAATCTATGCTCCATAACTCGCTCCCATAGTTTTAAAGTATGACACATTAACTTAATTCCTCTCTAACTTCGGTTTTACTAATACGCCGATAAAAACTGAAATCTTTATTTTCATTTAGGGTGCTAAGGTCACTATAGTCAATCTTATTATCACAATTTTCATTAAAAAGTTTAGCAAAATATCTCATCCATCTTTGTTGAATATCATCTTCTAAGAAAAGTATTTTTTGATCTTCATCCTTAATACACTTCACTTGAACTAAATCCTTACTACTCTTATCTCTTTGTTTGGCTAACTTATATATATATCTTTCTCCCTCCTTAGTATCTAATATATTATATAAATCACTAAAAGCTAAGGTTTTTGCATCGCATATTGCTTTCTTCGATTCCTTACGAGCCTCTTTATATTTATCCCAATTATCAGAATTTTTAAAATTAAACCAATTTTTATAACAAATCTTCTTATTCTTAATATTTTCTTGCACATTTGGATTCCACCACCAACTATTTTTACTATTTGGAGCTTTTCCCTTTGATACTCCAAGCACATTTTTTGCAATATTTTTAATATCACTAGCCACTTTTTCCCACATAACATTAACATCCTGATGCATAGATAAAATCTTAAGATTTAAAATCTTACTCTCAAAAATATTTCTGTTAATATTCTTTAAATGCCCCCATCTAATCTTAGAATATCATTTTACTTTATTTTTTATTATCTGCCCTTTTATCTTAAGGTCCAAAACTAATAATCGATGTTGGGTACATAAATTTTCACTCGGAATAACTTTACAATCTTTGCAATCTAAATGATCTTTTTTTCTTATGAGAAAATAGTCAATCTGTGTTGTACTATATCCATTTGTATAAGTGATGAGATGTCCATTCCTTTTCTTAAATAAGGTATTAGCAATTGAAAAATCATAAGCTAAACAAAAATCTAATATAGTCTTGCCACCTTCATTTGTCGTTCCAAAACCATTGCCACCATGAATGCTTTTAAAATCATCTACCTCTCTACCAACATGTCCATTTAAATCTCCTCCAATAAAAACTCTTTCTTCAAGAGGTATCTTTTGTAATAATTCTTCTAAGTCATTACAAAAATTTAATTTAGAACTCATATCCAAACCTACTTGAGGAGCATAAACACTTATAATATTAACAATCTTATCATCAACCACAATCTTTAAAGCTATAATTCTATCTCCAATCCTGTCAATTTTTATAACATTATCCTTCAAACTCTTATCTATAATAACACCTACACCATTTCTAGTAGGACTCTTGCCCGAATACCAAAGTTTAAAATCTAAACTATCAATTTCCTTAGCTTTCTCTCCAACCCATTTAGTTTCTTGAATGCACAAAATATTTATCTTCCTATGAATCATAATATTTATTAATTCCATTAATTTACCAGTAAGGGAACCTATATTCCAAGTTCCTATCCTAATTTTAGTTTTATGGACTAGCTTCTTTGCCCACATCCGTCCTTGATGTGGGAACCCTTGCCTATTTAACACTGCACCCGAGCGCCGGTGCAGCGGCCCTTGCACACTTGTCACTGTATTCAGGCCATACAGCGCGTCGCTTCCAGGGGACGCCCTAGCATTAACACAATTTCTTAAAGGATTTATATCATTATTATTCGACAAATTTTAAGCTGGCTGTCGACTACCTAACGCAACCCTCCACTTTTCTCATCCAGGACTTGGGACCTGACAACGGTAGTGTTAAGTATTATTATAATAGTCTATTTGATATAAATCATAAATTTATTATTATCATCAAATCACATTTATCTCATTATAAATAAATAATCATCTCCCAAACCTCATTCAATTTAATAAATCTTAATCTTAATATTTCTGAGTAATCTCACTACATAAATATTAGATACAATTTGAATTTCTGAATTTTTTATCTTAAATTTATTTATAAATCTCAACTTCAAATATGTTCCTCAAAATTTCTCCCTGTTCTTTCTTTTTGCAAAGCAAATACTATGTCCTTCTCTCACATTTCTCCTCTCTTACACGTTGAAATTCTGGCACAATTTCATAGGAAATAAATAATAGGGTTTGTCGATTATGAAACTATAAAAATTCTCAATTGATTTCATATTTAAAGAAAAGTAAAATGAAGAAATCCTCCATTTGAAATCAACGTCTAAATCGTCGCTCAAGTCATCCTTGGTTATGTCTCATGCAAATTCCATTCTTCCTCGGTTCTAAACTCCTAACAATTTTTTTTTTTACATTTTTTAAATTAAAACTTGTGCCTATCCATTTGATCAAATACACGATTTAGCTAAGGTTTTGATTATTGTCTGTTTAGTTGATGAAATAATTTTTCAATCTGTAATTTGAAGTTGGTTTAATTCCCTTCGATTGTTCATTGTCCAAAAATTGTGCTTAGATAGGGATTTTTGAGACCCAACAATGATGAAAGAGTAGCTTATTAAGTTGGGTTATATGCGCATTTTTTTAGTTGTTATGTTTATGATTAGCATATTCATCTCAGAGTACTAATGTAATGGAATATCAATAAAAGTAATTGTTTGAAATTGATCAACTTATTTGTGCCATGATGTGGAAGCATAGGGTTAAGGAATATCTGTTTCTCTGGATGAAAATTGATCATTAACTTGTGAAAAGATTAAAAAATCTGCCTTGTTTACATGGGCACTGTGGTGAACTGACCACTGGAGACTGGACAGAAGCCAATAATACCCTGATAAACTAAAGAGGAACCATGCAAGCCATTGATCATTTCTAGCTGAGTTAAGCAGGCCAAATATTATCCCCAACGTTATTTTCGAAGTGAATGAAAAAAGTACGTCATCACCTTTTGATATTTAGGTTTCGTTTGGGGCAGCTTCCTTACTGCTTCTTAAAGTAACTTTCTATTACAAAAATTTTAATTTTTTTATTAAAAGTTTTTAATGTTTTATTAAAGAACTGTTTTAAAAAGCGGTAAGAAAGCCGTCCCAAATAAAGCCTTAGTCTCCGTGGAAGTTATGATTGTTGAGATTTAGGTTGTGTTTGAATGATGGGAATTTGATTTAAAGGAAATTAAACAAGGTTGAAAGGCTCAAATATTTATAGATTCATAATCAACGCATAATTTACTGGCTTTTATTTCATTTCATTCACTTCATTCCAAACAAAGCATTGATAATGCGCCTGTCATCTATGGCCTTTTGGTTATCCCTGGATCAATCATTTTCTATTTGCTAGATTCCCAGAATATAAGTCGCTCAGTTAGTCCCAAGAGCGTTATAAGCCAATGGATTGCTATATCTTGGATTCCTTATTTCTTCCAATTGGTACATATGTTGCACCGATACGGATATGGCGACACGGATACTATAAGATACGGATACGGGACATGTAAATTCTTAAAAATACAGGATACGGGTACGGCGCAGACACATCATTATAATTTATAAATCATACATAAAAATTAAAAAAGCAATCAAAGCATAATATTTGAGATGATAAAAAAAATTAAAGCACATCATTTGTAGCCTTGTAGCTTATAATATCAAAATAAAAGTAAGCATTGAGTCAAGGGAAGAGTTAAAACTCATTGCCTAATAAGAATTTTGTGGCATGATTCCACCAATTATGTTGTTGCATGATTTGGTGTCATATTTTCTGAATAACATATGAGAGCTAAATTTCTTTTTTTTTCTTCGTTTAAGAAGACATACAAACCGCAATAACATGATTTTTTAAATACATGAATAAAAAATCAAAGCATTACAAATTCAAAATAATTGATGTCATAATATAATATTTTCTAGTAAACTAACATCAATGTAAATGCCTCGCGGGTTTGAAAATGAGAGAACCTCGCTCGTAGCCGCGGAAGTAAATATGACTTGTCTTTTTTCGGATTTTTTTTTTTTCCGTCTTTCAACAGACACGAGTATCCGATACGCATGTCCTTTTGAAATTAAATAGTATTTTAATTGGATGCGGCTTTGATGTATCCGACACGTATCGGTGCCGTATCGAACACGTATTGTGTACAACACGTATCCGTTACAACACGCCTTCATAAATAGGTGTATTGGTGCAACATAGGGTACAATGATTGGGAAAGGACGCCTCCTGCCACCAATTGTTTTCCTTTGCCTCCTCTTGTTTAACTTTTGTGGAAGAGTTTATTTGGAAATTTTGAAACCTAAGGTTGAATCGTACTGTTTATATGCAGGGAGGATTAAAACATCTGATTATTTCTAGATCTAGGAGGATTCTAAGTAGTGTGTTTTTTTTTTAATTTGGGTCTTTCACAGACTGCAAATAGGACCCCTAAGGCATGTAAAAATCAATGAATGTTGAGTATTGAAATATATATATTTTTTGTTTTCTTTAGTTATTTATATTACTGTTTTTATTATTAATTTGTTTAATGGTTGGTGTGTGAGTGATTGAAGTTTTTTTAAATGTGATTTGTTACAAATTTTTTTCATAGTGTTAATCTTTATCATTGTTGAAACTCTTTATTCCTTAATTATTTCTTTTATGAGATTTAAAATTTGACAATTATGAGCTATGACATTATTGTTCATAATAAAAGAAACATGTTTGTTGTTTTAACATTGATGGTAGCTATTTTTGCTAAAGAGTTGGTATTTTATAAATTATTTTTTTAATATATTTTTGTTGTGCATCTCATCCTAAATTACATTAGTAAATCCTAGATTATAAACTTCTTGCATCATATAGTGTCACTCGTAAATTTATTATCGTGTTATCTACGAACATAAAATAAGTTGTTGAACTAATGTGCCTTGTTTTGCTACAATCTTAGTGGGTCTCCACTATGCACTTTCTGCTGCTCATATTTTATGAATTTTGTAAGATTTTTTCACGTTAGAGAAGTGTGCCTATAATTGCAGAAGTTACAATCATGCAACTATGATTCTATGAAGTCAAACAATTTTCACATTAAAATTTTTTTTTTCTTACAATATAATTTGGTCGTGCTTATTCTAATGCACTTTTTTCTTAAAGGATGTATTGGGCTAAGAAAATTCTTGAATGGACGAG
This sequence comes from Dendrobium nobile, assembly GCA_022539455.1. Lineage (NCBI taxonomy): Eukaryota > Viridiplantae > Streptophyta > Magnoliopsida > Asparagales > Orchidaceae > Dendrobium > Dendrobium nobile. The sequence goes on from CM039736.1 coordinate 8,805,226, forward strand.
TGGCCCTGAAGAAGCACTTGCAATAGCAATATATTTGAATGACAAGGTATTGACATTTTTCTTGTTGAACACGCTATTCTTTCATCTAACCTTGCAAACAATGGTGTATGGTATGGTGATATAAAAATTACAGTTTATTGAATGTAAATCTTCTGTGATATTACAACTAGTTCTTGATTATGTTCAGCATATTTGTCTTCAGTCAACTAGTAATCTAGAATTGGGTGCAGAAGTTAGTGGATCTGTTCTAGCTTTTATTTCAATTCCATTCCTCTATCATTTTCTAATGATGCTTAAGTTCATAATCAACAAGTTGCATATTCTTTATTAAACAGTATAAAAACGTTTTATGCATTATAGTTGGCTTCATATTCTGACTGAAATTTCTTGGCAGTACAGTATGAGATAGATGGCCGAGATCCAAGTGGCTATGTGGGCTGCATGTGGTCCATATGTGGAGTACATGACCAGGTTAGTATGGTTCATGCATGTGAAGATGTTCTTATCATGGATTGCATGCCCAAACGTGATGTAGATGTTTTTAACAGTGCTAATATGAATATGTCGTAGGACTAAATAGTTTTTAATATCATGAAGTTAATTTTTCTTACTTTTTCTAACTTATATGTTAACAAGTAGTTTGTATAGGTACCTTGATGGGACGGAAATCTAAGGGGCAGTTTGGTAGGACCTATGATTTTATTGAAGTAGGATTTCATAAATCCGCTAAATTTGAATTTCGGAAATCTTGAGGGGCCTAAATCCTGAAAATTGTTTGGTAACATTCATGATAAATCTCATTTCAATCACATGTGACTGTTTGGCTATAAAACGGATTTATTGAGCGGACTCTTCCTCTTCAGTCAATGAATTTTGTAAATCCAGCAAAAATCAGGATTTCGGAAATCTGGGATTTATCACGAAAAGGCGGAATTTTCCGTCTATGGCAGCTTTCATTTTCCGTGAGATTTGGTTTTGCATTTTAGGCGGTTTGGCTGGATTTTGCTTAAATCCGCCTCAAATCTGATCTAAATCGTGCTACCAACCAGCCCCGAAAAGTCTATGCTTGTCAGAAGCACAAAAAGTGAACATTGAGATGAGCTTTACAAATTTTGAGTTGTATATCCGTTTTTTTATTTTTGTTTGTAAAACATGCCAATGGTGATGCTATTGAGAGCTAGATATGTTTCGAAAAATTTGACTATCTTGCAGGTTTGATCAACTTTTGCAAATTTTTTCAATTTTCCCCTTTTCGATTTCAATACAAGTTCCAAGTATCTCTCCCATGCTTTTGACACTGCTGTTATTGTTTCAGTTTTCCCTTCCCATGTCCTGCACTCTGTTAGACTCATGGGGATTATGGTACATTAGCATACACTTGATTATTACTCGTGGGCATAGTTGATGTCTTGCTAGAGCAATTGGTTGTGATGGGGTTGTTAGTATGGGTGTTCGGGGGAGATCGATGGCTTGTAGAGAGGAGAGTGGAAACAGTGTGCGTGGGGTTAGGTCTTGGAGAAGAGAGATTATTCTGTGCGGTGTCCGAATGCGTCCGGAGGCCTGTGCATTAGGTGATGCTACGCATTCGGATTGGCCTCCAGACGCGTCCGGACATCGCACAGAATAATTTTTCCTTGGAGAAAGGCTAGCGAGTGAGTGTTCGAGAAGGGCGAAGGCATGGGGGGAAGGAGAGATGATGGGGAAACTACGAGTTAGCTAGCATCGTTGGAGCATAGAGAATAAGCGGATGTTCGTTGGAGAATGCTGGTAGACGTCTGCGGCAGAGAGATGCGCACGTGAACCAGAGAGCTGAAGCTCAGGCGAGGCTTATGAGGGGGCAGAATAAAAATAACTTTAAAATTATTAAATATTATGAGATTAATACTAAAATACTTTAATAACTTTATAATACAATAAAAAAAAAAAGTCAATCAAGAAAAACTTACATAAACTCAGCGTCATGTCATGGTAATTGCAGGGCTGGAAGGAACGTGCAGTTTTTGGGAAAATAAGGTACATGAACTATGCAGGTTGCAAAAGGAAATTCGACGTAGATGGCTACATTGCTTATGTGAAAAGCATGATTGTACGCAGCAACAAGAGGAAGGCCGAAAATGCCAAAAGTCCAATGCCAAAAATATCCAGAACTTGACCCAGAATGGTATGCTGAAACCCTCTAAATATCCTTCTAAAATGTCATATGGTAGGCTTCTGCTCTGTTATAATATCCCGCTCTCTCTGTTAGCAGTCATATAAAAAAAAAATATATTGATTTAATTTGTAGCTAATATTTGTTGATATTCAAATATTGGTTAACCTGCTAATAGTGTCACAGTTAAGCATTGTGTTGTAATGAAGATTTGATTCCATTGCAGACCCCTTTTTGATTGAATAGTGGGATTATAATGAGAATATATTTTGTTTTTTTTGGAATTTAATGCCAGTTTTGTTCTTCTACTTTGCCATATTTAGTTTTAATCATTTTATATGAAAAGATTATGTTATTCATAGCATTAGGGTAAAAGCATTCTACCCAAGCTAAAATAGATTCATCGTTTCTCTTTTACCTTTCGCATTACCCTAATTTGTTATTTTTAACACATCTCTAAGGTTCTGTTTGTGACGGCTTTCTTATTACTTTAAGCAGTTTTTTAGTACAAAAATTTTTTAAACTAAAATATTATGTATGTCTCAAAAGAAGCCTAAATTATACGGACGGATTTATGGGGGAAGTAGGGAAAATTTTAGTAATTTATCTTTAAAGCACTATTTTATTATATTTGTCCTAACTTTTATCTATTGAAATGTTAGTATTTCATCATATCAAATATCTACGTTCGTTCATTTGTACATGGGGCATCTCTTTTATACTTTTTCATGAATAATTTAGTCACATACATACGTGACAAATGTTATCATCATAAGATTTCGTTTCATTAGTTCCTTAACTTTTGAAGTCAAATGAAATAAAATACGTAATTACCTACACGCCATTAACATTGTCGTTGTCAGGTATCAAGTCCGGGATAAAAAAAGTTGAGGTTTGTGTGAGGTAGTCGGCAATAAGCATAAAATTTGTCGAATAATCATGACATTATTTCATATGAAGTGATTCTATAATCATACTAAGAAAAAAATAATTTGTTTCCTACATAAGAATAAAACAATCTACCCAAACTAAAAATAGATTAACCTTCACTCTCCTTAGCTTTGATGAATTTCCCCATTTGGTTTCTTATGGGCAAGATTTTCTACATTATCTTAGAAGAATAATTAATGATGAAGGCAAAAGAAGAAGGGCAAAAATGTAATTTGTTTCTAAATTATTATTTTATAATATTTACATATATATTTATCTTCTTAATATTTTAACTTTACAACACATCAAGCTTCTACATTTTTCTATTCAAGCACATGGCATTTCTATCTTTTATTATATTTTTAATAAAAAAATTAACCACATACTTAAAAATGACACATCTTAATTTAAATAATTAAATCTTAATCATAAATTTAATATGGACACTTGTCATCATCTTATAAAATATGATAAAAAAAGATGTCATGGCTTACATCATAATTTTTTTTCAAAGTAACATATTTTTTTTTTAAAATACATAATTATAAATTAATTTCACAATATGATATTCTCATAATTTCATAAATTTGGACATTTTAAAAAAAATTATATATAATATTAATATATTAAACTACAATGTTTTATAATACCATGATAATCAAATAATGAAATATTATGGGAATCATGCATAGATCATGTACAATTAATCCATTGCAATTGAAGAAAATAAATCAATTTTGTAGAAATAGAAAAAATTGAATATTATGGTAAAAAAATATTAAATAAATTAATATTAATTTATTTTGAGATAATGTGTTGATAATTCCAATTGATTAATATATTATACTTATTTCAGAATAAGTTAAAATGTTCAAAATTAATTTTGATTAAATTTTAATTTATATATTCTCTATTTTCCTGAAAAAAAAAAGTGCCTGAAAATTTTAAGGCCTATACGGCTTGCTAACCACTAGATTTTGAATAAGCTAATTAGGAGTCAATATCATAACTTAGGAAAAAGGACAATAAATATTTGTTGAATGCTCACGTAAAGCTTTTTGTTCTTTGATACTGGATAATGACCTTGTTGGGCTGGGTGGGCCATACAAAAAAAATTTGTGGAAAAGTTTTAAAATTCTAAATGAGTATAATATAAAAAAATTAATTATTTTATTATATTTATTTTAAAGTAAATTTTAAATTTTATCATGACTAGATTTAATTAGAATATCTTTACAAATATTTTTTTTTTTGTTTAACACATCAATGAAGTAATTTGTAGGTTGGGAACATTTATTTGGTCCGGTGAACGGACGTAGAGCTACGTTCGGCCGGCATTGAGATCGCATAACGTAGCAGGTACAAAATCGCGGACCCGACCCGCCTAATAGTGGGTATGTCGCACGTGCGCTTTTTAAATCCATGACAACCCGGTGTTGCTAGGTACTGCTCGGTATTGCTAGGTATTTGTCGATTTTGCTCGGCAATAACGAGAAATACAATTATGTGAAGACGATACCGAGTTTTTCTAGAAAAACTCAATATTACTCGGTATTGGTCTTCACAGAGCGGTATTTCTCGTTATTGCCTAGCAATACCGAGTAATACCTAGCAATACGCGAACATAGCATTCCCGGGTTCCGGTTCGTGTCAAGTCGTCGGGCCGCGCGGTAAAGAGTAAGAGCACGTGGCGCGATCTCAGTGGTGACCGCACGTAGAGCTACGTCCGGTCACCGGACCTAATAATTGTTCGTAGGTTGGACACATGCTATGAATTTTATGAATATATAACTACAAATTATTTTATAATATTATTTGAAGATTTATGCTTTGTTTGGGATTGCTTCCTTAATCATTTTTAAGGCATCTTTTTAGTAAAAAAAAATTAAAATTAAAATTTTTGTACTAAAAAGTTATTTTAGAGAAACTTGTCCCAAACGAACCCTTAGGGTCTTTTTATGGAGAGAGATTATTAGGTGCGGAGTGCGGACGGGGAGAACCGTCCACACAAGCATTGGGTACCTAACGGTACCCGCACTTGATACCGTTGGATACCGCTATGTACCCAGTGCTTGTGCGAACGGTGCGCACTCCGCGCTTAATAATTTTTCCTTTTTATGATAGTTGTTGTGTTTTATAAAATTAGTTGTGAAGTTATTTGTGAAAAATAATTCAACTACTCTAGCTACAGAAAATAGTTTTCCATCACAAAATTTTTTGAAAAGCAATGACAAGTAAGAAAGTAATAGCCAATAAAATTGTTGTTGATGTTTGAAATGAGAAATAGCTATAAAAAAGCTATCACAAACAGACTCTAATATTAAAGCTTCATCAGACTTAAGCACCCTCAATCTATTATCAGAAAAATATAATACGATTGTTAACATAATTTTTAAGTTTAAATTTAATATTTAAGACTAAAAAAGAAACTTAAGAATAATCATAATAGGAGGATATCATTGATGATTAAAATTACATTTTATAGATTGATAATTTTATTGATTTTATATGATTCTAATTTTAGATTGATAATTTTGTTGGGGACTATTTTCTTCCTGCTTTATAAAGAGTTTTTTAGTGCAAAAATGTTTAGTTTAAGAAATTTTTGTACTAAAAAAATGCTTTAAAAAAATAATAAGAAAATTATATTATCCCAAACAAGTCATAATATATAATATCATGATATACTTAGGTCTTTTAGGAATAAATAATATAAAGGGATGATGATGCACTTAAAAGATGAAAAAATATATTTAAGTATTTTGAGCAATGAATGAATAAAGATACTATAATCACAAAACATATAAAGTAAAATTAATTAGAAATTAAATTGATAAAATAAAATATAATTATTTTAGTTCATCTTTAATCTTTTCTCAAATCAAATATACTGCTAAAAATATATATAACCAAATGAAACAAATTTTATTTAAAAAAAAAAAGAATCTCTATAACTTCTCCCTATTTTCCAGATAAAAAAATTATTATTAGCCACTTAAAATAGTTTAATTGAATTTATTGTTCAATGCACTGAGGAACATAAATTCATTTTTTACACTAATAGAGAATTAAAAAAATTAGTGTTGTTGGACGATACAAATTTGTTTGAAGATGACAGATAGGGGTGTCAATATTAGACCCGACTCGAAAACCCGATCCGAAAATTTCGGGTTCGGGTTGACCCGGAAACTGCCCCAGATGCCCCACTTGACCGCGCGTTGCTTACCCGAGACGTAGTCGCTCAGTCGTGTCGCGGTTGCCTGCCCGCGTGACCGCGCTTAGCCTGCCCGAGACTGAATCGCGTTGCGGTCGCCTGCTTGCGTGATGCGCGTTGCCTACCTGACAGCCCGAGGCCTTGAGTCATGTTGCCGCCTGCACGAGTCGCGTCGCCGTTTGACGCCTGCCCCGCGTTTCCTGCACCTCCGGCGGTCGCTGCCATCTCCTGCGAGTCGTCGCCTGTGCAGAAAATGCCGAATGATCGAACCCGAAGCGGGTCGGGTTCGGATCTAGAAAATCGACCCGTTTGCAAAAACGGGTTGGGTTGACCCGAACCCGAATAGTGCCGGGTCAGTTTCGGGTTCGACTCGAACCCGACCCATGACCTGAATTGACACCCCTATTGACAGGAGACCCTACTAGAAGGCTAATTTTGAGTAAATGATCTAAAAAATTATGTAAGAATGAAAAAAACAATCCCCTATTAAAAATATTCAGTACAAGTGCTCATGATGCTAAGGCTGCAATAGTTAAAAATATTCAAAAAAAAAAAAAATCTAAACCAATTTATCATTACTCTTTAATCTTTATTGATAGGGATATGAGAGCTAAATGAAATATTATATATATGTGAAAATGATGGTGAGTGACTTCCACAACCTCCCTTTTATGAGGTGAGCAAAAAGTGATGTGATCCACGATGACTCTTGATTATCCTGTGAGAGGAGCGCTTTTCTGGTGAGTGGGATCCAATGATTCTCGAGCAAGCTTCATTTAGGGGTTTGGTGTATGCTTGGTGCTACTACATTTGTCACACACCAGTTGACTCCTTGTCTAGGCATATGGGATTTCATGTCATGTATTAAAACTACTATACCGTTATGGTCACTAGTCAATAAAACACGCTATTGCCTATAGATCCAACAGTCCAATCAAAAGCTAGACAGTGAACCAAACAATATCCATGGCAGCGCATATCGATCTATAAAAAAATATAAAAAGTGTAGCAAATCCTAGTAAATGGTAATTGTGAGTTTCTTGCATTTTATCTATGTTAATTTCAAAATTAAACCAGTCAAATTATTAGTATAATACATTTTATAAGCAAATGAATGTTATAGACGTTGAAAGTAAATGCAAAATGTCAAAAAAGAGTGAATAATAACTTTTTTTTTTTAATTTTAATATATCATAATTGATATTTCTCTGATTCATGAATGATTTATACATTTTGACAAATTAATTATGACAAGTGTTTGTTTATTTTGTTTTTTTATTTAAAATTTGGTTCAGATCCGGATGAAAAAAGTTGAGGAAAAAATGCACGTGCAAAACAATAACTTTCCATTCCTGTCCATTTTTTGAAATATCATTTAATACAATCATTAAAATAAATTTGAATATATGTTTAGAAAATTTGTATATTAATACATAAAATTTATATTATTTATATTGTATTTTAATCTTTAAATAATATCTAAATATTATTAATATCTTATTTAAAATAAAATTATATATAATCCATTTCACCAAGCGGAGACTTCTGGTCTCGCAGAACTCGGCGATTCGGCACCGCTCCGAGTCTCCGACCGCGTAAGCTCACGAGGATGGGCGAGTGAACGGCACCAAGATAGTCCAGCGCGCGCTTTGTCTCTCACTCTGACATTCCCGATCTCTCCCTTCGTCCAGATAAGCCCTGAAAATGCCGACGCCGTCTCCAACTGTTCTAGGGTTCTCCGTCGTGTCCATCCCCCTCCTATCGGCAATCGTCGGTGGCGTTCTTGCTCTGCTCCTATTGGCCGATTACTTCCGCCGGAAGCGAGCTGAAGTCGTGACGATCGCCGAACCACTGGAGCTGAAGGCTGCTGACCAAAAACACGTTGTAAAACCCCCTCCACTCGCCTCACGAAAGGCCCACGCGAGATCTCACCACTCTCACGCTGCAGAGAAGGTTCGTCTCTCTGTCTCTCTCTTCTCCTATAATTTCCGATGGTTTCAGATGCGGCTTATTTTGATCGGTTCTTGTCGTATGTTCAGGATCAGAACAAGCGACATCACCCTCTCGATATCAATACCCTCAGGGGACACGTTGATGCTGTCACTGCGCTTTGTTTCTCTTCGGATGGCCGGAATCTTGCCACTAGTGAGTGAATTTGCTCTATTCCCGGTGTGGCCGGAATCCCTGGCTCTTTTAACTAGCTGATTATTTTGCAGCTTGTTCCGATGGAGTTGTTAGGGTCTTTACAGTGGACGATGCTTCCAATAAGAGTTTCAAGTAGGCTTCTATCTCTTTTATATCCGTCCTTTTCTTTAACTTCCTGGCTGCTATATTATTGTTTCAAACTTTGTAGGCTTCTGAAGATAAATCTGCCCCCTGGTGCGCAACCTACTGCCATTGCTTTCTTGGAGGGGTCTTCCTCCTTGGTTGTGGCTGCTCAGGTTCTTTCAGGTTCCTGTCTATATATGTATGGGGATGTCATTTTGAAACCTCCTGGTGACAGTAAGCAGCAGGCTAAGGTTCCTGCTCCGGAGATCAAATGGGAGCATCATAAGATACATGAGATGAGGTCGGTGTTGACTCTTGTTGGGGTCCCTGCAACTTATGGAACTGGTGATGGGAGCATGATCCTTGCTTCCTGCTCTGAAGGTGTGGGGTCTATGTTAAGTTTTAAAATTCTGCTAAAATTAAATGATATTCAGTTAATTACAGCGACGTTCATTCTATTCTTTCTTGTGCTGTAGAGCTTAGAATTATTTTTTCATCCTTTGTAGCTTCGTCTATCTTTGACCATAGATTCTTTTTTTTCATTCATTTTAGTCGATTATCGTATGAGGCGTTAAATCAATTATTCACAAAACCTTTTGTACGTATTCTATCTGCATTACTTTAAGTTTACCCTTTTTGTTTTCTCAATCCTTTGATTTCAATTTTATTTATACACTTAGTGGCATATTTTCTATCATTATATACGTCCAAACCACCTAAATATATTTTCAACTACATAATTGAAAAATTGATGCTATCTTATCTTTCCTAATATAACTATTCTTTAGTTTTTCATTTTTTTGTTGCATATTAACATTAACAAGAGGTTGTACCCTGGTGTATGATTTTTAGTTTTTACTGATGATATTGTTCTTTTTGATAAGATTCGAGTGGGAGTTGAAGGTAAACTTGAATTATGTGTTTTTCATTTTTTTGTTGCATATTAACATTAACAAGAGGTTGTATCCTGGTGTATGATTTTTAGTTTTTACTGATGATATTGTTCTTTTTGATAAGATTCGAGTGGGAGTTGAAGGTAAACTTGAATTATGGAGGTCAACCTTAGAGTCTAAAGGCTTTATTTTGAGTGGATCTAAAACTAAATATATAGAGTGTAATTTTAGTAATAATAGATCTAGTGGGTGGATTGTGACTTTGGGTGATCAAGTCATTAATAAGAGTACACATTTTAGATATCTTGGGTCTATTGTTCAGAGTGATGGTGAAATATATGGGGATATCATTAGCACAATTCAAATTGGATGTATATATATATATATATATATATATATATATATATATATATATATATATATATATATATTTGTGTATCTTTGTGTGTGTGTTTAAATGTGTATGTATTATTGATAGCTAAATGTGCAACTACCTTTTCAGGCACAGATATTAAGCTGTGGCATGGGAAAAGTGGTAAAGAGTTGGCAACTGTTGACACAAATCAGTTGAAGAATAACATGGCTACTATATCTCCCAACGGACGTTTCCTAGCTGCTGCAGCTTTTACTGCAGATGTGAAGGTATGCCATTCTAGTGACGTATTTAAAAAACAACAATGTAACAACGCACAAAAATAATCTCTTGATCTTTAGGGAATTCCATAGGAAGTTCCTTCTTGATTTGATTTATTTTCCAAGCTAAATCTTGTAAAATCTTTATTTCTCAACTCCATAAATATTTCTGCCTGCCAAATCTGCCTGCCTTTGGATAATGCTGGAGAAAATAGGTTATTTAGGCTCTATTTGATGTTTGTAAGTTTTTTTTTTTAATATGCTTTGAACTAGTTCTGTCTGATTATTCCGGAACAGTTATTGCTGTAGAATAAGTAGAAAACTACCTGAATTACTTTTTTGCATTAACCTGCAATCCATCTGATGCATTTTGGAAGTAAAAATCACAAGTAGGCAATAAGAAAAATGCAGGAATCCAAAGATTAAGGCTGAAATTTGATTATCTCTTCAACAAGATAGAAATATATAATTGATCTATTATTCGAGAGGTAGATCAACTATCCCACGAAGCCTATACGCCACTAGGAAGCTCTCCAAAATAAAACTACAACAAACTCAAATTATCTACTCTCCTAATTCTAGACAAAACTTTCTTAAATAGCCCTAACACAAAATAACACAAATAGAATCTTCCTAAACAGCATAAACATAATTTAGGAAACATTACTAAACAATTAAAACATTCCTAAACACATAAACATAATTAGGGAACATTCCTAAACAACTCCTCTTGATTTCTCGTCCTTCCATAATGCATGACAGCTCTCCTGGCCCCCACAAGGTTGGCCGAACCCTCCCCTTGGCTCCCTTCCTTATTCCACCCAGCCCCTCTTATCGTAACAATACTCCCTCTCCAAAAATGAACCTTGTACTCAAGATGGAAGGATGAGTACCGTCTCCTGATAATCTCATATGGCTCCCATACAACTTTATTTTACAGTTCGACCTTGTAGTGGATCTCGAAGTCATAGCCCAATAATTTGAAAAGCCATCGCTAATGCTCCTCTGTTACCATCCTTTGTTCTAACAGAAACTTCAAACTCCTCAGATCAGTCCTAACTATGAAGTGTCACCCCAACATGTAAGGATTTAACTTTTGTGTTGCCAAAACTATTGCCATCAGCTCCCTTTCATACATTGATTTTAGCCTTGCCTTAGCGGTGAACACCTAATTTAAATGGGCTATGGGTCCCTGACTTTGCACGAGGATTGCCCCCAACCCATAGCCTGATGCATTCAATCTCCATTACAAACGGTTGGTTGAAATCTGGTAGTGCTAACACAGAGACACTCGCCATGGCTTTTTTTGTTGCTCAAATGACTGGGTGGCTACCTTCCCCCATTTGAACCTATTCTACTTCAATTTCTCTGTCAATGACCATGTTATAGAGCTGTATCATTTCACAAACTTTCTATAGTATCCTGTGAGTCTCAAAAAAACCCCTCAACTCTTTCACGATTTTAGGTAAGGGCCATTTGAACATTCCCTTGATTAGCTTCTCAATTTCATCATTCTGAACTTGTGGGTACTGGTAAGGTCAAACACTGATAGTGGATACCCCTTCTTTCGGGTTGATGAAATACTCATGCTCCCTTGGGGGAGGTAGGCCTTGAGGCAGCGGGAACACTTTACTGAATTGTTGCAGGAGTGGCTGGACTATCTTTGAATCCTCCTCATCCTTCTGCAACTCCACCAAGTAGTCCATCCTTGCCCCCTGTATGGCTTTGATCTTTTCCTTAAGGAATTCCATCGTCAAAGATTTTAAGTGCACCTTTATTTTCTCCATCGTTTGTAACCACTTCATCCCTAAGATCACATTAGCACTTCCCAAATCCAAGGGAATAAAATTCTTCATAATCTATTGGCCTTGAAATATTAGCACCAGCCTCCTGCAAATCCCTCTGCTCCTCTCCACCTTTCTTGTTCCCATCATGACTCCAAAGCTCCCTGTATCCACCAACTTCAATCTCCCGATTTGAGATGAAGTTATGAGTATCCCTGCTATCCACCAAGCCCACCACTGGATACCCCTAATCTATCCTTTCAACTTTATGGTGTGATTTGGAATAAATCCCACCACAAAATTAAGAGATATTTGTGTCACAGTAAGATGTAGGTGCTCCCCTCCTGCTTATGCTTCCTCCACCAGATCCTCTGTGTTGGTCCTGCCCTCATTTCAAACCATAAGGACCTAGAGTGTGTTGTCCTTGCACTGATGGCCTGGTGCATAATTCAAATCACAGCGGAAGTACACACCCTTCGCTCTCTTCCCTTTTGAATACCAACATCTTTAACTTCCTCACCCTAGTATTGCTACCGCCCCAATAGCTTCTTCCTTCTCCAGTGTAGTGGTTGTCGCGATCCCTCCATATTTCCCCCGTTTATCGAGGGTAGGAATCCCACCTTTCTTCCACCAGCCTCGCATGACTAGATTCTCAAGGCTCGGCTTGCCCCCCTCCTTCTCCGGTCATCCACTTTCCTTGTCCAAATGACCTCCTATAGTGGTCGGCTACCCCTCACCTCCACTACAAAACTCCATGGATGAAAACCTTCCATCCATTGTTGAAAATTTTCCTTCAATGGTTGCACACTTCTCCTCCATTCCGGATTTGATTTGCTCCACTTTGCTTTCCATTGTATCCATCTTCTTTGTTGCCATCTCTCTCAAAACATGGCTCTGATACCAATTTGATGTATTTTGGAAATAAAAACAGCATGTAGGCAATAAGAAAAATGCAAGAATCCAAAGATTATGTTTGAAATTTTATTATCTCTTCAACAAAATAGAAAGATACAATTGATCTACTATTTGAGAGGTAGACCAGCTCTCCCATGAGCCCTAGATGCTGCTAGGAAGCTCTCAGCAATAAAACTATAGCAACACAAATTATCTCCTCCCCTGACCCTAGACAAAATTATTTTAAATAGCCTCACACACAATAACATAAATAGAACATTCCTAAACAACATAAATATAATTTAGGAAACCTTCTTAAACACAATAAACATAATTAGGAAACCTTCATAAATTTCTCCCCTTTATTTTTCCTCCTTCCATAATGCATGATAGACAAGGCTGGCCGAACCTTTCCCTTGGTCCCCTTCCTGGTTCCGCTCAGCCCCCTCCTGCTGTAACACCATCTCAAATATTTTGAAGCAGTATCATGGGGTTGTTCTTTCATTGTAACATCATCATCAATTGCATGATATATGTGTATGTATGTATGTATGTATGTATCTCATTTTATTGGCTGTTTTATAGGTTTGGAAAATCCTGTATACATACATACATACATTGAATGCCTAGTATTGCTCGGTGATGTAATTTTCAAGTGAAGTTATGCTAATTTTTTTAAATGATAATTCACATTTTATTGGCTGTTTTTTAGGTTTGGGAAATCCTGTATGCAAAGGATGGCTCCGTGAAGGAGGTTTCGAAAGTTATGCAATTGAAGGGGCACAAGGTAAAATTCTATGAGTAGTGTTATTTTTGGATGAATTAGTTGGTATTAAATGTGGAATGGTTATGCTGAAACTGATTACAGCTATTGTAGACTGACTGTGTTGACTCATTAGAGTACTGTTTAGGAAAAAAATCTGGGCTGGAATTTTTTTCTTTTAGGATTTTTTTGAGGTGGACTTTTCTAGGACGTACAAAACATACAAAAAATTTTCTTCGGACAGCTCAGTTTTTGCATTTATGACTTTCTTACTGTAACTAATGTCAAGTCTTTTTCGTTTTTTTTTTTCCTTTTTTTTTTTAGTGAAGTTGGATTCACTGCCTTGTGTTTCCAACTCGCAGTTGTAGAAATAATGTTGGAAACTCCTATACTTCAACTGGTCAACAGGTTGCTTTATTGCTCTGTTGCTGTTTGATATTTATCACTAATTGATTGCTTTCTGGGGACGTTGCAACCACTTTTCTACAGATGAAAAATGAAAAGAATTTTATCTACAAACCTTAATTGAATCGTTGTTTCTGAACCAGTGAATTTTTGGAGCTTCTGGGTGAGCTTATACGGATAATTTATGTTGTTTCCTATGGGGTATCAACATGGCAGAGAAAAATCGTGATTAGACCAGGCACATGGAAATCAAATTGTCCGATGAGTGAGAAAATGATGTCTAGGTCACTTCAATTACTCATGTTGCATGACCTATAATGTTTGGTTGTTTTTACCAACGGAGAAGAGGAATATTATGGTAACCAAGCCTTCACCACTTCTTCTCTTCTTCCAGCTATTTTCTAAGAGGAGTGTAATCGTTTGCCAGGTGATGATGATAAGCCTTTGTTTTTATAATGGCATCAATATTTGAACGCTTGGCCTTGCTGCCTTGCCACTTAAATCTCACTATTCACCAATGATATATGTAATTTTGTTCTATGCAATGCTTTAAATTTTTGCTGGACTAACTGGCTAATTCAAGCAATTGAACACAGAGCGGACCTTTTGATTGGGATGTATAGCTAGCCAGATCCCCAAAAAAAAACTGTTGAATGGAATCAAATCTGAATGATGTCAACTAAATTGGTTGAAGCATGTTTATAGGTCTTGTATGTTTTTACGGCTCTATTGTTTACAGGATTAGGCTCCTAATCTGATCCTCATGCTCTCGTTCTTCTTTTCTCAACCTCTCCATGTCTTTGATTGAGATTAGCGATGTTGTTTACACCAAATGTGTACATCCGTGACTATCTGTGCAAGTGCCCGTTCGCAGGTATCTTGTAGGTTATGTTTGGGTCGAATGGAAGGGGGACCCACTCCTCTCTCGAAACCGTTTGTTTGAAGGACTCGCTTAGAAGCTGGAACGAGTTTAACATTGGAGCACCGTACATAGCACCGGCCACATCCTCTAGGAAGTTGTCCCCCCATTGTGCAAAGGCTACCCTTGAAGTTTCTCTCTCAGCCAGACATATATTTATGCAAGATGCATCAAACAACCAATGACACACATCACCTCTTCAAAAATCTTTCACGTCAACCTGAAGATCACGTCCATACGCTACTCTCCCCACCTCATGTCAGTAAGGCGACCCTAGCTCATCATCTGACCTTCCTTGGCTTGTCCTTCTCAACCGCCATTCTACTTGCACCAACGAGTGGCTTACAATAAAAGACTGATGGGATAGCTCCCACATCCAGAACATAATCTCTACATCCTTCTGAACTCTATAAAAGGGGGAGGAGGGACGACAAAAAAAGACTTTTTTTTCTCCTATACATACAAAAGAATAGGGATAATAGAGAGAAGAACAAGAGGTATCACACCCTATAAATGGGAAATATTGTATCATTTTTCCTTTTCTACTCAAACTCAATAGTGTAGAGCTCTCATTTTGATTACTCTTGTATATCTGGTTTAGATAATAAAGATTTTGTCTAAATTTATACCTCTCTTGGGTTCATCTTCCCGCTTCCTCTCTCATAATCAACTTCATTACATTCTCCTCATAGGCCTTTCAGTTCATAGGTAACACGAAGTACGGTTCAATATCATCAACCGAACAAAACGAGATTTAACAAGAACGACGAGGTACTATGAGAATCTTTAGGTGAACGGTGTTATATGAATTGCACATCCAATCACTTATTTAGCACTACATAGGTTCGGATGGTGCAAGTGAGGTGGTAAATGGCAAGAGTCGAATGTTGGCTTTGGAAATGATTTAGATAGGGATTAGGAGGTTTGCAAACGGTGGTGTCGATCAATGGATATCTTGGTGACCACATGGGATGAGGGTTGCTTCAAGAAGGCGGTGAAGAGGTGTCTACTTGCGAAAGTGACAAAAGAAGATCAAAGTAGGCTTGATGGAAAATAGCATTGCAGGAAGGGTTAACATGTTGCAAGACTTTATAAAAGAGAAACTTATATATGAGGACATATATATGCCAATTTAATATGTGTAGTTGTGTGCATATATCCAAAGAAATACTTTGGTGGTGTGATTTACTTGAGGATTTAATATTGAATCTGAAAAGATTTCATAAGTGGACCCGCTCTCAATTTTGTAGGTTAGTGTTGAATCTTTGGTGAATGTGTGGACTGATGCATGGATAGTTAGATTTTTAAGTTGTAGACTTGGGTTTATGGCACCATAAAAGATCCAACTAAATATAAGCAAATAAGAATTTGGATAATTAAACAAGTTATATTTCTTATTTGCATAATTAAACAAGTTATATTTATTGCCAGAAGGAGATGAAGGTGAATAATGGAAATTAGATTTTGATAGATAGCCTTAGAATGGGATGATGACTTTCTTTTCTTTTTTTTTTCTTTCTCTTATTGAATTTCTTCTCCTTATTTGTCCTCCTATTTCTCTTGTTTTTGTTCCTTCTCCCTCTTTTGCTTAGGAATTAAATCATATCCTACCTTGACCTTTTCGACAAAGAGAGAAGGTGAGGAGGTAGAGTGTTTCTAGAGAGAAAATTGGAATTGGGGGTCTGACATAATGTTGTGTGTGTGTGATTGATAGGAAATACTTGAGTTCGCAAGTAATACTATCGGTTCTACTTGAGTTCGCAAGCAAACCTAACAATAATCGGTAGAAACAACAAGAAAAACGTAGAAATCATCGTGGAAGATAATCAAACGATAGCAATCTCTTATAGAAAAAGGAAGGGAAACAAACACAAAGCAAAATACAAGAGATCCTCAATTTGAGAGGAGGATTGTCTCTCCCAAATCTCTAGACAAGAGAGTCTAGAGACCAAACGCCAAGAAACCCTAATTTGCAATCAAACTAGACATAATCCTTCATAATCCCCTCATGCACTTTAATACAAAAGCTTTCCTAATCTAATTTCCCTCCCAAAGCACTAGCTGCCCCCCTCTATTCAATTTGAATTCAATTGGATGGATGGGACCCATCCATTGGGCAGAACTAGAGAGGAGGAGGCGGACTGTTTTCGCCTCCTGCAGTCCGCCTCCGGTAGGTTTGCTGAGCCGGCCAATGGGTCGGCTGGACCAGTTCTGCTTGAACCGACGTAACAAAGAGAGAGAGAGAGAGAGAGAGAGAGAGAGAGAGAGAGAGAGAGAGAGAGAGAGAGAGAGAGAGAGAGAGAGAGAGCAGGAGAGGATAAGCGGAAACTAATTAAGCGTTATTTTTTAGATGAAGTTTTATCCAATGCTATGAAACAACATTGTAAAATAATACAAAAAAAAAAAAAGAATCTGGTTAAAGACTACAAATGATTCTAGAAAACTTAATCAAATCTTTATTTCATGTGCTAGTTATGAAACTCTCTAAATTACAGGCATGAAATGTGAAAACTATCCTAATTATTTGCATGAAAAGTGGTAATCTCCTAAATACCAGCTGGTCTCGTAATTATCCTCTTTTCTAACCACTTATATATTTTAGTATTTTACTATTACAATTTTAATAAAATTCCTTGAGCAATTAATACCAGTTGAATGGAAATAAAGTAGGGCTAGACATTTTATAACATAGAACAACTATGAAAAATTGTTAACAACTACCAAATCAGGAGAGGTAATTAAAAAAAAAAAACTAGATTACACAAAGCTGGAAGCCTTTACAATCACTAAAATTAGGCCAACAACCTGCTGTCTTCCTTAGATTTGGTAAAATCAGTCTCATCAGAATTTGCCCAAGGACCTTCAGTGCTCTATAGTGACAGCCAACATTTAGGTGGTTGTTCCAAGGTCCCTAAGCTGCCAAGATCCTTCTTGTATCCAAAACTGTGGGAAGAGGGAGGCGGATTGGCTGGAAAAACCTCAATGACCTGTAAGAAAACCCAATCATTTTTAGTAGATCATTGTTCTCATTGGAAAAGAAGTAATCATAAGCAAAAAAAAATGGAAAACAGAAAACCTGATAAATGCTTCTTGCACCTCAAATGCTTCCTCCTTGCTCCAATAGCCAATGTCTTTGGATTTCTTAGACTCTTGTTATCACCTGAACCGTCTCCTCCTTGCTCTAATAGCGTTGTGTGTGACTACTTTGCCAGCTTATTATTTTCCTAGACATTCCAAACAATATTTCTTTTAGTTTTCGTACAGTTTGTCAAAATAGATTAGGCCAACCCAAGTTGGTTAGTGTCCTTGTAGTATTTATCTACCATGTAGGTTTACATTTTTTTTCAAATGGCTTGACTTGATCTTTGTTAGGTTGGCAATTTTCGGTTTGCTTTCTTGGTCCATCAATGGAACTTCACTATATGATTAGCCAACCCTAATCTTGGGATGAACTTGTTGGATTGTGATTCCCAACATTAGGTATTCTGTGTCTACGAAGGAGTATTAAAGCTTACCCTTCTCTTTATCTTTACCTTCATTGTGGGGTGTTTGGAATTTCTTGTCTTCCATTTTTTTGTGACCTACTAGTTTCTTCTTCTTTTAAAGAAATTGCTTGGGTTATTTGCATTTTTAGAAATGGTTTTAGGTTAGCTAGGTGAGTGCTCCTTTTGAAAGTACTTAGATTGGCAAGCTTTTCTTGTGCTACTAACGGCTCTTATTGACACTCTTCATTTTCTTTTTCTTGGAAGAGGATGAGATGAGTGCTGCTATGATAGTCTCCTATAGAACAAGTGATCTCTAATTTTAGCATATAAACACCTTTTTTTTGGTTTGCATTACAATATCTAGATCTTTTGGTGGTGCTGAAATGTTGAAAGATACACCATTTCGCTTTTACAAATTAGAAAATTTGCCATCTTTTATAATACATAGCATATATCTCCCACAAATATAGGTTGCCTAATATTTCATGACATAAATTTAAAATAACATTATCACGTATCACTGCATCAATATATTGCTTAATGATGACAAATTTTCTAATGTATTATCTAATAACATTAAATTTTGTGTTATTCTTGAACTAAGACAGCATAAGTTTTGGGTGTAGTTTTTAACCTTACTTTTTCCATTAGTGTTTCAAAAATTTATGTTATTTCTACTCAAATTAATTGCCATTAGTACATAAGTTTTTTCCTGAATGTCGAGTCAAAAAAGTCATCTTTGTGGTTGTCATTAGCGTTTTGAATAAAAAATATGATTAACGTCCATAACCATGTAATTCAAATTTTAACTCCAAAATATGATTAATACAAAATTCTAATATCAAACAAAATAAAATGTCATACTAAAACAAAACTGACGAATTGATGTATTGTTTCATGGAAGTTGAGTGGGTAGTTTAAGGGAAATGAAATGCAATCAGGTATTCTCTGAGGTAGTGAGAAGTAATTTGAGATAAACAAAATGTAAGGTAGATTAAGGCGAGTGATGCTTAAGATTTCAATGTCTCCTGTGGGTTCGTAGAAGAGAATTCAATTTGATATGACTTAACTCTTAAGGGATTAAAAGGTATCTTTATATTCATATTTTTAATTAAATATATAAGAAAGATTTTAAAATTTAGTAATTTGATGATTTAGTTTATTTTAAGTTATATAAGGGGCTTTCAGGGCAATGGCTTAATGCCCCCTTTTGTTGAATGTCTCCTGATTTTTTTGGGGCAATCTTACCCAACCCGGCCCATCATCTCATGTGAGATCCAAAAATGCCTTTTAAATACTTATTTCCATGTAATATTAATTTCAGTAATTATATTATGCCCTTTATATCTGTCCATCAATTCTTCAATAATGCATGTGAAAACTTTTTTATTTTAGAGGCATTTTTGTTTGGCTTGCTTTCTTAATGCAACTTTCAACAATCATGATTTATATAACCATTGAGCTTATAATATGAGCAATAAGGCTTTTGCTTTTGCCTTTGCCTCCTTTAGTTATTAGTCTTACCATTTGGTTCTTCATTGTTGTTGGCCCGTTTCTCCCCTATAATATTTGACCTTGCCTCTATTATACTCCCACTAGAAGCAACTGCATTCAACTATAGATTTCCATGAGTCCTACAGTATTGTTCATAAAAAAATAATTCTTCTGATAACTTTTGAAGGCAACCTACAAAACTTTCTTGTATACTTTTACACACTTCGCTTATGCCTTTGGCTTAATTGTAGCCTTCATATTCGATATTCATCTTCGTAGCCAATACGATAAAATTGAGTTTTCAATAATCATTTAATCTTATGCATGAATTCCAAACACGTCATTCATTCTTGTATCTCGAGTTCCATCTCATCAATGCATTTGACGATATTTTTTTAAATATAATGATAATCATGCATTATTGCACTTATAGATGGAGAATAAATCTGTAAGTGCTCCAACTATTGTCCATGTCAACATCTATTGATCCATCTTATGTGAAAGGGCCTTAAATGCCTCTAGTAATATCACTTGTTCAATGAGTTTTTTATTAAATGTCTAGTTGTCTAATATATTTATCTCCAGTTATCTATGGAGGGTTCTCCTATGATAATGGGTTTTTCCCCTCTCTCTCATCTCTTCAGCTGGTATCTTCAAACGTCTCCTCCCTCATCTCTAGGATACATTGCCCTGCTACACTTTCAATAACTAGTAGTAGCGATGTTTGTTTGGGCTTAAGGGGTATTGTCTTTAACGTTTTATGAATTTTTTTCACTTAAAACTTTTATCTAATTTAGTTTATCGTCCCTGGTTATCCATTAAGGGTTCTTTTGTGGTAATATGATTTTGAGATTTTCATTTCCTTATCACAATCTCATGTTAGGATACATGCTCTGATACCAAAAATATGATCCTGAAATGGACAGGAAACCACAAGTGAATCTGGACTCTAGGATGTTAGTGGAGCTATAACTTAGTGGTAGAGTCTTAGGTTATCGTGCAGAATAAGTTGTAGATAAGTAGGCCTTTTAGATGTTGACTTGGGTTGACATCTGGCAAGTTTTAACCAAATATAGGTTCTTAAAGAACTTGGCCAAGTGGTAACTTGGAAAACCAATTGGGGTATTGTAATTACTAGAATGAAATTAAAACAAGAGTGGTGGAAAATAGACAATATGCCATAGAATTGAATGATAACTTGCTTTTTTGTTTCTTCTCTTTTTGGATTGTTTTTGTTTTCTAGTAACTTCGCCTTTCTCCTTTTTTTTCTTAGGCATTAAATTCCCCTCTCTTTTTTGGGTGGAGAGATTGTAAGTAAGAAGAGAGCTTGAGAGAGAAAGGTGAGGTGGGTGGACCCTCCACAATGGTCAAAGAAAATATGTGATTGTCGATCGTGGAGCCTTGGAGATTGAGAGATAGAGGATATGTGGTAAATAGTTAAGCTTTTTTCAATGTCAAGGAAAGTTATACAAGATTTTAAGAAAAAAACTAAAAATCTTATAAAACAAAAGGCAGAAATTAAATTAATTATACAAAAAATAGAGGCACTGATGTTTTTTATCAGCCTCGAAAACCTCGGGGCCATCTTAACCGGTGGAACTGACAAAGAATGATCCTCCACAACTTCGATCCGACTGGATCTGTTGCCTCTTTAATTGTTAAAGATGCAGTTGTACAAGCCTATAGAACAGAGCCTTGAGAGAGCAGTGATGTTAAAAGAGTAAATAGCATGCACAAAGCTGAGTGATAAGATTATACAATACTTTGCTCAAAGGTGGGCTTATGGTATAAAGCGTGGCCAAATCTACAAAGCGTGCATTTTGTTGTCATTTTGAAGAGCATGCCCTTCACCCCCCTCGGTTGAAGAAGACCTATTAGTGATGAGCTAATATCATGCTTTGCTAATCATGCTGCATGCTTGCCCTATTTCTTAGTTGTTGAAAATTATTTTTCTTATTAATATTTAGCTTAAAATATTATAAGATCATTTCATATATTCAGTTTGTATGATTGTTGCTAAATAGTAATGTTTCTTGTGACGTGCACTTTAATTTATTGAAGCGTGTGTTTTATTTTTGTGTTGCACTGACAATTGAAAAACCCTTATACGCATTGGCATATTAATAGAGGATAGAAGAAAAGTAGGCGTTTGCCTCTTTTGCGGCTCCTTGTGTGGATTGTTGTGTTACAACTACTTCATGCTATTTTTCTCATAGTTCATACAACTCATTCTAGCACATTCAAGTAGACTAGGTTATCTATCTTGGTTAGCCTTCTTGTAGACCTAGCCTAAGCATGTGGATATGCATGGTCTACATGTGGCTTAGCCTAAATTTGCATTATTTTAGCTAATATTGGCGTACCGTCTTTGCTCATGCACATAAATTGGCTATTTGGTGATGCGAGCAAAAATTATAGGCTCCCTATATCTTCTGCTCGACAAAAACACAGGCGGACTTCTACCGACAAAATTGAGAAAGAGACGAGAAAAACGACGAACAAACTCTTACATTTCAAATTAAAGAAACAAAAAGAAATTAAAAACACAAACTCGACTCGATCTCAAAGACACCCTAAAGTTGCTGCACTTAGAGAAGAGGGATACAGGTGGAGTGGCACTTGCGGAGAGACGAAAGAGGTTAGAAGCTCGAGAAGAAATGGTGGAAAGAGCCCGCAGGATTTCTGGAGGGGATGAGAAAGAAGGGTGGAAAGAGCCCGCAGGATTTCCAAGCAACCCGCAGGTTAACAGATTTTTTTTCCAAAAATCACATATCACATTACTTTAAACATTACATAACCCCCCATATATATAGGTATGAAAGGGAATACAAAGAGACACATTACATTAATTTTGACACAATAAACTAAGCATTAAAACATAGAAATCTCCCCCCCAAGCTCTCGGTTTAACACCCAAACCAGGAACCAAGGAGACAGCCACGGGAGACGAAGGAACCGCACAGACCAAAGAGCCACGGCCACGGGAAACGAAGGAACCGCACGGACCAAAGAGCCACAGCCACGGGAGAAGGAGCCCAGCCGTACGTGAGATCCCAAGAGGCAAACACAAAATACTAAAAGCCATGAGGAAAGAAAGGAGTCACCTCATGGGAAAAGACATTTCTTGGAATTCCAAAAGCCAGTTTGGAATTCCAAGAGACCTACATAATAAAAAACATAAAAAACATAAAAAGTACATTTAATATAGGATAATAAATGAACTAAAATAGTAGCTCATAATGAGCTAACCCTTAGTTCAATAAATGAACTAAAGTCCAGCTCATAAATGAACTAAAAGTTCAGCTTAAATATGATAAACTACTAGACTCAAGGGAAGCCAAAATATGATTTATTTTGGACTAGTGTTGACCCCCCCTTTGTCTACATCATTTGGTCAACCAAGTCCAACATTAGGAAGAGCCTTCTAGATTAGCAACATATTATGCCATTTTATAATATAAACAAAGAGAATGTGATATTCCGTTGATTTCTATTTTCAATACACCAAGGTTTTTAGATAAAATATGATTTTGTGATATTTGACATATGCACGAACTTCTCAACAATTAGTATACATTCTAAGTTGATCTGACTTTAAAAAATACTCGAGATAGTGATTGTAATTCTTGTGTTTGTTTAAGTTTTCTTTTCTACGTTTGAACTTTTAGTGTTTCTTATTTCTACTACTTGAGATTGATGTTGAGTGAATTGTGTCTATTAGTGGTGGGATGATCTAATACATTTGATTAATATTTTTTTTTTGTTTTTTCCATTAGTTTTCTGACATTCTAATATTTTTTCATATAATTATAGCAGGTGTATCTTAGATAGTTATTTATCTTCTAAATTTGAAAGGTATTTCCAGACTACCTATATATATATATGCATTTGTTTAAGTTTATATGCATGTACATGTATATTTATATTTATATACACCTATATGCATTTATATTTTTTTCCTTTTTATAGCATTGATTTTTACTCATGATAGTATGTGTTTTTCTAGGAGTGTCAATTCGGATTTGTTGGTCGGATTCGGGTCTAACTCAAAATTAACCTAACCCAAATTTGGTTGACTCGAACATGAAGGTCAAAATGTTTGACTCAGGCCTAACTCGTCCCGTTTGACCCATTTATCTGATAGATTATGAAGATTTTTATATCAACACAACTCGTTTAATCAAAACTTGAATGATAATTATGTTAATTTTCGGTTTTTGGGTCAACTCAAATCAGAATTGCAAATTAATAAAGTCAAGAATTCAATTCTTACCACAAAATTAATCTTGCCATCCCAAACACAATTTTTTCGAGTTAAGCTTGGGATTGAGTCATTTATTGACACCCTTATATATTAATGTACATTTATTTGAATTTATGCATGCATTTTTTAAAATTGTAAGCACTTATTATACTTGGTTTGTATAGTTTTGGAAGTTAAATTTATATTAATTAAAACATAAAAAGAGCACAATTGAATACAAATTAGCATGGGGTCCCTTATGAGAGGCAGTCCTCAACAAAACAAAAACAAAAAGTTGGAAGATCATTATATTATATTATAAATCCATTCAAAAAACAATTTCAAGAAGTACAAGGAAAAAAGAAATAAAAGAACTGGCCCCTCAGTGACTCAGTTGACAAGGTGAGGTCTCCCATGTAATTGCATTAGATACGCCTGGGGGGGTGTTGTACTCAATGCAAATGACATAAGAGGAACTCATCATTGCATACCTGAGGGGATCACATCCCTGCCAAACATGTCGTTTGGTGTCTTCTTCTTCCTTGGCACAGTGGCAATTGGCCCAAGCTGCTCTTTATCAAAATGGGTGTGAGTGGTCTTCACATAAATCCTATTTTCCGATTGGAGAACAGGATGGGCTCATTAATGCTCAAATGCAAATTACAAATTGGTCCTCCCCAATATTCAGTCTATGGTTGATCAGCAGAAAATATAAATATATTATTTGTTGTCTTTATTGGACTAAATTCAGCGTGTACTTTAGTTTTCCAATTTATTTAAAACATTTTAAAGGTCCATTATAACTATGGATGAATTAGTATATGCATTACATGAACACGTTGCAGGTAATACTAAGACCTTTTAAATTTTTAATATTAGCAAAATGCCCTTTCAGCACAAATATTCTCCCTTTCCAGAAGCTATAAAATTCAATTTTTTAAAAATTGATTTAAGCTTGGTTGCTACACATTCATTTTATGGTCTGCTTTTTGTCTCTCATTAAACAGCTCCATTATTTGTCAGTATGCTAAAATGCTCTACACTTGTGTTTTGTATCATGTCCTGTTCACTTTGCAGCTATGACTGTTCTCTTAATGTTGCATTATTTCATTTATATTAACTTGCGTTCTTGTTACTGGATTCTTCAGCATACCAGTAATATGTTTAAATTATGCCAATTAATTGATTTGATATGTTGATTCTTTTTGCATTGGAATTATTGATTTTTTACTTTTTTTATGGGCAGAGTGCTGTCACATGTTTGTGCTTCACTCCAAACTCAGAGAATATAATTACTGCGTCAAAAGATGGTACCATTAGAATATGGAATATTAACGGTATGTTCGATGAGGGTCTTGATATTTCTGTTTTTATATGCTTATGTTTTAGAAAGATCTATCAGCTTATAAATATCGCTATTCTAGATTTTGATTAATTTAGTACTACAATTTACCAAAGTATTCCACATTAGGTTGCAGAAACCACATAGTTTTGTAAGCCATTGCTCTTGCTTTAATATATTGAGGGCATATTCTTTATTAGTTTATGAAATCATAGTTTTCGGAATTTTTTAATTGAATTTAAACTGCCTTTGAAGCTTTAAATTATTCTTGCCATTTATACAATTATTTTTCTGTCGAGTTATGTTTGGTTTATTGATTATTGATTTTAATTCCTTTAAGCTATAAACTAGACTTATCATAATTTTTTGATAGGCCGGTTCAGGCTGAACCGGCCTAGCCAACCCAAGAGCCGGCTCAACAGTTCAATAGGAGGCAGAAATAGTCCGCCTCCCCTGCTCTTTTCCGCCCAATGGGTGGACCCCACTCATCCACTTGAATTCAAATTGAAAAGGAGGGGGTGGTTAGGGTTTGGGGAGGGAAATTAGTTTAGGAATGCTTTTGTATTAAAGGGGATGAGAGGATTAGGGGGGATTATGTTTTGATTGATTGGAATGAGGGTTTCTTGGCGACTTGGGCTCTAGACTCTCTTGTCTAGAGATTTGGGAGAGACAATCCTCCTCTCGAATTGAGAATCTCTTGTATCTTGATTTGTTATTATTTCGCTTTGCTTTCTATAAGATTTGCTATCATTTGATTGTTCTTCCACCACAATTTTGCTGATTATCGTTAGATTTGCTTGCGAACTCGAGTAGATCCGATAGGATTACTTGCGAACTCAAGTATTTCCTATCATTTTTCTACCCAACCATCTTGGCTACTTTGTTTTTGAAGTGAATTGGTTGTTTATGAACTGTTTGTAATGTATCGCTGGAGATGTTTTCCTTTGCATATGATGCGAGTTTGTATCAATAGCTGATCCACCCTTCTCATTCTTTTTTGTTAAGTGCGCTATCATCTGGATGAGGATCCAAAGACGTTGAAAGTATTCAAGATTCCCCTTAAAGATGCTAAAGGCACCCCTTTACTTTATGATCATATGAGCATCTCACCCGATGGCAAAATTCTTGCCGTCACTTCTGGTCCTACATTGCAATGGCTCTGTACTGAGACGGGGGAGGTTTTAGATACAGCTGATAAATATCATGAAGGTATGTGACTTTCAATGTTCATCTTGTGGCAGGCAACTTAGGCTTCATTTGAGATGGTTTTCTTACTTTTTCTTAAAACAGCATTTTTGTTAAAAAATTAAAAATTTTTAACAAAAAACTGCTTTAAGAAGCAGTAAGAAAGCCGTCCCAAATGAACCCTTAGTTCTGATTCCTTTTAGAAAGGATGTCAAAAATATATATCTGCTGTTAGCTGAAGGATCATTAAGGGTGTCACCAGAGTAAACTTTGTGGGTTTTTTCTACTTGAGATCTTAATGATACCCGGGACTGCTAAAGCTCTTTAAATAATGATGTTCCATTGCTAAGCAGTGCATTTACTCTTTGTATTGCTTGGATAAACATATATGATCTTCGATATATGGCTTTGAGTTTTGAGAGTACAAAAAATTTGAAATGCAGTATCATTCTTCCTGAGGCATGCTTTGCTTCAATATTATCTTAAATATATATATATAGCTGATTAATCTTAAAATTTTGTGATGCATGCATATTAACCATTTTTTGCGAACAAACAGGTGACATTACAGGGATTGCATGGGCTCCTCAACTGATTCCGAACGGTATTAATTCTTCACTCTTTCAGAAAATCTATCTTCTTAGTATCAATTTGCTATCAGATTTTTTCGCTCAATGAGTACTTGATTCATTTGTTGATGGTCTCAAAGTACCTGCCAATTCACAAAATAACTCATTGATTATATTATAGTAGCAATATGTATCTATCAAGCAGACTACTTCTAGAATGTTGAATTCTAATTTCAGCCTTGTTGAATCACCAGCTTAAATCATCCCTTATGCGCAACAATTAGGACTATACATTACTAAGGCTTTGTTTGGGATGGCTTTCTTACTGCTTCTTAAAGCAGCTTTCTAATAAATTTTAAATTTTTGTACTAAAAAGCTACTTTAATAAGCAATAAGAAAGCCGTCCCAAATAAAGTCTTAGTCGAGCTGAGTACTATCTCGTTCAAATTTTCATGTTTGTTTATTAAGTTTCTTATATAATTAAGCCTTACTAACTATATCAATCACGATAATAATTTAAAAATATATGATTCAATTTTTTTTAATCAATTCATCTAACTATTTACATAATAATTTTATCATTCTAATGAATTCTTAATATATTCTGCAGGGAACATTCAAGCATCTGTTTTAGCCTCAGCCAGTACAGACAAGAAAGTGAAGCTATGGTTGGCTCCAGCACTGCATCCATCATGAGAGTTGCAAAAGCCACAGGTTCCACAAAATCCTTAAAAAAAGTCTTTACTGAAAGAATATGCCAAATTGCTTCTGCAGTTATAACCTGCTTTGTTGCCCTTGAGTTTTGACCAATAGATCTTCGCTAACTGAAGTCTAAATCAGATCAGAAATCACAATATATCATTAGACAATTTTTGTAGTGCTTTTTTATATTCAATAAGTCAACCCCAGTTCATCATCATCATCAATATCCATTTCATTAGCTTTATCTCAGTCATTTGGGTCCTCCAAGGACGCCTCTTTTTGTTCTAATTGAATGTTCTTGTGTGAAAAATTTGCTGGAGATGTGGTGGTTCCATTAACTTTTACTCAAAACATTCTTATGTGGTATTTCATAGCTTGCATTACGGAAAAATAGAGTAAATGAGTAAATCTTTTGGCAATTTATAACTTGATTATGCACCTGCGGTCATTGATTAAGAGATTTTAATTTCCTTCTCGAGTTATAGTTCATATTCCCTCCTGCTTCACAGGCTTTTGTTTTATTCAGATGATGAATTCCAAATTTTCATCAGGAAAAGAAATTACGTTTTTTTTTTAAGGTTAATATTGTATATAAGGAGTTTGTATTGTACTAATTTTGAAGTATATTTAATAGTTTCAAGCAAATCTCGAGAAGAATTAATTTTTATTCGCTTCCATCTTTTTCGAATGGAGAAAAAGGATTCATGTAGCTGACCCCACATAGTGGGACAAAGGCTTGATGATGTTGTTGTTTTTGTATCCAACTCTTTCGAAGCTCTTGTAGTCCCTTCTCCGGGAAAAATTATTCTGTGCGGTCATCGGATGCCGTCCGGAGGTGAATCAAAACGCGCTACATCACTTTTGTGATGTGTACCGGTGCAATATACCGGGTGACGTGACCCATTTTGATTTGTCTTCAAACCGTCTGGTGACCACACAGAATAATTTCTTCTTCTCTGGGATAGGTTTGGTTCCATAAATTGATTGCTATAGAAGGTTGCTTTTTCTTTCTAATGAATAAGATGTCCAGTATGTATGTCATTGCTGAACTGAATCATTAAGCGATTTGGTTTAGAGGTGAATAGGAAGTGTCATGCATTTTGGTCTTAAGCTGCAGATGATATCATATGCCTGTTAGATAGCTGCAGCGGTGCATAATTGGAAATTAAAAGGATCTTAATCACCAAACTAGTCACTATAAAAAGGAAATTATATGTATATAATGGTCAAATCATGCAAATAAAACAATATATTCAATTTAGATAATTATTTATGTTATATATTTATTGAAAAAATTATTTCAAAGTTTCTTTTGAACAAAATTATCCTTATGATAATAATAAAAAACATAGTTCTATAAAGTGCTATACTTTACGTGCTTATACTATTAATATCCAATAAAATGCTTTATTTCTTTTTCATGTTCATATTTAAATGAAATGCCATTGTTTTGTAATTAAAGTTGATACATTTCTTTTATATGAGTATAATAGATGAGGAATAGATCAAAAATTATATTACACTCATTTAAAAAATATCAAATAGATCCTTCTAACTAAAAATTTGATCAATAAGTTTAAGGGATTGACATACATAATAGTCAAAACTATATGTTTTGTATATTTAACAGTACAATCCATTATTTACGTAATGAACTCTTGAAAATTGAAATAACATTAAAAACAGCACCATCCTCAGCCTCTCAATCACAAGCCATTCATCTATGATGAAAGAGAAATTGTTGATGATGTAGGGGTGTCAAAAAATGACCCGAACATAATTTGAAAAATGCAAGTTTGGGTTGACCCGTTTAATTTTTTTTTTTTTTAATTTGTTGTTATGATTGACTTATTTTTATTGGTTAATCTAAAATCTATTGTTATATGTTATCAGATTGCTAGTGAGTCGGGTATGTGTCCTTATTTTTGAAATGCTTATTAAACGAGTAAAGTTTGTAGGCTTGGGTTAACCAGATTCAAGTCAGATCGATTTTGAGTCAAACCCATCAAATTTACCTATATTGACACCCCTAATTGACGTTGAAATCGACAACGATGATGAACTTTCTATTCTAGGACTTCTTAAATAAGATAAATTGGCAATGCCCAAGGCTTAGATCGCTGGCATAGGGTGATCAAGAGGGAACACAATTTAGAGGAGCAATGGGTGCGCCAATCGGGCTCACAAGATTGAGAATGACAAGGTGAGATAGGTTGTGCATGAAAGGGGGAGAGGCATATATCTCAAATCTTGCGAGATTCCGTCACGACTTCCTCGTGTCTAGTGTGTTCATCACTACTTCCTCTTCCTCATATCAACTCCTTAAACAAAATGTTTTATTATTATTATTATTATATTATATAATTTCAAATATATATATATATATATATAAAGTGACAATATTATTCTTGTCATTTTCCCACCGACCACGGAAGGAACGAAGTAACGTGAAAACCTCAAGACGGTATGCGTCTTATTGGCATCTATACTTTATTTATTTTTGTTTATTCTGCCACCAACAATAATAGTATGCATTAGTTAGCTCCTATTTCCTTCCTCTCAACCTGCACAAAGGAACCAAAAGGACCCCAATTATTAAATTAATTATTCTACAAAAAAAGTGCTCATCATTTCCCTACAAATAACTCAAAGATTGAGTCAAATATTATATTAAATTACTTATTTTTAATTTTATTTAAGATTGATTTTTACTCTTTCAGCTTTTTATATTAAAATATTGTTTAACAAATTTTAGAATATAAAATATTTTAATATATATATATATATGGAATTTAAAAGATTTTATGAACGTTAAAGCAATTTATTTTTGGGGAGGGCTTAAAATAAAGTGGCATGATTTGCTAAAAATGATTTTTTTAGTTCATTTAATAAAAATTCAAATGATTAATTTGAATATTCTTATTATAATATTGTTTTGACATTTTTTAATCATTTTATTTTGTAATGATGAATTTTAATAATAAATTTATTTTTAGATGAATACAGTAAATTGAGAACTAATTAAAATTTATATTGTATTCATCTCTAAATAAATCTTATGATTTTAAGATGCATTTTGCTCAATATTTTGATTGAAACAAGAGCTTTTTTTCTATAATAATAATAATAAGTATTATTATTATTATTTTGAATATAATTAATTAAATAATGAATATAAATATTCAAGATTAAATTTTAATTTTAATTAATTTTTTCAATATCAATATTAAATTTAAATTTTAGCTTATTACATAACCTAAGCTCCATATCCCCATCAGCCAAAAAAAGGCAAAACTAAAACAAAATAGGGGTAGTATAGTAATTTATGTCAGACCTGCGGGCATTTCAAAACTACGTCAAACTTCCACTTTCGCGTTAGGCCGCCACCATAATAGCTCGAGCGGCCCCCCCTCCACTTTCCCCTTTCAATCTCCTCCATGCCGGAGAAAACTCCGAATCTCCGCCGGTCGCCATCACTTTCCTCCGGTGATACAAGGCGTCCGCCTCAACCTTCTTCTTCTTCTCCCCGCCGCCGGAATTTTCTTCCTCTTCGCCGGCCAAAGCGCCGGAAGCCATCTCGGATTCTCTCACGCTCCGCCTCCGAGCCGATTTTATGGACGGTTCCGGCAATCGCTGGAGAAAGAGAAGGAGGGAGCTGGACTGCATCGCTGCGTATTCCTAGACCACATACCTGTACGGATGTGATGTCGCCATCGCGGTGGCCCAAATCTCCTTCGGCTGCCATGGGAGATTCCACGGAGGTTGGTTGACATTTGATTAAATCTAAAATTTCGGTGATTTTCTTAAAAAGGGCTTGGAGAATTTATTGGAAGATTTTTTAGCGAGATTTTGAGATTCGTTTGAAATTGATTCGAAAATGCCGAAACTTATGGGTTTTAGCAGATGCTAGAATGAAATTGGTCAAAAAAGTTTCTATCTCGATTGATGGTTTGGTCTGGAATTATTGAAATTAGGTCAAAATAATCGAAATAGTGGAAGCAATTACTAAAATTCAACTGAAACAACAAAAAGTTGCCCGAAATCACTGGAACTCCGTTGAAATCATCAAAACTCAAGTGAAAACTTGTCTGAAACTATTTTATTTATTATTTAAAAGTTTTCATCAATAAATTTTAACAAAATATTTCTGTAATATTTTAAATATTAAAAAATAAAGCTAATATCCTAATACAATAAATTAATTAATTCAATGAAATAGAAATTTTATAAGAGGAAAATGAAATTATCAAAGATCATCAATTTCAGTCGAAAACATATTCAAAATCGGTCAAATTTTTCAGTTTTGATTAATTCAGTAAATTAGATCGAAACTATTCAAAGTCAACCGAAATCAAACGAAATAAGGTTCAATCAAATCTCAGCTAAAAAGAATATAAAGGTGCTTTAAAATTATCAAAAAACTTTAAAAAAAAATTATTTGGGGACGCAGGAGACGAAGGTGGTGGTGAGCGTGGCTGTGGAAGGGAGTCCTGGGCCGGTGAAGGCCATGCTGCGGCTTGGGGCGAGCGTTGAGGAGGCCATAGCTGTCGTTGTCGATCAGTATGGCCGCGAGGGGAGGAGCCCCCGCCTGAATCAGCAAGCTGTGGCCTCCTTTGAACTCCACCATTCTCATTTCAGTCTCCACAGTAAGCAAATAATACAGTACTTCTGTTCTTCATTTGTTTTCTATATTTATTTTTTAATTTTTCTTCTAATGTTTTTATTTTTATAGGTTTACACATTTTAAAATTTAGCTTATATATCCTTAAAACTTAATATATTATATATATATATATATATATATATATATATATATATATATATATATATATATATATATATATATATATATTGATTTTTTTTTCAAGATGAGCTTTAAAGTTTTTAAAATTAATACATCTTGCATAAATATTTTTGGAAGAATTTACATGCATAGCATTAAAATTTTTATATATTTATATATTAAATACATACAATTTTATATTTATATATTATTTAAATCTCTAACTCACATACAAAAATTCACTGATATTAATTTATTTAAAATGAAACACACATTTCATGCATATTTTTTAAAGTAATTTAGATACTAAATTAGTAATTATAATTAAATATAAATATTTATGTTAAAGATATATAAATATATAAGAATTTTTTTTGTATTCTTGTAATTTTTTTCTAATATTGAAATTATCTTAAAAATTTTATCATAATATTATATTATGATACTCTAATAAAAAATTATTTAAATTTATCAAAAAATTGTTAAATTTATTGTAAAATAAATGTAATATATATAAATTTAATCATAATTTATTTATTTATATATTTTTAATTTTTCTCACTCATATATTGTCCCATATAAAAATATATGGCATGCGTTCATTGATGCATGTACATGGCAAATCAAGCCCATCTAATCAATGCAGTCATGATCAAAACGTTAAGCACCCCTTCCACTGCAGAAATTATTCTGTGCGGACCGGATTTCAAACCGGAAGAATCATTCGGACGTGTGAGTATACATACTTCGTATAAATTTGTACATTGTGTGTATTAACTTTTTGTACACTATTTATGCACAGTGTGTACACTCATAATCTGAATGATTCTTCCCGTCTGAATTCCGCACGGAGTAATTTCTCCTTTGAATGAATGATATTTGAAATGTTTTAAAATAATTTTTTATAATAAACTTATTGCTTGAAAATTATTGAAAAAAAAAATCAAATTGAAATTTCAAAGTAGTTAAATTAATAAATTATTATGAGCAAAATTAAGGAAAATATTTTTCATATTTTAAAGAAAACTTTATTTCATGTCAACCAATATATATACCAACTTACAAGCTAGGAGGCTTATGATGATCTTTCGATGTTCAAAATAGAGGGCTTTGTTAATTCCCCTAACATGGTAAGCTTCTGTAATGAATGCAGGTCTGAACAAAAGTGACAGAATTGGAGAGATAGGAGGAAGAAGTTTCTATCTCCGAACAAAAAGCAGCAGCCATAGTTTCAATTCTGAAAGGGAAGAAATTAATGATATTGGCCGCTTCTGTACTGAAGTAAATGAAATTCATGATCAGGCTGCTACAGAGAGCCTGAACTCGGCACTAGTAATTTCTTCTCATCCCTTCTTCACCACAATCACCAGAAATTTTAGTAAGATTGAAAGGAGAACTAAGAAAATTTGCAAAATGGTGGCCTGTTTTCTCTGCGTTTGATCCCTAACTGTACAGTCTGAGCTATTTTATACCATTTTTCCTGATACATACTTGCTTATTTGGAAGCCATTTGTTTTACTTTGATGGCTTTCTAACAGATATATGTAATACAACACGTAAATATTACACAGTATTGTTCAAGAATTGTACAAATGGAAAAAGAATGTTTGTACCAATGATCACTTAAATAAGAAGATAATTGGTCTCTCTCTCTCTCTCTCTCTCTCTCTCTCTCTCATATTACATGCGGTCCAGTGACCGACGGTCGAGAGGCCAATTAGGGCGCGCCACGTCATTCGATACACCGTGGTACATAGTGAGGGTACACAGTATATTGATGACGTGGTATGCTTGATTGACCTCCGGACCATCTGGTGACTGCATGTAATAATTTTACCTCTTTTTCAGTAGTAAAACAATAAATTTAGACTGTCTAATTGGGTTAGAAAGTTGAAATTTACTGCACAATTACTTGACTTTTAATTTATGTATAAGTAGAAAATTGATTTTAAATGCCCCATAGTAGGGGTGTCAATATTTAACACGACACGAAAACCCGACCTGGAAAATCCGGATTGGACCCGACCCGTTTGAAAAGCGGGTCAGGTTCGGGTTCACAAATTCGACCCGTTTGAAAAAACGGGTCGGGTTCGGGTTGACCCGGCGGGTTGCCGGTTCAACCCGAAAACCCGTTTAAATTGAATTTGCCCGCGCTACCCCGCTGCCTCGGATCTGCCCGCGCAGTTGCCCTGCTGTCCCGGATCTGCCCGCGAAGTTGACCCGCTGCTCCGGACCTGTCCGCGAAGCTGCCCGCGCTGCCGCGCCTGCTAGCGCGGGCCACACGCTCGCTTCGCCCGCGCACCCTGTTGGTCCCATGTCGAGTCGGGTCAACCCGACAACCCGCCGGGTCGGGTCCGGGTTCAGATTTCCGACCCGTTTATCTACCCAGGTCAGGTTAGGGTCGACCCGTTTGCACCCGGGTCAGTTCGTGTTCGACCCGAACCCTACTCGTGACCCGAAATTGACACCCCTACCCTATAGCTAGGGGTGCAACTGAGTCAAGTCGGCTCGAACTCGACTCGGTAATAGGCACGACGTGCCAAGCTAATCGAGCTTGCGAGTCGAGCTCGAACATTGTTTTGAACTTGAAGGTTTACCAAGCTCGAGCTCGAGCAGGCATCGAACTCGACTCGTCGGCTTAACGAGCAGGTCAACTGGGCTGGATTCACAGGAACGAGCTCTGGACGACGACGATGGATCAGATCTTGATGGTGGAACTCGCAACGGATGCAACGACGTTGGCAAAGCTAAGAACGGACGCGTCGATGATGGTGGAGCTCGGAACGGACGCGACGACGATGGCGAAGCTCGGGATTGGGCTCGACCATAACTGGCCTAGGGATTGAGCTCGACAATGATGAGGACGGCAGACTAAGCTCGGAACGGATGCGAAAACTACGGCAGTGCTCGGGATTGAGCTCGACCACGATGGACCTCAGGATTGAGCTCGATGATGAAGAGGACGACGGGCTGAGCTTGGAACGGATGCGAAGACGACATCAAAGCTTGGGATTGAGCTCAACCAAGATGGACCTCAGGATTGAGCTCGACGATGACGAGGATGAAGGGTTGAGCTCAGAGCGGACGATGACGATGATGGCAGAGCTCGGGATTGAGCTCGACCACGTTGGACCTCGGGATTGAGCTTGATGATGATGAGGATGACGGACTGAGCTCGGTACGGACGATGACGACGACAGACTAAGCTCGATGACGACGACGACGGACTAAGCACGACGCGATGACAACATTTTTCGCTCGGATTGAGCTCTACGAGCCACTTGATATGAAACGAGTCGAGTTCGAGCTCAGATTTTTAGCGCGAGCTCGAGCTCGGTATCTGGTCGAGCTCGACTCGAACAACCCCTGGCTCGAGCTCGACTCGACTCATTTACCCCCCTACACCATAGCATGTGTCATTGGAGAAATATCCTCGTTATTTATTCTCTCAAAGAAATATGCATGAAAGAATATTTCACACGAAGTTACGTCTCTAGTATTTATGAATTGCTTATGCATCTTAATGGAAAACACAATGGAAATAATGACTATTTGTGAGAAGAAGACGAATTTGTTTAACGTATTCATTTCTTTTATGTGTTGTTTCATCGGCTGGGGGCTTTTATCTGTAACTTCATTTTGTTTGAATAAAATGTTTATTTTGTGTTAAAAAAAAATAAAAAAGGAATTTGTTTAATGGAGCTCATTAGAAAAGGTAACACCATATCGGTCGAGATTTGAATGATCGAGTTTTAACTATATATTGAACTAAAGTACAAATGTGTAATAAATTATATATAAATATATTTTTGTGTTATAAACTTTAATAAGTAGCCCTTATTATTTAAAATTTCATATATATTTAAAAAAAAAATCATGTTGATATTTTTCCAATTAAGTGTAATAAATAAATATATATATATATATGGTCAACAAATTATATCTGGTTTTATTTGACCCAAATAAGAATCAGATTCGTTGTGCTCTGTTATACCCTCACACTCCCTCTCAAAGAAATTTATTTTTTGGGACCCTTGGTGTGGGGGTGTCTCAATTGCTGATTACTTCATTCAAGGAAACACGTTACCTGCTTTTAAACCTTACTTTGGCTGGATGGTGAAAGATATTATCTGGGGGGATAACTGGGCAGTTCCGAGCTTTTCTTGATAATCAAATTTCTACTCTTATCAATACTGTATCGATTGAGGGCAATGATGACAGCCATCTTTGGCTGAGTAAACTGAATCCCAAATTTGCTGATTTCCGTAAGCATTATTTTAGTCACCTGGAGGTGGTGAATTGGAACAAATTTGTATGGCATAAGAGAGCCTCCCTTCGTTTTTCTGCATACGCCTGGCTCGCTTTTAAAGGGGGGCTCAAAACCTCTGATGCTTTAGCTAAACGTGGAATTTCAAGTCAATACACTTGCTGCTTCTGTCACTGTGCTGCGGAAACTCTGTCCCATTTATTCTATGACTGCAGCTTCACCTTTAATGTTATTAAATGTTTGCTGCATTGGCTGGGATCACTTTTGATGAATCCAAACCTTTTTCAAGTCTATGATAGCATTTTTGAGCAAAATTTCAACAACCATGATAGATCTTATTATCTGCTCACTGCTTCTGCTGCTATTTATCACCTTTGGAGAGCAAGAAACGAAAGGTTGTTTGGTGGGATTATTGACAGCCAACTGACTGTCATTGCTAAAGTCAAAAAAGCTATCTTACTCAAAACTCATGGCTGGAAACACCCTTGATTTACTGGAGGCCTTTCCTGTTGCTATACAGGACCAAAACTCTCCGCAGGAATCTTCATACCTGATGCTTTCTGTTCTTTTTGTGGTGCTTGTTGAGATTGTCTTGCTTGCAGGTTGCTGGTTTTTGCAAAGGACAATGATGAATGCTGTTTCTACAGCTGCCCTTAGGACGGCCAATTTGGCAACCAGGGGTTTTTGCGTTCTGGCCGACCCTCTCGACAATCAAAAGCCAGAACGATCTGAGTCCTTATAACTTTATCTTAAGTTCTTTGTATTGTTTTGCTTCCTTTAGAACTCCCAAACTCTGTTTTTGAGCTTTTGGGAGTTATAGTTTGTCATTTACTTGTAATCTCTTTTTAATATGAAGGGCTTTTGCCCCAAAATTTCCCAAAAAAAAAAAAAAAAAAAAACCGGATTCGAATTTCACTTGGCAGGTTAAGATTCTGCACCAGAAATCAAGTTCGAGCTGTAGAGGACCTATTAACATCAGGCCGACTGGGGATAGATGGTGACGTATGACGTCACTGCTGACTGGATTTCCTGCGGGACCCACAATAGAAGCTTCTGACGTCTATAGATTGCGATGCTTAACAGGTCGGAGGACCCGCGGGAACTGCTGATGTCGGCAAGTGATTCGAACTGCACAACTGATGTAATGGGTCCTTCATGTTAGCGTGTCAGAGGCAACTCAGAATCTTAACATCGCAGGTGCACTTCGAACCTGATTCAAATTCCACTTTGCATCAATTCGCAAATAGTCAAATTTTTATTAATGACATACGATAATTAAATTTCACTTCAATAAATAATAATTTATTAAAACAAAAATATTATTTATTTTAATTTTTAATAGATAATCACGAATATAAAAAAAAAATCATCTCTTATTAAAATTTTTAATTTTTAAAAATAGAGAAGATATTTGCTCAAATAAAATTATATAATTTTATTCATCATAATGCACCCGTTTGAGCTAATATTTATATTATAATTTTATTTATAAATTTGTCCTCTTGAAAAAAAAATAGAATATTCGTAAAATAAAAATATGAAATAATTGTGGTTCAAATTTCAAAGTATATATATATATATCAAAATCAAAATGTATTTGACTTATTTAGAGTTGAGTCTATATTACAAAGTTACCCCTAATTGCCTAAGCACCCTTATCTTTATGACTATTGGCAAGCTTCAAAATATAGGCCACTATAGAAAGCGACGACCCAACCAACTAAAAGAAAATTTTGATGGTTTTTGGTGCACTGTGCAAAGCTTTTGCTTGCCTACTTACCCTTTCTTTAGTCTTAATTAGGGTGGAATTTTATTACTCAAGCAACCAATTCTTATCTTAATTATAAATTGAGAATTATATAATAATAATAATAATTATTATTATTATTATAATCTTTTATTCTACTATATGATGTTAGTTACATGAATTGCTTAATATTAAAAGTCAAATTTTTATTTAAATTTAATTTAAAAAAAAGTCATTTTTAAAACTTTCTAATTAATCTTTTTAGGTATATATATATCTATCTTAACATAGGTTAGATCTAATACATTTACTCTCTTAATAGGGTCATCAGAAGATAGATGTTTTATGTGACCAAATCATTTAAGGCGACTCTCTCACTATCTCAATCTTTTCATGTATATACTCATTTCACATTTTATCTCCAAGTGTAAAGGCACTCATCTACTTGAGCAACTTCATCACTGCAACACTTAACTTAATTTAATGTTTCTCTTTTAATGGCCAGCATTATGAGTCATAAAGCAGTGTGGGTTTCATCACCGTCTTATGAAATTTTCCCTTAAGTTGAGTACTTTTCTACCACTCAAGAGGTCCGATCCATTCCTCCACATCAATCATCCAACTTAATTTCTACTACTAATATCCACATCTATTTCTACATTACTTTGAACAATAGACCAGCAATATCTAAAAAGTGCACTCTTTTCATTGACATGTTCATCCAATAATACAATTTCACTACTATATCTATTTACTAGAAAGCAGTTTTAAAAAGCAGTAGGAAAACCGTCTCAGTGAATCCTTAGATTTTATTTGTGAATATTTTCTTACTACTTTCTAAATGAGTTTTTAGAAATTTGTGTGCTAAAAAAATTACTTGAGAAAGCAATATGAAAGCTATCCCAAACGAAGCCTTAATCTAATCTATAGGTTCAATCAATTTGCCCATGATTTATGGGTGGTACTCCAAAGTCAATTAACTGAGGACCTGTTGGCTCAATTCCTACCATATTTCTCACCTACCATGACATGAGATCGATAGAAAAACTCTACATAAAATTCTTATTCTTTATAAGAATAACCATCGATAAAAAAAGAATTTTTTAATGAAAAGCAAACAAGACGAGCTTCAAAGCATTCCATTGGAGATTGACAATGAAAATAATCTTTTCTGTAAAATGAACTCTTACCTAAAGAGGAATGAAACATCTCTGTCTTTCAGTCGAAGTGCCATTGTTCTTTACCTCCAAAAAGGCATGGTTCATCTTTATCTTTCAATTTAAGTGCAATTAGGAGTGTCAATATTTGACACGACATGAAAATTCGACTCGAATCTGGCCCAAAGATTTCGGGTTAGACCCAACCCAATTTTAAAGCAGGTTGGGTTCGAGTTCCCGGATTTGACCCGTTTGAAAAACGGGTCAAGTTCAAGTTAGGACAACTTGTGTCGGGCCAATTCCGGGTTGAATTTGAACCTAACCCGTGACCCAATTTTGATGGTCGTAAGTGCAATAGTTGACATGTCCCTATTCTATTCATGAATGTGACTCTTACGTTTTATTTAGAGCACCTTTCTTAATGCTTTCTAAAACAACTTTTTAATATTAAAAATTCTAATTAAAAAAAATTAACTAAAAAGACGTCTCAAATGAAACCTTATTCGATGAATTGCTGTCATGTATGCTATAGCTGCATCACTTCATTCATGTGGAACTATAGTTAAATCATTTATGTAAAAAAAAAAAAAACAATAGAAATCTTTGGATAAGCATCACTTTTGAGTGTGATTCATAGGCAGTGATTAGTGCCTTTCAAATGAAACATTTAATCTTTTTTTTTTTAACTTTAATAAATTTAATCATAAACTCACACCTACATCTATCCATTATATCTCACTGCAATTTTTCATAAAAATAATTGTAAAATATTGTGGAAAAATAATTTTTAAAACTTAATAAATATTAAGTAAGAAAAATAAGTGGGGTCGACTATATGAATCTTTTTTCTCTAGCACTTATAATTTATTAAGTATTGAGAGTCAAATTCTCATTTAAATATAATAAAAAAATCTTTTTAAAAACTTTTTAGCCAAATTTTTTTATGCCTACCACACTAGCTTTCTTAACATAGGACGAATCTAATACATCTAATCTTCTAACAATACTCTCGAAACACAACTCTCTTTAATCTTATCTATCACATATATACTCATCTTGCATATATCTAATCGTAAAACCAGTCATCCAACTAAACATCCTCACATCTACCGCACTTAATTTTATACTTCTTTTTTAATAATCAACATTTTACGCCATAAAATATTTTAGGCCTCACTATCATCCTATAAAATTTTCCCTTAAATTTAACGGAAAACAATATAAATTTTTTAAAAAGCAACAAGAATACAATAACTAGATAAAAATATGATAACAATCTAAAATATAAAAGTGTTAAAAAATATATTGAGGCAATTTGCACAAACCAAATCCCCCATAATATGAGAAAATTATCAGATATTTTGAGAAAAAAAATTACAATACCCTCACCATCTTTCACAAAAGATATTTTTTTACTATAAATAATTACAACTACCAAAAAATAGATTCTAAGTTACAGTCCTCTATAAAAGCAATTATAGATTTCTTATAGAAAAAATAAAATTTTGTCTATTATAAATTTCACCCTTTTATTTAAAATCATATAATAATTTTCTTATAACCACCGCTCTTATAAATCCATTTACCATCATAGAAGTAAAAAAAATTATAGCCATACAAAACTGTAATAATTTTAAATATTAAATTTTTTATCTCAAATAAGCATTTAATAAGTCATCAATTCATCTAAGTTGATGACATCCAAACCAACAATTAAAGGAAATCAAGAGGAATCAAATCAACCAATCAAGAGATCATAAACATGGAGTAATTTTTGTTGTTGGGACATCTAAGCTAATTAACACAAATTCATGCACACATTGCATATACAAGCTATGAACTCAAGACTTGAAATTTGAAAATCATGCATTGTACTCAATATCTGAATTAATTATTCTATGCGGACACCGGACGCCGTCCGAAGGCAAATTAGAGCACACCACGTCACCTACTTGCTGTGTACTGCGGCTGTGTATCCTCTTTGTACCGGATGATGTGGCGCTCTCTAATTTGCCTTCAGACACAGAGCTACATCCCGCATCCACACATAATAATTTCTCTAATGCCTGAGGAATATCAATTCTCACTAACAACTAGTAAATATCCACTGCAGTAGAAATGTTTAAGACCAGAAAAAAAGAGAGAAAAAAACCACTAAAATCCTTAATTTGATGCAGTAAGAATCTAAAGGAATAAGCTGCGACTTAAATGTTTTTGCAGAATGAAAATAGTAAATGAATTTATGTTGCTTGGAGGATATTTGTACTCCTTAATTAAAATCAGTTCTACCCCCTAATCCAAGAAAGTTTACAAGTTCAATACTCACAAGAATATGAAGGGCTTTGAGCTGTCTTAGAAATTTCCATCAGCACTGCAACAGATATTCTAATCCTTCCTCAGATCAAGGAACTCCTGTCGGATACCCGTTGCATTTACAACAATAATTTCTAACTTATCTCCCTGCAATAGTTGGAACACAGTTAAATATATATATATATATATATATATATATATATATATATATATATAAGTAGGATTGAATTGTCTTTCAAAGAATATTTCTTTTACCTAAAAAATTTTACATACATACCACTATATTCCATGATATTTGCATATCTAACACGTAAAACTTTAATATTATATGCTTATCACCTATAGAACAAACATGAATGTATGGAATAAAATATCCAAAGTTTTTTAAGAATGAAATGTAAGAGTGATATATTTGATATTAAAATTTTATATGAGTGATAGGAATGTAATATTAAAGTTTTGGGTGTTAAATATGTAAATAGCATGAAATAAAGTGGGATGTATGTAAATCCCCAAAAATTTTAGCGATAGATTATGGCATCTCCTGTAGCTCATACAATTGCAACTCATCTACTTGTAAATGGATGAATATGGGGCGCCGAACATGATCAAATAAGTCGAAAATTAGATCTGTTTATGCCTCAAATTGAACTTAATTGGATCATGAACTAGCCAAGCATGGTTCAAATAATTGAGCCAAGACGGATAATAATGAACTAGCTCAAGATCGAATTCAAGCTCAAATCAAGATCGGGTCAACATGGTATCAGACCGAATAAATTTGAGCAGCTATCAACCCAAGTTCATATCGGTTTGGCTCGACTTCAGATCAGTATCTGTCCTATATGATATCATGTTCAAGGGCTCTTGATCCAATATTGACATTTTTTTTCAGGGACAAGTATCACTCTTCCAAAATGCTAACAAATAGAAATAAGATTGGAAAACATACAGTGTATATATCTCTTTCTGTAGCTGATGCAAACACATCTTTGACAAGATCAACTGCCTCAGACTCCGAGAGCGGTGTCACAGCATCCTGCTCAAAATTTTCTTCAAGTTAGAGAAACTAGGGCTTCATTTGGGACGGCTTTTTTCCTGCTTCTTAAAGCAGCTTTTTAGTGCAAAAATTTTAAATTTTGTACTTTAAAGCTGCTTTAAGAAGCAGGAAAAAAACCGTCCCAAACGAAGCCCAGAACAGATTGAGAAGCACAATTCTAACAAAATTTACTAGAGAAAAAATATATTACCCTAGCAGGTAATAACAAAGGACTAGGAGACTTAAGCTGGTTGTCTAAAACAGGCATGATAAGGGCTCCACCAGTTCCTTGGCAACTGTACCCTACCCTCTCATAGGATCCAACGGCATCATAAGAATAGACGCAACCCTTCCCTAAATAAGAAGGGCAGGAACAATAAAAAAAAATATAAAAAAAATTAAAAATAATTTTTAAAACTTAATAAATATTAAGTAAGAAAAATAAAAGGGTCGACTACATGAATCTTTTTTCTCTAGTACTTATAATTTATTAAGTATTGAGAGTCAAATTCTCATTTAAATATAATAAAAAATTATCTTTTTAAATACTTTATAGCCAAATTTTTTTATGCCTACCACAGTACCACACTATCTTTCTTAACATAGGACGAATCTAATACATCTAATCTTCTAACAATATTCTCGAAACACAACTCTCTTTAATCTTATCTATCACATATATACTCATCTTGCATTATATCTAAGCGTAAAACCAATCATCCAACTAAACATCCTCACATCTACAGCACTTAATTTTATACTTCTTTTTTAATAGTCAACATTTTACATCATAAAATATTTTTGGCATCACTATCATCCTATAAAATTTTCCCTTAAATTTAAGGGATAACAATATAATTTTTTTTAAAAAGCAACAAGAATACAATAACTAGATAAAAATATGATAACAATCTAAAATATAAAAGTGTTAAAAAAATATATTGAGGCAATTTGCACAAACCAAATCCCCCATAATATGAGAAAATTATCAGATATTTTGAGAAAAAAAATTACAATACCCTCACCATCTTTCACAAAAGATATTTTTTTACTATAAATAATTACAACTACCAAAAAATAGATTCTAAGTTACAGTCCTCTATAAAAGCAATTATAGATTTCTTATAGAAAAAATAAAATTTTGTCTATTATAAATTTCACCCTTTTATTTAAAATCATATAATAATTTTCTTATAACCACCGCTCTTATAAATCCATTTACCATCATAGAAGTAAAAAAAATTATAGCCATACAAAACTGTAATAATTTTAAATATTAAATTTTTTATCTCAAATAAGCATTTAATAAGTCATCAATTCATCTAAGTTGATGACATCCAAACCAACAATTAAAGGAAATCAAGAGGAATCAAATCAACCAATCAAGAGAT
Organism: Dendrobium nobile; assembly: GCA_022539455.1. NCBI lineage: Eukaryota > Viridiplantae > Streptophyta > Magnoliopsida > Asparagales > Orchidaceae > Dendrobium > Dendrobium nobile. Next base: position 8,849,795 of record CM039736.1, read on the forward strand.
CATAGACATGGAGTAATTTTTTTTGTTGGGACATCTAAGCTAATTAACACAAATTCATGCACACATTACATATACAAGCTATGAACTCAAGACTTGAAATTTGAAAATCATGCATTGTACTCAATATCTGAATTAATTATTCTATGCGGACACCGGACGCCGTCCGAAGGCAAATTAGAGCACATCACGTCACCTCCTTGCTGTGTACTGCGGCTGTGTATCCTCTGTGTACAGGATGACGTGGTGCGCTCTGATTCACCTTCAGACACATAGCTACTTCCAGTGTCCGCACAGAATAATTTCTCTAATATCTGAGGAATATCAATTCTCACTAACAACGAGTAAATATCCACTGCAGTAGAAATGTTTAAGACCAGAAAAAAAAGAGAGAAAAAAACCACTAAAATCCTCAATTTGATGCAGTAAGAATCTAAAGGAATAAGCTGCGACTTAAATGTTTTTGCAGAATGAAAATAGTAAATGAATTTATGTTGCTTGGAGGATATTTGTTCTCCTTAATTAAAATCAGTTCTACCCCCTAATCCAACAAAGTTTACAAGTTCAATACTCAACAAGAATATGAAGGGCTTTGAGCTGTCTTAGAAATTTCCATCAGCACTGCAACAGATATTCTAATCCTTCCTCAGATCAAGGAACTCCTGTCGGATACCCGATGCATTTACAACAATAATTTCTAACTTATCTCCCTGCAATAGTTGGAACACAGTTAAAATATATATATATATAAGTAGGATTGAATTGTCTTTCAAAGAATATTTCTTCTACCTAAAAAATTTTACATACATACCACTATATTCCATGATATTTGCATATCTAATACGTAAAACTTTAATATTATATGCTTACCACCCATAGAATAAATATGGATGTATGGAATAAAATATCCAAAGTTTATAGGGTGGCATGAGTGTTAAGAATGAAATGTAAGAGTGATATATTTGATATTAAAATTTTATATGAGTGATAGGAATGTAATATTAAAGTTTTGGGTGTTAAATATGTAAATAGCATGAAATAAAGTGGGATGTATGTAAATCCCCAAAAATTTTAGTGATAGATTATGGCATCTCCTGTAGCTCATACAATTGCAACTCATCTACTTGTAAATGGATGAATATGGGGCGCCGAACATGATCAAATAAGTCGAAAATTAGATCTGTTTATGCCTCAAATTGAACTTAATTGGATCATGAACTAGCCAAGCATGGTTCAAATAATTGAGCCAAGACGGATAATAATGAACTAGCTCAAGATCGAATTCAAGCTCAAACCAAGATCGGGTCAACATGGATATCAGACCGAATAAATTTGAGCAGCTATCGACCCAAGTTCATATCGGTTTGGCTCGACTTCAGATCAGTATCTGTCCTAGATGATATCATGTTCAAGGGCTCTTGATCCAATATTGACATTTTTTTTCAGGGACAAGTATCACTCTTCCAAAATGCTAACAAATAGAAATAAGATTGGAAAACATACAGTGTATATATCTCTTTCTGTAGCTGATGCAAACACATCTTTGACAAGATCAACTGCCTCAGACTCCGAGAGCGGTGTCACAGCATCCTGCTCAAAATTTTCTTCAAGTTAGAGAAACTAGGGCTGAAACTAGGGCTTCGTTTGGGACGGCTTTTTTCTTGCTTCTTAAAGCAGCTTTTTAGTGCAAAAATTTTAAATTTTGTACTTTAAAGCTGCTTTAAGAAGCAGGAAAAAACCGTCCCAAACGAAGCCCAGAACAGATTGAGAAGCACAATTCTAACAAAATTTACTAGGGAAAAAATATATTACCCTAGCAGGTAATAACAAAGGACTAGGAGACTTAAGCTGGTTGTCTAAAACAGGCATGATAAGGGCTCCACCAGTTCCTTGGCAACTGTACCCTACCCTCTCATAGGATCCAACGGCATCATAAGAATAGACGCAACCCTTCCCTAAATAAGAAGGGCAGGAACAATAAAAAAAAATTAAAAATAATTTAAAAAAATGCAGCTGCCGGGCAGTGGAATGCATTGAAAAGTTTGGGGAAGAAGAACACCATACCTTCGTTGTCAAGCCCACCTAGAATATTGAATGTGTAGTAAGGGAAGAACCTTTTATAGTAAAGAGTATTTGAAAGAAGCCGAGCCATCGCAGGACAGCTCATTTGCTTGTTGTGTTGATGCTGATATATCTAGAAAAGAAAAGGTAAAAATCATACAAAATATTCGTAAAAATATTATCCTGAAAGATAAATTGTGTTCATGTGAACGCAATCAGTATAATGTGGCCTTAAATATATATGTTTTATTAGGCCAACCGCCAGTTGTATAACCAGAAAGCGATGATTCAAAAAGGGGGGAATATAAGAGAGAAACTTGAAAACATGTAAACCAGGAACTATTCGCCTGTGAATTTCATCAGTTTGTAAAAGTAGGAAAATGTGTTTTGACGCAAAATTATTTCAATCTAGTTGCATAAAAGTAAAAATAAAAACACATTATGTATTAAATTGCCAAGCAAATGATGCCTACACCATTCGCTTAACTTGACATTAATTAGCAAACAGCTAAGCATACACGGATGGTTTTTTTTTTTTTTTTTGGAATGTACTTGCATTAAACAGGAAAAAAACAATTACAATCAGAAAAAAAATTAATAAACTAGCAAAGTTACCTTTCAAAACAAAAAGTAGCCATTATTGAAAAGCAAAAAGAACCTAAGAAAGAAAATATTTGCAAAAATAAAATCATAATAGAGATAAGATCCACTACTCATTTTAAACTAGATTGGTGAAGGGGACACCAAAAATTAGACAGCCCAAAAGGTTGATTAGTATCCCAGGTTTCCTAAACAGGTAAAAACTGAAAATAGTAAGTCTTAAACTCCATTACTCTAATTTCACTATGCAAATAGAAAAAAATACAGAAAACAATAAATCCTAGCAGCCATAAAACTATCACTTCAATCCTTGGACCAGCATCTTTGAAGCTTGCCAACAGAGTGCCCTTCATGAACAATAAATTACAAAGCCGATGCAATTCAACAACGATTAGCAAACACCAAACCTTTTTATCTTCAGTTGAATCTGAACAAGAAAAAACCGCAACTATGAAGCCTTCATCACAAATGCCATGATAATGATACCAAGAAGTCTCAATAACAGCTTTAGTACCAATCCCGTCAACACAAGAAGACATTTTAGATAATAGAAGGGGAAAGATATGCAGTCCCAAACCAACTTTTCTTCTTCTAGGGAGATCTACCGGACCTAAAGATTGCAATTCTTTAAACAGTTTCAGTTTACAAACTTGAAGAATTTGAAATACCATTCTTCCAGCTATCCTCCTTGTGTAAACCCATAAAATCATTCGACTTTGCATTTGGAAATTGGAATACATACACGGATGGTTGGTATGACAAGTGAGTTGCATATTTCAATATTAGATCTTCGGTACACCTACACTTCTCCTCAAATAGGTACGCAATGTCCGAAACGCTTCTGACATGTGTCGAACACGCTGAATATGCGTCCGAATTTATTGATGTTAGGATAATATTTAAACAATTGATTTTTTTACATACATGTGATATCAGCTGCTAAGCAACTTCAGCATAATGACATCACGTATGAGGGAAAGAAATACTTGATAGGATGTTAGCCGCACATTAAAACTAGAGGTGATGTTTGGGTTCATAACTCTAGAGTAATGATACCTGAATTATCAAAGAACAAGGAGATTCATTTGATGAAGGAGACAATACTGATGATGAGCCACCTAATGCATATGGTAGTGGAGTTGAGTTACTACTGAAGGTCCATCAAATAGGACTTAATGTAGTTGGTCCATCGAAAAGTGAAAAGAAAAGAGCACAACAATATTGGTCGTGTGATAAACAATTGATCATGAACCAGGTTAAAGATCATGTCAATGTTTTATATTTCATTAACTTTTTTATAACTGCACCATTTGCAACTCATATAACTTGCATGATCATTGATGTATTGGAAGAGCTTGCTTGAATACCAAAATTTTTTAAGAAACTTGATATCTATGACTTCCCCGCATACTTTATTTAAAAATAGAAAGGAGGCATTTATGGGTTTGGAAAAAGATAAGAAGACCTAGCAATTGAGAAGGTGATTCTAGAAGAGTATTTGTTTAATTAAATCATTTGTTTCTTGTTTTGTTTTTGTGTTAGTTATGGGCACATCTATTATATGTTACGTCCTTTTGTGTCACTATCTATCATGTTTGTGGCTATTTGTTGAACTTGTGATATTTTATACGAACTTATCTGTGATTTGATGTGAACTTTTATATGAGACTACATTGGAATGAACATTCTAGTCTTTATGCTCATATTAGTAGCATATTTTAAATGGTTGAGGACTCGGAGTTTTAGAACTAATGTCAAGCCAACTATTGATTATTTGTCCCATATTCAATCTCATAACATATTGGTAGTAGCATTACAATTGTAATCTATACTTGGATAAGACGAGAAATTTGTATGGATTTATGTAGTATACTACAGTTATCTCATGCATTATATGGTTCACTAAGAACTGCCACCATGTGTCATTACTTTATATAACATGGCACACATATGTCCATAAGAAGCACCTGCAAACATTTTCAAACACTCTACAAACTAACGAAAGACTTGAGAAACAACTTAAGTATTAGTTCACCATGCAATGGATGTTATATCCCCAATCAATAAACAATTTCGAGAATCCGATCAAAGACACCACAGGATGAAAACTTCCATATTTAAGAATTGTTCAAGGTTACCCACTTCCAAATTGAGGTTTAAGTTGCAAATATTGGAGATCATCACACGTCCCCACAATATGTTATGATTATCTGTGATTTTAACATGTGTTTCGCATATGGTTTGAAGGGGTAGAATGATTCCATCCATGATGCTCGAATATTCCAACATGCGGCTATGGATCATAAGTCCAGGCCACAGTAGGTCTATTTGATATCTTAACATAATGAATTTCAATAATTTTATTTATAATATGTTCCAACTTTGTGGGCTCCAAAAATTCCATTTTATTCTTTGTGATCCCGGCCTCTCCGTGCCATCCGTCTATTTTTCTTTTATTTTTTTTTAAGTGTGACGATAACGGTAGAGAGTTTTAATGAGATTAGTTTTCGGAGGAATTTTCATAAGACAAATTGGGTTTTAGATAAGACACTACCCAGAGATTTTGTCCTCATTTTGTGAGGACTTTATGATCTGAGTTTTGGTTTCCTATAGGCGCAAGTTCCTATAGTTAATTACCCCTCCCGATAACATGAGAGACCTTTCGATTAAGGCTAGTTGTTAAGGAGGTCGTATAGATCATAAATCCAGTGTATAATAGCAACAATTTTAGGGTTTAAATTTTGAATTTGGATTTTTATGATTTGAAATTTATCACTATGAACTTAAAACGGGGAGGGGAGGGGGGGGGGGATGAAGACGAGCCCAATCAAGATCTCATGGTTCTGTCGTCCCGGGTTGTTATGATCTCTAGTCTACTTAGTCAGAGGAGGTAGTCAACCCAACCTGACAGAAGGCACCTTGTCGACAGCCATGGGTTGCTTCGTCCAAGAATACCTTGTATATCTGGGTTGATGTTTGTTTAAGGGTATAAATTTGAACTCACCTTAGCTGACAGAGGGCTTTATGCCCATCAGATATACCCTATGATTCATAACTCAAGGGTTTGACGCCGTTAGGAAACATACGGGCTTTGACCGTAATCGTAATATAATGGTGTCATTTTGCAGCAAAACCACCCGATCAGAGGACACGTACCACGTCCCTGTTGGCAAGAGACTATTTGAAGATGAATCAAAGTGATACACCCGACACACATTCGCTCTTTGTGAGCTGAGATTAATTTCAAATTTATCACCCCTGAAAATCGGTTGCGGGAGGTGGATGATTTTTAATTTTAAGTTTTCAGTTGATAGATTTTATTTCAAGAATTTGAGCTTTTGTTTGATTATAGATTTGACCCCTCCGGTTGAAATTTTCTGTCAACGTGGCTATCATTGGGGTGACTTATGGGTATTTGTCTTAGTGGATTGAACCTTGTCGATTTTGTCAACTTGTTGATAGAGACCAGGTTCATACTTTACTTGTTGACCAGTGCAGCATCCCTAGAAGTAATGTGTGTTTTCATAACACGCTCGTTGGGGCCCATGCGGATATTTGTGGGGCATTTTGTAAATTTAAGTCATGTTGACTCCAGTCCTTTCGAGGAGGATGATACTTGAATATTTGACCCGCGCAGCATTCTCGGATCATTGAATTTGGGATTCAAATGCAACGATTGGAGCACATGCGAGTTATAGCATTTGACCCTGCGCAGCATTCTCGGACATTTTTTGTTTAGAAATTTACTGCCTTTGTCGGAGCACATGCAGGGATGTATTTAGTTCAAGGGATCATATTTAATACATAAGAGGCATTTTAAAATATTTAAATATGATCCATTTAACCAAGTGAATTTAATTAGAAAAATGCCCAAGATTTCATTTAAGGGCCTACGAACGCCTTCTGTCCGTTTGTATACATGTTGCAGATCCGGTGGCGTAAAAGCTTTCTAGACTTCAGTTATTGTATTTAGTTTGTTTTAACTCCTCTAAGTGTCACTTAGCAGAGCTCGTAGAGGGTGTTTGCTTAATCGCCACTACTAGATTATGCTTGTGGAAGAATCATCTTGTTTGCTGTAAATTCCCTTATTCTCCCTCGTAGGTGGATTGATTTATTCAATACAAGCTCCTTGTTATTGCTCGTAGGCTAGTTGTTATGAGCATTGCGAACTTCCTACCTCTGTTCACAGGGAATTGTAGCATTCATTAGAGACTGAAGTGCTCTTCTCGATAGTCATCGTTGCATCAACATGATTACTAATAATTCAATTACTTTTGACATCTCCGCTTATTTCATTCTTCTTCAAATGCTCATTTTTATCCGGGATGCAGCCTTTGTCATCAGTAATCTTCTCCTTGACACGACGTTGGTTCTTTCGATGCTTACTTCCAACTTTTGTATTCCATGATTAACTGAAGCCGAAGGCGCCATACAACCAACATAATTTTTAAGCATTTTGTTTGTTGTCTTTATTAAGATATGGGTGTAATTTGTTAGGTGTAATTGTTTTCCTAAAATGCTTCTTACATTTCAATCATTGTGGGAGAGACATTATTTGGTTCATCCAAAGTATGTAAGGCTTTGGCCAACATTTCAAGATGCTCATCCTATGTATATTGCATCAGTAGACCCCTTTCAAAAATTCTATCCTTTGTAAACCATTTTGTGGAATTCTTGAGTTGCACGCGGTTACTCATAGAAATGAAATTTAGTATCAGCATTAGCTATCGTAAAGGTGTATTAATACAAGGACTAATGAGTTTGTGTTATTACTATATTTCAAGTATAAGTATTGTTACACCACCAATCACCCTTATGACATAATGTTTTGGTAAAATTATGTCTCTCAAATTCGAGCATAATATGTTTCACAAAAGTATACTGCAAAGATGTTGAGTGCTATTTTCCAATTCAAAATTTAACTTAAGTCCTTTATATTCATCAATTTGAGCTCAGATCATTTTTCCTTATTTTTAAATTGATTAAAAAAATTCATAAAATTTTATTTTTAATCAATTATGTGAGGGTCATTTAAGTATTTTTCAATTTTTCACAAAAATTTGGCTAAGCCCAGAGTTTTCGAGTAAATTTCGGCAGCCTTCCGACGTCCCCTCCCCGGCGCCAGGAGGTAAAGAGTGGCTCGACTCGACCGGAGCGAATCGACGGCAAGGAGATTTGGTCTTCAAAAGCTTTAATTGGCGATGATTGGTTGCAGGAGATTGTCGAATATTGCATTTCAGATCGTAGTTGATTGCCTATGCTCGATTGGAGATCCCGTTTTCTTTTCTTTTTAATTGATTAAATGAAATTTAATTCAAATTAAATTTTCATTTACTGCTTCTCCAATCTTTTAAAAATTTGATTAAGTCAATAAATTTAATTTTTAGAAAATTTATACAGCCTTCCGACGTCCCCTCCAAGGCACCGGGAGGTAAGGAGGGCATTTGCCCTTTCAAGTCCGCTCGGCCAAAGCGAATCAACGGCCGAGGGATTCAGGGCGTGACAGCCCCAGAATTTCGTGTTCTGAAGCTCCAATTGCCGACGATTAGTTGCAAATTAGTTGCTGACGATTGCTTGAAGATCCCTCATCTCACTTCTTTTTTTTTAAATTATATTTTTATTAAAATAATATATATTTATATATGTATTATATTATAATATATATATATATATATATATATATATATATTTATGTATATTATAATAAATAATATAATATTATATACAATATATTATTTATATAATATATTATATATAATATAATAGAGGGGAAGAGAGGGATCGGGAAAAAGAAGCCCCCGAGCGGGCTAGGGTGCGGAGCCACACGCACAAAGGCAAGGCGCAAAGGCTTCGTCAGCGACGGTTCAGGCCGGAGCAGGAGGTCGGTGGCGGTGGGAGGCTGGGATTGGCGACTGGTCTTTGGTGGCCGGCGGGATGAGGAGGTTTGGAGGTGGGGCTTGTGCGGACTGGAGGCTAAGTTGGCGTCGGCGTGGAGGAGCTTGTTGGCTTCGAGTATGCCGGCGGCGGGTGAGTCGGCCGGCAGGATTAGGAGGCTTGAATGCCCGAACAAGCATTGAAGGTTGGCGGCAGTCGACTAGGGCAGTGGCGAAAGAGGCCGATCAGAAGTCGTGTGCGGCTTGGGCTTCGTTCGTCTGAGGTCCGTTTCTCTAAAACTCTCCTTCTGTGTATATGTGAGAGAGCCGAATGAGATGAGGGATCGTTTTATGTCATGAGAGGCGAACGTGGGTCGTTTTTGCAGGTGGTTTCTATCGTGGGTTGAGGTCGTGGCTGAGATGGACTTGGTCGGGTTTGTAGATTGGGCTGGTTTGTTGCTTACAGGTCAACAAACTTATCAATTAATTTAATTAGTAAAGTTTTACTCAACAAAATAGTTGGTAATATATTAATACTTATTTATACCCATGATAAATTTTAATACATGATAGCAGAAGAACACAAGTTTACACATCTTAGGAAGAGGCATCTGAGTGTTTTTATAGCAAGTTATAGACAACAACAATTGAAAATACCTGTGTTGCAGCAAACACACATGACCAGCTTCAATCAGTGTTTTCAAAGTGCTAAGTACAATGCAATATACAATGATTCTTTTTTTCTTCAAACCGATAAGTGTAAAGCGAAGTGGTGCTTAGTAATTAGAGCATTCATGATTTGTATGTAATATGCATATATTATGTATTTATGTGTATATAATAATTATTTAATTAATCAACACATTGAGGAATATTTTTTTAGCAAATATAATGATACATTCAATAATAGTAATTTATAGCTATTCAAAATGAAAAAAAAAAAATTAAAAATATAAATGATATAAATAATGAAATGACATAAGAATACTGTAAACAGCATTTGCTTTGACAGTGCAGCAGTAGTGTAAGCATCAAATAGGAAAGGAGCAGCATACATGAAAAACAGAGAGCTGAACGGCATACTTCCATTTCTATGTAAGAACATCTCTTCCATACATTACTGTAGCCTTTCATATGTATATATATGTAAGTGTGGTGTTGTTTTACATGTGTATGGTTGAGATTCCTTTTGTTTGTAGTAATCCTACTGTTCTCATTTGATCTGCTTTAGAGATGGTTGCTCCACTTGTCTGCTGCTGCCAGGCGGCAATGCTTCCCTGTGTGATTAGTGGAACAAGGCCAATGCATCGCTTCCCTTACTCCTAAAGCATGCTTTTGATGACACAGGCTCCAATATCAAATGGGAATCGTATACATGTCGTATTTTGAGTGGTTAACTTCTTAGTAGGAATATGTGTGATAGGTAACTTGGAGAATAGTTGAACTATCTTATGTTTGTGTATTTTTAAAAAATTATTTTAACTCTTTCAATGAATATTTATGCGTGGACCTATCCAAAGGCATATTAATCATATCCCCTATTACAATTTCTTACTGGATTTATTTTGTTTTTTCATACACCAATGGCACAGCAAAATTTAAGTGTATTTTAGCCTTTTATGTTAAAATGGCATCAGCACATCAATTTAACCAAACAATAAAAAATATTGTGCTTTGAACTACACACAGACAGTGGGCAATTCAAACAACATCATTAACTTCAGATAGAACTTTAAACTTATCTTTCCCCACAACTCCTCAAACAGCTTTACAGGTAATAACTGGTCCAAACGAAGCCTTTACTACAGAATTTATACTACATAAATAACTTCAATTAAATTAATAATTTAATAATCATAAAAAGAGTTTTACCTAAAAGATTACATTCCAGCATTTAACCAAAGCATCTAAAATTTTTTTATAAAATTCTGATTTTGAAAAATCTCGCCAAGCTTCAAGTATTTCCACAACTTTCGCTCCTTCAGTTGCCCATTTATTCTTTAATTTGGTATGATCATGAGTAATTCTTGTTCGCTCATTATAATTTTTAATAAAGTTCTTTCTTCTGATCTTACTCCAGTGAACAGTAGATCAATTAGCAATATCTATTTCTCTCAAACAAAGATCACAGTAAATTAAGATAGTATTCCCATGCTGCAGATGTGCCCTTTCATTTGCTTTCATATCAACTTGCTTCAAAAACAAAACAATAATTTACTTAAATATAATATAAATAGTTAATAAAATTTCTATATTAATAAGTTCATACATAGATGACCAAATATTTAGGATAGACTCACAGAACTATTCAAAATCTCATTTATATTGACAAGTGATTAATAATTCTATGAACGTCTAACATGATATTGTACTATCTAGCTTCTTTAACATGTATAGAATAGTATAACACTAAAACAGCAAAGAAAAATCTCAGAATGAAATTGGACAAAAAACAATGTTAACCATTTTCCTCGCAAAAAGAAACGTTATGAAAATATTAACATCATCTTAATAAAACTTAACAAATTTCATTTCATAAAAATAATCCAACAAAAATAGGATCAAGAAATCAAACAAATAATAAGCATTCATCTCAAGAAAAATTAAAAAAGTTTCAACAATGAAGCCCACATCTCAGAAAATTAAACAAAAAAAAAAATGGTAAAGAGACAAAACCTTAAAGGATGCACAAGCTTGCCTACATCTCCTATTTCTTGAGATTGTGGCTCATAATGCAGTATTGAAGCTTGTTAATATTAAGTACACAACTATTTACACAACTTCCTTTTTTTTTTGCTTATATTGATTTTATGTTACATGATCATCACATTTGATTGCAAAAATTGTAATATTATTCCGAGTGAAAGTTTATGTACCCAACATCGTTTATTCGTTTTGGACTTTAAGATGAAGAGGCGAAATATGAAAAATAAAGTAAAATGTTGTCCTATGATTAGATTAGGGCATTTAAATAACAATAACAAAATTTTTTTAAGAGTAAGATTCAAAATCTTAAAATTTTGACTATGCATGAGTAATCTAATGTTATCTAAAAAAAAAAGCTAATGATATTGAGAATTAGGGCTGCAAACGAACCGAGCCGAGCCGAGTATGTGAGTGTTCATGTTTGTGTTCATTTAATATCAGCTTGTTCAAGTTTGGTTCATGTTTGTTCGAGCTTTATTGTTTGTGTTCATGTTTGGTGCATTTAAATTAATGAGTGTTCATGTTCGGTTCATGTTTGTTTGTTTAGTGCTTATCGAGCTTGTTCACGAACATATTTAACAATTTTTTTTTTAACTATCAAACAAATACGTTCATGAACATATCTATGAACAAACACATTTATAATAAAAGCAATTACAAAGGCAATGATTATTTATATTTATTAATTTTATAGTCAAATATTAATTATTTTTATCTAGCTTATTCACGAGTTCAAAATCGAACACTAATCAAGCTTCTTATCGAGCTTAATGTCGAGCTTGTTCACGAACTTCAAATGATGTTGTTCGCGAACATAAATGAGCCGAACGTATTAGTGTTCAAGTTTGTTTATTTAAGAATCGAGTATTTAAAATATTGTTCAAGTTTGTTTGTTTAGCTAATTAAACGATCACAAACGAGCTTTAATCGAACCGAACAACGAGTAGCTCGTCGAACGTTTGGTTCGCTTGCAGCCCTATTGAGAATGTTGTAAAGGATATGCTTGGAGTATCAAAAGGAAAAGCCACTAATAGTAAAAGTAGTTGGTGGTGAAATCAAAATGTGCAATAAAAGATAAAAAAAAATAAGGTTTATTATAAAAATTGATTTGGATGTAAAAGTTTGAAAATTTAGGAAAGATATAAAGAGACCCATAAAGAATCTAAGAAAGCAATATGTGATACAAAGAATTTAGCTTTTAATGATTTATGTAATAGATTAAATACTATGAAGGATGAAAGATATATGTATAAGTTAGCCAAATAAAGAGATGGAGAAGTAAAAATTTAATTCAAGTGAAGTGCATTAAGGATGAAAATTATAAGAATACGATTGACTTTAGTGACCTTAACACCCTAAATGAAAATAAATATATTTATTTTTATCGTCGTATTTGTAATACCAAAGTTAGAGCCTTAAAAAAATGAAGTGTGGAAAAACGGTTGGACTTGATATTCAAATAGGGGCGTGGAAATGCTTAGGATATGATGGAATTTCTTGGCTCACAAAATTTTTCAATTTTGAAGACTAAAAAAATACCATGAGTGGAGAGGGAGTGTGTTGATTCCTATTTTAAGAATAAAGATAATTTACAAGAGTGTGCGAATTATAGAGGAATTAAGTTAATGTGTCACACATTAAAACTATGAGAGAGAGTTATTGAGCATAGGTTATGACGTGATACTAATGTTTCTCAAAATCAATTTGGATTCATGTTAAGTCTGCTATGAGAGTTATACATTTATTGAGAGGTTTGCTGGAAAGTATAGAGAGAATAAAGAGAATTTACATATGATATATATTGATTTAGAGATACCATATGATAACGCTCCTAAAGAAGTGCTTTGGAGAGTTCTAGAAAAGAAATGCGTTAATAATGCTTATATTCAATTCATTAAAGATATGTATGTAGAAGCTATTACTTGTATTCAAACACAAGATGGTTTAACCAAGTATTTCCCTCTTTTAGTTGGATTACATCAAAGATAATACCTTTTTGCTTTAGTCATTGGTGTTCTTGCTAGAAATTTACAAGAGGATGTTCCATGGTGTCTGCTTTTTACTGATGATATTTTTCTTGTTGATAAGATTAGAGAGTTAGTTGAAAGAAAATTTGAATTTCGGAGGTCAACCTTAAGTCTAAAGGTTTTCATTTTAGTATATCTAAAACTGAATAAATAAAGTATAATTTTAGTAATAGCAGGTAGATTGTGACTTTGGGTGATCAATTCATTAATAAGAGTACATGTTGTAGATATCTTGGGTCTATTGTTCAAATTGATGGTAAAATAGATGGGGATATTATTAGTAGAATGCATCGGGCCTATTTTGTGATGGAAAAGCACCCCTCAAACTTAAGGAAAATTCTACAAAATGGTGGATCTGCTATGCTTTATCACAGAATATTGGCCATTAAAAGAGTAGCATAACATTGCATTGCAGAGATAAGGATGCTCAGGTGGATGAGTGGCTTCGCACTTAGAGATAGAATGTGAAATGAGTATGTACATGAAAAGGTTGGAGTAGCTTCAATGGCAGATAAGATTAGATAGAGTCATCTTAGATAGTTTGGACACATAAAATGTTGACCTTCCGATAACCAAGTTAAGAGATTTGATGTATTGGAGTTGGTCTATGTTAAGAAAGGCAGAGGTATATCTAAAAAAACTTGACTAGAAAATATTAGAAATGATTTTTTTTTAATTAAATTTAAATAAGAATTTGACTCTTAACATGACACAATGAAGAAAAATGATTCATATAGCCGACCTCACATAGTGGGTTAAAAGCTTGATGTTGTTGTTGTTTCATCACATTTAAAGTGCAACACCATGAAACCACAAGCAATTAGATACTTACAAATTGCATTTAGTGTATAACAAGATTGTTTGTACCAAATTGCTTGACAAAAAATTTCTTTTAAAGTCAGAACTTTTGATGCAACTTAAGTTCTTAAGCCAACTAGGATAACACTAAGAATGCAAATTAAGAAACTTTCTCTCCATATCACATAAACAAACACCAAAATGATGGACACTTAGTAGGAAACTCACATGCAAACACAAACTAGGAAAGGTGCTCAAAAGAAAGGACAAACCAGCAATCCGCCTCAAGAATTAGGTTCCAGCACAATACCTTGCTATCCAACAAATACCAAAAGAATATGGCACAACACCACTTACAACTCATAATAGTTTAGAGAAGAAAGATACATGTTAAAAGGAAATCATGAAGAGAAGAAGTAGAAAGAAGACCAAGAGGAAGAAGAGGGAAAAGATAGCTCGCAAGCAAAGAAGAAACCCTCAGGTTTTTAAAATGATCACTCTCCCAAAAAATCTTGCACAAAGAAATTTAGCCACTATATATAGAAGAAAGAAGGGGAAAAAGTAATTATTAGCACATGCAAATGTGCCTCCAAATCAGCCAACAAGAACCACCCAACTCAGTTCATTTAAAGATGAATTAAAGTTTCTAGCATAAGATTCAGCAAAAGAGAAAATCGAGTAGCCAATAGTAGGGAAATCAAGCAGCCACATGAAAAGTCGAGCAGACCGTAGGGAAAACCGAGCAGATGGCAAGCAAAACCGAGCAGCAATAGGAGAAAAGGAGCAAGAAAACACGAGTGGAAGGAAAATGGTGTAAATCAACCTAAGAGCACCAAACCTGGGATGATCATGAGTTGTTTTCCATCATAAGGCCATACAAAATAAAATTACATAGTGTCCAAACACAAGAAAATTAAAATTAAAAAAAAAAACATAAAATGATAAATTTTGACTGCATTAACTTTGCAATGACAGATCAATTGTATGACATTCAAATTTTTTTCATTTTCTGAAAAAAAAAATCATTGAAAATTATTATCATTTGGTTTTATTTCTATAGTTAATTGTGATGTCAAATTATTATTGTAAATGTGGCTAGGGACTTAGTAGCTGTTTAGTATGTGAATTGATGATCATCATCAAGTGGTCAGCCTTATCAAAGCCAAGAGCAAACTATGCGGGCATGTGCATGGCCTATATTTGATTTCTCCAGATAAACCACATCAAAATCTGATCTCTCGCAAAGCACATCCAAAGGAGGCCAATCCAGATGCCTAAAAGTCCAACCACACCATCCTTAATTCAAGACACCAGCGCCTCCACTTCATGGAACCCCGCAATCTCAACCCCTCCCTTTTCTCTCACACTCCCTCCTTTAGTTTTTGAATTTGAAGACGTGTAATGATTTTAAAAGGTGGAAAACTTATGTAAGAATTATCATATGTTCAATCAAGACTTGAAAAGGGTTTTTTGTGCCTTGGATCTTGGCCCCGTATCACGATTCTTCAGTTTGGGGCTTGGTGGCCAAAACGAACAAATCATTGTGACGGTTCAGGCTTGTTACCCTGTGTTTTAATTATATGTATTTCCATTCCATTTGCACGTCACATATCTCCAAATTAATCCTGTCACATTAATCTTGCACAATCAAAACATAAAGAATACCCTTCATGATATTGACCCACTCCAAACCATAAACATGCATGCTCTCAGCTTTACAGCCCCTCAACTAATCTTAATCCTTGTTTCATGTCCAAACACAACCCACTCATCCTCCATAGACCTTGGACCTCCACAAAGTCCCGGCCTCTCTCACCTCTAAAAGCCTCCGTAGTCCATTGCCGTTATTTCCAAGCCCTCAAAACCCTCCTCACCTCTAGGACACACTACTAACAAACCAAAACCAAGCCAACGCCCTTAATAAAAATTCACTAAAAATTCCCTACCATAGTGAACCTCTTGGCCACATCAAATTATTCTTTCCACATCTCATCCTAGCCAAACCCAATTCCTCCAAAGTACTCACCACAACCTCTCAACATCATAATCAGAAAAGTATCCCACCATTCCATTTCAGCTTTTTTCCCAAAAGTATTGCACATGCAATAAAATCTACATTATTACTAAACTCTTTCTTTTTTTTTCTTTTTTTTGAATTTTGAAGAAATGACAATGAAATAATATCATTATATGCACTAGCAATTATTTTTTTATAAAAAAACATCATAAACACATTCTAAAAAAAACTAATGGCATATTTAAACATACCTGATTATAAGTGGAATCCAAAAGTCTAATTTTGATCATGAGAAAAGGAACACATCAACAATGACACAATTGTGAAACGTAGAGACTTAAAAGGAGGAGATGAGAGGCTTAAAAATGGAGGGATAAGAAGCTTGGAGTGGGATGATGCGGAAACTAAAAGTGGGTAGGAGTTATTTTGTGTGTGTGTGTGCAGCAAAGGTTAATGGCCTTAAGTGTCCTATAATGGAAATCGTTCTTAAATTGCCCTTAATGGGAATCAATTAAAGATCAGGCCACGTCCATTAAAGTTCATTTAAGGTTCTCTTGAATCCCCAATATTGACCATTTTATTGTCTAAAGTTCAATCGAATTTAGAATGATATAATTGGGCTATCACCACACTGTAAATAATATGATAATACAATTACAAATCAACAAAGTAGCAAGTAATATGTGATGTTACTACTATGGCAATTTTTAATATAGTCCTTCTAGTATTTTAAATTTACAAGACCACACATTCCTAGAAAAAGTAGGATAAGAGCCGATACCAAATGCCCTAATATAGAGTTATGTCTACTTAGAAAAAACTTGAGGTATTCCATAGCAAAAAATTTTACAAGGTACAAAGACATGCCTCAAGCTAGAGAATTTTTTTATTGGTTTTTTAGACTGACGCACAAACTAAAATGCTTGGAATCTAATGACTCCAAAACAGAAGTTGCGCATGAGAAAAAAATCTAATTACTCCAAAACAGAAGTTGCGCATGAGAAAAAACAAGGTGAATTTTGTTTTAATGTTTTCAAAACATTCATACATATTGGCCAATATCCTTATATTAATTCATACTAAAGGATAAGAATCTAAACCTATTGTAGATGCACCAAACATGAATAAGATCCATCCAACTCACCAATCTAAAATCAATTGCATGCTAAACATACATCATTACCATTAAAACCTTATTATAATTATGTGTTTGATTTTATGAATCTTGCACCTTTGATTGATGGGGACATCAGCATGAGATTTCGACGTGTCTACCATCGGAAGAATCGTAGATCGACGGCTACGATTCAAAGCCTCTATTTATGAAACATTTTTGTATTTCTTTTATTTTATATTTCAATTTTTACCTGTGAGTGATTGTTTTGATGTTGTAGCCCCGAAGGCATTTGAGTCTTTTATTTTTATTTATTTTGAGGCCTATATATTAAGGCCTTAATCATTGTATTGGGTTAATGATTGATAATGAAAATTTCAGCTTTTGGCTCCTTGTCTTCCTTGTGAGCTTTTGAGAGAAGAGAGAACCCTAGGAGAGGGCAAAACATCACCTGTCAGCCGTCGGTAGAAACCGGGCTCGTGGTTCGTAGCCTTATTATTTTCTTCTTCTCCTCCCTCCAAAGTTCCCGGCTAAATCCCCACCTCCCCTTTTCTCCCCAACCTGCCGGTCATTCCACCGTCCCCTCCCATAACCGTCGGCTATCCAACTCCCCTCCCTCCACCACCGGTCAACCTTCCCTTCTCCCCACACCCGCCGGCTTAACCACCCAAAACCCCCCACTGTCAGCCCCAAGTCCCCTATCCAAACCCTACCCAAATTCCCTTAGCCGCCGGCCCCTTTAGCCCTATCCTAGGTCGCCGGCTTTTACTTCCTCTCAACTCCCTTGTTTCAAATTCAAAAGCCTATTAATTACCTTCCTAATTTATTATGTTATTAATTTGGGAGGTTTATTAATTTGAATTCAAATAATATTTGAAAACTCCTTCCTAATTAATAAATCCATTTTAGGAAGCCACCCCAAATTACTCCAAATTTGAATTCAATTGAAATTAATTACAATTTCAAGGTTCATTGCACCTAGATACATTCATTGAATGTGGACAACCCATCTCCGCCTTTTTCTTTGGCCGGCCCCTCTCTCTCCCTTCTTGTTTCCGTCTCCCTCCCTCCAATTACAATTGCTTCCCAATTAAAACCCAATCTTCCCCATAATCTCTACACCAATTAGAGAATTTAAATTCAAATTCTCCCTCCTTCCCTCCCAAATTCATTCCAATATTAATTACTATTCAAGTTTAATTAATCAAAGAATTAATTCCATCTTCTCCTCTTAGCTTTCTCTCAATACCTAATTCCCTAACCCAAGGCTCCCCCAAGATCGGCCAACCCTTCTTCCCCTCCATCAAGCCACCGGCCACTTTAGCCATCCCGGAGTTGAAGCGACTTCTCTTCCCCCATAGATGGCCGATCCCGAGCGTGACCACGAATTCGTCTACGACCATCAATGCTTAGTGGATATTCTACAATCCCCTTTCTTCGACCTCAATCTAGAAGTTGGCGAATACGTCGACCACATCCTCTTCACCCTGACATCTTCTATTGAAGAACAACAACCCTCCGGACATTGGAGAATCATCAGACATCCATCCGCGTCCTCCCCTCCGACTAACTTTTCATGGATCAAGACTCTAGGCGTCCCATTTCTTTTGGTGGCATCTCTAGGATTGCTGAAGTTGTTCTTCCGCTAACCCCACCATCAAGAGTGAAAGAGAGGGGAACTCGAAAGTAAATTTTCTATTTGTTAAACGGTGGATTTCGTTATTCTGCATCTAATGTTATTACGAATTTTTGTTCTTATTTTAAATTGTTTTGTTAATCTTTTGTGTAACTAACTACCAAAACATAACTGCAACTAAGAACTCCTAGATCCTTATCTTGGTGAAACATTGAGCTTACAATTATCAACACTTTACAACTTGTTATTAATTCCCATGCAATTCATGTTTCCATATATGTTTCACATCATTGATTCTAGCTGAGTAATACATACATGTATACGCATAATAGACCATAATGTAATTTCTGAGCATGACTTTCTCACTTAACCTTTCAGCTCATTATCCTAGTACCTTCAAAATATTATTGAAAAGACAAAGAAGATTTCGATTATTTTGCTGTGGAATGCAATGTGAAGTAACAATGCAAATATGTGAGCTAGCATGACAGATGCATTAAAACAATGTTGTCTTACATATTTTTTCTCACTATAAGAAAAGAGCATAAAAATAATAGTGTATGAATACTTGTTTCTTTCTTTCACAATATAATCATTAAACATCAAATTTTAGTGTGGTTTATAAGGATATCAAGTTTAATTTGCTCGAAAATTTTTGCCACTTTTGCATGTCTATAGAACATCATTGGTCTTATCTTAACAACTTTGGATTCACTAAATAAATCCTAGTTTTTCATTCATTTTTGTCGATTACTCTGTATTTTGAGCAAATATATTTTCACAATTTGTTGCCAATGTTATATTTTGCCTAACCTTTTCATCCTTGATCCTTCCCTTCAAAGTTTATATACTTATCTCATTAGTACATCTTTTATCCTTTGTAATGAATGCTCAAGCCACCCAAGTCTATTTTTCATTGTCTTATATTCAATAGGTGCTACTCTCATTGTCTCTCTAATATAATTATCACGCAATCTAACTTCCTATTTCTAGCATGCATTCATCTTAATATTGTTATTTACATCATTCAACTTGGCTATATGTGACTTCTTAATCAACCAGCGTGCACACTAATAATAACATATTAGATACCTTCAAGTTTTCAAGATTTTCTCTTATTTGAATAGTATTCCTAAAGCACTTTTACATTTTAACCACATATATTTAGCTCTAGAAGGTGAAATCCACACATGCATTCCTATTCTTTTATAATAAACTCAAGATATTTGAACCGATCACATCTAGTCATCATATGAACTTCCAATGATATTGATTGATCAATTATTAATCTCACTAAAATTGCATAATATATTTTATCTTACTTCTAATCATCAACCCCATAACTTGTAAGTTTTATTTTAATTTCTAAACTTTTGTTTATTCCAACAAAGTTCTCATCTATTAGAATTATGTCATCTACTAATGGCATAAACCAAGATGCCACAGTCTATAGATCCTTTGTAAGCTTTGATTTCACATGGAAAGAAAGTGATCACAAAAACTATATTATAAGCAATTCTCCAAAGAAAAAGAGACTTGAAAAATAAATTTGAGACTTTCCCATATGGATCCAATCGTTAAGAATCAAGGACAACAAAACTTAGTTCTTACTTTGTGTTCATCAATTTTACAATTCAACTGACAATAGAATACAACAAATCAACACCTAAGGATACACCCAAAGCTTGCCCATGCACAGTGATGTACTAAAACAATCTCTTTTCAAAGGCAATAGTTATAAAAGCAGGCATATTGCCATCGATGACAAGTGCATGCATAAATTTTATTCTTTAAAGATAAAAATATATAATATCAATGCAACTATAAACATTTTTTTGAAAAATTAGAGCCTTCAAAAGTGTATAGACTTTAGGATCTTAAAAGTGCAATCAAAAGGTATTTATGAGACAACAACTAAATATTAAGACAACAGCACTATACAAATTAATTAAACATTGTAGAATTAAATGCATCATGGCCCCTCACTCAGAAGTATTACCTTGAAAATATGATGCAATGCTGAGGCTCGATGATTGTGAAATTTTGATTAGGTATCTCACACTACACCAATTTATGTACCAGAGTAAGTTTGAAAGAGTAAGCTACTAAACTTAATGGTGTTTACTCAAAGAAAGAGAAAAATAAATATCATATCAAAAAACTAAGTGTGTGGTGCATCGGTTTAAGAAAATTCTTAAAAAATTAGTGAATAGATTAAATACAAATATCCCTTACATCAATTTTAAAAGTACCAAACATTCATTTCAAACCCAATATACCTAAAATTTTAGTGCAGGTAAAATTGATAGCATGTCAATATTCTAGAAGATAAATTGAAACCTGCTTTTGATAGATTTAACTATATTAGATTCAATATTGAAGAGAATGGGGATAATACTACAACAACAACAACATCAAGCCTTTATCCCACTACGCGGGGTCGTCTACATGAATCCTTTTTCTCCATTGTGTCCTATTAAAGAGAATGGGGATAATGATGAGAAAAAAAAATTACATTGTTAAACAAGAGAGGAGCTTTGGAATACTATATGATAAGAGGATATCAACATAACTTGAAGGTGATTTTTATAAATTTATAAATTAAATTAGCTTTCCGATGTGATATATGTTCTGGATAATATTAGTATACTTATCAAACCGAAAGAAATAAATGATCAATAGAAAACAAACTAATTATAACAGAGTAAGCAAGTAAGACCTCAAATAATTATTAAATGCTCATATCTAGCTAGGACGCTAGGTAAGCATTATTTTCTTCATCATGTCATTTCAACGAAGCCGGTGAAGCAAAAAGGGAGAAAACAAGGTGTAAATTTTAGCTTGGGCCTAAAAGGAAACCGGTAACTCCAACCTCTGTAACAAAAAAAGGCATCGTTGCATATTCCTTGTTAAAGGATTATACATCCACAAAATTTATTTAGATATATATCATGTCAGCAGTCAACGACACATCCATCAAGAATATATTCAGACATATTGTTCATTAATTGCCACAATTGAAAGACCAATACTACAAAAGTTCATATAGATACCCATGTGTTAAAAAGAGCTTCGGTGCAAACTTTCATCTAATGGACATAGGGGTATAAGTGAGCTGAGCTGGCTCGAGCTCGACTCGTTTATGGTCTCGTGAGTCGAGCTTATCGAGCTCACTAGTCGAGCTCGAGTTCGAGCTTGATGAGGCTCGGCTAGTAAGCTTGCGGTCGGCTCAAATTATTGTTTGCTTTTTTTTTTAATTATTAATATTTTATTACATTTAAATGTTTAAAAAAAATTAAGGTCAAGTCTTTTATAGCCGCATAGTTAATATTTTTTTTTCAAATATCAATGCATATCAATGCTAATAAATGTTGCAGCTTTAATTATTACTAAAACAATGAAATTTTCAATATATATATATATATATATATATCCCAAAACAGCAACATTAATTATATTAGAGGAGATATGCATGATCTTTCCCAAAGAGGCAGCCTTCAAAATCGAGAGTGAAAACAAAAACTGACAAGAAAAACAAAAACCAAGCACAAAATCGAGTGACTAAATGAGCTTGTTACACTGTCGAGAGTCAAGATCGAGCTCGACGTTTGAGCTCGACTCAAGTTCAAGCTCGAGTTCGAGCTCAATATTTGACTTGCGAGTCAAGCTCAAACACCCCCTGACTCGAGCACGACTTGACTCTTTTACACCCCTAGATGAACATAAGATAATATTATGGCTCTAGTATTACCATCTAAAAGTAAAGACAAGACATCCATCGTTAATAACTGCTACATGTTTATGCATACTTCAAAACTTTAGTTAGCTTTATACATCATCGGAAAAAGATGTAATCCAACTATAAGTAAGTTGATGATCTACAACTTTGCACTGTCTTAACATTCTGAAGTGTGCCTTTGTAATGACATCGTGCGTGGAAAGAACAGAGTGATGCAAACATAATGGCCAACAAATATATTGTCAAGCTCCTTCTTGCTTTTGCTTTTGAAAATATCAGATTGAAAATCAACAAAGACATCAAATTATATGGTTCATACATTCAAGCAAACCTAAAAAATATAATAGAAACAGGGAAAATACATGCAAATGAACATGACTCACAAGGTGCTTTGCAGCCAAATTCTTCTGTAGGGCTTTCATATCTCCCTGGAATCCAGAAGATGCCAATACACATTTGTCAGCTCTGCAAACAAAGATATAATTATATCATCAATCCAAAGAGAATGCCATCAAATAACAGGAAATACTACCGCAACAACTCATGACACAATAACGCATCCTCATGTAAACCCATAAAACAATAAACCAAGACGTATTAGACCCACCGCCACCTAACACTCTGTTCGATACATAGATTAAAGAAAAAAAAAAAAAAAAATGCCTGAAATGTTCGAAAGTCTCTTAGGATTTCTCAACCTAATATCAAACTAAAACTTAGATTAAGCCCGCTCGATAACCACCCACCTCAACAGCTTATTTTGCATGAACCCTAATGAAATCAGACAATAACTGAAGCCGCAGTAAATATATGCAGAAACCTAACCACACCAAGATTACAAATAAGAAAACGGACAACGAACTGTAGACGCAGTAAGAGGAGATGGGAGTAGAAACAGGGGTGAGGAATCGCACAGCTTGCAGATCTTGGAGTAATCACGGGTGTATATGCTGTATCCAACGGAAAGACGAGTGTCGGCGGCCACTACACAGTAATCCGATCCGGCGATCGCCACGCATGTACTGAAAGATCATGTAATGCAATACAGCGATCAGCGACTAGTGATAGATCGTCGCAGAGCGGAGTAGGAACAAAGAAAATAGATTATAGAACTGTACCCTCCATTGTTCTCGTAAACCCAGTCACCTCTCAGAGCCATCTTTGTTGCGGGAAAGGGAGCGGCGAGAGCAAGGATTTCAGGCTTTCAGCACTTTTGCTGAGGCGCGGATTTGCTTGATCGTGTGCTATTCCTTCTCCCCCAAGCCTGGTAGAAGGTCGGAAATGCTAGATCGGGTGGATACCGGGTCAAGACGTGTATGTTTCACCTGTTATTAAAGCAGGTCATGATGCGAACATGCTTATCGTAGGTTCTGCAGAACAGTTTTCACCATCTGCAAATTAATTATTAGATTTGTACTAGGGTGTCAATTTTTGGAATTTTTATTGGGTCTGGCGTCCGGACGTAGCTCTACGTTCGGACGCCAATAAATGACGCCACGTAGCAGCCAGAGAATTGCAGATCCGGTCCAGCCAAAAGTTGGTTTATAGCACGTGCGTTTTTGGATTGATGACGGCCCGACTATCAGACCCGACCCATAGAAAATGATGAATTTTTAAATAAAAAAAAAACAACGGCAATTCACTTTACCAAATTCAAACACGAAGTGTTTCATCTGCCATTGTTGATATTCATCGTCTTCAGAAGCATCTTCCGTCCTATTTTCCTAAGCTAAATTCAATATTTGGTGGATTAACTTCGCAGAAACAAGGCCTCAGATTAGCATTTGCTTCCGAATAAAATATTTTTCGGATATACTTTTCCTGGTAAAAAATTTACAAATCAAATGTTTAGGGTTAGGGTTTCCTTACAAACTTTGATTGCTGGTAAAGAACTTTGAATGCCTGTTGTGAAAAATATCTCTAATTAATCACAGCTTCGTGGTCGGTACCTCGCAGTACTGCTCGGTATTGATCGGTATCAATCGGTACTGATCGATTTTTCTCGATATAGCTTGGTATAAACATAAATAGAGTTTTAAAATAGTGTTTATTGTTCGTATAATATAAATAAAATGCTTTAAATTTAAACAATATGTTTTCTTCAATGGTCTGTATATTCGGTATGAATGCTTGGTACTGCTCGGTACATAAGGTTGTAACTCGGTATAAACTTAAATAGATCTTTCAAATATTGTTTAATGTTGTTATAATATATATTATATAATTAATATTGAATGAAAATTTTTTATACTTATCGGTATTAATCTGTATGAATGTTCGGTAATATTGTTCGGTACGGCTCGGTACTCAAAGGTAATACTCGGTATAAACTTAAATAGATATTTCAAATATTGTTTATTATTGTTATAATATATATTGTATATTTAATATTGAATGAATTTTTATAATGATTAGTATTAACCGGTATGAACGCTCGGTAATATTGCTCGGTACACAAAGGTAATACTAGATATAAACTTAAATAGATCTTTCAAATATTGTTTATTGTTGTTATAATATATATTATATATTTAATATTGAATGAAATTTTTTTATAATGATCGGTATTAATCGATATGTATGCTCGGTAATATTGCTCGGTAGTGCTCGGTACATAAAGGTAATACTCGGTATAAACTTAAATAGAGACTTTAAATATTATTTTCTTATTATGTATTATGCAGAACTTTGAAATTTAGAGAAGTTTGTAATTAATTGATTGTGAAATTCGGATAGCAGTTTGTTGAAAAACTACGCCATTTACACATAAATCAGTTCATGTTATTGCCTCCAATCCCTCAGATTGTTCCCCTTGTGTATATGTTATTTGATAGTTCTTCGACATATCCACCAGAACTGCAACTCCAAATTGCACTACCCCGACATACCACCCCCGACATATCCTCTAGGCCCCCCACTCTAACTCCAGTCAATCCAACCAGGATTCCAAGCCCACCTCCACCTCCAAGCCGAAAAGCACCCCTCCCCAGAAAGAATCCTCTTGTACTCCTGTTTCAACTCCTCTTGCCGCAGAAGATTCTAACTATCAGATCCTGAACATAACAATCAATAAACTGATTTCACATAATAACTTACTTGTGAAGAAGCTAGCCTCGGTCGAGTCCTCAAATGGTCTACTAGAAAGGCATGTTGCGGCCTTGGAGCAATCAATTTTCGACCTGAAAGAATATAGTAAATTGAAATATGATATTATACATAAATTTTTGGGTGACCACTTATTTGCTTCATTTAAATCTTATCGAAGTACAAGTTCTGAAAAATCTTCTTCAAAAACTATTTCTGGCAATAATATTTTGAGCCCTTCAGTCCCATCTGTTGCCCCAGTTGCTATGGAAATCACACATGAAAGAGTAGTGGAGGGGAAGGACAAGTTTGTTACGCCATCAGCCCCATCCGCTGCCTCAAATGAAGTGGAATTAACTCAGGCATAGAGTGTGGAGGCCCAAGAGGCCAAGTAATACCGAGTAATACAGATTAGTATCGAGTACTCAATTGTTAATCTTTTACACGCCAAAATTATGATACTTCATACTTAGTCCAACATTATAAAATGAACATGTTAAGGAAAAATAACTATGTTACTTCTCGGTATAGATAAATATCGATAAAATACAATCAATACCGAGTAACACCGATTAAATACCGATCGGTACCGAGCATGCAACTGTCAATCATTCACATCAAAAATAGGACATGACATACCTAGTCCAACATTATAAAATGAATATATTTAGAAAAAATAACTATGTTACTTCTCGGTATAGATAAATTCTGACAAGATACAATCAATACCGAGTACTACCGAGTAAATATCGATTGGTACCGAGCATCCAACTGTCAATCATTCACATCAAAATTAAGATATGTCATACCTAGTCCAACATTATAAAATGAACATGTTTAGAAAAATAACTATGTTACTTCTCGGTATAGATAAATTCCGACAAGATAAATCAATACCAAGTAATAACGAGTAAATATTAATTGGTACCGATCATGCAACTATCAAACATTCATGTCAAAATTAGGACATGTCATACCTAGTCCAATATTATAAAATGAACATGTTTAGGAAAAATAAATATGTTACTTCTCGATATAGATAAATTATGACAAGATACAATCAATACCGAGTAATACTGAGTAAATACTGATTGGTACCGAGCATGCAACTGTCAATCATTCACGTCAAAATTAGGACATATCATACCTAGTCCAACATTATAAAATGAACATGTTTAGGAAAAATAATTATGTTACTTCTCGGTATAGATAAATTCCGACAATATACAATCAATACCGAGTAAATATCGATTGGTACCGAGTATTCAATTGCCAATCATTTACATAAAAATTAGGACATGCCATACCTAATCCAACATTATTAAATAAAATGTTTAGGATAAATAATTAATACCATGTTAAAAAAAAAGTAAATACCGAGTTATACCGAATAATACATAATACTTAAAATTGTCCTATCCATGGCAAATTTTGTATACATCATACCGAGTAATATCGAGTTAACATAAAAGTATAGAGCAGTTACATAAACGACAACCAACTCCCTATATCTCATGGTGTAAACTGTATGCTCAAAGGAGGATTCCTCTCTGTGGGTTTCAATTTTTTGCTCTTTCTCTTTTTCCAGTGATCCTTCAATCTAGCATTAGAGATGCCCTTAGGCCGACACTTCACAGGATATTTAATACTTTTATGGCCTCCCCCAATCCCGCGTTTATTATTGTTCTTTTTTTTCCTTCCATGATGAATTGAACATTTTCAGACATTACAGTCATCACATTAAACATATATTGTCTGCTTCCTCATTACCATGTGCTTCTGTGCTAATTTAATATGCAAATTGACAAATATAATTTCTAAATATCATGTTACTGGATTCCACATGCAATTGGCACGCATTCTTTCCTATACATGTTATCTTCCGTCTAGCATATAGGTCTTTCTGAGCTCTAGCTGATCATCTTGGCAGAAAATATTTTTTAGGATATTAATAATATCTAACTGCCTCAGAACTCTCATGCAATGAGAACATAATAAACTCATCATCTCGAACTTCGCACAACTGCATTGTATGGTTCATTGAGAAAAAATAAATTGAATAGTCTACTTTCGTGATTCAGAAGAGTTGTCTGTATTCTTGACGAAAAACGTTGATGAGTCCGGCGTATAATGATCAATGCACAGTCCACCTACACCATGTAAGAACTTCTCTTCAAAAAATGAATACAATTTTCTCGAATAAAAATGGACAGCTTGCTTTAATATTGAGTTACTTTTAATATAAAGTTGTATCTCTGTTTGACTGCATCTAAAATATTCATCTTGTTCATTCCTACACCAAGTCTCATCATCTTTTCCAACCCCATGAAATAATTAGTGATAAAACTCATTGACTTCGAAATGCCATATCAAACATGATTAGTGGACTCACTACGTTGTGTAGATAAAATGTCAAGGTTAAAATAAATTTTGTTGAATGTTGTTGATCACTTTTGCCTAATTTTGTACAGATCTTTCAATCATTGATGGCTTTGGAGATTCTCTTCTGTGATCATTTCATTCCATATTTTCTCATATTCATCCTCAGAACCACACTTGTTGAAATAAGTATAAAATAGGCCTTTCACTTTATTGTTACTATTAAAGCACCATACTTTGGAAGGAGCCTTCTTGTAGATATGTCATAAGCACAATCTATGTCGTGTATTAGGTAATGCAATCTCTATTGTCATAGTCATTGCTTGGTCCTGATCGGTAAATATAATTATGGGATGTTTATTATTCACAATTCTTAAAAATATTATAAATAGCCAAATAAACAACTCAATTGTCTGCTCAAATAGAAATGCAACACCTAACATAACGTTTTGACAATGAGTATTCACTCCAACAATAGGGGCACATGCTAAATCATATTTATTAAGATGATAACTTGTATAAAAAATAATCACATCTCCAAAGCAGTCATTATTAATTCTCCCCAACCCATCAACCCAAAAAAAAATCAACAACATGTCATCTTCATTAGTTTGGACATCCCATGCAAACATGTTGTATGCAATTACTCGTTCTTTAAATAATTGTATTAGTGAATTAGTGTCCCTATTCTCAATCTTGGCTCTTCTCCCTTTTTAAATGTGGTTGTATGCATTCCTCTTTGTGAATCCCAAATTTTATATACCTCCCACTTCATCAGATAGGTACGTAAAAGCATTAACTATTCTTATCCCAGCTTCTGACATAGATTTCATAACAGATGCATTCTCATCACTAATGTGCATAGATGATCTGAGCAAATGTTGATCATCCAGTCTAGCCAATTCGTGATTGTGACTCTCTATCAAATTTTTCACCATCCAAATTCCATTTTCACTAATCGCAAACTTATTATAACTGGACATCCAGTTCTTATGCTTGATTTTTGAAATTTTAACTTTGCATTTATGTCAATTCTCTTCTTGAATCCTGCTTTCGAACATACAAAATCCTTTGATTTTTTCTCCTTGAATTTGGCCAAAATGAATGATGCTCTTTCTGAATACTAAAACCATGAGAATACACATAATGACAATATTTATCATGCGATTCCTTCTCAGAGTTGTAAACATCATGTGAAAAAATATTTCACATTCTTATACAGACTTGGCAGTTAAAAATTATATATACAAAATAATACCGAGATTATGTAATGAGTATAAATATCGAGTCTCAATACCGATAAACTTTACCGAGAATTAATATCGAGACACTCTTCTGATATTGGTACAGTGATCGGTACTCGGTACTATGATCTTGGATTTGCTCGGTACCAATGTACAATGAGTTTATACCGAGCGAAAACTATCAGTGCCGAGTTGACTCGAAACGTTTGCTAGTCTAGGTACAAAGATATGTACTCATGAATAAGCTTAGTACAGGGTACTATATAATCGAGGTATTGCTCGATTTCGATGTATAATAAACTTTAAACTCGTGATAATACGTGTTATTGGTCGAAACCGAGATATATTGGTAATCAAGCAGCAAAAAAGAGGTGCATATATAATTAGAATTTAAATTTTTATATTCTAAAACCTCTATATAGATAAGAAATTACTTGTAGTAAATTAAAAAAATCTTCATTAACATTATATGTCTCAACAGTCTCCTCGAAATCTTCCAGGTCTTCCAAAGAGAAATCCATTTTCGTCTCTTCGATCTTCTCAAATCCTTCACGAAATCTTTCTCTGCACTCTTTGAACCCTAAATCTTGTATAACGTCTCTAAAATAATCCGCCAAAAGATTATTAGACCTTTAAAGAAGACGGGTGTTTTAACTTTTCGCTCCCAATTCATATATATTATGTCGGGCTGACCCGAAATAGTTAAAACACGTGTAAAATCTTGAAAATACAATGGGTTTAGGTCAGGTCATCGGGCCGCTACGTGGTTTTCCGAACGTAAAGTTACGTCTGGACGCCAGACACAATAAAAATTCCAATTTTTGTCACGGCCGAAATCTGATCCTGAAAAATTCTGGTTCTGATCAGCCCAGTTAGCAAATGGTTCAGATTTTTGACCAATTTGAAGAATGGGTTGGATTGAGGTTGACCCGGTAACCCGATGTCAACCCGGTTTATCCTGAGAACGTGGTGCCTGCCTACCTCAAGTCGTGTTAGCTCTGCGTTGAGTCAACTCCACTTGTCCCATTCCCGCTGACCCATCCCATCCTCGTTGAACGGTTCGACAAGTCGTCTGCGCCACAATTGGTCGTTGGCCTTGCTGTCCCGTCCCCTACTCCTAGCTATTGCCAACATTGGTCGATGGCTCTGCCTCATTCGCATGGCCGCAGGCCCGCATACGGTCATTGGCCTTATTGTCGACCCCGTCACTTGCTCACCTCACATGTTTGGAGTTCGGTTTTACGATCCTCACCTGTATCGCGGGTCGGGTTCGGGTTGGCAAACCTGACCTATTTGAAAATCGGGCCGGGTTGGTGTCAACCTGTACGTCCGAGTCAAATCGAGTTCTACCCGAACCCGACCCGTTGACTCGAATTAACACCCCTATTTGTGCCCTTCTGATGAACCAAAGGGTTAGCAATGCAATATATTAATTGATAAATTAAAATTTGAATTGATCGTGAAGGAATCTAAAACTATTGAAATACATTAATTGATATCTAGCAAAATATATTGATCCATAAATTATAGAATTTACTATTTAGTAAACTTATTAATGAGGCAAGAACTTAAAGGTTTCTTAAATATATGCTAAGACAACAACAATAAGTATTTATTTTACTATATGTGTTCGGCTAAATTAATATATTTTTTCCTTTGTGCCCTATAAAAATCAAATTCTCATTTAAGGCATCATTTGAGCGGCTTTTTTATTGCTTCTTAAATCAATTTTTAGTTAAAATAATAAAAAATTATTATTACTAAAAAACTATTTACGAAGTAATAAGAAAGTCATCTCAAGCGTAGCCAAAATCTAATAAAAAAAAGGAACATTTTTAAACTTTCTTACCTTTGATTCACCTCTACTTTTTACATAACTCAAAATCTAATGCATCTATTCTCTTAACAAATTATCAAAAAGCCAATATTTTACTTGATCAAATCATCTAATACAACTCCTTAATTTTATCTATCATTAGAGCTACATTAGTCTTTTCACGTATATACTCATTTTAAATTCTATATTTTCTAA
Organism: Dendrobium nobile; assembly: GCA_022539455.1. Lineage (NCBI taxonomy): Eukaryota > Viridiplantae > Streptophyta > Magnoliopsida > Asparagales > Orchidaceae > Dendrobium > Dendrobium nobile. Next base: position 8,881,102 of record CM039736.1, read on the forward strand.
AATTAGTTTTAGTAATTTCTTATAATTTTTTTTTTCAATCTTCCTTCTAAATGAATGACCAAAAGCTAATTTAGAGCTTTAGCTAAATTTGATTGGGTAATAAATAATTTTATGTTTAATGTTCAACTTCAAGGCATGTATTTGATTGTAATCCTCTAAGCATCAAAGCTCATTTATTAATAATTAATTACATACTAATAATTTATTCAATATTGCTATATTTTTTAATATTTTATACACTTTAAAAATTATTTTTATAATTAAAAAAATATAAATTTATTAAATATTTATAACTAAAACACTAAACAAACTACATGAACACATAAAAGTTCTAATTTTGTTTTTAGTTACTATTTGATAATAATATATTAAATAAATAGCTATATTAATAGATTTAAAGATTGTTTCAATTGATATATATATATATATATACATATAATTAAACTCAAATAAAACTAAATTAAAGCTCAAAGCCAATAACAAATTTCTAAAACTCAGGTCATATTCAAGCCCATATTGAGCTCAATAAGAAAATAAAAAAGCTAGCTTGAACTCTAAACACTAAACTAAACTCCTAATTTGGAGTGCTATTTACATCCTATCACCAGCAACAAAGAGGTGATTAGCTAAAAGGAAAGAAAGAAAAAAAAAAAAAAAACTGGGGACAATAAGCACATCACAATTTACTGGTTCTCAATTATAGTTAGCTATCAGCAGAGTCAAATTCAAATATCATGTCAGAGTCATCCTCAATCAAGCAACCCTTGATGTCCTGAGGGCTGAGACTTTTCGCTTTGTTTGGTCTATAATAAGGGCTGTCCTTCCCAATCAATAGATGCAGCTCTGAGCCTGTTCTCTTTCTCATTTTCAATGGCTGATCACTCTGTGAGGCGAGGGGCTGCTTGCTTCCTCCAGGTTCAGGTGAACTATGAAGGCAAGCCAAAAAGCCTAATCTCCTTGAACTAGGCATGCACTTCATTATTCTTGAAAGAGATTTGTCTGTATTGTTCACATTATTCAGCTTATATTGACCTGTTTGATTGCTGGATTTTGAACTCACAAGGTTTTGTGAAGCTAGGCGATTCTCCTTCTCATCTTCTGAAATTTAATCAAACTTGAATGGTCATTACTTGAACAAAAATTTATCAGATTACCAAGATGCAATTTGTATCAAGATGATAGGAACAAATATTCAGAACTACAACATAAATACTAAAAGTTTGAAGACTTCTATGTTTTTTGTTAAGATAATTAATCCACGGTGTTATTTTTTATGTGTTTAAGGCTTAGTTTGAGACAGCTTTCTTACTGCTTCATAAAACAACTTTCTAGTGTAAAAATTAAAAAATTTATACTAAAAAGTTGTTTTAAGAGCATAAAGAAAGTCATCCCAAACAAAGCCTAAATATCTTCTAACTATAAGCATTTGTCATATCATTTGGATATAATTTTTTCATATTAATTTATAAAATAATATATATGATGGAATTTGATCCAAATATAAAAAAAATCAAAACTGAATAATAGACAATGCACAAGAAAAGAATATATGAAAAGCTAGATGTTAACTGGAAATTTGAATTTCTTAACGATAACTTTGGATGATGAAAACCTACCCAGGGGCTCTGGGCTGAAAATATGACTGAGAAGTTGATCTGAGTCAGGTTCTTTGGCAGATTGTGTTCCAGAACAGCTAGGCAGAGAATCCAAAGCACCACTCGTGCTCAAGTTGTCAGGCGACCGTTGAGTTACAGGATCTTCTCCCTGCAGCTCGTCAATTGGAAAATCTGCAGAAGTACTAGCATGTGGGCTTGAAACTTCGTCTTTTTCAAATATTTCTCTAACTGCTTCGACTGAGATGCTGCTGCTAGGCTCCCTGACAGAAGATGAAGTTTCATCGTTATCCTCACAATCCAGCACAGATGATGGCGAGCCATTCCTATCCATGTTTGATTGGTAAATCTTCTGAGACTCCATTAAGCTTTTAAACCAGGGAGATGAACCCTTCTTCATATAGAAGAGTATATAAGCTTCTTCATCTAGCACATTACTTTCTGATATCGGATCTAGCTAAAAGAACATCAAAAGAACAAAAAAAAAAAGAAGTGAAGAACATGAATGAGAACATTGATAGATTACAGTACATATCATTATATTACTTCTTACCAACGAGTCATTCATTTGATACCAAGTAGTTGGGGAGGTGCGGATATTGCAGTAGTAATGGCCAAAATAACAGGAACCACTATGCACTACAATGCCATATAGCTCATATATTAATTGCTCCTGTAATTAAAGCATTCTAGATCAGGATTTTTTTTTTATTGATCCGTATAACCATATAGAACAAAAAAAAAAAACTTACATTTTCTCGGGGTGAGCTCAGGAAAGGCATCAAGTCCAACTCCAACGGATATTTCACAAATTTGCAGATCTTGAGAACAGAATAACCAGTATTTGTGAATCTCTTGAGATGCAGTGCGATGACATTTGGAGGTTGCTCAATTTTGAGTTGTTTCTCCATGGAAACCTGAGCCTTGCAACCTTCACAGGTGAACTTGATATCAGGATCATCGATCATTTCTGTCTGGGTGAAAGACTCCAGAGCCTCGGTGAGATTATCTACATCATCAATCTCTAAGCTGAGATCAACAATAGGTTCATATGTATCTGAACAATGACCACATTCAAGGCACCGCAACTGAAACCAATCAAACAGTAAATAACTGAACAAAACAATCACTTGAAAATATTTTTTAAAAAAAGAAGAAGAAGAAAAAGCACATAATAAGTTTGAAGGGGAGTCTACAATCCGCCATACCTGACTTCGGAGACAACCTCCAAATACTTGATTAACAGGACTTTCTTCTCTAGATGACAAGAACTGATGATCTTTGTAGCTGGGTTTCAGATAGCTAGTATGAATACTATCCAAAAGGCAACTGAGAAACTCTTGTGCATCTTGCTGTTCTCCAGGCTGGAAGAAAGATGAGATTTCTGATGGTTTATTAGGTCAAGAAATTACACTTAGTAGGCTACTTATGCTTCCTTTACACACCACCCATGAATGTATAAAGCAACATAGAAGTTCAAAATGTTCAAAAACAGCTTTTTTTTGTAATCAATAACAGAAGCACCAAAAATGACATGAATAACGGGAATTTATATGAATACTACTAAATTTTGACTATCATATATATAATATATAAATTATCCAAATTTACCTATACAACACAAAAATCTGTTTAAAACAAGAAAAATATCACTCTACCAAAGTCCAATTAAGTATATTAAGATTCATTTATTGCAGCTATCTTCTCTCTGTGTCGAACAACAACCACATGCAAGCTTCCCACACCTGACGGGGTAGAAGATGGCATCTATAAACAAAATTCAGACGACTCTAATATGAAATTTTTGATAGCAAATGATATTTTGGATAGAGAGTGATCAAGGATACTGCTTAAATTATAGGCAAAACTTCTGGGAGTGATAACAAATCCTGACTTCATTATGCTTTCAGCAACATGGTTCCTCAATGCACAAAAAGAACAAAATTCTCCATCTTTATCTGTAAATCCTGACCAAAAAAAGTAAGTATAAAAACAGAAAAATCTATAATAGGGAGCAGTAAAACCAGATAATAAAAATAGAAATCAAGCGAAGTATCAAACCAGAACACGCAGGGCTGTGACTATCGGTACGTAACTTCTCCACCAGCGGAACCGTGTGTGTGATGCACTGAAGAACGGCATTCATAAAACAAGTATTCCCCATATTATGTAGCGTTGCCCCCTGTACAAAAGACATATAAAGGCATTAAGCAAGATTTTTTCCCCAATACCAGAAAAGATAGGCCTCTTCGATATGGAAGCAATTAGGGATTCTCACCACGAGATGGGCCTGAAATCTCGATTTAGGCGGAGAAATATTAGTGCTTTCCAACATCTCCGTTTCCTGCCCCTACAAAAACGAAGACCCGGACAAACCTAATTGATTAAGCATATAAAACCACAATAAACTTTCCGAAAAACCAGCACAATCCCATAAACGCATACGATCTGTGGACAAGGCAGGGCGAGAATCGGCGCTTCCATCGCTAGCTAGGGTTCCACAAATCCAGCGTATCTAAGATTGGTCGATAAAGACGAGGGGTATTTCCACGATCAGTAGAAGTGGAGACGTGCAGTAACCGTTCAGTAACCGTTCAAGAGATGGGAAGGGCTAGGGTTAGGGTTTTGTCCAAATTGTGAAATTCAGAAGTAGGGAGAATTCGCGGGTTTTTGAAAGAGAGGGCGCGCCAGAAGGGATTTATTTTGGAGGAAATGAAGCCGCCTTCTTTCGATCCCGCGGTTTCCGAATTTCACATTTGTTTAAAACTATACATTTTCTGATAAATTATAGCAAAACATTTGCTTAAACCATATTCCGTTCAATTTAAGTGGTGAAATATCAAATATATAAATGAAAAAAAAAATTAATAATACCATATATATTTTTAGAACTAATTTTTTTTTTATTAAAAAACTGATTTAATAAGCAGTAAGAAAGTCGCTCCAAACAAATCCTTAAACTTTGACTTTGTTTGTGACGGCTTTCTTACCGCTTCTTAAATGAGCTTTTTGGACAAAATTTTTACATTTTTACTAAAAAGATGTCTTTAAAAGCAGTAAAAAAATCGTCCCAAACGAAACCTTTTATTTAAGTTATGTGTGATTTGGTAATCTAAATGTATAAATACATAAAATTTTGTGGTGCATATGTAAATCCTCCTTTTATTTAGGCTATGTGTGATTATATCACCTAAAAAGGTGTATTTTAAATTTCCAAAGGTTATATTTTATGCATTTTATGATAGCCACTTGGTAATATTATATTTTAAATTTTTATATTTTTTTCATTATAAATAATTTTAAATATGACATGTGATAAAATTATAAATATTTTATTTAAGAAAAATATTTTGGTATCTAATTTAGAGCTCAAAATAAGCTTATAAGTGTTGCGGGCTAGAATATACGCGGCGATAGAGTTTGTAATTTTACGTCCAAGCGTTGTGCGAATATTCAACACACACAAACAGAAGATAAAAAGGGAAATGAACATCAGGATTTTTACGTGGAAAACTCAAAAGAGGGAAAAAACCACGGGGTCACGCCAAGTTGAAGTAATTCCACTAGTGTTTGTTTGAAATACAAAGACTGATTCGTCCCACAAGTTAGGACGATCAGATTACAATCAATTTCTTCTAAATTGAAACAAAGTTACAAAGTTCTGCAGAATTCCGGCGTCTCCCGAATATCCGGCAGAACTCCGGCGTATTCAGGCGGCAGAAAGAACTCCGGCGGTGGTCGAGGAGGAGCTGATTCTCCTCCTTCTCTTCTCTTCTTCTCCCTCTTGCTTTTTGTTCTCTCTTGTGAAGAATGAGGGCTCTATTTATAGTTTTTCTGGAGTGACATAGCTCGTAAATAGGCGCGAGATCAGGGTCAAATAGGGAGTGGTTGAATGGACGGCCGATATTGAGTCATTCGATTGTGCACCATTCGTTGGACATTTGAAGGCCTTAGTGATGTCGGAATTCGGCGATCTTGGGCTCGTTGGATTCGTCTCGTCGAGCCGCTCAATTCGATTATAAGCTTGTTAAAATTGGAGATTGTTTGGTAACTCAAATTGTGGCACAAGCTTTCCAACAGCACTTCAGGTGCTTGATTTGGGCTCGGATTGAGTTGAATTTGGTGTCATTGGGTTCGTATTTCCGAGATGCTCAGTTTGAGTATAAGCTCGCTGAAATCGGAGTTCATGAGCTCCTAAATTTAAATTTTGAAGTTTCTGGTTCAGTTTCACCTTGAGATTCGTGCTTCATTGAGATAATTTTTTTGAGAATATATCAATAAGATAATTGGATAAATAATATATGCATGCATGACATCAATAGTCTATAGATTTTTTTTTTTGCCCTTTTTTGTTTAATATTGAATATATATTTAGTCATATTGACTATAAATTTGTGATATATATATATATATATATATATATATATATATATATATATATATATATATATATATATATATATATATGTAACAATAGAAATTTAGGGATTTTCGGTGACTCTGAAATAGGTGCGATTAATATTGTGAGTGATTTAGGTTAGTTCAATATTCAACTATTTTTTGAACTTAATTTAGGCTTCTTAAAAAAGTTTTGTACTAGAAACATACTTCATAAAATATTTTGAAAGTTCTCCCAAACAAAGTTTTAATCTATTTTTTAAGTAGATCAATCCAAGTCATTTAACAATCCTAAACATTTATCAACCCCACCCAACATGGTCCCTTTGTAGTGTCAAATTGCATCACCCACAATATCTACATAATTGGGGTGGTCACATAGGCATATCATTATACTATAATATTCATACCCTTCTTAGAGATTCTTTCACCATTATGAAATCAATAGAGCACATGCACAACAAGTTTAGCCTAAAGTCCAACAAGTCATTAGGAAAGTTATCACTGAATTGAATACCTGGAAAATATAACAAAATGAAATCATACCAAGTAATAAACTTATGTTAGACTATTGACATCTAATAATTCAAGAAATCAACAAATAAACTTAATCTCTGATCACAATGTAAATATAATTGCACATATTCAGGCTTTGTTCGGGATAATTTAGTTATTTTTTTAAGACAGATTTTTAGTATAAAATTTTTTTGAAAGCAACAAAAAAGCAGTGGTCAAAAGCTGTTCCAAACGATGCCTTAGTCATCTAAATTATAAGTCTTAGAAGCAAGGCTGTGTCCAATTCAGTATTGACATCTAGGAAATCATATTAAAGAAAATAAGCCAGTTTACATTAAGAGAATCAAGCACATACATAATAATTAGGATCAAACAATGCTAAGTGTCGGGATAATTATTCTTTATTACTATCAAAAAAATTATAAATATTTTTTATTGATTACTTTCAGAGAAATCATAGCTCTTATGATTGATATTTATAAATATCAAGTTAGGATAAGACACAAATTATCATACATTTATAGAATAATAATTATATGTGATTTATAATAACACTTATATAACATATTAATATTTTTGAAATGCTTGCAAATCAACATAATCAAATTCATGAATAGTGTTTGAATATTTTTGCATGGCACAAAAGGTTCTAATTATTTGTATAAACCAAGTGGTACAATTAAGATAAAATTATAGCTTGTATGTTATATTATGATTTTTATATAGTGTAGAATAAGCACTTAATCATCCATGGTTATAAAGTTAATGCATTTTGCTAGCTGAACTTGCATTAATGATGAATCTTTAGAGGGTCTTTACTAGTAAGGTGCATGCATGTAAGATCTTATATTGGCTAGGCTTAGCTCACAAATGACTTTCAAAGAGTCTTTATTAGTATGATATTTTACAAAGAACTTAATAGCTTTTCACAGAGCATTTATCTTGTTCGTAGGGTCTAATTGCTTTCTAGAGGGTCATTAAATGTTTTTCTCTGATATCTTGCTAAAATATCTAAGATGAATAAAATAAATCAAAATAGTCACCCTAAACTTGTCAGTTAATTGTTGAAAATAGTCACCCTAAACTACTCAACATATGTATAGGGCATGTTTTCCCAACCAAATTAAGTTCTAACCAACTTTCCTTTACAATTATACATGATAAACACTTGCATAGTATGACCAACCTTATCAAACTTCACATAATCAAATGACATTTTATGATGAAACAAATAATTATGAATAGCTATATATATATATATGAAAGAATGTGAACTAACATTTTTAAAAATAAGCAACATAACTAATATAACAAATATTTGACACTATGTTTTTACAAATGAATGTTCATCAAAATTCTCAACATTTAATTAGTATTGATCTAACAAACAAAGGAGCATGATATAACATAAGCCAGTAAAATGTAAAACATATGCAAATTCTCAAAAACTCATCAAAGCAACCCATGTCATGTCATGTAATCATAATCATTGTGTGGTCATAAGATCATTTTCTTATGTTCGTGGATGACTTACATGCTAGTGAAAAAGACTTGGCAAACACTTTATGCATCACATTTGTTAAACACCACATATAATGAAATGTAACATTGGTCTTATTCAAGATTGTCATGCAACTTTCTACAAAAATATTGAGTATGTTAATTACTTTGTGATGTCATACAGTATAAAACAACAACTAACATGATATGTATGAGACATTCATAACAACAATATATAGATGGTCGCCAACTAAATGCAATGTCAATGGGAATATTGTATATCTTATAAACAAGTGACCATAAATATTAACACAAAATAGAAGATAACATATTATGTCATATGTACACTTATACTATATAAATAATTTTCACAGTTGATATTTGTTAAAATTTGTGTGTTGCATACACTACATTTAAGCTGTTTCTGGCGGACTTTCCACCAGAAACTAGTCAAAATCCATTGGTAAATAGGTTTGCTAGCATATTTATGATGGATTTGAGCTTCCAAAAATGATGTTCTTTGTGGAATTTTCCGCTAAAAATTTCACTATAATTTAAATCAAATTTATAGAGGAAATTTACCTCGGTTTTGCGGTGGCAATGTCCCCCATAAATTACAACAAACATTTCCGCCACCAATCCAACGTAAATTACAATGAACAGTTTAAGCCGAAAATGTTATGGAAGTTCGTTGTATTGTTATTTCCGACGGATAATCCACCAGAAACCCATAGCATAAAAAAAAAGCATCTCATGTCATGAATCTAGTCATGACAACTCTACTTACATATCATAGGGTCTTTCACCCCAATAAGTCATCTTAGGGACTATGATATTATTATCTCAAGGAAGATAAATTTAAGAGTATCATATGACCACTTTTCATCTCTTTCTAGGTGTTATAGATTTATAAACCTCAAATCTTCTTCTTATATCCTATGTTTTGTGATAAGATATTTGAAAATTTTGATTTATATTATGAACCAAAATTTCATTAATCTAAGCTAGTTTTTCATTTGATGGTCTCATTAAACTTTAATATTCTTATGCATAATTAAGTTTGATATATTTTGATACTCCCTATCATTTTTCCTATCTTAACCACCAAAGACATTTCTTAATTGCGAGTGCTCTCAAAGTATCATACTTTGGAGTGCAATTAATCATAGCTTCCATCATTTTTTTATCAGAAAAATATTATAGTTTTTTTTTTATAAACAAGGCTCAATCACACAACATAGGAAAATACAACTGGAAACAAGTCAAACCAATACCAAACAAAATCAAATCAGCTCTAACATCCAAAAAGACTGCATCAGCATCAATGCCAGCACCAAAACAGCTCCCAAAAGCACAAACAAACGTCCACGAAAACCAAATCAAGACCAAAAAGAGCATCACTTCTTTTTAGAATTACAAGCTCTACATTTGCCACTTCTTTTAAAAAATTTCGTTCTTGAAGCCAAATCATCCTCATAAAAATCTTCACCATCAGCTGAGGAATTGTCAACCAGTCACCCTGCATCACCTCACTATCCATCGAAATATGAGTCTACAAATCATCCTTGAAAACAAGGGTTAAAGGCACATTCAAAAGTGACTCTTCAAAACTTTTAGGCAAGGGAACATCTCCATCATAAAGAGCACAAAAAATAGCAGTAGTATCCAAAATGGCACCAATTTCACCGCCATCATCAACCTCAAATCCACCCACACCCCTACCATCAATCTTCTTCACCAAACCCACAACAGTAGGCAAGGAACCCTCGCCATCTATACAAACCGAAGGAGCATCAGCTGCCACACACACATCACCTAGCTTACCAGTAGTCAAAACTCCATCAGGTGAAACAAGTAAGCAAGGGGTAGTGCAGGAAGGTGCAACCGACTCAGACACAACAACCGGTGCAACTAATGCATCAACAGGATCAACATCAACAACCAATGGGTGTTGCGGCATGTCAACCACCGCAACAACATCCGAGTTATTGAACTCGATAGCACTAGGCATTATCAGAGGAAACAGCAACCCCAACTCCACATGTGCCAAAGATTGGACACAAATACCAGAAACCACCTTATCAATCTCAGCAACAGGATGAGCCACATGTTCCAAAACCGAACCAATCACATGTGCGGGGACAACAGCAGGATGAGGAAGCAATACACTACATTCAGCTTTTGAATGACCCAAAGCTTTACAATGATCACAATAGAAGGGGAAAACTTCCATTTCCACATTTTGGGCATAACCCAAAGTTTCAGAACCAAGCCAAACTTGATCCGGATACCGCTTAGTAATATCTAGCTCAACAAGTACACGAGCAACTGATGGTCTAGTTCCATTGGCAGTAGCGTTATCAGTCTTTAAGGGTCGACCAAAAATGGACCCCAACCCTTGAAGAATACGGGAAGAGAACATATGAGGGCGAAGGTTAGGGAAAGAATCCAAATCGAAATGATAGGAGATTCCACACAAATGTCAAAATGCGGAGACCATTTAACCAACTTCATGTAACTGTTGTTAACAAAATAAGAACGGTGAGCGAAAACTTGATAGTAATCCAAATCATTCTTAAGCTTGATCAAAACATTATTTTTATTAAGAACAGTGACAGAGAACTCGCCATTCAGCTTAAGACTGAAGAAAAATTTACAAATAGATTCCAGCGATGGACGACTGCAAGGAAATTTCCCAACTAAGGCAAACTCAAAAGGCACAGCTAGGGCATCCAATTCTTCATTAGAAATCAATAAAGCAGGAAGATCGTGGTAGGAAGAAACTTTCAAAGGTGGAAAACTCAACATGGAGGAGGTCCCGGACAGGACCTCCCGAAAAGAACGAGACGACGAAATCCCATTTAGAAAACCTAGGTCATGCAAACTACTAGAAGCCATAAGAAGGGTGCAGAAGAAATCAAACCAGAGGAAATGCCGCTGGTGAGGATAGGTATCATCAGTGCTATTCTTCGGCTCTTGTGCGGAAGAGAGAGGCGGATGAAGGGCTCCGCTTGAGAATCTTCCTGGAGCTTGCAAACGGAGGCGAGGGCTCAGGACTCCACGTCACCGTCGCCATCGCCGGCCAGCCCGTGGGTTGCTGGTCGAGGAAGGGCTCGAGACTCCACGTCGGGATCCTCCTGGAGCTCGCGAACGGAGGCGAGGGCATCGATCACCAGCAGAGAGGCTGGGGCCAGGGCTCCCTCGAATCTCCAACAGTGAGGCTGATAGGGCTGATAGCTTACCATAGCTTCCATCATTATGCCCAATCACTCTCGTTCCTAATGCCACCACTCAAGCTCACCTTTGAACAACTCGCATGCATCGTCGTCGCTCATCCCAACTCACATGGTCGACCTCTCATCATATCTACTCCATGGACAGGTGAAATCTTCCTCAAATAAAAATTATCCGTGTGAAATGTTGATCTAAATAAGCTATTTCATGTGAAATAGTCATGTTATATTCCTTATTATTTTCATAAATCATGATTGATATATCATCAAAAAATTATATTGATCGGGCAGAAATCTCTATACAAATATGAATCAGAAACTTTCAAAATTACATTTGGGACTATCCAAGCTCTGATTTCAACAAACTTATAGTCAAATTGATTGTCTCAAGGAGATGAACCCAATGACACCGAGTTCAGTCCAATCCAAGCCCAAGTGACCCCAAAGCAGAGAATCAAAGCCTACTTGAAAGATTTAGAGCATTAATTAGATAACCAAATGATATTTGAATGAGATGTGTGACGAGACAAATCCAACGAGCCCATGATCATTGAATTCTAACATTATTAAGGCACTTTAATGTGCAATAAACGATCCATTATCATTGGAGTTGATATCGGCCATCTATTGGACCACTCCCAACTTGCCCTTGATCTTCTCCCTATTTACTAGCAATGCCACTAACAAAAAATTATAAATAGACCCCTCATTCTTCACATGACAAGGGGAGGAGAAAAAAGGAGGAGAAAAGGAGAAAAAATAAAGAGCTCTCTCACATTTTCCAGCTATTGTCGTTGTCGACGACCATTGGCAACCACCATCATCATCGACAATCAACATCAGAAATCACGAATATCTCTAGAATACTGTCAAGATTTAACCCTATTGTTAGGTACAAAAATTGATCTTTGCACTTTCCTCTTCTTCAACATTGAAGAAATGAAGATTTTTATATCACTTGTGACATATTGAATTATGCAACTGATCCAGGCCTCGTGGTTTTTCCCTTTCTGAATTTTTCACGTAAAAATTCTCGTCTTACCCTTTTTATCTGTTTGTGCTGAATTTTTATGCACTACTAAGATGTGAAATATAATCTCTATCGACTCAAAATTTTTGGCACGTAATAAGGTTTAACCTACATGTTATTTTCAAATATAGAACATCCTTGCTCACTAAAATATTAACTTCAGTTTTTTTTATTCAAGTCTATTTTATAGTAACTTTCCAGATTTTGATTTTCTTTTGCTTTTAGTTGATTTCACATGAGTTTGTATGTCAATGTTATCTGGTAAAAAATTGTGTTTTGCTTAAATAATTTTTTGTTTTTTGTTTCCCTTTGAATTTAGGCAACATAACATGTCAAGTTCGGTAGTTTTGAGTTGGTTTATGTGATTTGAATTATAATTTTGGTGGATATATGTTTTTATATTTGTTGGAATGTATTTTTAAGATTTGTGTTTCTATTGTTATGTAGTTCTGAAATTTAGGCTTTATTTATGAGGGTTTTCTTAGTACTTTCTGAAGCATTTTCTAGTATAAAAAAATTTCAATTTAAAGAAAATATTTATGCATATTTTTGAATTGAAAAATTTTCAATGTATATTACAAAAATTTCTTGAATTGAAAATTTTTATACTAAAAGGCTGTTTCAGAAAGCAATAAGCAAATTGTCTCAAACGAAGCCTTAAGCTTTGACTCATAGTAGAATTCCATCCTCGTAATGAGAGATCTTCGAATAAGCATCCTTAACTTGACCAAATATGACATACAATTCATCTCGGGGGGGGAATCTCTTAGTTTGTGATGCAGTAGTTGAAGGATTTAATATTCATATTCCTCTATCTTGTGAATTTAAATTTTAGGGGATGGATTAAAGGACCCTCCGCCAATTGGAGAGATTATTAGGTGCGGAGTGCAGACGGGGAGAACCGTTCGCACAAGCATTGTTCGGTACTAGGTACTCGCACTCGGTACCGCTAGGTACCCAGTGCTTGTGCAAACGGTGCGCACTTCGCATCTAATAATTTTTCCACCAATTGGGTATGCTAGTCAAGCATAAAAGGGATAAAAGTGTGGCATCCTTGGTTGAAGGATTGGTTCCATGAGTAAAGAGAGTTTGAGCTGGAGGCTTAATTATTACAATCATTATGTCTATATATAGAGTTGAAAAGTTATAAAAGACACATAATTGCTTACATGGAACATTCTAAAAAGATAAATATATGGGGCTTGGCCTTGTTGAAATGATTCGTCTATACAATTGAAAAGTTATAATAGTTTGCCCTTTCATGTTGCCGAAGAAGATAAGGTGCTTATAAAAGGTTATGGATGCAAGTGTCTGTCGATAATGAAGGATAAAGAATGTCAACACCATTTAACAATGGACAACAATGAGCATTAGACATTAGCAATGGTTGAACTAGGACTTTAACAATGGTCAATAACAAGAATTAGTGATTATCAAGGTGATCCTGGTGGTAGACGATAATAGATATGAGCAATAGTGGCTGATGATGGGCATCAAAGGTGTCAATAGTGGTTGATATCGGTTAATGACAATGATCATTAACTAACATTGACAATGATCAACAAGAGATGTGATGCTGGCGAGTAAAGCTTTGTAACTATGGAGTCTTAAGACTTATTTTCTTTGCCAAACCCCTCAATGTGTAGAAGCATGACCTATTTATAGTTTTTTAGATGGGGCACATGAGTGATTTTGACCATAAATCACAATACTTCATGAGAAGATTGTGTTGATCCTCCTTAATCACTCAGTATTTCCTTAGACATCTTAGTATCTTAATGATATATAAATTAAGTTTCATCTAGCTTGTTAGATTCATAATGCAGATACTTTTAATCTCACTATATACATGCAAAAATAAGAGGTCAATTGGTTCCTCAAACAATCTTAAAACATTTTTAATTACATTTCAAAGTGCTTGATTTAGGTCGAATTGAGCTCATTCTTAGTATCTTTAAATTCAATAACGACGACAATTGCTTCAATGATAAGATCGTTGAAAGTGGAGTTCAAATGATATTAAGATCGAACTTAACTTGATATGGATATTTAGGAATTTTAAAATTAAAAAAAAATATTAAAATTGAAGATTTATTGAATGAATTTTATGATAATATATCAATTATTTTCAAGATTTTGAATAATCCAAACATAAATTTAGAATTGCTTGCCAATGTTTGAAAAAAAGAAGAAGATTAAATTATTATTATTATTATGAGGAATTTGCATACATATCATTTTATTTCATGCTATTTACATATTTAACACCCAAAATTTTAATATTATATTCCTACAACTCATATAAAATTTTAATATCAAATATACAACTCCTATATTTCATTCATACCACCCATACCATCATATAAATTTTAATATTTCATTCCATGCATTCATATTTTTTCTATGGTTGATAGGTATGTAATATTAAAGTTTTAAAAATTAAATATGTAAATAGTATGAAATAAAGTGGTATGCATGTAAATCTACCTATCCCACTTTATTTCATACCATATATATATCTAATATCTAAAACTTTAATATTACATTCTCATCACTCATATAAAATTTTAATATCAAATATATCACTCATATATTTCATTCTTGTAGAAAGCGAGAAGAAAGCTTTCGAGAGAAACAGGAAAAAGCAGGAGAGAACTTGTGTATATTCCTTGTCCTTTTTACATAATACAAAAGAGTATTATATATAGAGAAATACAAGAAAGTACAATTGACAACAAAAAGGTACGGTTGGTAAGCCAACTAGAAGGAGCCACGTGTACAGTGTGGCTAACAGCCCCCCCTCAAACTGATGGCTGAGAAGCAACGATAAGTTTGCTGGAGAGGTCTTTGAAACGTGGAGTCACTAGAGACTTGGTGAATAGGTCGGCAAGCTGATCATTAGTGCATATATGATGAATGGAGAGATGCTTTTTATGAATGCAATCCTTGATGAAGTGTCAGTCTACCTAAATGTGTTTTGTGCGAGCATGAAAAATCAGATTGTTAGCTAGTGCGATAGAAGAAGTGTTGTCACAATACACAATGGTGGGAGAATTTTGCGGTGTATGAAAGTCTTCTAGAAGACGTCTGTAAAATCCCTCAATTTTCATTTTTTTAGTGCTGTTAGTCCGTACGAACTGACTTTAGTACGGGGCGAACTGAAGGAAATTGTGAAAAATCTGTATGGTTCGTCTGTACAAACCTGTACGAATCGTCGGGACGAAATTTATTTAGAGAGCAAGTCGTCCAGGGACGAATACACTTCGTCTGAAGACGATTCGTCCAAAGGGCAAATCATCCTGGGACGAATACACTTTCTGGGATGATCTGCATGTGTATATATTGGATTGAGATCTTTTTGTGAAGAGAGAGAAAGCTGGAGAGAGAAAGAGAAGAGGAAGACTTGATTTCGGAGGCCGCGGAGCACTTTTTGTCCGTCGCCGCTGTTAGAAGAATTGTTTATCTCGCAGTAAGGAATTCGAATCCTATTTCTGATTTCGAAGATTTTGTGTTTTGGTATTTTTCTGCTTAGTTTTGTGTTTTCATTATCGAAAATGTGGATATATTTGTATTGACGGAACTTTTATCGCGTAACTTTTGGTATGTTATGGAAATGATGATTTTGCACAATTTGAGTATTTTCTGAAAAGTTTTCACCGGGTATTTTGAATTCTGTGGGATTTTTATCGAATAGAAAATTATCCGGATGTTGAAAAATATTGATTCAGTACAAGTAAAATTTTGAAGCATTGTTTTACACGATTTCTAGTGATTTGATAATTTTCCTGATCTGTGTATTTTACAACGACTTCTGTCAACTATACGATATTTTAAGGGGTTTTCTAAATTGAGCCAAATCATGTTTATTGGTTGCAATGCGTTGATGATAATGATGAATGTAATTATATGATTGAAATTATTATGATATTACTGTGATACTACTGTGTGTATGAAAGACAAGTAAGAACTAGTTGAACCGTTGGTTGGAGACTGATTGACCTATACAGGATGGTGGGCCGACGGGCTTTCCTTTAAATACGGTTTGACGTTATCCTCTACTGATCACGTGATTACTGAAGGGAGTTATAAGGAGATGATTACTGTGCCGACGGGCAAAGAGTGACGACTCTTTTCACTGAGCCAACGGATAAGATACAAGATATATGATACAAGACTGAAAAACACCGTAATAACCATGGCTTTTACTTGTTGAGTATGTTGTGAGTATGATTATTGATTACTGAAATACATGTGTTTAATCATTGTTCTTATCATTATTGTACGAATTTATCGTTACTGTACGACTTTACTGTTAATGCATGATTTTACTATTATAGCATTACTGTTCATGTCACTGGATTGTTACTGATACTGATACAGACACTGATACTACTGATTCACTTTATTGATATTATGCACGTGATATACTGTGTAAGTGACATGTGATTCACTGAACACGTGATATAGATAACTGAATTGCAAGTGTACATCTTGATATGATTCTACGACATTGATTGATTCCAACTGTTTCAAACGATGTTATGATTTTATTTCATTGATTTGATTTTAACTGTCATGAATGATAGTATTGATTTGATATTTTATACCGATTGATATTATTGAATAAATGAATTCTTTTTATACGATTGATATTATTGACTGATTTGATTGATATTATCGATACGAAGATTTCTTTAATGATTTAATGGATATTTTAGATATGAAGATTTGTCTACTGAATTGACTGTGTTATTGATACGACTACTACTGTAGAGATTTGATGCACGTAATGATTCATTGAGCTTTATGACCTTTTACACCGTTTATTGATTCTCTTACTGATAGTGATAGCTTCACACGTTCCTGTATTGATTCCTGTTATTGTACTGATTACTGCTCACGTATTAATTTCTATTTATGTATTGACTCAATGATCATGTGTAAGTGACTTCTATGATATAACTGATTGACATGCATATTGCTTCCGTACCGTGCTTTGATTTCAGTTGTAGGTTTTTGGTGACCTGCTGGGCTTTTTGAAGCTCATTATATGTGGTTAATATTTTCAGGTCAGGGTAAGGGAGCAGGAGATTGAGGTTGATCAGAAATCTTCAGGTTTTTTGTCCTTTTGTTATAGTGATTCTTTTTGTACTCAGGATAGGATGGATTATATGTGATTAATGTGTAGATCCTGAGTATTGTAAATGAACTTTTGGGAATGAATAGAAATGTGTACATTGATGTTTTAAATTATAGAATTTTTGTTAGACTGTTTATCACTTATTGATGACTATAGATAGCTCTGGTAGAAGATTGACTTAAAGGATCAACTGAATAATTCTTTCCAAGTTAGATCTTGGGGCGTCAAAACGTCTTAGCCATAGAATCTTAGATGCTTAAGAGGCTATAACATGGTACTCAGCCTCTGTGGAGGACCATGCTATGGTGTTTTATTTCTTGACTTGCCAAGATATAAGCAAATTGCCTAGGAAATTATAGTAGCAAGATATAGACTTCTGGTCTTGGTTGTTTCTTGCCCAATCCACATCAACGTATCCTCGTAGAGTGAGATTGTTTCGCCATAGGGGAATACATGTGTCAGAGGTTCCTTGAATATAGCAAAGAAGACACTTGAGGGCTTCGTGGTGAGTGTTGAGTGGGTTTTGGATGTGTTGGCATAGTTGATGGACGGAGAATTGGATGTCCAGGTGACTAAGCATAAGGTATTGTAGAGATCTTATGAGGTGGTGATAAAATTGAGGATTCGAAAATGCTTCTTGAGATTTAGTGTTGATAGTAGTTTTACATGATACCGGAGTGGAGACGGATTTAGATTTTTCCATTCATGCACGCTAGATGATCTTCCGCGTATATGGTTGTTGATGTAGTAGGATGCCAGAGTGTGTTTTGATAGCTTGAATGGCTAGGAATTGGGATAGTACTGATCCAAGATTTTGCATCAGAAATGTAGCATGAAGTTTAGATAGTAATCAATTGATTTCAGTTGGAGAATTATATGTGAGGAGGATGTCGTCGACGTAGATTAAGATATATATTTGAATTGTGTTAGATTTATATGTAAGAAGGGAGTGATCGGAGGCGCTGATTTGAAACCTGAAGTTGAGCAAGTGGTTCGAGAGAGAGGCGTACCACTCCTGAGGTGATTGTTTGAGATCGTACAAAGCTTTCTTTAGTTTGCAGACATAGTTGGGGTGGATGGAATCATGAAATCCTGAAGGTTGGTGCATGTAGACGGTATTCGAGAGAGTGTTATGGAGGAAGGCATTGGAAATGTCAAGCTGATGAATAATCCAATTGTGTTGCAGTGCAATGAGAATAAGCACATGTATAGTTGGCATTTTAACAACGAGACTAAATGTCTTTGTATAGTCTAAGCTATGTTCTTGATTATATCCTTTGGCAACCAAGCGTGCTTTATAGCAGGCTATTGATCCATCTGAGTTGAATTTGATGCGAAACGTCCATTTGCAACCAAGGATGTTCAAAGAAGGGGTGGGAGGAACCAACTCCTAGGTACCTTGTGCTTGAAGGGTTTAGAATTCTTAAGACATTGCCATTCGCCATTTTTCAGATTTTATGGCCTGATTGTAGGTAGTTGGTTCGTTGTGTTGTAGGATGTGTGCAAGATCAAAAAATTTCTTGGGTTTGGAGTTACCGCTTTTGAGGCAGGTGATCATATAATGCGTGGGCATGCACCGAGGAGGTGCATGAGCTGTGGTTCATTGTTGAGTTTGATCAGCGGATGTAGAGGTAGCGGGTGCAGGAGTCGAGAAGACAGATAAAGAGGCTGATTGATTGTGGTTTGGGGATGGGGAGCCGTTTGCGGATTGCGTGTGAGGGAGCCTAGAAAAAGTGGATTTGGTGTTGTGATATGTGGAGGTGTTGATGATTGAGGAAGGTATATTTGTTGTTGGAACTGATGAATTATGTCGTTGTAACGACAAAGAGTATTGAATTTGTTATAAACGAATTCTCCGCCATTGTCGGTGTGAAGTATACGAATCTTGTGATGAAATTGATGATCCACTAGTCGTTGAAATTCAAGAAATTTGGTGAAAGCTTCTAATTTTTAAGCAAGAGGATAGACCCATGTAAATTTAGACAAATCATTGATGAATGAAACATAATAGTGATAACCTTGAGTAGATATAATGGGAAAATATCCCTAAACATCTGAGTGAACTAGAGTAAAAGGTAAAGTAGTTACGGTTTGAGAATTAATGGTAGGTAAATGATAGTTCTTGGCTATTTTACAAGTGTTACACATAGGTATTTTAGTGGAGATATGAACATCACTATGATGTTTGGCAATAACAGTAAGAATTTGAGCTGAAGGATGACCGAGCCGGCGGTGCCAGAGGTCTGAAACTTGTTGAATTGATAGGAGTGCTAGCTGAGATATTGTGGAAATATTTGGATGCATGATGTGAAATGGATAAAGTCTGTTAATACACATACCCGTAAGAAGAGGACGATGGGTCTTCTGATCCTTTATTTCGTAGTCGTGAGAAGAAAAGGTGATAGCGCAGTTGTTATCGGTAGCTAATTTGTGAACGAATAAAAGATTGAATGATAGATTGGGAACAAGATTAAGATTAAATAATTTGAGGTTACATGTGGGTGTAGGAAGAATTTATTTACCCGTAGTGTGGATCAAAATTTGATGGTCGTTTCCAAGAACGACCTGACAGAAGCCATTGTAAATTTGGGGGTGTTGCAATTGGCTTGGATCGAAAGTTAGGTGTGTGGAGGCACAATTGTCAATGAACCATTCCACCGACGATGATTGTGATAGGGATATGAAGAGGGCTGAAGTAGGGTCAGTGTTGTATTAATCATCGTGGCGGTGCCAACATTTGATGGCAGAGTGACCAAATTTGCTGCAGGTTTGACAAGTGATTGCTGGTCAGGTTGACCCACGATTCATATGTGTTGTTTGACGAGCATCCGTTGGTGTGATTCCGAGAGTAGGATGTTCATACGCGACCTCGTCCACAAGCAACTGTGAGGGCTGTTGTGTTGCCAGAAAGTTGTAGGGACTGAAGTTCTTTGGCGTTTTCATGAGCAAGGTTGAACTCCTCGCAGCATAGTAGGGTGTATAGTTCGTCCAAGCTGACCAGACAAAGGTTTGTGCTGATGGTAGTCCTAAATGCTTAGTATGTGTTTGGAAGGCCATTAAGAGTGTAATGGATCACGTCTTCAATGTTAATCGGGGCTTTCGCTGCTGTCAGTGCATCGACTTTAGATTTGACTTCAAGAATATATTGAGTCATTGATTTGTCTTTCATGGACAAGAAATGTAGCTCGTTCTTCAATTGAACGATTCTTAATCTAGTGAATGATTGAAGCCGATGATCGAGCATTGTCCATATGTCGGTATAATGATCTATCGAAAGAACATATAACAAGATTGCGGGTGAGATGACGGAGTAGGGAGCTGTGGCGAGGTTTTGGTCGAGCAAGATCCAATTGGTGTACGAAGAATTAGGTGCGAGTTTGCCATCTTTGGTGGGTAGAGACGGGGGTGGGCAGGTGGTTGAACCATCTAAGAAGCCTTCAAATCCGTTGGCATGAAAGAGTTTGAGCACTTGAGACCGCCAAAGAGAATGGTTCTCTGCCGTAAGGGGTTGCACAATAATGTTCTTCACATTGTTCATCAAGAATTTAAGTGAGGAAGGAATTTGTGGGGAGGTGAAAGAACCGGCGGGGAGGAAGGTTGTCCACCTGATCAGTAGAGGAAATAGCAGCAGAGTGATTCATTGGGAATATGAGAGGATCAAGACTTCTGATACCATGTAGAAAGAGAGAAGAAAGCTTTCATGAGAAACAGAAAAAACAGGAGAAAACTTGTGCATATTTCTTGTCCTTTTTATAGAATACAAAAGAGTAATATATAGAGAGAAATACAAGAAAGTACAATGGGCAACAAATAGGTACGGTTGGTAAGCCAATTGGAAGGAGCCACATGTACAATGTGGCTAACAATTCTTATCACCCATACCACTTTATAAATTTTAATATTTTATTTCATGTATTTATATTTGTTTTATAGATGATAGAAATGAAATATTAAAATTTTAAATATTAGATACGTAAATAATATGAAATAAAGACATATGTATATAAACCCCCTGTTAATTCATAATAATTTAAAGAATATCATAGCTTTGAACGCGGTATGAATCTTCGTCGACGAACTCTTCATTAGCTTCGAGCGGCTCCGATGTCTACGACCGGATTGGCCGACTCGGCGTGTTTGCGCAGGTCACCGATAAACGATCTTCCTTCGTTGGGATCAGAGCTAGGGTTTTCTTGAATCAGTTTTAGCTTTCGTGCTCTCAGAATAATCGGGGAGAAAAGATGGAATCGAAATATAGTCCGCTCGATTCTTCCAACATAGGCTTTCAGGTATTTTTTTTGCTTTCTCTATGCCACGGTTTGATCTTCCCTTTGTTATCCTTTATGGCTGATGTTCAATCTGTCGGATATTTGCAGCTATTGAGGAAGAGTGGTTGGAAGGAGGGTACGGGTCTGGGAGCCTCCGAGCAGGTTAGGGCTATTTGAATAATTCTTTTAATTTTCCTCTTTTGATTCTTCTGTTTTTTTCTTTTAACTTCCGTCGGGTTTTGTTAAGTCTTAAGCATATTTTGCTTTAGTTATAATTGCTCTTGGTTTTTTTGTGTGAACTGAAACGTATTGGTTAGGGCATGAGTTTTTGGCTCATACATTTTTAGAAAATAAATTAATTAGGGATTTTCTTGATCAGCCTATACTGTGATTGAGATTTTTATTTTTTATTTTTCGCATTAGAAGGTAATTGGGATATAATCCTTGCAGTAAGAGTGCTGGCGCTTTTAGAATATCATAGGGATATAATTTTGTCATGCTCTCACAGTTTACAGTTAACATCTTGTTGGCCTTAAAGATATTCATATGGCCTGCCGGACGTCAGAGGATTATATTATATACAAGTGATTCCAGTATACTTCTCCTTTGTCTTGAAAAGACTCTTTGGTGAAATGAAAAAGTTTAACCAAACATTGAATGAAGAGAAGTGCTAGAGCAGGGGTGTTGCAAAAAGAAGAAATTTTCTGACAAACCAACAACAATGGAAACTATAACAACCAAAGGCAAAGAAAAGTAATGTTGGTTTAAGGCACAACAAAGGGTGTTCATTTTTGCACTAAAGAATTTAATTTGAAATCAACCAATCCAATTTCACTCATGAAGCAGTAGGGTTACAATGCACAATGGAATAACATAAATCAATGCATCCTATGCATTGCAAAAAATCTTCAAGTAAATCGCACTAACTAGAAGTCGTGCACAATAAATATGAACATCTGATACTTGAATCACCACAATAACATGTAGAGCAATATCTAGTTGATTACAAAAAATATGATACTGATGTTAATGACATAACGTTGGTGAAGAGGATGACAATGTATAGTCAATATCAAGATAGCTCTACAACATTAACATGTGATCATGTAATCATTTAAAACATCATAGGTAAACAAGACAAGTAATAAGGCAACCAATGTAAATCTTGCTGGAGAACAAACTGACACAAATCAATGACCAAAAAATAAAAAACAATACAATCTTCCCTCTAGATTGTAAAATACAGAGAGTAAAACAACTTGCAATCTTTCTAAAGATACTGTGAGAGAGATGCCATCAAAATTTTAAGCAATAAAGAATGAAAAATGGATGAGCACTTTTATTTTTCTTCAATATTTCACTCTAAAATATATAACCATAGAAGCACATATTTGTTTCATATTTCAAGCATTTTTTTTATATCATTTTGTTCTCTATTTAGAGCCTCATGAATGACAAACGAAAGCTATGAAAAATAACATAAAAATCCTAAAAAAAATTCTGTAAAAGCTCTTTCTAACGGCTCCAAATACTATCCTTTGGATAGTGGATACCCTTTAAGGAATTGTTGGAGGTTCATAATGTAGCCAAGAAATGGTAAAAAATTAGTTAAATAATGGCAAGTTATTGTAAACCTGTTGGATATCATTTTTATAAATAAATATAAGTTTTAATTCTATCACAACTTAATGATTTTACATAATAAATATATAATACAATAAATTGAAATTTATGTAAGCAACTCAATGATTCTAATTGAATAAAAATTAAGCCCAATTCTTCACCAAAAAGAATTAATTTATAATTTTTTTTAGCAAATTTAATGGATTAGAATTGAAAATTTGGGATGTAAAAAATATGAGTGATCCAATACACAACTATAAAAAATATATTTAGCAAATTTAATGGATTAAATTGTAAATTCAGGATCAAATAAATTTGTAAAAAATATGAGTCATCAAATACACAACTATAAGTTATATAAGCACATGATCCCCAAATATATAGTTACTAAATAATTTACACATAATTATTTAATTAGTAATAAATCAATTCAAATAAGTTCAATTTTTTTTTAATATAGAAAATATAATTTGAATAAATATTGCTAAATATTCAATCAATTTACATTGAATAATTCTTAAACACACAAACACAGAAGACGAATGACCTTGAACATTTCATTTATACACTTGCATCTCTTTAGTCCATCTTGAGTTCCACTCGAAGTTTCACATGCTTAAAGTAAAGTGAGTAAAGTCATCATCACCTTGGTTTAAATCAATAACGAGCCAATCATAATATTTATGATATACACTAAGGATCTAGAGGTCATTAAGTAGTAATCTTATTGCACTTATCCTTGTCAGAAGAATATTATGTTATTTCAACAACTGACAGAGCCTTGCATGCACCTTGACCAAGGGATCTGTCTAAAAATTACCACTAATTTATTTTATGTTATCCGATTTGAATCTCACAGTAAAGATTTGGGAACACATTCCTATCTAATAAGTTTTTTTTCTCTATATTATTTTGTTTTCCTGTGCAATCATTTTACTATTTTAACTGATATATTTCCTAATATTGCCAAAATTGTGCTCTCTTTGTTGGTAGCGCAGGGTAGGCTTGAACCAATACAAACACAAATAAAAAAGAATAAGTGCGGGATTGGTGCTCAGATGAAAAAGAAGAGCTCAACGGATCATGTCTCCGACACCCAAAAGGAAAATGTGAGTTAGTTTTACATGCTTAACATTAACTTCCTTCTAAAAAAGTTTAAAATTCTACTGATTAGTTTTTTGGCTTCTATTTAATTATCCAAAATATGTTAAAGAATGGATCTTTGAGTTTATTTGTTTGATTCTGTTATCTTTCCATCTTTCTTCTTAGATCCATAGCGAGGAAGCTATGAAGAACAAACACCAACACCAATATGATATTTACAATCATAACATTATTATCAAAAGTTGGTCACAATACATCATAGATAGACATGATATGTTTTTTAGAAATTATAAATATAAAATGTGAAATCATCAAAAAGTATCATGCAATGAAGTATACAATTTTCACATGAAAAACTCAATGATAAACAAAAGAAAAACTAACATGGTTTTAATTACAATTACATTTCAATATTTTTATCAATTACACCTAATTGTCAACAACACTGATATTAATATTAATGATTATACATAATTTTTTTAATATCAATATTGTACTATCCACATGAAGTGGTAAAAAAGCATTGTAATGCAGATGCTTCTCTTGTTTGAGAAAAGATTTTGAACCTAAATGGCTGCATATTTATCCAGTTGCAGTCTGAGAAGAGACCAAAGGCAATGACAAAAAGGTTAAGAAAAATGCTGCAAGAAGAGCAGCGGATGAAAGAGAAGGAATTTGATCAAGCTTTCTTCAGGGATTTTTGGCCAGATAATGTTTGAAGCATTTGAACAATTATGTATGCCTTTACTATCTACTAAGTTTTTTCTCTATATTAATATAAAATGTTAAGTGTTTAGGTCTCCTGGATTCCACCAGTCTTTCTAGACCTTTTTCAAAATGTTTCGGTCTGACTTGTAATAGGTTTTGCGTATTAGGTTATGTTTGGGTCAACGTTCTTACTATTTTTTAAAGTAGTTTTATTGTAGAAAAAATTTTAGTTTAAGAAATATTTGTACTAAAAAATTATTTTATAAAGTATTAAGAAAGTTGTTCTAAACGAAGCTTTAATAGTTTCTTGGATTCATTTACCCAATTATCATCATTAGGTGATGAGGGTATGCTCCGAGTGCTTCATGGTTATTTATTCTTGTTCATGAGCTCGAGCCACAAATTTATACTAGTTAAACTTCTAACGTAGATGTGACACTGCCATCCTAGATCAATCTTAGGAGAAATTATTTTGTGTGGTCACCAAACGGTTTAGAGGCGAATCGGAACATGCCACATCACCCGATACCAAGCGGTACACAACAGTGGCACGCAAAAAAAAATGACGTGACGTATTCTCATTCGCCTTTAGACGACATTCGGTGACCGCACATAACCTAAAATCAAGTCAAGGAGCATGATAATTACCTCTAGCATATATGTGCAAAATGTTACCTTTCATCCTGCATGAAAATAATATCATAATAAAGAGTGAATTATATAACTCAATGAATGGTTAGACCCGTGAAAGCAAGCATGCAAGCTTACCCAAAATGGAAGACTGACTGAATTTTTTAATACAAAATTTTTTTAAATTAGAAAATTATCTACTAAATAGTTGTCTTAAAAGACAACGAAAACTAACCCAATGGAAGCCTGACTGAGAGACTTCTAAGCCACTTCCATTTTACTTTTTTTTCCTTAAACGATCGTTAAACATACAAATTTTAGATAAAATTTTTATTGCAAGAAGTGTTGATACAGAATGCTAGTGCTTGAAAAATAGAACACTTATAATTTATTTAATAAAAACATTAAATTATTTTATAATATATTCTAGTTATTTTCTTTTAATTTCTCTTTTTGTTTTCTTATTTATTTATTATTTAAAGTTTGATTGCTGGCTTAAAGTGCAGAAAAATACAAAAGTGAACCTTATTTTGTTAAGAAATTCATCACCTTAGATCATATTAATTTTACTAAGCTTAAATAACATTTAGGTCTTAATCTGTCAACAACATTACAAATAAGAAGAAAATCAAAAGACATTTTAAAACTTAATAGAGAGAGAGAGAGAGAGAGAGAGAGAGAGAGAGAGAGAGAGAGAGAGAGGATGTAATTCTTTGCCCAAAAGAGTGAAATTTTGTTTAAAAAGACATGTACATGCGTCTGAGGTCGAATATGCTCTCAACATAAAAATGACACAATTATAAGGCTTCGTTTGAGACGGTTTTTTTACTGCTTCTTAAGACAATTATATATTACAAAAATTAATTTTTTTTTACAAAAAACCTACCTTAAGTAGTAACAAGTCATCATCTCAAATGAAGCCTAAATCCTGATTCTACCACTGTATGTATATTATGGAACATAAGATTGATTCTTTCAACCATTCTCACTACTAACAATCCCCTTAACCACATATTTAACGACCATATTGCACTTATGAAAGTTAACAATGAAAATTTTCAAGTATAACAAAGCAATTCCCATTAGAATAACAACAAAACCGAAGAAATTTAGTGCAAACATTATAATAAATTCTATTTCAAAAATTGAATGACCATAAAACTGCTGCATCATCTACTGCTTCGTATGAGACAACTTTCTTAATGCTTATTAAAATATTTTTTTAATATCAAAATTTTAATTTTGTATTAAAAAACAGTTTTAAGAAGTAAGAAAGTTGTTCCAAGGCTTCATTGGGGCAGCTTTCTTTCTGCTTCTAAAAACAATTTTTTAGTATAAAAATTAAAATTTTTGTATTAAAAAATTGCTTTAAAAAGCTGTTCCGAAGCCTAAATCAAAAGACAAAAACAACTGACAATTGAAGATTTGAAGAGCAGATTACTCATTTTTGGTGTTTACCTGTGGCGGGTCTCAAAAGTTGAACTGGGGCTGCTGGAATGCGATCCCACCACTCTTTAACTCTTCGTTTGATCTTATCGTTACTCTTCTTCCTCAAAGGCATCTCTTGTGTGAATGCGTCGAGAAGCATTAGCTCTACAAGAAGCTTGAAAGGTAGAAAGGCAATCACTAATGCCATTACAATCATGGCTATTACTACTCTGTCAGTAGCCTGAAGATAAGAATGGAGAATTTGATGAGAGTTCAAACAGTTACAGGAACAGCAGGTTCTTCATGAAAATTAACAGTTGAAATATGAATAAGTTCCTTTGTTTAATTGGAGGAACATAAAAAAATGATTTTTTTTATTAATATTTTGAGATCTTTTGTTAAATGTGATGAGTTGAAACATTAAGGAATATGTATGATAAGAAAACAGAACCTAAAGAATGGATGGTTGGGCTAGAAAAACTAGCATGGAAGTTTCAAGCTAGGAAATGGATTCAACATAATATACACACACATACAACTCTTCAAGGGGCAAAATATTTTTATAAGATGATCAAAATAACCAAAATCATGAAATTGTATAAAATTGATAAAAAATGAAGTTTAACTGCCTTTTAAAAAGATACATGAACTTAAAGCTATAAATTTGACTGAGGCACTTGATAAAATTTGAAAATTTATGGGTGATTTTAAATTATTTTAATTAATTATCAGCATTGTTAGTTTTATCACAACTATTTGTGGTTGACTTCATCCTTTTAGGACTTGAGCACCCAAATCAACGAACAAATAGTAAAATTCAGCAAATTAATATATTTTCTTGATAAGGAAACACGAAGAAGCAAGATATAATGACCCTCTTAAGAGAGGAGGACATTATCTCCCAAACTCTAGATGTCGCTAGAATCCCTTACAAAAGCAATGGATAGCAAGAACACTCACAAAATCTGCATGAAGAAAAGAAAAATACAATCAAAAGGTCTAATATAACTCTCCCTATCCCCCCCCCCCCTAAAATCTGAATTTACTCCATGTTTTTCCCCCACATTCTCCTTTTGATAATTGATCCACTCCTTTAATTCTCCTCCCTTTCCAACCTCCTTTTCAATTTGGCAATTGATCCCCTCACCTGGGCCCTTATCCTTGACCACCTGGCCTTCCTGCCATATTCTAAGCGCCAGCCTGCTTGGTTGAGCTGGCCCTGTTTCAAACCGGCTGTAATGAATGGACCCGGTTAGCCGATCTCTTGGTTGGTTTCATCCTATTAGGACTTGAGCACCCAAATCAACGAACAAATAGTAAAATTCAGCAAACCAACAAATTTTTTTGATAAGAAAGAAAACACAAACAAGCAAGATAAAATGGTCCTCTTACGAGAGGAGGACATTCTCTCCCAAACTCTAGATGCCGCTAAAATCCCTTACAAAAGCAATGGATAGCAAGAACACTCACAAAATCTGCATGAAGAAAAGAAAAATACAATCAAAAGGTCTAATATAACTCTCCTTATTCCCCCCCCCCCTAAAATCTGAATTTACTCCATGTTTTTCCCCCACATTCACCTTTTGATAATTGATCCACTCCTTTAATTCTCCTCCCTTTCCAACCTCCTTTTCAATTTGGCAATTGATCCCCTCACCTAGGCCCTTATCCTTGGCCACCTGGCCTTCCTGCCATATTCTAAGCGCCAGCCTGCTTGGTTGAGCTGACCCTATTTCAAACCGGCTGTAATGAATGGACCCGCTTAGCCGATCTCTTGGTTGGCTTCATCCTATTAGGACTTGAGCACCCAAATCAACGAACAAACAGTAAAATTCAGCAAACCAACAGATTTTTTTGATAAGAAAGAAAACACAAACAAGCAAGATAAAATGGTCCTCTTACGAGAGGAGGACATTCTCTCCCAAACTCTAGATGCCGCTAGAATCCCTTACAAAAGCAATGGATAGCAAGAACACTCACAAAATCTGCATGAAGAAAAGAAAAATACAATCAAAATGTCTAATATAACTCTCCCTATTCCCCCCCCCCCCCCCCCCCCTCCCCCCCTAAAATTTGAATTTACTCCATGTTTTTCCCCCACATTCTCCTTTGATAATTGATCCACTCATTTAATTCTCCTCCCTTTCCAACCTCCTTTTCAATTTGTCAGTTGATCCCCTCACCTGGGCCCTTATCCTTGACCACCTGGCCTTCCTGCCATATTCTAAGCGCCAGCCTGCTTGGTTGAGCTGGCCCTGTTTCAAACCGACTGTAATGAATGGACCTGCTTAGCCGATCTATCAATACTCCCCCCCCTCCTCAAAAAAAAGTGCCACACTGTCCTAAAGATGGAATGAAGGGAACTATTGCTAAATAATTTGGTAGGACTCCCACGAGGTTTCATACTTCGGTAGGTTCTTCTACTTAATTAACACTTATTTGATTCATGTTACTCCCTGCGCACTCCTTGAACCTCCAATGATTCTAACAATACCTCCATGTCGGTCGTCAAGGTCGGGGGAAGTGAAGAAAACAGAATGTGCTATCCTATCACACGTCGCAACTGAGACCAATGAAACACTGGGTGGATAGCTGACGATGGTGGTAACTGTAGCCGATATACCACAAACACCAATGCGCTCCACTATCTAATAAGGACCAAAATAATTGGGTGATAACTTATCATTCCTTCAGTGCCAAGGTTCTTTGCCTATAGGGTCGAAGCTTCAAGTAAACCCTATCTCCCACCTCAAACTGAATCTCTCTCCTTTGTGCACTGCTTGCCTCTTGAGCTCTCAATAAATTCCCCTCCAGCTCCACTAAATATTGTCTCTGGCCTCAAAATACTGCTCTACTGATGCCACCAGTGTGTTGCCTTATCCATAATATACCAAGTGAGGTGGATCTCTTATGTAAAACACTTTGAATGGTGTTGTCTGAATTGTTAAATGATATGAAGTGTTATACAATACTATGCCCATGCCAACCATTTTGCCCACAACTTTGGTGTATTGGATACAAAGCATCGAAGATAAGTCTCCACACTATGATTAACCACCTCTGTCTATCCGTTTGTTTGATGATGACAAACAGTATTCCTTTTCAGAACGGTCCCATGCATCTTGAACAATTCCTTCTAGAATTGGCTTAGAAAGATTTTGTCTAGATTCGATACAATTGATTATGGTATCCCATGTAATCTCATCAATTCCCTCATGAAAACCGTCACTAACAACACTGCTGTATAAGGGTGGCGAAGGAAAATGAAATGAGCATACTTACTCAACCGACCCACTACCACCAATATCATAGTATTTTATTCTGACTTTGGAAGCCCTTTAATGAAGTCCATGATCACTTCCTCTCAAACCTTTTCTTGCAGAGCTAACAACTGGAAGAGCCTTTCAGGAGCATAGCTAAATACTTGTGCCAGTGACATAGATCACAGCTAGCTGCTATCTTCTCGACATCTTCTGCATAATCTCCCAATACAACTTCGCAAAAAGCTGGCAATATGCCTTTTTGACCCCCCAAATGTCCCCCAATGGCCGTCCCATGAAACTCCTGAAGTAAGCAGGGAATGTAATAAGAGGTTTTTGGACGCAGAAACTACCCTTAATGAAGCAACTTGTGTCCCACCACTGAGTATCCCTGATGTCCATCCTTAGTTTTCACCAATTCCTCCCTATTTTTCCTCAACCTTGCATCCTATTCGCTCTCTCTCCTTAATGCTTCTCAATTAACCACTAACGACACAAACAATGCCATCATCTGGAGCTCCCCAATGCACTTTGATAAACCATCTGCTACTTTGTTTTCAACCCTAAGTTGATATTGAATCTCAAAGTTATAGCCCAATAACTTGGAAAGCCACCTTTGACGATACACAAGAACCATTCTCTGCTCCAACAAAAACTTCAAACTCCTCTGGTTAGTTCTGACAATGAAATGTCTTCCTAATAAATAAAGCCGCCATTTTTGAATGGCCAAAACAATCTCCATCACCTCCCTCTCATAGATTGACTTGAGTCTTGCCCTGGTCGTCAACACCTGACTAAAATAGGCCATTGGTTTCTGGTTCTGCATAAGTACCGGTCCCAACCTAAAACTCGAGGCATCTGTCTCAACTATAAAAGACAGCAGAAAATCTAGGAGAGCTAATATTGATACAATGGTTATAACCTTCTTCAACTCCTCAAAATCCTGGGTGGCTAACTCTCCCCAAATGAAGTTGTTCTTGAACTGTTCAGTTAATGACCTTGCTATAAAACTGTATCCTTTCACAAATTTTTGATAGTAGCATGTGATCCTGAGAATCCTCTCAGCTCCTTTAAAGTCTTGGGTATGATCCATCTGAGCATAGTCTTGATCTTACTCTGGTCAGCTTCCGCTCCCTCCTAAGATAACACATGCCCTAAATACTCCAGTCTGGACTGGGAGAAAGAACACTTCTTCTGATTGACAAACAAAGAGTACCCTCTCAAGATAGATAGCACAACTCCCAAATACTCCAAGTGCTCCCCCTCAGACCTGTTATATACCAATATGTCGTTAAAAAGTACCAACATAAACATTCGCAAGTAGGGCTAGAATACCCTATTCATCAGAGATTGGAAAGTGGTCGGTGCGTTGGTGAGGCCAAAAAGCATCACCAATAATTCATAGTGTCGCTCGTGCTTTCTAAAAGCTGTCTAGTGGGTGTCTCCTAGTCGTATTCTGATATGGTGGTACTCGGATTTCAAGTCGATCCCGAAGAATATCATAGAACCATGCAACTCTTCTAACAGCTCATCAATAGTTGGTATGGGAAACTTGTTTAGTACAATTTCCTTGTTCAGGGCACAATAGTTTACACAGAACCTCCAACTTTCATCCTTTTGGTTTTGAGGGTAGCCGTATGACTGGACACTAATGGGGGAGACTACTACCTTCAGAATAATAGAGTGCTCGTGTTCCCGCGAGAGTGGCAATCATTGGGGAAGCTAGATACCTCCCTGAACTACTGAAGAAGTGGCTGGACAATGTTTAGAATGTCTTATATCTCCTCTATCTCCCCTCACTCCAAACTCTAGAGCTCTAGCAAGAACCCCCCTCCTTCCCCTTATATGGCACGAACCATGGTTTTCAAAGAAACCATTGTTTTGGATAAGTTGGAGTTTCCCTTAATTACCACCTTTCTCCCCTCTACCTGGATCTCCATAGCTATGCCTTCAAGTTTACCTTGGTATCTCCCAAGGTTTGTAGCCATTTCATTCCCAAAATCAAATAAGTACTACCCAACTCCAATGGAAGAAAATCCTCTATAATGTGAATCCCTTGCAACTCTACCACCAAACCTTGACAGATCTCTCTTCTCTTCTCCACCTTTCCTCTGTCCAGCATCACTCCAAAACATCCCGTGTCCACCAGTTTTAGGCCTAATTTGTCTACCACCTAGTTTGATATGAATTATGTGTAACCCCACCATCCACCAGGGTTTCCACTGCCTCTTCTCCTATCTATCCCCTCACCTTCATAGTGTGATTCGGGGTGAATCCCACTATAGAGTTCAATGAAACTTTAGCCATATCGCAGTGTAAGGGCTCATCTTCCTCTACCTCCTCTCTCGCTGCCTTTGCCTTGTCCACCTCCTCCTTATCACACACAAAGAGAACCAACAAGGTAAAATTTTTACATATGTTCCGCTTTAAATTTCTTATCGCATCTAAAACATAACCCCTTAGCCCTTATATTGTAGTTCAATATCACTCAGCTTCTTGAAGTTCCCTTCTTGTTGGACTCCCGAATCATCCTCCTTTGGAGCCTCCCTTTGAACTAGAATAATCTGAACCACCCTCCTAGGAAAGTGGTAGACATGTGGTAAGAACATCCCAAACTAACCAATTTACTACTCCTTTGAATTCTTGTCCTCAATCAGCTGAGCCAACTCCATCGCCTCTCCCAAACTATGATTTGCCGACACTTCTCCTCAAAGAGGTATGCAACGTCCGACACGACACGCCTTCGACACGTGTAGGACACGCAGAAAATATGTTCGATTAAAAATATTCAATACAAATTGAACACACGTGTCCGACACATGTGTTAAATATTTTATGAATTTTTTTTAAATATAACTTTTTGTATTTAAAATTTGTATTTATTTAAAATATAAAAATTAAATTTCTTATTTCCTATCCACAACACCAAATCAATCTCCCGCACTCAATACCCCATTCATCTAATATTCTCATTTTAATTTCTCTTTGGCGATTGCGACTTTGATTTTACAACAATGTCCAATGTTATTTAAAAATCGATGTCAGAAATCATTACAATATAGACAATTCAAAACCATATCAATGTCAAAGTTTGATAGTGACTTGATATGGATGCTCGATGCTAGCAATTTCTACACTCACAACATGATAACTCATCTTTGTTCGACGTTGTCTTAACATCGATGACAGATATCCTATTGACATGAACATCAATATCTATTGCATAACGTCGATGTCCGACTCTCGACAACATTGTCGTCTCTTCTCTCGATGCCTAATACACATCATCGACACTCGAATCTCAACATCCTAATATTAATCATTTTAAACATAAATTCTAATTAAATGACTTATTATTTTTAAATTATTTTTAATATTATACTTATTTAATTTTTATACACTAATTTTAAAATATGAAATTATAAAACTGTGTCAAACCTGTGTTCGTGTCCTATATTTTTAATAATGTATGTGTCTCGTGTCCGTGTCGTGTCGTATCCGTATCGTCGTGCCTGTGTCTGTGCATCATAGCTCCCAAGTCACGGGGCCTTTCCACCCGTCCTACTACTCTCAACTCTGGTTTAAGGCCTTTCATGAAATTGCTCTCCAACACTATCTCTGATAACCTCCCTACCCATCTTGACATAAGCTCAAATCTTTTCCAATATTCCATCACAATGCATACTTGTGTCAATAAAAAGAATTGCTCATAGTAATCTCCATCTTACTTTGCTCGAAAATGCTCCAATAAGTAGTCCTTAAACTCCTCACACGAACGGATCGGGTACATCGTCTCCCTCCATTGGTACTACACCAGTGCTTTCCCCTCAAGACATAGAGCCACTACTATAAGTCTCTCACATTTTGTTAACCCATTCACTGCAAAGTATCTCTCCACCCCAAGGTTTAAAATTGCGTAATTAAGCCTCGAGGCGATTTTCGTCCATGAGGAGAGGCGTAAGCCTCGAGGCGGTCTGAGGCGTAAGCCTCACGGACACAAAATTGCGTAAATGAGAAATTAAGGATTTTAGCAGGTAAATAATAGCAATATTCTATCTTAAAATAAAAAACTCTAAATGATATATGAAAATAGAGGAAAGTAAGAAAGTAAATGCAATAAAATCATGTCCCAAAGTACAAAATCACAAACTATTAGTTTAACAAAACTCCCAAAGTACAAAGAACATATAAAATGCAATCATATCCCATCACTAAATGGGTCTTCAAGGGAATCTTCTTCTCCAATTGTATCTATGAATGACATATCATCATCTTCAATATGACTCACTTTGCTCTTCTCTGTTCAATAAGAGAAAAGATCATTATCATGTTAATTGCTCACTTGATATAAATATAATACAATAACATATAAGAAGTTGTGGAATACCTTTACTTGATTGTTGTGCTGCAGAGCTAGTGGATGTGTATGCAATTATTCATGTAAGCAATTATTTCATCCTTCACATTGTCCGACACTTTTGCACACGGTGCTACGTTCTTATGAGAGCATGATAAGTGTTCCTTCATGCGGGTTACTCCGCCCTTCATCACTTTCTCACAAAAATTACATTTTAAATAGACATACGTCTTCTCGCCCCCTCCTACGTCAACTTGCACACTATATTTCCAAGAAGGGTCACGCCACAATAACGTATTCGCATTTTCTTTGCCTCTAACCATGTCTCCTAAAGTAAAAATCCAAAAACACACAAAAACAATAAAAAAAACATAAACCCTAGATTTTCTTACACTTGAAAAATCTAACCCTAAACTAAAAAATACCTAAAATTGAATGTGGAGTACTCCTAGAGGGTGGCCGGACACCTCAACTTCGCCGGAGAGAGGCGGCGCCAGCGGGAAGGGAAGCCGACGGGTGCGGGAACCCTTTGTTTCGCAAACACAACGTGCGGTAGCCCTCTGTTTCGCGAACACAGCGTGCGGGTTTAAGGAAGAAAAACTCTTCATTTTAAGTGGGTGGGCCCGTTGTTATGAGGCGTACGCCTCTGCCAGAATTGCGCAATTGCTCCTTTAAGGCGCGCCTCAGTCCAAGTGAGGTGTACGCCTCTGCCAGGAGAGGAATTGCGTAAGCCTCGAGGCGGTTTTGGGTGAAATTGCGCAGAGGCGCGCCTCTTATTGCGCAATTTTAAACAGAGCTCCACCCTATATATCCACCCATGCACGTCCTCCCTTTCAATAGTTCCCTTTCCCATCTCCTACTATCTTATTCAGTCTTCCTGTTCTCCTCTTCTCATTCCTTTCTACCTCCGTACCCCTCCTCGTTAGAGGCTCAAAAGAGGGGGGGGGGGGTGCGGTATTTTTTTCTCTTATCCTCCAATTTCCACCTCTCCATCTTCCCTCAGCATATCATTTTTGTGATTCCCCCTTGCTTCCACCTCTCCATCGATTCTCAGCATCCTCCAATTTCCTCAACATTTCCTCCAGGATGGAAAATTTTCCATCGATCTTCTCATGGCTGAGAATTATTTTTCGAAATATGATTTTTTTTCTACAAAATCTAATTTCAATTGGCTGATCTCTCCTTCCAAAACTTCTATCTTTCTCCCGGCCATAGGTACCCCAAATCGATGCTTTGATACCAATTTGATAGAAAATGCTTGTAAGAACAAGAATTTCCCTTGTTGA
Source organism: Dendrobium nobile (assembly GCA_022539455.1). Classification (NCBI taxonomy): domain Eukaryota; kingdom Viridiplantae; phylum Streptophyta; class Magnoliopsida; order Asparagales; family Orchidaceae; genus Dendrobium; species Dendrobium nobile. Next base: position 8,917,196 of record CM039736.1, read on the forward strand.
ATTTAAATTTCAGCTCTTGCAAAAGCAGATTGGAGAATAATTTGGAAGAAATAACTAGAAATAAACCATTTAATTGACAAAAAGACAAAAGAAAACAAACAAGATACAATGGATCCTCAACTGGAGAGGAGAATATGCTCCCCCAATCTCTAGTCGGCAACTAGAGCCCAAACAAACCCTAAGAACTCTCCAAATTTCAGCAAAATACAATATACCTAACCCTAGGTCTACAATACTACTTAAAGCATACAAAATCAGCAAAATACCCAAAACAGCCCTCCTAATTTGAATTTCCCTCCTAATCACCCCCTAAATTCCTTCTTTAATTACTATTGGACCCCACCTGTAGAGGGGGCGGGAGTTACTGGGTGGAACACCCGCATGTATGAGCAGAGCAGGTGCCTGCCTGTTTGAGCGGAAGGAGCTTTTGCTCCATAGCCCTTTGGCCGGTCCAGGAGGGACCGGCCCAACAAAGACTGGTCTAACATAATGATTATCAACATTAGCCTGATCCAATTTTTTAAGTGTTGTTTAAGATGTTGTTGACCAATATACAAAGAACAAAAAAGGAAGGAATGGAAAAATCCTGCATATACACACCTTGCACCCGGCGGATCCTTGAATCCTTGCCGAAATCGCGCCGATTCGGCGCCGTTTGAGTCGCATCCCGCAATTTGTGCTCAAAGCCGGCCTCGATCGAGCGTCCGAAGAGGTCGTTAAATAGCGAAGGAATGGAGACGACACTGGCTGCTTCTCCGACTCTTCCCCTTCTTCTATTCGCTACCCACACGGAAGTCCGCTCCCTGCTTCCTCTGTCCGACCGCAAACCTCTCCTGGATCACGATTCCTCTCGCAGCTCTCGACTCCAAGCTCCCAGCCGATCTCCTCCTCCCATATTTCGACCCGCCTTCTTCCTCCCGTTCAACCAAAGCTCCCTTCCCCCTTGCCGTGTCCGTCCGACCTCCGATAGAGAGGAGCCGAGAGAAAGAGAGAGAAGGAGAAAGAGAGAGAGAGAGGAGAGATCTACATACCTGAACTCCTCTACCTGTTGCTGTCTCTCCGATCCATATAGCCGAACTCCTCTCACGATCCCCTGCTCCAAGCCGATCCACCACTGCAACCTGAGAGCTCCACTTGGCCGACCCTCTCCTTATTCTCATATACCCAATCCTAACTCAAATAAAAACCTAACTCACTCACTCAACTCAGCTCAGCTCACCCCGACTCAGCCGACTTAGGCTTCGTTTGGGACGGCTTTTTTATTGCTTTTTAAAACGGAGTTTTAGTACAAATTTTTTTATTTTTGTATTAAAACTCCATTTTAGAAAGCAGTAAAAAAGCCGTCCCAAACGAAGCCTTAGTCCACTCATCCCCACTTAAAACCTAAAGCCCACTCACTCACTCAGTCCACTCAACTCACCTCACTGAACTCATCCCGACTCACTCAGCTCAACTCAGCCCCAACTCATTCCCTACCCGATAAGGTCTTAGGCATGAATTTTATTTTATTTTTGATTGCTAATTGTTTTTAATTATTATTATTATTATTTATAATAATTATGCTATTATAATTATTATAATTATTAATAATTTTAATAATTATATTGTTATAATTATTATAACTATAATAACTACTAACTATAATAATTATGTTATCATAATTATTAATAATTATAGTTATTATAATTATAATAATTATGTTGTTATTATTATTATTATTAAATGCAAAAAAAAATGAGATTTCAAAAAAAAAAAAAGAGAAAGGTTCTTTTCTTGATGCTTGCAACGAGCCGGCAAACCCCCAAGGCACTCACGTAGCGTTTAAGGTGGGAAACCGATGCGATGCTCGCGACGATTTAAGAATCCCTCTTCAAAGCTTGCAATGAGCCGGCAAACCCCCGAGGCGCTCAAGTAGCGTTTAGGGTGGGAAACCGGTGCAACGCTTGCGATGAAGGGGATAAAAAAAAAGTGTCTTTATTTTATTTTATTTTTTATATAAGTACCCCCAAACGCCCACGTGGTGCAGAGGGAAAAATCTACGCTTATTTCTAACATATTTTCTTCTTATAATAAACAAACATAAAAACCCTTAAATGCTCACGTAGCAGGCGGGGATAAAAAAAAATTTCATTCGCGACCGCGGTGTCATTTTTGACACCTACCTGAAGCGCTCACGTAGCGTCGATGGGAAAGGTTGCCTCTTGGTTTTTTTCCCCTAAACGGGGGAGACGCCGGGAAGCTGCCGAAATTTGGATTGAAAATCCAAGGACTTGAATAAAAAATGAACTTGCAAGAGAATTTAATTGAACTCAAAAGAACAATTGCAAAGAAACTTTTGACTTGAGATTGTAGTTTGGGACAACTACAAGAGAACTTGATTTGAGCTCATACTCGAACTTGCAAGATGAATAGTGACATGACTTGAACAAAATGAGCTTAAACTTGAATTTGCAACTTGAACATAACTTAAATAAAAAAGGAAAGATATGGACTTGAAAGACAATGAAGAACTTGTACTTGGACTCATCTTGGGCTTGAATAGAACCGGCACATTAACTCAAGACAAAACTTGGACCTAAATGGACTTGGTACAAGAAGTCTCAACTTAGACTTGAATTGAGTTTAGACTCAAGAAGACCATAAGGAACTCAATCTGAACTCGAACCCGGACCCTACAAGATCACAGGGGACTTTGAGCTGGACTTAAGCCTGAACAATAGAGCAAAAGAAGATATTGAGGACTTGAACAGAAAAAGGAACTTGCACTTGAGCTTAAAGTTAACAGATGACTTGAACTTGAGTGCTAAGTAAACTAATTTCAAATTTGAATAATTAAGTCAAAGATTTGAGACAAAACTTGAGCAAGAAAGGTTGAATTTGATTTAGCATGAAGACTTGAATCAACCTTGAACTACAAGGGACTTGAATCAAACTTGAACATGAAGAGATTTGAACCTCATACGATGAATGCAAAATACTTGTCAAACCCATATCATTTCAATCGACGCCAATTATTTATGGATGAATGTAGAAACCCCTTGTGGGAAACAAGAGCCAGCATGCAAACAAACAAATAACTCGTGCCAAGACTTCCAATATTTAAGATGTATAGTAATCAATACATGAATGAAACATAAAGGGAAGTAATGACAATGAATGCAATGATACCCCGAAAATCAAGATCAATCCCCTTGTGGAAGAATACATTAAACCCTTGCAAATGAAAGGAGGTCGTCCGCGTTAAGTGCAATAACTAACAAGTCATTCCAGGATACTTACTACATAGAATATATTTATCCCCTATGAGCAAAGGGGGGGGTCGATACATAGAAAATTCAAACACTTGCAAGCGGTTGCATGGGACTTGTATGCAAGCCACATGTTATTTGCAAGCAAACACCAGATGATACACAACAAATCAAAAATGCGAGTCATCCTACGAGCACGATAATCTGGTGAATTTGATGAATATGGTGATATTCTGTGGCCAACATCAAAACACAAGCATATGGAAGCAATGTAATAATAACAAATGCAAATACCCATTGACAATAAAGGAAGATTTGTTATATGCATATTGATACGCTTTCAAGTGTCAATCAGTGGTGGGTTGTGAGTGTTGCAACATTCTCATAATTAACTACCATTCAATAGCAAACAAATATATCAGTCCAGCGTAATTGAAGAAGCTATAAGAGTTCCGGTATAAACATTAAGGGACATCTACGAGCAAATACATAAGGCTTTCAGCAAATACGAGCTCCTACAGGTTAAAGCAGGAGATTCGTTAGTGCCACAACATCCACCCATGAGTAGATATATAAAGATTACAGTAAATGCAGCATCCTGTAGTCAACTTCAGTCTAAGGATGAATACATCTACCTCCAGCAATAGTGGATGTATCGTAAAAGTCAAAATCACGGTAGAATGCATAAAGCTTCTACAACCCAAGGCAGGAGGCTCGTTAGTGCACTATGACCCGTCTACGAAAATCAACAAATAGTGCACGACAGTCTACCTATACGAAGCAGCGAACCACTCTATTCAGAAGCTGCTACGCCACGCCACACCACCGGATCTGCAATCTTCGTACAAGCAGACAGAAGGCGTCTACAAATATTTTAAAATACCCCTGCACGTGCACTGTAATTTGTATACACATAGGCACACTAAAATGGGTAAATGTAATCAACACCCGCATGGGCCCCGACGAGCGTGTTATTGGTACACACGTGACGTCTAGGGATGCTGCGCGGGTTGACAAGTGAATTCAGGTTCCAAACCGGTCATTCTATATGGGTCAATAGAAGTCGACAGGGTTCGAACCAATAAACAAATATACGGTTGTGGCCACCGTCATATTTGTCTTAATACATTCATATTAGGCCTTCAAGGCCTATAATAATGAGAATTCACTATCAAGAGTATAAAGCCTACGAAACCCGATCCTCGATCAATAGCTTGATCGAGTTGACAGGGTTCAATCAACAAAAGAGAAATGACCCCGAACACCCCGATGATGGCCGCGTTGAACAAAAATCTCAACCAGAGGGGTCCATTCCAAATAATTTCCAATGCCATTCCAAATGCCTATCAAAACCCAAAAACTTCACAAAAATCCCAGAAAATTCCAAAAATCCCCAAAATATTTAAAATTGAAATAAATCCATCAAAAAACTTAAAGCAAAATCCATCCACCCTCCGCAACAGTTTGCCGGAGCGGACAAATTAAAGTTTACTTCAGCTCACAAAGAGCCAAATGCCTAGTCGAAAATATCACTAGGATCCATTCTCAAACAATCTCTTGCCAGTAAGGACGTTGTACGTGTCCTCTAACCGGTAGTTTCGCCGCCAAATAGCACTGCAGGTAAACGGTTATGACCCGAGACCTCTGAACCGAGTGGTTTTGCCGCCAAATGGCACCACAGATAGTGGTTATGGCCAGAGCCAATACGCTCCTTAATGGCGTTAAATCCTTGAGATATGAATCAATAGGATATGATCGATAGGGTATAAAGCCCTTTGTTAGCTAAGGTGGATTCAAATTTGTCCCCTTAGACAAACATTCAACCCCGGTCTACAAGGTCCCCTTGGACGAAGCAACCCATGGCTACCGACAAGGATCCTTCTGTCAGGTTGGGTCGACTACCTCCTCTGACTAAGTAGACTAGGGACCACGATGGCCCGAGACGACGGAACCATGGGATCTAGATCGGGTCCATCATCCATTCTCCCACCATCCGCTTTAAGTGCACGATGATGAAATTTCTATTTTAAATATCAAATGTTCCAAACCTTTCCAAATACCCAAATCCAAACTCAACTCCTCAATTTCCAAATCCAAACCATTGCTGCTACTATATGCCAGATAACACATATCATCTACGTATCTGATTGACGACTAGCCTTAATCGAAAGTTCTCTCTCGTGATCGGGAGGCGTAATTAACTATAGGGGCTTGCGCGGAAACCAGAACTCAGATCATAAAGTCCTCACAAAATGAGGGCGAAATCTCTGGGTAGTGTCTTATCTACAAACCCATCTGCCTTCCAAAATTTACCTCGGAACTTATTTCGTTAAAACTCCCCTCGCCGAATAAAAGAAGAAAAGCGCGGAGGGGAGGCCGGGGCCAAATTTTCGGAGCCCACATATGTTAAATCTAATCTGAAATGACTCTCTAAACAAAAGCTTCTCTCTAAAGAGAAATAGGCTTATTTATAAGCAATCATAAAGCTAATGAGAACACAAATTATCAAACAACTCCTATTTAAGAAAATAAGGAAAACAAGAAATAAAACAAAGTAAAGAAACCTATAAAACTTAGAGGTTTAAAGACCAATCAAATAAACCCATATCAGCTTCAATCTCTGTAAGGTCCAAAAATTATCGTAACTGTTGATTGTTAAAACTAAGCTAGCACATTGCATACAAGACAAATAAAAACTTGTGCATCATGTGATGGCATGGTTTCAACAGTACAAAGAGGAAACTAAGATTCAATCCTGTACTATTTACTTGAAAGTGATTTGAAATAGTTGGGGAAAATAAATACTAGCATGCCAAGTGTTAATATAGATGATAATTCTTCCTCTCTAATCCTTCTATAGCAAGCAGTTAATTCCAAAAGTCTAAATGGAAAGACTGAAAGTTCCCAAATACAATGATTACATTTTTATTTTTTAGATGCATGAGGAATTGTACCTCCAAGAAAATCAATTTTACAAAAATTTATTTACCATTTGTGCAATCATCCAAATATTCTATTTTATGAACTAGTTATTTGATCAGGAAATAAACCTGTGGGGTGGCAGCAAGCAAGAGAGATCTTAATTTAAGTAAAACCACATTCCCAGTTTGGATGTAGGCCTCTAGCTGTGATATAGCTTCCTGCAATGTCAGAAGTTGCTCAACAGCATTTTTGCTCGGGGGAGGAGTGACTTGAAAAGCTTTCATTCGTTGTATCTTCTTCCGGTATTTATTCCAAAGCATGAGAACTGCAAGATAAAAGAAAATGGAAGGAAATATGTACTTGATCCAATCCCTGGAATTAAAAAACAATTTGGTCAAGATGTAGCAACAAACACTACGAAACGTAAGACTCAGATGTTTAATCAGATTCTTCTTACAAAACTAGTAATAGCTGCAAGATGCAGAAATCATGGCCGAAAAAAGGTTAATTTTCCATTCATGACAAGAAAGAACTGAAAATAAAGCAGCAAGATGCAAGATAGTGAACATAAATCCATTATTAAAATACTAAAATACCAAAATATCATCTATGCACATGTCAATTTGCCTAAAACCGCTGAAATTTGACTAAAAAAAAGGATGGAGCATTATTTCAAAGTTTCTGTTTTTCATGTGTCAGCCGTGCCAATATAGATCATTCAATTATGTTAAACATTCCTCTCCAAGAAATACAATTATTGTACCGTTTTCACTCAGACATGTTAATTCCTTGATAGGGATAAGACCACGTCAAGTCTGAAAAAGAACTCCTGAATTTCTAGTGTGGACTGACTCAAACTCATGCAAAATTGATCTGTCTTCTAAAACATGATGCTCGATGCAGACAGCAGAACAATGGCATGACATAGCAGACACAAAACACTTAATATGTTTTAAATTATAAGGCATGGATGAAGGGTTGGAGATGATATGTGATAAATATAGCTAATATGAGAGGAAATATAGAGTTTGATAAAGTTAGATTTACTAAAAGTGAAGATTACCTTTAATAAAGATGAAGACCTTGTTATGTATGGAATCTGATTGTGTTGATCAATCTAGTTATTTTGTTGTCTCGAACCTCAAAGCTTGTAGTGTGTGTGTGGGGGTAGGGGGGTTCACCCCCTTCTTGGGTTCAAAAATAATTTTTCCCATATAACGCCCTGGCGCTGCATACCCGAGTGCCCTATTGCTGTGTTCCCGAGTGACAATATAGATACATGCTGCAGCGGTGTTCACATACAACGTTGAATGGCAGAGAGCAGAGTGTTGCAACAGTATAGGCACGCGCTGCAGCGGTGTAAGACAGAGGCTTGAGCGTCTCAGGGCCCCAAACTGGAGCTGCAGTGCTCCGAGACGGATTAGACGGTTTTCTTTCTCATTTTGGTTATTTTACTTGACTTTCTCTAGTAGTTTGAGTGTGTAGACATTAAGAACGTTGTATGTAAGAAGAGAAGTAAGGAGAGAGTGAGAGAGAAGAGAGATTTGTACTTATTTCTCCTCATTTTCATAATGGATTTCTTGGTGTTGTGTGGCTCTATAATTTTTTCCCTATTTTGAATTTTTCCAAGTTAAATCTTGGTGTCCTTTAATTTTTCATTGCTTTTACTTTCTTGTCTATTTCATCATTGTGGTGTTTACTCCTCGCCATCTCCTCAACAACTGGCATCAAAGATAGATTATTTAGATCGAGTGGGAGTAATGGCGGACAAAGCAATGTACAAGATTAAGAAGTTTAATGGTTCGAATTTCGCATTCTGGACGATGCAAATTGAAAATTTGTTGTGTCAGAAGAAGTTGTATTTACCATTGGAAGGAATCACCAAGAAGCCGAATTCTATGACTATGGAGGAATCAAAGGTGCTTGACCGAATTGCACTGGTTTAATATGACTTTCACTTTCCTCATTTGTTGCATTCAACATGGTAAATGAGAAGACTACATTCGATCTCATGGCCGCACTGACCAAGATGTATGAGAAGCTATTGACCTCAAACAAAGTGTTCCTGATGAAGAAGTTATTCAATATGAAGATGTTGTACGACACTCCAATGGCGAAACACCTGAGTAATCTAAACACTGTGATTAGTCAATTGTGTTAAGTTGGCATCAATTTTGATTTTTGAAGATGAGGTGAGAGCATTGTTGTTATTATTTTCATTGCTAGAAAGCTGGGATGAGCTTGTTACTATTGTGAGTAACTCTTCAGGAAATTCAAAGTTAAACTTTGAAGACATTATAGGGTTAGTGTTTAATGAAGAAGTTCGTAGGAGGGAAAATGATGAATCTTCAAATTCTGCTCTAAATGTTGAAGCAAGAGGAAGGGTTTTTGAGAGAAATTCAAACAGAGGGACATCTAAATCCAAGAGAGAAAAGTCTACTTCAGGTAGAAGAAAAGTTGTGTGCTGGAGCTAGGGAAAGAAGGGTCACTTGAAGGAATGTACAGTTCCAAAGAAGGGCAGTGGTCGAGGTCAAGACAAAAATTATTCTGCAGATGTATCTGCATAAGAATGTTGGTCAGATTATCTGATTTTAACTCTGGACAATTTTGAATCTTGGGTGATATATTCAAGTGCTGCTTTTCATGCAAGTCTTAGCAAGGAGGCATTCAAGAACTTTACTCAAGGTGATTTGCGTAAAGAGTATCTCGGGGACAATAAGCCCTGTAACATTGTTGGATAGGGAGATGTTGATATTAGAATGCCGGATGGATCAATTTGGAGACTTAAGAATGTTAGACACGTTCCTTGTCTGAAGAGAAGTTTAATTTCTATGAGTCAGCTAACAAACTCAGGTTATGTGACATCATTCACATAAGATACATGAAAGATGACACAAGGGGCTATGGTTATAGCTTGTGGAAGTATTGAAGGCAACCTATACGTTATCAATAGAAGACCATATTCTATACATTCATGTTAGACCTTAAAGGTCTATAATAAGAAAAATTCATTAATAAAAGCATAAACTTGAACCTGATCCTCTGTCAGCAACTAACAAAATCGACAAGGTTCATTCAATAAAATGCAATTCCCTATAATCACCCTGATGATGGCCGTATTGAACGCATGTCTCAACCAGGGGTTCAGAAACACTTAAAAATGCTTCCCAAATGCTCGAAAATCTAAAACTCTAAAAATTCTAAAACCTGAAACATTTAAAATTGAAATAAATTACCAAAATGCTTAAAGCAGAACCTATCCACCATCTGCAATAGTTTGTCGAGGTGAATAAATTCAAATATCACTTCGACTCACAAAAGGCTAATGTCTGGTCGAGAATATCACTAGTATTCATTCTCAAATAATCTCTTGCCAGCAAAGACGTGGCATATGTCAAATGGCACTACAGGTAAATGATTATGACTGTAACCCTCTGAACCGAGTGATTTTGCCGCCAAATGGCACCACTAAATTACGTTAATAACAGAGCCAATAAGTTCTGCAATGGCACTAATCTTTGAGATATGAATCAATAGGGCACAAAGCCCTCTGTCAGCTAAGGTAGATTCAAATTTGACCCCTTAGACAAATACTCACTCCCTAGATCTACAAGGTACCCTTGGACGAAGCAACCCATGGCTGCCGACAAGGATCCTTCTGTCAGGTTGGGTCGATTAGCTCCTATGATTAAGTAGAGCAGGGACCACGATAGCCCGAGACGACGAAAACATGGGATTTTGATCGGGTCCATCATCCATTCCTCCACCATTTGCTTTAAGTGCAAGATGGTGAAATATTCAATTTTAAATATTAAAATTTTCAAATCCCAAACCATGTTGCTACTATACATCGAATATCACATATCTACGGATACGATGTATTCATTGACAACTAGCCTTAATCGAAAGTTCTCTCTCATTACCGGGAGGAGTAACTAATTATAGGGGCTTGCGCCTATAGAAAATCAGAACCCAGATCATAAAGTCCTAGCAAAATGAGGGAGAAATTTCTGGATAGTGTTCTATCTACAAACTCAATCTGCCTTTTAAAAATTTACCTCAGAACATAATCCGTTAAAACTCCCTGAAAGAGGGGAGTCCAGGAAGTGAATTTTCGGAGTCCACATACAATAATTAGTTTTGATTTGTTATGGAGTTAACTTGCGAATTTACCGGCCCAATAATCACATCTTTATATCATTCTCAAGCTCAAGCTCAGGCAACCTTTCAGAACAGATCAGGCACTGTAGCCTTTGAGCAACTCAAGCAGGTCTGCCATGAGTACTTTCGATGGGTCTAAGTTAATAAGTTAATTAAGCAGGCCAAGATAATGCCCAAGCTTAGTTGTTAAATAGATTGGATCATTCTGGTATCCAGTTTTATAATGTACAAATTGCAATTCAACCTAGCTATTTAAATTAACAGCCAATTTATCAATTTTATCATTAAGAACTTATTGAAATTCATATCAAAGGCCGATTTTAAACATAACTGTGCAGAAGACAGCATGGATAAAATACCTCATGCTGCTTATGGGAGGCTTTCAATATCCTATGCTAATATATGCCAAATAATTGTGTTTAATAGACCATAAATAGTATAAAGCAAGTTTTCCATAGAAACTAAAGCCAGTTTTTGAAAAGTTAAATAGGAGAAAAAAGGTAGAGCTTTAAAATCATTCTACTTGTATGGATAAAGTTGGCTCATGATATAGTGAAAAGCCTATATTAGTACACAGAATTATAGTTCAATTGAGAAAACCTAGAGGTTTTAAATCATTCCTGGCTATTATTCCATCTGTTTTATAGCTTCTTTGCAAGTCCTTCAGTAACACAGCAACGTAAGACATAAAAAATGCTTAGTTTTATGGTAAACCAGGATAATAGCAATGACTTATAATTATATACATTGATTACGCTTTGTAGGAACAACAAAGTAGATCATCTTTTACATGATACTACAAAACTATGTTCAAATATCCAACTTTTTGAACAGTTTAATGCATAGTTAAAAGAGCGGAACAGTAGCCAATGTAAGCTAATCTCAAGCAACAAAAACAAATTGTTAAACCACAGCTAAATTTTACAAAATAAGAGTCCGATAAAAAAACTGCTGGATCAATTAAGACTTAGCAACATTAAATGTTAAGACAAAATCCAAATGAGCTATAGTAGAGCTTTTAATAATGGGCATATCATTCACTGCTGCAAGCTGCCATGCCACCAACCATATGGCCTAGAATACTTAAATTAAAATTGCTACCTTAAGCAGTTTAAACCCAAATCCATAAAATAACAATACTACAACTTACAATCAACAAACCCTTCAATGTGATGCACCTGCATGCATTCTCACTTATCAGTAGCTTACGAATATCCACAGCCAAGAAAATAGGAGTCCATTTTTTGGGTGTAACGTAGCAAAAAAATAATTTGGAAAAACAAAAGGTGAAAAGGCCCCAAGGCAGGAGAAACAGAAGAATGAACACCGTAAATGCAAAACACATGTTTTACTAGGCCAAAAGAACGGTGGAGAATTATATTGGACGTAAATGTTTATTAGAGGATTTGATTGTTTACTTTGCATGTCATTCTCAAGAAAAAAAAAGTCCAATCTTCCTTTCGGTAATCAATCTCTGCACCATCAAACCAGACATTGTATTCATGGTAGCATTTCGTATGTGTATAGACTCAACTTTCAGCTTTTATATTGCTAAAGGATTTATTGCCAGTTTTGGTCCTCAAGAGAGTTCCTGATCAGCTAAACAAACGAAAACCTCCGAAACAAATGGAAAAGTTGGACTTTAGACCCTAATTAATAGAGAATGATATGAGACTCTTTTCTGAAACACTTAAGTTTGTAGACCTTTGAAATTCATAGATAAGACTCTATATATCTACTCAATGTGTATTGATTTAAATATGAACAGAAAAGGACGCCATCCTTCTGTAAGCAATCATTATGAAAGTTCATCAAATATTAAAAATCATAAGATGCTTTGATGTGAATGAATGGGATAAATCAACAGAAAAGAAAATAAATATCACCTGTAAGTCACATATATGAGGAAAGCAATAAATGCTGACGACTTCAGACGATCTTCCCATTCAGCCAAAATAACAAGAAGCTTGCCCACTTCGATCATGGGATGGAGGAGTTCCTTCAATACAAGAATGTTTATTCAGCATTACTGTATTGAGCTTTTGTCGATTATCGAGAACTGGTAAAAAATTTGAACCTTTGTCAATTGCTCTTAAGGGCTCGCTTTCAAAAGTTAACATAGAGCATTGTTTTGTGCTATGGAAACCTAAAACCCTCTATTATGCGTTAAAAAAAATCATTAAAAGCAGTCAATGTTTCAGTCAACCTAACATAAAATCTCTCCTAAATTTAAAATTAATTAGTTTGGAAATTGATGTGAAACGTACATGCGATGATGGAGTTACATTACGAAATTAACGAGAGCAATTTAAACAAATAATCCCAAAGTAAAATTATCCCTTATAGCAAAAGATTGAGCATTAGAATTCGTGGTTTTTAACTTAGTTAGGCAAAGTAGAGCAAAATCAATTAACCAAACAATTCAAGAAAACGCAAAGAGTAATTGTACGCAACGACGATAAACAAGAATCCACGATTTAATAAAGAGAACTTTCACCTTTGGAGCCCATACACTCAACTAATCTAAGCTTTAGCGGAAGAAGCGTCTCCACATTGGAACCGAGGTCACTCCGAGGAAGAAGGAGCCTAAGATCGTCGTTCTTGGATAGGTGGCCGGAGTGGTGGAGGATGACGATCATCCAATGATGATCATTCGAGGTCCACCATGCATGGCGGGTGAGCGTCGGGAAGAAGAAAGAGAATGGGAGAAGAGCTAGCCAAGGGCTTAGGGAGAGAGAGGGGCCACGGTTTTGGAGGAGAGAGGGGGTGGGTGTGGTTATGAGTGAAAGAAACTAAAATCTGAATTTAATTTCAGATTTCCAAAAGTGAGGAGGGATTAATTTCAGTTTTCAAAATTTGAAATTGAAATTAATCTAGGAGGGGAGAGATTAAGGGGTATTAAAAGGGAATTAATAGAGGAGAGAGAGGGAGAGAGGGGGCCGGCCATGTAGAGAGGGTGATGTGGCTTGATGTTTTGAGTAGGTGGGGACCACATGGGATTAACTTAATTTAAATAAAATTCTGATTTTAATTTCAGAATTAATCATGTTAAGTAACTCCCAAACTAGTATGAAAAGAGGAGGGATTTGGAATTTGAATTTCAAAACAAATGTAACTCCTCTTAATTAATTAATCTGAATTTAATTTCAGGATTAATTATCATAGGTAACTCCCCAAATTCAAATGAAAGTAAGAGGGAATTTGAATTTGAATTTCAAAATGTGTAACTTCTCTTAATTAATTCCCTAATTTAAGGGACTCAATTAGGAAGGTCATTAAGGGAAGGAAATTCAAATTGCAAGGAGGGCTAAAGGGAGGCCGGCGGCAAGGGCTCAGGGTGGCCGGCGGCAAGGGGAGCTGGTGGGCTGGTGGGCTGGCCGGCGGCTGCTGGCAGGCAGGTTGGGCTGGCCGGTGGCTGCAGGCTGGCGGATGGGGGGGCTGCAGGCCGCGGCTGGATAATCTAGAAGTGGGCGGCGGCAGTGAACAAGGGAGGGGAAGAGGTAGGGAAAAATAGGGATTCAAGGAATGAATTCCAATTTCTCACAAATACTTCAACCGAATCTCTACGACGACGAATCTCTCAAGAGAAAGAAAGGAAAAACTATTAGAACAAGAAAGAACCTAGAACTCACAAAGAGATCTAGCTCTTCTCAAAACTCACTAAGAGATTTGAGAGAGAGGAGGGTGAACTCACAAAGAGATCATAAGTGGCAAATATTCTTCATTCATCAAAAACTATCTATTACAAGAGAAGGACCATATAAATAGGCCTCACAATGACAAATAAAAAGCAAAAGACTAAAATGCCCCTTGGGCTACAATAGCGACCAAATACCCATAAGGGCAAAAACAGAAAAACATAAAATAAAAATAAACTACTACATAAAATAATGAAAATACAACTCATGCTCGTAACCATCGATCTCCGGCGTCGAAAATGCTGACGATGTCCTCATCATTCTCCCCAGGTGGGAGAAAACTCGACCCCGTCGAGTAGATATCTATGGAGCCCTCGTACAACTCTAGGAGATCTGGGTCTAGGCTCTGTAGCTCGTCCTTGTCAATCCAAGTATCCTCTATCTCCGGCGTCCCTTTCCAAGGAACTCGGTATCTTTGGCACCCACTTTCCTTTGGGGAAATGAGCTCAACATCTAGTATTGCTTCGACCTTCTCCGCTATAGGTAAGTAGGGTAAGTTGGGGAGTGGAGCTAGGCTGGGGGGATCTCACCAGGTGGGGTCACACAAAGCTAATTTAAGGAGTGGATGTTGGGGTTAAGATTCGGGTCCTTCAAAGGCTACCAGGTCTTCTATATTAAATGTAGGATTCATGTTAAAGCCTCAAGAGAGGTCCAGTACGTAGGCATTACTATTAACCTTTGAGATTTCCTTAAAATGTTCGGTGTTTCGAGCATGCAGCTTCCGTACCATCACAAAGTCTCCAACTTTGAATTCTTTGGACCATATTTTGTTATCAACAATAATTTTAGGATGGATGTTATTTTGTTCAATTTTCCTTTTAATTTCGATGAGTAACTCCTGAAGGTGAAATGCAGATGCAAATGCAAGAGATCGGGTGTGCAAGATGAATGACAAGACTCATGAGCTTACAAAAGTTTAAAACAACAGACAAAATAGGAAGACAACAGACTACTACACTCACACAACATACTAACTCACACGAACACAGCTAGAAAAGTGGACAAGTCACAAAAGAGTGGTTTTAAAGTGTTCGATCTAATGGAACGGGTGTAGCGGGAGCAATGAAGACATCCTTAGCTAAAAGGGCATCTCCATAGGGCATCTTAGCTCGGGTCACAGACAGTCTCCCAGGGGTAGTAAGGTGATTGAGTAAGGTCAGCCAACTAGGAGATGGAAGGTCCTTAACAGGGAAAGACAAGGATGTAGCAGGCACAATGTAAGAATCAGGAGTATGATAGGACGAGGGGTCATCACTTTCTACCATAAAAACATAGCCCAAAGAATCACCAGCAGGTATGGGACTCAAAAGTCGGGGTATTGTGTCCAGAGTAGATGTGGGTCCAACATGAAAGTGTGGGTTAATATTCTCCTTCCAGTCGGTAGGCGGAGTGATGGGGTAAGCCCAATCTGGAAGGACAAACTCTTTTAGAGGTAAATCCAAAGGGACAACTCCAAAAATAGGCTCCAACAAGTCAAAAGATGACTTCTGGTACAAATTAGGCTCGAAAACTTTCCGACTCAAAGTAGTGTCTTCCAAAGTAAAATCAGATTTGGTTTCAATCCTAAGACCCGTAGGTTCCGTTTTACTTGTATCATGTGACAAATCCGATTGACTTACTTCCAACTCGAGATTATCTAAGTCGTCATCAGAATTATCCAAGATTAAATCAGAATTATCCAAATTATCCGGAATCATCTCAGTAGGTGTTACAACTAACTCGGGATCTTTCAAATTTACATCCAAAGTGTTCGAAGTCCGGTTGGTTTCCTCTGAGATCACACTACTATCATCCAAGCATACTTTGTTCATAGACTTATCCTCGAGGAGACTAGGATCGGGGTGGGTTAAGGGGTCAATATTTAAAGGTTCTTGCTTTCCTAGCTCAGGGTTTAAGTCATCCAGGGAGTCTGATTCTATCTCTTTAGTTTTATCCTCAAAGAATTCTTCGTTATCGATAGTATCCACGGAATGGGTGTAGTCAGTCTCGGCTTCAGCAGATTTCTTCTTTTTACTGCAGTTCTTTACTAAGATGACACGTGTAGGGTCAACGGCTGGGGAGGCTAAAGGTTGACTAAGTTGGCCAGAAGTTATTCCACGTGGGGAGTCATAAGAGATTTGTTCAACACAAGACCCAGTAGAGGTTCGTCTATTTAGGTTAAGTGAAGACCTAAAGGTTGGGGCAGCAAACCGAAGGTTATTAATTGGTAGGTGGTCTTGACCACAGTAAGGTCCACGGGTTGTTCCAGCAAGCGATGTAGGGTGACGGTCACTAGTAGAGGGTCGGTATTTCAAATTAAGTTCTCGTCTCATGTCTTTCCAAGTAAGGTACTCACCGCGAGACTCTCTATGATCTTCTAATTTCATCCAAAATTGAAGAGCTCGACCTTTAAGTTGAGACTTAGCGATGCTGATCTGGTGGGACTCAGGGACATGACATGATTCAAAATATTCCTCTAGTTGTCTAACCCATTCTCTAAGGTAGTGAGGGTCCGAAGAACCATCAAAGGTAGGCAGACGATATGGTGACGCTAGGTGAGGTCGAAGAGACCTAGGTTCAGGTCTCGGTTGATAAGCTGAGTGGGGCATGTAATTGGAGTGGGGATAGTCAATGGGTTTTTCCGTCATAATTCTAGTCATATTGCCCACTAGGTTAACGATGTCATCTAAACTCTTTTGGAGTCTTATTGGGTCCATGGGTAAGTGTCAGGTGAAACCTAATGAAGACTGGGTGCCAGGTACCACACTCTACAAAGAGAAGACACCATTTCGACTTGCTACATGGTGCAGGAAAATGCTGGGCAGCAAGCTACAAAGGTGGTGAAGAAGCCTAGGTGTTTAGGATAGGTTTTGGGGTGGAGGAAAACACCTAGATGCCGCGGTAGGATGCTCCTAATACCTTAAACTGCTGCTGGAATCCTAAGGACAGCAACCTAATACAATGAAGCAGGTTGGCTAAGTGTTGGGGGCGGGTTTAGAAGGTTGGACAGCACCTATACTTGCTGAAATCTGGCTCCTAAAGCTCCTAAATACTGCTGGAAGACTCGGGACAGCAACTTACAGCAGAACCTAAAGTTGTCTAGGAGTTTGGGAAGTGTCGAATGAGTGGACAGCACTTAGTCAGTGGCTAAAAGTCCACTAAACGCACTCTAACAGTGGCTGGAACAGCAATGGCAGCAATGTAAATGCAAGGAACAGGGGCTCTAAACACTTAGAAACCGGACAGACAAGATGTTAGCACCTAGGACAGTAGTTAATAGGTTCTAACTTAACTAAATGCTTGCAGGAATTTTCAAAACAGTGGGAAAACAGTGAAAATTTCCTAAGTACCAAATGATATGCATGCAAGTTTTAAACTACCACAAGGAATTAGACCCTAGGATGCCTTCTACGCATGTCAAGCATGGTAACCATGCTCTGATACCAAAATGATGTGAAACGTACATGCGATGATGGAGTTACATTACGAAATTAACGAGAGCAATTTAAACAAATAATCCCAAAGTAAAATTATCCCTTATAGCAAAAGATTGAGCATTAGAATTCGTGGTTTTTAACTTAGTTAGGCAAAGTAGAGCAAAATCAATTAACCAAACAATTCAAGAAAACGCAAAGAGTAATTGTACGCAACGACGATAAACAAGAATCCACGATTTAATAAAGAGAACTTTCACCTTTGGAGCCCATACACTCAACTAATCTAAGCTTTAGCGGAAGAAGCGTCTCCACATTGGAACCGAGGTCACTCCGAGGAAGAAGGAGCCTAAGATCGTCGTTCTTGGATAGGTGGCCGGAGTGGTGGAGGATGACGATCATCCAATGATGATCATTCGAGGTCCACCATGCATGGCGGGTGAGCGTCGGGAAGAAGAAAGAGAATGGGAGAAGAGCTAGCCAAGGGCTTAGGGAGAGGGAGGGGCCACGGTTTTGGAGGAGAGAGGGGGTGGGTGTGGTTATGAGTGAAAGAAACTAAAATCTGAATTTAATTTCAGATTTCCAAAAGTGAGGAGGGATTAATTTCAGTTTTCAAAATTTGAAATTGAAATTAATCTAGGAGGGGAGAGATTAAGGGGTATTAAAAGGGAATTAATAGAGGAGAGAGAGGGAGAGAGGGGGCCGGCCATGTAGAGAGGGTGATGTGGCTTGATGTTTTGAGTAGGTGGGGACCACATGGGATTAACTTAATTTAAATAAAATTCTGATTTTAATTTCAGAATTAATCATGTTAAGTAACTCCCAAACTAGTATGAAAAGAGGAGGGATTTGGAATTTGAATTTCAAAACAAATGTAACTCCTCTTAATTAATTAATCTGAATTTAATTTCAGGATTAATTATCATAGGTAACTCCCCAAATTCAAATGAAAGTAAGAGGGAATTTGAATTTGAATTTCAAAATGTGTAACTTCTCTTAATTAATTCCCTAATTTAAGGGACTCAATTAGGAAGGTCATTAAGGGAAGGAAATTCAAATTGCAAGGAGGGCTAAAGGGAGGCCGGCGGCAAGGGCTCAGGGTGGCCGGCGGCAAGGGGAGCTGGCGGGCTGGTGGGCTGGCCGGCGGCTGCTGGCAGGCAGGTTGGGCTGGCCGGTGGCTGCAGGCTGGCGGATGGGGGGGCTGCAGGCCGGCGGCTGGATAATCTAGAAGTGGGCGACGGCAGTGAACAAGGGAGGGGAAGAGGTAGGGAAAAATAGGGATTCAAGGAATGAATTCCAATTTCTCACAAATACTTCAACCGAATCTCTACGACGACGAATCTCTCAAGAGAAAGAAAGGAAAAACTATTAGAACAAGAAAGAACCTAGAACTCACAAAGAGATCTAGCTCTTCTCAAAACTCACTAAGAGATTTGAGAGAGAGGAGGGTGAACTCACAAAGAGATCATAAGTGGCAAATATTCTTCATTCATCAAAAACTATCTATTACAAGAGAAGGACCATATAAATAGGCCTCACAATGACAAATAAAAAGCAAAAGACTAAAATGCCCCTTGGGCTACAATAGCGACCAAATACCCATAAGGGCAAAAACAGAAAAACATAAAATAAAAATAAACTACTACATAAAATAATGAAAATACAACTCATGCTCGTAACCATCGATCTCCGGCGTCGAAAATGCTGACGATGTCCTCATCAGAAATGCTAGCATGTATTGTACAAAATAAAGTTGCTACTAAGGTGCACAAGATACTTCATAAGTGTGCACAGATTTCCTTCATGAATTTCAACACAAATCAAATTTACAGTTTGGCTGCTTCAAGAAAAGTGATGCATATGTAACAAATTACTGAACAAAATGATATTTTCCCCACACAAATTTCTTCATGGATTCTATTTCTAAGTATCATTACATTGCTGAAATTTTAAAAGACTCGGCATAATTTATTCAATATTTCAATGGTTAACTTATTTCTCTTCATGTCACAAAATTCTAAGAATCCAAACACATAGATAAGTGCACAAAAGCACATATCATTATTTCTTCATAGGCTCACTCATTTATAACTTCCTTTTTTTTTTTTAATTCATTAGAAGCTTCTGAAAGCATTTATTTTATAAAAGCATTGTACAAGCAATGTTCATTTTTGGGGCCTCTGTTTAAATGATATTTAACATGGACACTCATTATAATATCAGTAAGTATCTAAGTCAAGCCTTCAAAGCAACATTAGTAAAAATACCTGCATAACAGCAAAGTTTGTCCCAATTCCTTCCATTTTCACCTGATCAACAGTTGCATTTGCAGCCTCAACACTTCCAGAGTGACAATATGATTCTTTTACAGCCAGCTCTAAAGAGGTTGTTTCACCAACTGTGATTAAAGGAATACTAAAATTGTTTTCTCCCTTTCTTTCTAGCTTCTCCAAAGATATAAAACCCATTATAACAAGCATATACGATGAAACTGACAAAACATGTGGACTTATATCAGATTTAAGCTCTATACAATTCTGTGTCTTAGATCTGGCTTGCAGAAGCTCCAAGTGGTTTGACAAAGCTTCAAGAATCATGTCCCCTTTAGGCAGCTTTTCTGCTAAATTAAAAGCAAGTATAGATTTAAAATCTGATAAACTGGTGCGGAAAGCTTCTCTCAGAGCACGATACCGGAAGATGCCAATTGTTGCCTTTGAAAGAGCTTCTTCTCGTTGAATCCCAGCAAGATTATATTTTCTAATAAATCTATGTGCATGCAATACTTCCTGAACTATTGACAACCAGTAATCTCTACGAGAGTGGCCTTTGAGTTCAGGAAACTCAAAATAAACAGGTTCTGTTCTGTAAAGAATGCAATTAGATATCTGGTCTAAGTTTTTAGTTAAGCAAGCTCATAGACATTCATCTATAATTAAATTAAATTCAAAATGGCGTGTGAAAATAATAATCATCAATGCTACTCTTACACATTTGTTGACTTATACAAGATGGCCTTATCAAAGAGCCGAGCACCCAAAGGTCCGGTCAATTCAGGCTTTACAATCTGCTCTGAGTCCATTGCTAGGTCATAAACAACAGCTTTATCGTAAGAACCTACTCCTAGGGACTCAAAATAAAGAGCATAATTGGTCAATGTCAACCGTCCTGCACTGGCATTTAAATGACTCAGAAACTGTTCTGAAACAAAAATTAATAGCATTAGTAAAGGTAATTCACTAGAAAATCATGCTTAACCAGGCCAAATAGATATTCCAATATGTTGTAGAACAGGTTGAGTAGGAATAACACCAGCGACATCTAATATAATTTCCCCATCAGCAAGATGAAGGCTTGAAGAAAGTGTTGATCCTATATGAGCTTTTGATGCCTTGAGCACCCTAGAAAAGTTATAACAGTCAGAATCTGAACATGGATGGACACGCATAAGGGCAAAAATCAAATAGATTCTCTTAAAAGTGCTAGAGAAACAGGATTAACTTTTCACTTGAAAATCTTCTAGGAGTTTGATGAGTATGTTTAATGGCAATTGTTATAGAATATCATTATTGACAGAAATACATTATTTCAATGTTGTGAAGTTGATGGCGCATATGATGTGCTCATGTAATTTGAATTTGTTTTGCCTAATAACTTATAAAGGATATTAGAGAGTTTACTAAAGGCATTTGACTAAGTTTTGTAGAACAAGTTATTTTGAGTGGAATGCATTTGCAACGAAAAAGACCTCTTCAAAAGTTAGAGATGCATTTATATTAAAAAGCTATCTTTCTTGATAAACTTTAGATGAATTTCCTGATATGAGTGATTGTTATAATGAAGGCAGAAGTCAATCTCATCATCTAATAGATCATATTACAACAGCGCACCATTATCGAGTGCATGGATGTCTTTAAGTGTTACTAATTCTCAACTATGAGGGATGAATAGTCATTTAAAGGTTATATGGCATAGATACTCATGCGTTGCACATCTACGGATCTTAAAGACAGATATAGACGATTCAATGTTGAAAGGGCCTATGAGCTTGCAAACAATTCTATCCCGTTGATTTTATTGAGCAGATATAAGCAGGAAAATTATCCATATGTTCGTGTATTGGTGTATTGATCAGAATTGTGTTAACTTCACCAAATGAAGGATAATTTGTTTTAATATGGAAATTATCAAAAATAGGTAGTGTTACCAATTAAGGATGAGTTTGCTACAACTGAATTTATTGGCTTTAATGAGAAAGAAATTGCTTGAGAGTTTAATCTAGATTCAATTTGCAAACTCATAAATTACAACTTATAAAGAATGCCAAGAAATCTTTGACAGTATTAATAATATTTGTTAATCCCAACCATTCTTCCCACGCCAATTTCGGTGAGTTCTCCTACCTTGTACACAGTAGCATCAAAAGAGTCCCTTAGAGCATTTGCAAGTGCAACACAATGAGAAAGGTAAAGAAAATGCTTTCTATTATATCAGTAAGTTGGTAGGCTTAATACTGCAGCATTCTCAAATAAAGATCACAGGGAGTTGAGTAAGGACTCACAGCTTCTTGTTTGAGAGCTAGTTGACAGACGACAAAGAGTTATTTACCGACTCTGAACAGCCGATTGACCGAAATAGTATCTATTAAGACTTTGAAGCATTGTTTGATGTTGATCTTTGTTGGTCCAAAACTTCATCGTTACATGCTTTTTTTCATAGAATTACTTTAATAACAAAAACTAATTTGCAAAAGTTCTTGATGACAAGTACAATATTGATTGATCACATAGCTAGATGGGCAATGATATTCCTATAATTCAAAATTGCATATATTCCTCAGAAATCGATGAAAGGACAAATTCTCAAAATTTCTTTTGTCGTTGATTCTATTCAACGTAGATTAACTACTTAATGATGATTTACTCGATGAGTGGATTCAACTCATTCATGAAAATGAAAAGTTACGAATCTTGGAACTATATTTTGATCGAGCAACATATGTCAAACTTGCCCAACTCACAAACTCCAAGTGCTCTAACCATCTAATTGCTCCAATGGTTGAGGATCTCGTTCTCTTATGGAAGGGGAAAGATCGAAGCTATATGCTTGCAAATTTTCCGCTAAACATTCCCAAAAAGAAAAAAAACTCCACATGCTGGGTTAGTCAATAACAATAAAAACAGTTCAAAGTACTTAGATTAGTTAATTCATGTATCTGTTAAGATAAATCTCCTGAGGAGAAAATCAACTAGCATACTTCCTACCCAAGTTTCAATAAATTGACTATGTATATCAACGTGCATAACACTAAAGTATAAAAAATTTCTTATTTAGAATAAGGTGTAATGAGTAAGTAGAACTCAGACAATATGGGAGAGATTGGACATAATTTGTCTAAATTCAAAAGCTTTATGTCAGATTCCTTTTGTTGTTACTAAGCATTTGCATGGAGTTGCCTCTGATCATTGCCCTCTTCTTCTTAACCTCTTCAATTCGATTGCATTCAATCAAAAACCCATTAAATTTGAGAATGCTTGCTCCTATGAAGCCTCGAGGGGTGTGGTAATCAATGTTTGGAGTAAGAATTAATTTGGCAACCCATTTGAAATCCTCCAAAGGAAATTAAAAAGGTCCCTTAAAAACCTTTTCTTTTGGAATAAGAACAAGCTTAAAGAACTAAACAAATCAAGCTTTCAGCTTAAATTTTTTGGACCCATAGAATATGTACCTAGAAAAAGAAGGGGATAAGTGAATGTGAAGAAGATAGTGGGGACTCTTCCCCTTTGTGTAATTAATGTCTTCTTTCATGTTTTGGAATTGTAGAGGGTCCAAAGAGAAGGAAGCCTCGTTATATCTTAGAGAGATTATAAAAGATAATATTATTTTCTTTATTGGGTTATCTGAGACAAAGTTGGCTAGAATTGATAGAACTGATGTTAATAAAATTATCTGGAGTGACTAGGATTTTTTTCATCATCTGACGGAGGAAACATTTGGTTGTATTATAATGCTTTGGAAAATGAATATTGTGTCTTTTACAGTGGTGAAGCATTCTTCCCAATTGGTCTTTGGGGTTCTTGATACTGCAAGTAGGGGGTGTTGGGATGTTGCTATGATATATGGGAATAAGGAGTTTCATGTTACAAGGAGTCTTTGGGAAAGTCTTGAGAGGCTTGTTGTGGGAAGTGTTCCTACTATAGTGGAAGCGTACTTTAATTGTCTTTTATCCAAGTAAGATAAAAGAGGTGGTAAAAGATTTATTATCTCTCAAGGTTTGAAGGAGATGAATTTTTTTATGGCTAATAACGATATTCATGATGTGGGTGTTGTTGGACAAAGGTTTACTTGGTGTAACAATAAAGAAGGTACTGCTAGGATTTGGGAAAGTCTTGACAGATGCTTGTTGAATTCGACTGCTTTGTAGATGGCCCCATTGGCTATGATCAGACATCATGCAAGGGTGGCATTTGATTATTATCCCATTGTCTTTAAAGTTGATGAGGTGCATCAGTTCCATTCTAAGATTTTCAGATTTGAAGACACTTGGATGTCTTACCCAACAACATAGAGCATTGTTACTAAGGCTTGGTGGAAAAATGATTTTAGTGATGTAGCTGATATTCTTAACGGAAAACTTCAAAGAACTCTAAAGGTTTTATATTACTGGAATAAAAACTAATGCAAAAATCTTTGCATGCTTAAGGAAGAACTGAAATATGACATTTGAGGTTACAACTAGAGGAAGATTATGAAGGAGGGCTAAGTCCACAGAAATTGAACTTGCTTCATGGTAAAGTTCATGAACTTAATGTTACGTTGGGTAGATTGTCTACCTAGTGAAATCAGTGGGTGAAGGCAAATTGGATTGTAGAGGGTGATTCTGATTCAAAATTCATTCATGATTATGCTTATGCTAGAAGAGATGGGAATTTAATTAGACAAATTAAAGATGAAAACAATAAATTTGTGTAAGACATGGAGCTGATTGACGAGGTTTTTTTGAGATTTTTTTAGAAGAAATGGCACTTTAAAAATTGTTATTTGCTGGACTAGCCTTCGGTTAAAGAAGAACATAAAATTGATTCAGCTAAAATTGTTTTTTTAAGTGCTGAATTCACAAGGGAGGAGTTTACTGCAGCAGTTTTTCAGCAAGGGGCTAACAAAGCTCCTGTATTGGATGGAAGAATTGCCACATTTTTCAAGTTCTATTGGAGAATTGTAAAAGTTGGAGAGCAATTGATAGTTTCTTCAAGACTGGTGTGATGCATGAAGCATGGAAGGATTCAATGATTGTTCTTATCACAAACTTGAAAAATCTAGTATTGCCATCTAAATTTTGTCTGATTAGTTTTATTCAAACTATTTACAAGTTTGCTGCAACTATGATGTAAATATATAGAAGTGTTGATATCTCTAAGATTATTATTTAAGAATAAGTTGCTTTCATTATGGGAAGATCTCTGTCTAAGCATTGTTTGTTAGTGTAAAACCCGCAAAACGTCGTTTTAGGCTTCGCACGCTTTTCAAAGCGCCGCGACGAGATTTAAGTGAAAAATTCGAGGTTGTCGGATTTCGACGGGAATAATTTTAGAAAATAGAGCGTAAAATTCTGATCGTTTTGATGTATAGAACATGTATTGTATTTTGAGTAGTTTGAGAGTTATAATTTTCGGAAGGATAGAAATGCCAAGGTTACCCCTAGGCCTTATGAAGGCCGAAATTGTTTAAGTGAGGGTAATTATGTCATTTGGACTTTCCCATTTCTCCCTTTATACTAAACCGAAATCCTTCCCTCTTCTCCCATTCGCTTGTCACGACCAAACCGAGCGGAACCAAGGAGCGTGAGGCGCGGGTAGGAGCGGCGACGACATCTTCGGCGGCGGCTCCGGCGGCGGTTTCCGGCGGCCGGTCTTGGAGGAAAACATAGGGAAATCCAAGGGAAGGTCAAGGTATGTGGATTCCATGAGTTTTCTCCTTTCTTCCATGAGTTTTCTCTAAAGAAAGGGAATTAGGGCTTTGGGAAAAATTAGGTTTTCTTTAAGATTCTTTTGAGAAAGGTTTAGAGAATGATTAAGGGAAGTTTTTAAACCTATGAATGAGTTGTTTTCATGAAAAATATGGAATTTGGAAATTAGGGTTTTGCTTAAAATTTATCTTCTTGGAAAATGTCTTCACAAAAGAGGTTCCTATTAACCTAAGAAAGCTTCTAATTGAAAAATATTAATTGAACGATGAAAAATTTGGAGTTAGGAATTTAGGGTTTCTCCCTAATTAAGGAATTTTGATCCCTACGATTCCAAAAAGGCTTTTAGAAAGATTCTAGAGAATTATTTACAAGTTTTCTTAATTGTAGATTCCCTTAATCCAAGAAAAGTCATTAATGTTTAAATTAATATTTGATTGTAGGAAGAATGTTTGCTTATTTAAGATCCATGGTTTTAAATAAACGCTAATTGAGAATGAATGGAGGTGAGAGATATCATGAATTGTGGGTGAGGTTTGAATTGAAACTTAAACAAGACATTAGGTTGATTTATGCATTTACTTTCGTTTAAGGATTTAGGAAATTGTGAGGGAAAAACATTTACTTATGCATTGTTGTATGCTCTTTTAGATTTTAACTGTGGAAGGAAAGGACTCGTTCAGACAAACGAAGGGGGGGGCACGGTTTGAGGTAGGTGGAATGAATATTCAAATGAATTTTAAACAAATTTTCTTTCAATTGCAAATTACATTGAAATGACAAGTTCCTTTATGTTTATTGTGAGACTTTTATGTTTTATATTCCCTTGTAAGCTTATGGATATTTGATACGAATGCAAAGTTCTCTTTATGCAAATGTGCAACCTATGGATTTCATGCTCATTCTCTAATTATGTTTTACATGTCATTTCTCTTACATGCAAAAGTACATAAGCATGCATTTCTTTAAGGAAATACACATGTGAGTAGTCTAAGAATGAATTACATCAAGCATACCCTATGGTTATATAAATAATATATGTATGTGCATGTTGACGCGGGAGTATCACATGGAAAAGGAGGCTCTTATGAGCCATGGAAAAGGAAGCTCTTATGAGCTATGGAAAAGGATGGTTCCTATGAACCAATGGAAAAGGAAATGGCCAATTTATGTGTACCTGATCAGTACAAGTGATACTCCTGAGACGGGTGTATAGTTATAAATATATTAAACTATTTATGAATGTTTCATACATGTTATATACAATTGAAATTACTACTTGAGGCATGATGTTCTCTAAAGGATGAAAGGAAAGGTTATGGAAGGATTATGCATTTTGAAAGTTGAGGTGAAGGTATGTTCTTCTTTGAGTACAACTCTTTATGATTGATGATTCTTTTATTAAAATTTCCCAAGCATGCTATAGTTCTCTATCTTAATGTTAAAGTTTATTTGAATTTCCATTCTCACCTATTGAGTATAAGACTCACCCTCGTTGTGGGGATACTTTTCAGGAGGAACTAGAAAGGGGTAATGGCTGAGCAACCTCCGCGTACTTACCGTCGTAGGGAGACGACGGGCGGCAGGTTCTTTTGTATTTTGATGTTTTGTATAGGAGAATTAGAACTAGAATGCAAGAGAAAGATTATACTTGTAGATCCTCTTTTTGTGTACTTTTGTACTTTTAATGTTAAATCCCTTGATTTGGTGGTTTTTGAATGAAAGAAAAGAAAAAGAAAAGGTTAGTTTTTGGAGAAATTGTAGTGGCTCTTTCTTTATTGTTGATGTTTCAATTGATGTTATGTTAAGTTTCTTTTATCTTTTACGTCCGACCTCTGTTCCCGCCTCGTACTTGCGAGCTAACCGGGCCGGGTCTTGACAAGAGTGGTATCAGAGCAAGGATTTGAGGATATTGATTTTCATAAAAGAGCCGATAGGAAGATCTTATAGGTTAGAATAGGTGTAAGGTGCTTGTGTATTTATTTACTTAGATTGCTATGTTGCTTTATGTCGCAGGGCTGAGGAAGCAGAACTAGATGCCACTGATGGCAACACAGGGGAAGTCAGGAGGGAATTACCATCTGTAGTAGAGCCTCAAGGCAGTAGCATTAATGCTACTTTGGACTCTTTTACCCAAATGATGGCGGCTATGACGGGGATGATAAAGAATACACAGACTCAAGCTGGAAGTAGTGGAAGTGCTCCAATTGACAAGTATTTAAAGTTATTCCAGGACATGAAGCCACCATCATTTGTGGGAGGTGGAGCTATAGAAGCAGAGGACTGGTTAATGGAAGTTGAGAAGATTTTGGAGGGGATGTTATGCCCTCAGGATAGGAGGGTAGCCTTGGCTACTTATGCCTTCAGAGGGGAGGCAAACAGATGGTGGAGAAGACAATTAGAAGAAACTTTTACTGGGAGATCTAGCAGTCAAATCTCATGGGTGGAATTTGTCAAAGTGTTTAGAGATTGGTATGTGCCAATGACTGCTAGGAGAGCAATGCAAGATAAATTTAATAGATTGGTACAGGGAGATAAGACTGTTGCAGAGTATGAGACTGAATTCACAATGCTATCTAGGTATGCCTCTCATCTGATTCCTAATGCAGAAGAGAAATGCCACCGTTTCCTTTGTGGCTTGAGGGATAGCATTAGACAGCCATTGGTTCCTTTGGAGATTGAAGATTACTCTAAATTAGTTGATAAAGCACGGAAGGTTGAGCTTGATTATCAGAGTGTTCAGAGGAAGAGAGACTTCCAGAAGAGGAAGTATGAAGATAAATCAAGGCCTGCACAATCTTTTCATTCTGGAAGGCCAAATTGGAAGAAGCCCAAGCCCAACACTTCAGAGAGCAGTACTCCATCTGCTATGTGCAATAAATGTGGAAGGGCTCATAGGGGAGAGTGCCTTTCTGGCACCAATACCTGTTTTTGGTGCCATCAGCCAGGGCACATGGCCAAGTTTTGCCCTACCTTGGGACAGAAGTCTACCCCAGCGGCCAGAACAGGAAACACTTTTCCTCAGAGGACAGCTGGAAGGCCAAGAACTGTGGAGTCTACTGGATCTACCCCATCACAAGGCCAAGCTCGTTCCCCGGTTCAGCCAAGAGTCTATGGTCTATCCCCTCAAGAAGCAAAAGACTCTCCTGATGTTATCACAGGTATGAATTTTGTTAATGGCAATGAATTCCTTTATGTTGTTATGTAAAATAAGCTTTATGTTATGTTACATGCATGATATTTAGGAACAATCCTTGTTTGTAACAAGCCTGTTAAGGTGTTGTTTGATACGGGAGCATCATGTTCATTTATTTCGGAGGGGTTTGTTAAGTCTGTTGGTTTGTCTTCTTCATGTATGCCCAAACCATTATCAGTTTTGATGCCTAATGGGAGTCAGTTGGAAACCAACAAGGGGTGTCATGTGGAGATGATTGTAGGTGACAGAAATTTGGGCGCAGATCTTATGTTATTGCCTTTAACGGAGTTTGATATGATCTTGGGGATGGATTGGTTGTCTTGTCACTTTGTGACCATAGACTGTAACAAGAAAGAACTCAAATTCTGTACGCCAGGGGAGAAAGAATTCAAATTTGTAGGGGAAAGAGGTATAACTTCCATGATAGTCTCTTCATTGGTGGCCTACAAACTATTGAGGAAGGGTAATGAAGGTTTTCTAGCCTATGTTAAGGAAGAGAAGAAAGAAGAGAGGAGGATAGAGGAAATACCTGTTGTGCAAGAGTATCCAGAAGTGTTTGCTGATGATTTACCTGGCTTGCCTCCAAGCAGGGAGGTTGATTTCACCATTGAGCTGGTTAGTGGAGCGGATCCTATTGCTAAAGCACCTTATAGGATGGCCATAAAAGAGCTGAAGGAACTAAAAGATCAGTTGGAGGAGTTACTTAGTAAAGGATTTATCAGACCTAGCACTTCGCCTTGGGGTGCTCCTGTGCTTTTTGTGAAGAAGAAGGATGGAAGTTTAAGGCTCTGCATAGACTACAGAGAGTTGAACAAGCTGACTGTAAAGAATAAGTATCCTCTTCCGAGAATTGATGATTTGTTTGATCAGTTGGAGGGTGCCTCTGTGTTCTCTAAGATAGATTTGAGATCAGGATACTATTAGCTTAAGATCAGAGAAGAGGACATAGCAAAGACAGCATTCAACACTAGATATGGGCATTATGAATTTGTGGTGATGCCCTTTGGACTTACAAATGCCCCTGCAGTGTTCATGGATCTTATGAACAGGATCTTCAAACCCTTTATGGATCTTTTTGTTATAGTGTTCATTGATGACATTCTAGTGTACTCCCCAAATGAAGAGATTCATGCAAATCACTTGAGAATGGTGTTAAATGCATTGAAGGGAAATGAATTGTATGCTAAGTTCTCCAAATGTGAATTTTGGTTGAAGAGTGTACACTTTTTGGGTCATGTGATTAGCAATGGAGAGATCTCTGTGGACCAGCACAAGGTGCAAGCCATAGCAGATTGGCCACGACCCACTACTGTGACGGAGATCAGAAGCTTTTTGGGTTTAGCTGGCTATTATAGAAGATTTGTCGAGGGGTTTTCCCGTATAGCTATGCCCTTATCGAGATTGACTCAAAAGGCAGTGAAGTTTGTATGGACAGATCAATGCGAAGAGGCTTTTCAAAGATTGAAGCAATGTTTGGTGACTGCTCCAGTACTTACCATTCCGTCAGGGACGGATGGTTTTCAGCTTTTTAGTGATGCCTCTCACAAAGGGTTGGGTTGTGTTTTGATGCAAAACGGAAGGGTCATTGCCTATGCTTCAAGGCAACTGAAGAACCACGAAAGAAACTACCCAACCCATGATTTGGAGTTAGCGGCAGTAGTCTTTGCCCTGAAGATATGGAGACATTACTTGTATGGAGTGAAGTGTGAGGTATTTACTGATCATCAAAGTTTAAAATACATCTTCACTCAGAAAGAGTTGAATTTGAGGCAGAGGAGATGGTTGGAGCTTATCAAGGACTATGACTTGGATATCCAATATCATCCAGGCAAGGCAAATGTTGTAGCAGATGCTTTAAGCAGGAAGACTTCCAGTGCCAGTTGGATGATTACACAACAACATGAATTGATTAGAGACTTGGAGAAGTTAGAGATTTCTGTAGTTCAGCCTGATGATGCAGAGTTTGTTGCTTTGAATCAGATGATCATTCAGTCCACCTTAAAGGATAGGATAAGGGAAGCTTTGCCACAAGATGCAGAATTTGAGAAAATCCTAAAATTGGTGAAGGTTGGTCACGTAGAGGAGTTTGAGTTTGATGAAGAGGAGTTACTACGGTATAGAGGCAGAATTTGCATCCCTGATGTTGGAGATTTGAGGAAGGACATTCTTCAGGAAGCACACTATTCAAGTTACACCATTCACCCAGGTAGTAACAAGATGTACCAAGATTTGAAGGAATACTTTTGGTGGCCAGGGATGAAAAGAAGTGTAGCAGAATTTGTGGCTAGATGTGCAATTTGTCAGATGGTAAAGGTAGAACATCAAAAGCCAGGAGGTTTATTGCAGCCTTTACCCATACCAGAATGGAAGTGGGAAGACATAGCCATGGATTTTGTGGTTGGATTGCCTAGGTCCAGAACTGGTCATGATGCTCTATGGGTGATCATTGATAGATTGACCAAGTCAGCACACTTCTTGTCTATCAAGCAATCTGATGCTGTTGAGAAGTTGGCAAGTGTTTATGTTAATGAGATTGTTAGACTTCATGGTGTACCTAGATCAATAGTTTCAGATAGAGATGGGAGATTCACCTCTAGATTGTGGAGGAAAGTTCAGGAGGCAATGGGCACCAGACTCACTTTCAGTACGGCATTTCACCCTCAAACAGATGGTCAATCAGAGAGGACTATTCAGACATTGGAGGATTTACTCAGATTATGTGTACTGGACTTTGGTGGCAAATGGGAGACACACATTCCCTTGATTGAATTTGCCTATAACAATAGCTTCCAAGCAAGTATAGGTATGGCACCCTATGAAGCTTTGTATGGAAGGAGGTGTAGAACTCCTTTATGTTGGGCGGAGACAGGAGAAAGAAAGATCATTGGAGCTGATTTAGTAGATGATGCTACTGAAAAGATAAGGCTGATTCGTGATAGATTGAAGGCTGTAGGACAGACAGAAAAAGTATTATGATGCCAAACATAGATCTGTGGAGTTCAATGTTGGAGAGTTTGTTTTCCTTAAGGTAAGTCCTATGAAAGGTGTGAAGAGATTTGGCAAAGTTGGGAAACTGAGTCCAAGATATGTTGGCCCATTTGAAATTTCTGAGAGAGTAGGCAGTGTGGCTTACAGATTGATTTTGCCATCTCACTTGAGTGGAGTACATAATGTATTCCACATCTCTTCTTTGAGGAAATACATTTCAGATGAAGTTCAGAAGATCAATGCTGAATCTGTAGATATCCAACCAGATCTGACTTTTGTAGAGGAGCCTGAAAAGATCATAGATTATGATGTTAAGAAGCTTCGTAGCAGAGAGATTCCTTATGTTAAAGTCATGTGGAAGCATGGAACCGAGAAAGATGCTACTTGGGAGAAGGAATCAGAGATGAGGGAGAGCTACCCTCACCTATTTGACTAAGGTACGATTTCTTACTCTTGTCCTAAATTTCGAGGACGAAATTTTTATAAGGGAGGGAGAATTGTAAAACCCGCAAAACGTCGTTTTAGGCTTCGCACGCTTTTCAAAGCGCCGCGACGAGATTTAAGTGAAAAATTTGAGGTTGTCGGATTTCGACGGGAATAATTTTAGAAAATAGAGCGTAAAATTCTGATCGTTTTGATGTATAGAACATGTATTGTATTTTGAGTAGTTTGAGAGTTATAATTTTCGGAAGGATAGAAATGCCAAGGTTACCCCTAGGCCTTATGAAGGCCGAAATTGTTTAAGTGAGGGTAATTATGTCATTTGGACTTTCCCATTTCTCCCTTTATACTAAACCGAAATCCTTCCCTCTTCTCTCATTCGCTTGTCACGACCAAACCGAGCGGAACCAAGGAGCGTGAGGCGCGGGTAGGAGCGGCGACGACATCTTCGGCGGCGGCTCCGGCGGCGGTTTCCGGCGGCCGGTCTTGGAGGAAAACATAGGGAAATCCAAGGGAAGGTCAAGGTATGTGGATTCCATGAGTTTTCTCCTTTCTTCCATGAGTTTTCTCTAAAGAAAGGGAATTAGGGCTTTGGGAAAAATTAGGTTTTCTTTAAGATTCTTTTGAGAAAGGTTTAGAGAATGATTAAGGGATGTTTTTAAACCTATGAATGAGTTGTTTTCATGAAAAATATGGAATTTGGAAATTAGGGTTTTGCTTAAAATTTATCTTCTTGGAAAATGTCTTCACAAAAGAGGTTCCTATTAACCTAAGAAAGCTTCTAATTGAAAAATATTAATTGAACGATGAAAAATTTGGAGTTAGGAATTTAGGGTTTCTCCCTAATTAAGGAATTTTGATCCCTACGATTCCAAAAAGGCTTTTAGAAAGATTCTAGAGAATTATTTACAAGTTTTCTTAATTGTAGATTCCCTTAATCCAAGAAAAGTCATTAATGTTTAAATTAATATTTGATTGTAGGAAGAATGTTTGCTTATTTAAGATCCATGGTTTTAAATAAACGCTAATTGAGAATGAATGGAGGTGAGAGATATCATGAATTGTGGGTGAGGTTTGAATTGAAACTTAAACAAGACATTAGGTTGATTTATGCATTTACTTTCGTTTAAGGATTTAGGAAATTGTGAGGGAAAAACATTTACTTATGCATTGTTGTATGCTCTTTTAGATTTTAACTATGGAAGGAAAGGACTCGTTCAGACAAACGAAGGGGGGGGGCACGGTTTGAGGTAGGTGGAATGAATATTCAAATGAATTTTAAACAAATTTTCTTTCAATTGCAAATTACATTGAAATGACAAGTTCCTTTATGTTTATTGTGAGACTTTTATGTTTTATATTCCCTTGTAAGCTTATGGATATTTGATACGAATGCAAAGTTCTCTTTATGCAAATGTGCAACCTATGGATTTCATGCTCATTCTCTAATTATGTTTTACATGTCATTTCTCTTACATGCAAAAGTACATAAGCATGCATTTCTTTAAGGAAATACACATGTGAGTAGTCTAAGAATGAATTACATCAAGCATACCCTATGGTTATATAAATAATATATGTATGTGCATGTTGACGCGGGAGTATCACATGGAAAAGGAGGCTCTTATGAGCCATGGAAAAGGAAGCTCTTATGAGCTATGGAAAAGGATGGTTCCTATGAACCAATGGAAAAGGAAATGGCCAATTTATGTGTACCTGATCAGTACAAGTGATACTCCTGAGACGGGTGTATAGTTATAAATATATTAAACTATTTATGAATGTTTCATACATGTTATATACAATTGAAATTACTACTTGAGGCATGATGTTCTCTAAAGGATGAAAGGAAAGGTTATGGAAGGATTATGCATTTTGAAAGTTGAGGTGAAGGTATGTTCTTCTTTGAGTACAACTCTTTATGATTGATGATTCTTTTATTAAAATTTCCCAAGCATGCTATAGTTCTCTATCTTAATGTTAAAGTTTATTTGAATTTCCATTCTCACCTATTGAGTATAAGACTCACCCTCGTTGTGGGGATACTTTTCAGGAGGAACTAGAAAGGGGTAATGGCTGAGCAACCTCCGCGTACTTACCGTCGTAGGGAGACGACGGGCGGCAGGTTCTTTTGTATTTTGATGTTTTGTATAGGAGAATTAGAACTAGAATGCAAGAGAAAGATTATACTTGTATATCCTCTTTTTGTGTACTTTTGTACTTTTAATGTTAAATCCCTTGATTTGGTGGTTTTTGAATGAAAGAAAAGAAAAAGAAAAGGTTAGTTTTTGGAGAAATTGTAGTGGCTCTTTCTTTATTGTTGATGTTTCAATTGATGTTATGTTAAGTTTCTTTTATCTTTTACGTCCGACCTCTGTTCCCGCCTCGTACTTGCGAGCTAACCGGGCCGGGTCTTGACAGTTAGCTCATGAAATTTTTAATAAATTCATAATAATAAGAAAGGATTGATGGCAGATAAGTTGGATATGGAGCAGGTATATGACAATATAGGGTGGGTGGCGTTGGAACATGTATTAAAATGATTTGGATTTCCAACCAAGTTTTTTCTAGTCTTATTATGGGAATGTGTGGCGAATGTATGATTTTCTATCATTTTGATTGGAAAGAGCACTAAATGGATTAAAGCTAAAAGTGGTTTTTAACAAGGATGCCCTATGTCAACCTATATTTTTATTATGTGTTCTCAACTTTTATCAAATGCAATTAATAAAAAAGGACATGAATTGGGAATCTAGATTTCTCCAAGAGCTAAGAAAATTACTAACATTGTGTATGCAGATGATGTAATATTCTAAGTATAAAAAGAAGTGCAATTGAACAAGTTTCAATGAGATGAATTATCAATGGCTTGCTTCGGGTTGGCTCCTTGATCCGAAATGGAATATATTGCTCTTCGATTATGACTTTCAATAGCATTTCTGCATCAATGAGCATGGATAAAGACTGCCCAGCTCATTGCTAGTGAATTGAGCAAGTAATGCTAGTTTTAGTTTGGTTGGTGGAGATGGTCCAGGGGAACACATTCACATGAATCCAATCCCTGGACTCAATCTGAGTAATTACCCTAAAGAAGGAAAAAAAGTGGCATAAGCGGATGAAAGAGTGGACAAGCTCCCTCTCAATTATATCAAACCTTGTTGGCCGATAACTCGATGGTATCACTCATGGATGGTAGTTGACTGATTGGAGTTAGTTTCAGCCTTTCTAGTAGTTGGAGTTTGTGGAACAAGTGAAGTTGTATAGATCCGATCATTTCTAGTACTTTTTTAGAATCTAAACCAGTAAGAAATAGCTTGAGTTGTTGGTTGAAGTGATCTATACTTATTTTAAAGCTAGCGCCTTTTCTTCTGATAGGTAAATTGGTAAGCCCTTAATAAGGCATGGGAATTCCCTTAGAGGCCGCTTTCAAGAAAGAATTGAATCGCTAAATACATATTCTATCAATTGAGTAAGGGAGTAAGGGCGAATTGCTCCTATTCTTTAGCTTCTTCTTTCATACTGATAGTGAATAGCTCTAGTGGCTTCTTCTTTCAGGAAAGGAAATGTTAAGCTAACGCACGAACCCTTGCTCTCGCAAGCTCTTAAAGGTTCTCATTTTCTTCGAGGTAGATTTGATTTTAAGTTAATCAGATTTTCCCCGATAATCATATCGAGGTTTATTTAGTTCTGAGATTTTGCTTCCTATGAGGACAAGCTCTTACAGTTAATTACCCCTTCTAATGCATAAAAGAGCACTCTCGATTTAGGATGAAAATATATTTAGACGTGTAACAGTTTTTTAATTATTACTTTTATTTGGTTGCGTGGGATGGCGGTAAATCCAATCAAGATCCCAAGGTTTCGTGGTCCCGGGTATACCGTAAGTTTCAGTCTACCAACACTAACAACCGTTGATTATAGTATCCAGGAAATCTGATTAACGGACATGGGTTGCCTCCTCTTAAGGATCCCGAATAGAGTGAAGTAGATAGATGTGGGTTTTAGATTTGTTATGGTTTTGGAATTTAAATCTATTAGAATACTCAATAGTTGGTTTGGTTTGGGATTTATAACTTCATAAGTTACCTAGAAGTTTGAATTGAAGCGGGTCTTATAGCTTTTCCTTGAAGTAGCCCAAGTGTTTAAACTTTGTTCGAGACTTGCAGCCTTTATTAAAAGTAGCCCCGAAAGCCTCTATTAGAGATTGCTCAAGTATGCGTTAAAAGCGGGTCTTATTGCACTTGGAAGTAGCCCATAGAGGGGTTTAGGATTAGGTTGCTACTTAGAGATTTCCCTTAAAGTTGGACTTACGGCTTCTATTAGAAGTTATCATTAAGCAGATCTTACAACATAGCCTTATAGCCTAAGCTGCCCATTGGTTTAGGTGACGTGCTAACTGTTGTAGGAAATTTTTTCTCAACATGTAGTTCAAATGGGACTTACGGCCAAGATTAGAGGTAGCGGCCAATAGAGGGGTCTACGATTAGGTTACTACCTAGAGATTTCCCCCAAAAATCGAACTTACGACTTCTATCAGAAGTTGTCAGAAAGCAGGTCTTACAACCTAACCCTATAGGCTAAGTGATGTAATCAAAAATTTAAGGGCCCCAAATTTTTTATTACAAAAACAAAACCTTACTAATCTTTTAAAACATACATGGGATAAGAAAATACAACAAAGGACTTACATAAAATGACACTTAAATTGAAAACAACTTCACTTTAATAATATAAAAGACTTACAAACTTAGACACTTACAAATGACTCAAACAAGACACCTAAAGTTGCTTGCCAATCATTGTTTTGAGAACAAGGATACAAATGGAGTGGATATTTGCGGGAAGAAGAATTAGATTAGAAGCCAAGACGAAGGATAGGAGTAACTCACAAGTTATCCCAAGATAAAAAAGAAGAAGAAGTGGACAAAGCACTCAAGCCTTTCCAAAAAAACGGAATGGAACAAGCTCGCAAGCTTTTCCAAGAAGAAAAACCTCTCAAGTTTTTGGCTCCAAAAATCACATCATAAGTTCTTTTAACCAACCAAAAACATCTTCTATATATAGGCAAAAAAAGAGAACTAAACAGCCATAATAACACAAAATAAACCAATTAGATTTAGGGAAATGAAAGGCCAACAGCCACTTAACCTCAGTCCCCAAATGACATAGCAAAACAGAGAAGGGAGCTCACGAAAACCAAGCAGAAATCCTACGGAACCAAGCAGAGAACCACGAAACCGAGCAGCCCAGCACGGAACCAAGCACCCAGCCGCAGAACCGAACGGCCAGCCACAGGAACCAAAGGGGAAAAGGCACGGGAATTCAGCCAGTTCAGTGAATCAAACATCCAACCACGGGAACCCAAGGGACATTGCACGGGAAAATAGCCAGCACAGAAAAACAAATAGACAAAGGGGAGGAGAAGAGACAAGTGGGGGAAATCAAAGAGACAAAATGAAAAAGGGGAATAAAGCTAATAATTCTTCAATTAATGCACTAAAAAATAGCTCATAATGAGCTAAATTTCAGCTCAAAATATTAATGAGCTAGCAAGCCCAAGAAAAGTCAAAACCAAAATTTAGGATTTGATTTGATCCGAGGAGATGGTGGGAGTGCATCTAACTCTTGAATCTTAGCCTCGAAGTTCTTCAGGATTTCTTCTTTTTCTTTCTCGAATTGTTCTTGAAGATATTTCTTCCTTTTCCTCGTATTTCCCATCACATAAGAACATGTGATATTGAAGTTTATACAATTCGTTTTGAAGCAAATCTGTTGAACTTCCTTCCGTTGGAATCCATCTATCCAATGGAATTTGGACTTCACAATCTTCTAGCTTACTTTCTCCTTTGACTGAATCAATCTTTTTGTCTTTTTCCAATTTTTATAAAAACTCAAAAAGAAACTTAGACTCAAAAAAAAGGAAGACTCAACCTAAAGAAACCTAGACTCTTATGACACACACAACAACTGTTATGACTCACCAAGACTTACTTGACAAACCGGGATAAGAACTTGCTCTGATACCAAATTGATGTAATCAAAAATTGGGAAGCCAAATTTTTTATTACAAAAACAAAACCTTACTAATCTTTTAAAACATACATGGGATAAGAAAATACAACAAAGGACTTACATAAAATGACACTTAAATTGAAAACAACTTCACTTTAATAATATAAAAGACTTACAAACTTAGACATTTACAAATGACTCAAACAAGACACCTAAAGTTGCTTGCCAATCGTTGTTTTGAGAAGAAGGATACAAATGGAGTGGACACTTGCGGGAAGAAAAATTAGATTAGAAGCCAAGACGAAGGATAGGAGTAACTCACAAGTTATCCCAAGAATAAAGAAGAAGAAGAAGTGGACAAAGCTCTCAAGCCTTTCCAAAAAAATTGGAATGGAACAAGCTCGCAAGCTTTTCCAAGAAGAAAAACCTCTCAGGTTTTTGGCTCCAAAAATCACATCATAAGCTCTTTTAACCAACCAAAAACATCTTTTATATATAGGCAAAAGAAGAGAACTAAACAGCCATAATACCACCAAATAAACCAATTAGATTTAGGGAAATGAAAGGCCAATAACCACTTAACCTCAATCCCCAAATGGCAGAGCAAAACAGAGAAGGGAGCTCACGGGAACCAAGCAGAAATCCCACGGAACCAAACAGAGAACCACGGAACCGAGCAGCCCAGCACAGAACCAAGCACCCAGCCGCAGAACCGAACGGCCAGCCACAGGAACCAAAGGGGCAAAGGCACGGGAATTCAGCCAGTTCAGTGAATCAAACATCCAGCCACAGGAACCAAAGGGATATAGCATGGGAAAATAGCCAGCACAGGAAAACAAATAGACAAAGGAGAGGAGAAGAAGCAAGTGGGGGAAATCAAAGAGACAAAATGAAAAAGGGGAATAAAGCTAATAATTCTTCAATTAATGAACTAAAAAATAACTTATAATGAGCTAAATTTCAGCTCAAAATATTAATGAGCTAGCAAGCCCAAAGGAAGTCAAAACCAAAATTTAGGATTTGATTTGACCCCCCCCCCCCCCCCTTGCCTACATCACTAAGCAGCCCAACATTCGGTGTGAATGGATTTTAATTTATTTTCCTAATGTATGGGATTTACTGCTTTACTTAGAAGTAGCCCGAGCAGCAGATTTTACAACCTCTTGATGGAGACATCAGAGCGTGGAAAGTTTATCAGAGATGTGGTCGTCGATCTATGGCCACAATTGAGTCGATGTATTTTTGAGTTGTATTATTTATTTTCTTTATCATTATGTCATGTTGTATTTGTTTTATTAGTGTTTTCATTTTTACCCCTTACTTAAGAGATGTCGTTTGTAAGCCCAGTGGGCGTTGTTGTCTTTTTATTTTCTTAAGTCTTTATACGAGGTTATATATAGTCCCATCGTTCTCTTTTCATGTTAATGATTGAATGATAAAAAAAAAATCCACATGTTTGAGTTCTGGTGAGAGCTTGAGAAAGATTCGAGTGAGATCCCTAGGAGAGGGAGAATTACGTATCACCCACCAACCTAGAAGAGTCGGGTTCGTGGTTTTACTTTCTATTCCTTTACTTCCCTCTTCCCACCACCACCACCACCGGCCCTACTTCCCCTCCCCCCACCCACGGCCAAATCACCACCCTCACTGAACCCCTCTTCCCCTCACTCGCCGAAACTTCACAAACATCCCCACCACCCGCCGACCCTAGTTCCCTTCTCTCCCTCCAAAATTTCAAATCTCCACCTTGTGCTCCTTCCATAAATGATTCCCCCTTAATTTGGGAATGCGTAGTTTCAAATTTCAAATTAATTTGAAATTAAAATTTTCTTTCCTAACTTAAGAAATCTATTTTAGGAAAGTTCCTAAATTAAACCTATTTAAATTCCAAATTCAAATCGAATTTAATTAAAACATTTCCTAATTCCTAAACCCAAATTAAGAAGCTTTAATTCCCCCCCCCCCCCAGCCCATTAAGCCCAATTAAACTCACATAGCCGCCGGTCCTTATAGGTGGGATTTGGGAAATTTATTTCCTAAATGCCTATCTCCCTTCTAGAAAAGATTTCAAAAATCCCTCATCCCTCCTTTGGCCGAAATTTCCTAAGTCCACATAATTAATTTATTTCCAAAGAGGAATATCTCCTATTGGAAACAAATTAAAGCCCTGCTCATACTTGTCGCCGCCCCCCTCTTCCTTTCTCTCTTCCTTTAATTATTTTCAATTAAGAGGATAATTATGAAGTGTTTGAATTGGAATTCCCTCCACCTCCTCTCCCAAAATCTGAACCAAATCTCCTACCCTTGCTCTCATCATTGGCCGGCCACCTCCTTTCCCCTTCCCATTTTGATTTCTCTAGATTATCTTCTCCATCTTGAGAGGAGTCCTCAAGGGGAGCATCGACGATCGTCTTCAACATCTCAACCTTCAAAGGACATGCATGGCCGATCCAGATCTTGATTATGGTCTCGCCTATGACAAACAAGGGTTTGTTAGCATTCTTCACTCCACCTTTTTTTTACGTCAATCCGCGCATCGACAACACCATCGAAGAGTACGTAGAGCGCATTCTGGACACCCTTGTCGAGGCCATAGAAGAACAACTTGGCACCGTTCAGTGGAGGATTGCAACTCAATCGTGATAAGGGTTTACCAATCTTCCTTCTCTCGTATTTTCATAGTCTTACTTGTTCTTGTGTTATGATTGATTCGTGAAGGTCTTGCTCATCTATTCTGCCAAGCTTAGTAATCGTAGGACTTGAGTTTGACCTCTATGCTTCTAATTTCATTGTTAGCGTAGGGATTGTGTTTGAAATCTACTTAATTCGCATTTTATTGATATTCTATGTTATTTTGATAAGTCAAGCTTATGGCAAGTGGTTTAGCCTAAGCGTAGGCACCCCTTTCTCGTTTTATTTTATCGTTTTAAATTGCTAATAGTTTTAATCATATTTGCTCTTATCAAGGAATCGTGCAAATTCTTATTGCATTCGTTAAACGCGTCTTAGTCCTACACCTCTATTAGAGATTGCACATAGATTTTGGGTATGAGTGGGTCTTGTGGCTTCTATTAGAAGTAGCCCGTATAGTGGGTGTATTATATATGTTGGGAAAGTTTTCCCCAATACCTAATTGAGATGGGACTTACCGCTTTTATTAAAAGTTGCCAAGGCAATAGGTTAGTTTTACCTAAAGATTCTCCTTAAAATCGATCTTATGGCCTCTATTAGAATTTCAGGTATTTATTGCTTCACTTAATGGATAAACTTAATGAAATAGTTTACCCGTAGAATTTAATGCTTCTATTAGAAGTGACCTATAGAGGTTAGATTAGTGAGGAAATAGCTTTACACACTTTATTATTTTGACACTGGCATCAGCGACTTTTTTTTACAACTTTGCTTCAGTACTAGCCTGCAGTCGTTGTTGTTTTGACACTTACTAGCCAGTAATTGTTCTCTATCCTAGTTTTCAGTAATGTACTTGTTGTTTTGTGCTTATAGCTTTTCTGTTTTAGCAGTAACTTTACTATTTTCGGCATTAATTTTATTTCTTATGTGCTAACTTTTGTTTGCTTGTTTGCAGGTTTTCGTGACCAAATATTTACAGGAGCTGGAACTTGCAGCTGCACGGGATACAATTTGTGTAGGTTTAGAGAGCTCATAGTAGGGTTGTCAGTATTTAACACGAACCATAAATTCCGTGTTAGGGTCAAACCTTTTGAGAAAATGGTCGGATTCAGGTTCAACAAACTGACCCATTTCAAAAATCGGGTCGGGTTTGGGTTAACCCGAAAACCTGGAAATGGCACAAATTGATCTCTCATGTCCGCGCTGACCCGCTTGACCGTAGATGCGCGACTCCGGTGTCATGTCGTGTCCCCACTGGCCGCTGCATCTGGCGTCACGTCGGTCTGCTGACCTGCTATCCACGAGTCAAGACTTCGAGTGGCGATGCTGCCAACTGCCACTATTGCGCAACTGCTATTGACCTGTTGAGGCCGGTGTTGCCGTGTCCGCGGGTCGGGTTGGGTTGATTCAAACACGAAGTGGCTCAGGTTCGGGTCCGAAAAATTGAATTGACCTAAACCCGACCCGTGACCCAAAATCGACACCCTTAGCTCACAGGTAGCTTGCAACTATTTGTTACTGAGAGCACGAAGTCCTGAGAGTTTGAGAGCTTGTTTAGAGTGTTGTTTGTTTGCTTTGTTCAAAGAGCTGTTATTGGAGAGTTGTTTGTAACTTGTACCTATGCTGGATAGTGGAAAATATTCATTTTTGTTCTTTTATTTAATTTTTTAATTAATTAATTAAGTTAGCTAATTAAAATTGAGCTTTAATTAAAGAATTAATTGCTCATTTAATTAGTTAAAGTTTAATTTCAATTTAAAATTGACTGCTTGACTCGTTAAATTTTTAAATTTTAAATTTATTTTAAATTATATAATTATGTTGTTTAAATTATCGATTAGGTTAGTTGATTGATTAATTTAATTAATGTTTAAACCCACTTTGAATTTTCAATTTAATTAATTAAACTTTAAATCAATTGAAATTCCAATTTAATTTGAGTTTTAAAAAATTAGTTTTAAAAACTCTGATTTTATAGTAGTTAATTAATTCGTCAACTTAAATTTAAGTTAGATAGATTTATTGTAGGTTAGTTAATTTAAAGTTCTTATTTTTTTTATTTTCAGTTAGTTTAAACGAATATTCAATTTAGTCTTAATTTAAGATTTAAATTTAACAAAATGGGTTTATTAATTCAATTAATTTTTTAAGGTTGATTACTATCATTTTCATTTTTTTAATTAAATAAATGTTGAATTGATCATTTGAACGCTCTCCAACTTTCCACTAATCTAAACAAGTCCATAAAATTTTCAAGGAAATTTCGACAGTCTCCCAACGTCCCTCCCTGTGAGGAGAGGTTAGGGAGGGTGCTCACCCTTTTGAATCAACTAAGATGATCAAATAGACGACAATGATTCAGGGGAGCAAATCAGCCTCAAAATTGGTCTTCGAGTATTCTTTCTGATTGGCCGGATCAAATCAACGGTCAAGGGCTTCGGGGGAATGAATTGACCATGGGATTCCTACGATTAGCGATTGCGGCATTTGTTGCCTTCTTTTTTTATAATTAATAATAATGATAATAATAATAATAATAATAATAAATGTTATTATTAATTAATATTAATTATAATAACTATTATTAACAATATTATTAACCTTTCCCCATTCACTCACAATTTCGAGCAACAGAGAGGGGGCGGGCGGCTCGCACGGAACAAGGGCTAGGACTTGAGTTGCGAACAGGATGGAGACAGATGCTTTGCCTCTTCGTATAAAGAAGTCAAGAGGTCCGTCCGGATCGCTTGTATGTGGAAAGGCAAACAGAGTTGTGGAGTCGGTCAGACGTAGGTGCCTAACGGTGGTTGTCATTCGGATTTAAAGGGAGGCAATCGACTTGCAGGTTGATCGCGGGATTGAAGCATGTGGATGTCGT
Source organism: Dendrobium nobile (assembly GCA_022539455.1). Classification (NCBI taxonomy): domain Eukaryota; kingdom Viridiplantae; phylum Streptophyta; class Magnoliopsida; order Asparagales; family Orchidaceae; genus Dendrobium; species Dendrobium nobile. The sequence goes on from CM039736.1 coordinate 8,960,744, forward strand.
AATCAGAAGCAAGGTTCAAATTCGAGTGTTGAGAGGAGCCAAGAGCCAAAATCGAGAGCTGCCGAGAGCAACCGGGAATTCCTATGGCAAGTGAGCGTACGTCCCTCTTTTGTTTCTTTGTTCCTCTTACACGACTGAGGCGGCGGTTGCTTTAGTGATGTGGGGGCTATCGTGCGATCATGGGTAGGTGTATGTAGGTTAGTTGGCTGTTTGTAGGTCAACAGAGATCAGATGGCATCAATATAATATTAATAATGAACAACATGCTAGCTTAGTAAATAAAACTCCTACGGCAATAGGAAACTAAAAGTCAGGTGATTTATCCAATAACTTGTCAAAAGAACAAAAAATCCTTTGTTGAAGAAAGTCGTAGAAACAGTAATTTGAAATAAATTTCAAAAGGTCAGCATACTTATTTATGCTTTTAAGGTACTTTTCATATATGATAAAATGAAGTCGCCCTCCGGACGAGCTTGTTAATGCATCAAAGAGGTTGTGGACGGTGATCAAATCAGCTATGGAAGGACATGCAGGGGCTACTCGTGCAAAAGCTTCCAGTCCAACAGATTTTTTTTCATCCACCTGATGAGAAAATTACAGAAATAAAAAAGTAATAGTCATCCAAACCCAAACTAAATAAATTTACAAAAAAAAAAAAAAGCATAAAAGAAATAAGACTAACCTGAACAGCCACATTTGTAGAGTTTATATAGAAAAGTGATTCTCCATCCTCATCATCAACTCTAGGATGACTGGTAGAAAAAGATTCCTATGGTAATAAAAAATTTATTCAGTAAATACAATAATTAATGATATCCAAAAGTGTAAGCTTTTGGATCATAGAATAAGATAGCAAGTAAAAAAAATGTATAAATTTTAGATCTACTGTATCATATAAGGAAGCATAATACTTGCAAAGCCTAAAAGTTCAGAACAAAATATTAAGTCTCACTTTTAGCAAAGATTCAGTCCCTGTACCAGGAGCTTCCCAGGCAAGCATCATATCAAATGTCAAGCGATAAAAATCCTTATCAGCCATGTGATCAAGGCATTTAATCATCACATTGAGCGCCTTATAAGAACAATACTCTAAAAGATTTCTAGCATACAGAGATGGCTGAGAAGCATGGTCAGGCAGCTCGATCTCAAAACACTGCTGCAACTTTTCTGTCAAAATATGAAGGACCCTGAAAGTGATTTTTTTCTAGATTGTTAGCAATCAAAACGAGTTTAATCAGGTGACAACAAAGTACATGGATAAAATTGAATCCATAAAACAACCTTCACATAATGATGGCTATGGTGTTCCAATTAGAGGAATAAGTACATTAGTTTATATTTTCGAGGGGGGTGCACCGTTCGGCCAAAGGCAAATCCGGACGCTCCACGTCACCCAGGGCCCTATGCATTCGGGTGATGTGGCCCGTTCCGATTCTCCTCGGAACCATCCGGACACAGCACGTAATAATCTGGGGGGGACCCACAACACATACCTATGGCAAGCTTCGAACCCCAGACCTATTGGTTGATCAAGATGAGATGCGTAACACATGCATCTAACTTTAAGCAACCAGAAGAGAAATAAACCCACTTGAATAAGTCCTCTTACATCCAGCCCCTTTCTTTAGATTGCCCTCCTCTTTGCAAGCGCTATAAGAACCACAACCCAAATAACAGGAAAAAAATAGCTGTAGGAAAACCGCTAGTTTTACTAAAAAATCACCCCGTACACTACATTAATCGTTGCATCGCCTTCATATGCAAGCCATCGAAAATCCTAAAGAAATAAGCACGCCAATAAAAAATCAGATATCCACATCTTCATACGAATCTAAATAGAAATGTCTTATCCGCCGGAAAAATCAATCGGAAATTCCACCGGAATTATACAAATTGCTTCGCCCTTAACATTTGCATGCATGATAGTATGTTGGAAATATAAAAATACAATCTTACAGTAACCAGCGATCAAATTAATTGAAAAAACCAAGCCCAGAACCAAGTTAAAAAGCAGAAGAAGGAGAAGCGGAGAGGGTAGTTACTTCGAACAACGAAAGACAACGGAGTTGGCGATGGGGGAGAGCTGCGGTATAGGATTTGGGACTTCTGCATCGGTATCGGCTTTCCTCCCGCCAAATAGGGATTTTAAAGACTTCTGCCGTAGTAAGTTCTCAAATATCCCCATCCGTCGACTGCTTTCCATTCCCGGAGCCGGCAAGCAGATCGCACCGGTGATTTCTCTTTAGTAATATCGTTAGTCGAATCGAAGAAGGGCTTTTGATGCCATCGATGAATTGCCCTGGTGGCCTCGTTTGTGCGCGAATCTCAGGATTCTCACCCAGGACAGGCCTGTCAATTCGGGTCGGGTAAACGGACCGACCCGACCCGGGCTTAAACGGGTCGATCCGAATCCGACCCGTTTAGCTAAACAGGTTCATAACCAGAACCCGAACCCGACCCTGCTGAACCTGAGCCGGGTCGACCCGACCCGCCAACCCGCCAGAAAATGTTTTCAATTTTTTTTTCTTTTTTACTTGAGCAAATTATTGAATATTTGAATAATTGAATATAAGAGAGTTGAGAAACAATAAAAATTTAAATATATTCACAATTTATTACAAGTTACAACAATTCAACTTACAAATTTCAAGTTAAAAAATATATTACAAATTTACAATTAAGTAATTAACAATTTACAAATTACAAGTATACAACTTATCTAAACATATAAACAAGTAAAAGTCTAAAGACTAAAATAAGTATAAACTAAATAACTAATAACTATAAAGCTTAATTGTTCCCTACAAGGCTACATCTCTTGGCTCTTGCACTCTTTCAGTCTTTCTGAGTTTCTGCTTTAAGTCCCAATGTCCCATGGTTGTCACTTGTCGGTTGTCGCTTGTTGGATGATATCTCATCAAGTCATCATTCACCAATCAGGCAATCACCATTTAACCTATAAATATTAAAAAACTGCAAGGCTGCAATGTTGCAAATGAAAGAAAAAACAAATAAAAGTAATAATTCATTGATAATTGATTGCTATTTGCTAGTAAGACACTAAGACTAGTAACCAAACTACCAAAGGCCAATGCCTTAGGCTCACTGGCTCAGGGTGAACCTAGTAAAGAAACATCATCTGCAACAAGTCCAAAAATTGTGCCCTCCAAAGTTACAACTTGGTAATATGACTTTAAGGAATTTATCAATTTAATTTAATAGTATCTGCTAAACTGCTCAAGCCATCAAAATCATTTATATCAAATTATAAATTGGTTGCATCTAAATATGTGTTGCATGTAAATCACTTTACCAAGTTCTTCATCACAGCCATTAAATATTTAAATGTTTAAAATCAACCAAACCAACAATAGCAATACAGAACTACAAGTCTACAACAGAAAAATCTATCAGAACTTACAGAAGCAGTAGTTCTACAAGTTTACAACACTTGCTCATTAGTAGAATGAGCACAACAGTCCAACAGTCCAAGCAGCAGTTATACAGCAGTAACAACACTTCAATGATTCAATCTAAACTTAAAGTCCCACACGGCCATCAGGCATCAACAATACAAGTATATAACCACGATACCTCCAAGGCTCTTAGGCTCTAACACCAATGAGACAAGCCATCAGCATTCAACAACAATGCAATATAACCCAAAAAATCATGTTTTTTTAAGTCCCATATAACCAAGATACCAGATAAATATGGGATAATCAGATAACAAAATGCAGCAGCAGAAAACAAAAAAATTAAAATTAGTGATCCAAAACCCATAAGTCTAGGCGTCCAGCAAGTCAGCAACCTGCAACCCAGCAAAAAACCTCCAGCAACCCAGCAAAAAATCTCCAGATTCCAGAACACAATGTAACAATGAAGATGCAAAAACGGCTCCACATCTCCAATAAACTAACCAGCAAAAGCAGTGAATCAGTGATCCAAGAGATGTACAAACACAGGCACACAGCAGTACATATTAGATTGTTAAGAAGAACAAACCCGAACATTTAAAACAACTACATAAATAATAATATTAGAAAAGTGTCTCTAAAGTTTAAACTTTAAGATTCAATGTTCGCTGACTCATTGTCAACTCCAATTTGATTTTCGTCAACCTCCAAACCCATTATGTCATCAGTCATTGCATCAAGCTCAGTGTCTTTTGCATCTATTACAATTGCACAAATATTAAATTATTAAGAAGTTAATTATATAACTAACCTATAAGAGTATAAGTTATATAGTAATTTTAAATTATTACCTTGCTCACTGTATAACCAATCTTTAGTGCATACCAATGCTTCCACAATATCATGTTTCAAAGCACTTCGATATTGGTCGAGAACTCTACCACTATTGCTAAATGCACTTTCGGATGCCACAGTAGAGATTGGAATGCACAATACATCACGGGCCATGCTTGAGACCTGAGGAAATTTGTACTGATTAAGTTTCCAATATTGTAAAATATCTAACTCGATATTCCTATCCAACTTGGCTTCATCCAAGTATACTTCAAGTTCCGACTTTCTATTTCTTGACATTGTTACTTCTACTTCAAAAGTGTCATAATCCTATGCAAATGAATCAAATGAACATGCGAATAACGAAGTAATGTTCTAAGACCAGCCCATTCCACACATTGGAATGGAAAATCATGCATAACTATACATGCAGTAAATAAGCTGCGAAATTATTGATTATCAAACTTATTTTCAACCACAGATATAGATGCACTTGAGTTACTTTGAAGAATAAGTTGACCTATATCTTGAGAATTCCTTTTCTTATAATTTTGCAAGTGACGTTTCAGATTACCTGTATCATTTTTACTGTCACTTAAATATGTAGTCCCACATTTCTTACATTTGCAACATTGTTTTCCATACTTTGAAAGGAGCAACATTTCGAAATGTCCCCACACATTAGAAGTCAATCTCCTTTTTTTTTGGAGCTATTCCACTAGCATTATTAAGTTCATCACTATCATATTCCTGTTCATTATCAATAGGAACGTGCTAATTATGATCAGAAGGATTACTCGCAATAATTGTATTTGAATCTTCCATCTAAAAAAAATTATATAACTCCATATTATAGGATTGTATAAGCGTAGGAAAAATAACAATTAATTGATAAAACCCATAAATTTAAGTTGTATGAACTAATGAACAGATGAACTAAATAAATAATAATCATAAAGCTGAAGTGAAGCATCTCAATGAACATCCAACTAGCCAAATATCCAAAAGCCCAAAGCCAACAGCAAGACTGAGCAAGTCAAGTAGTCAATAACAAGTATCAACAAAAGCCAGTGAAATAACATAATAAATTATAACATATTAACATGTCAACAACTCAGTTATTTAGCACTCAGCAGTCACTCAGTTAGCACTCAGTAGGCCAACAAAACAATGAACAATCTCGATTCCCGACTACTTCCACAGTTGATAGTTCCATACTCAAAAAGTTAAAATAACCAACATAAAGAATAGCAACAAGAAGCTCAGTGATGTATTGACAAAAACATAAAAGATTTCATGTTCTTGATCTCAAGACTCAAGTTCACAAAGAAACCGTACTCAACATTTCAGATTTTCAGCACACCTAAAGCTCTCAGTCTCAAATCGGCTAATCCTCCTTCCTCCATCAGTCCATCTATAGATTTCAGTTCACTCATTTCAGAAATCAGTAAACCACGATAGGCAAAAGTGCAAAACCGCAAAACTCGAAATTTGCTACAAAAAGAAATAACAAATCTTCGATCCAAAAACTAAATAGAAATCAAAACACATCGTCTTAAGCTTAGGCCCTGAACGTCCCACCAACAGTCCAAAAGGACCAAAACAACAAAAGGTCGTGAGTTATTGAAGATATTACCGACCGTCACGAACGAGAAAGCCAGAAGTGAAGAGGATTCGAGAGCTCAATACTTCGATAGCAGAAGATCCAGAGAGAATAAGAGCTGAGAGACAGAGAGAGCGTCAGAGCGAGGGGAGGAGACGAGGACGTCGAGCCGTCGAGGAGAGAAAATCAGAAAACCCTAAAACAAGAGAATCCGCGAATGATTGAGAGTCTCGCTCGAAGCCTCGAAATAGCCCTAATAATTTAAGTAGTCGCGGGTTAGGCGGGTTGACCCGAACCCGACCCGAAATTTAAACGGGTCAAAAATTAAACCCGAACCCGACCCGTTTACTTCATGGGTTGATCCGAACCCGGATTTTTTGGGTCTGGTTTACAGGTCGGGTCAAAACTTGGCAGGCCTACCCAGGAGCCAATTATAGGCAACTGTAAAGACCCGGAGCCAGCTAACATAATATAAATTATTCTGTGTCGTGCCCCAGCCCAACTGAACTAGTCTTTTTTTTTTTTTTTGCTAGGTATTATTATTGGGTATCACTCTGTAGCGGATGATGTGGCATAGTTTGATTGATCTTCGGACCAATCGGTGTAAGCACAAAATAATTTCTTCTAACATAAAAGGACTTCAGGTGGTACCGAAATATTGCAAGGTGGGACCGTCACAATTATAGACCAGTGGGAGATTTACATACATACTATTTTATTTCATGTTATTTACATATCAAATATCTAAAATTTTAATATTACATGACTACCACATATATGACATCTATGGGTGCATGGATGAAATATTAAAATTTGTATGATTGTATGAGTGATAAGAATAAAATATATGAGTGATATATTTGATATTAAAATTTTATATGAATTGTAATAATGTAATATTAAAATTTTTTTAGATGTTAGATAAGTAAATAACATGTGATATGTATATAAATTATGGACGAGTTAGTTATTGGAAGTTAAAAAACATATAGATCTTAATAGCTTGTCAAAAATTTGAAAGCAATATTGATGTTAAAACCTTTAGGATGATTTGTTGAGCAAATTTAAAGTTATTGGATAAATAGTGACAATATATTACTTTGCCATTGAAATGTTTCTCTTATAGATCAATGTATTTTGAATGCTCATGGATTAAATATCTATTCAAGTCTTAGTTACTCTAAGAAGCACAAACCTTATTAATAAATGTTATGATGTTTTTGGAGGAAGCTTGAGCTTCCTGTAAGAGACAGAGGGGCAGAGAGCTCCAAGGGCATCGTAATATATCACAGATGATCTCTATTTATAGAGATTTAATATTGGAGAGATGTCCAGCGGATCAACTTAAACTAAAACTGAACTACTACGCAACAATAAATTTCGTGTAAATGATCGAGGGATTAATTGGGTGCTCTGATGATTGGTTTTAGGGTCCCTAATCTGATACTACCCTTTAAACATTAAGAAGAAGATAATATGACCTAATTGATCTTATTCGAGCTAGACTAGCTCTTTGCCAAATATGTTCCAATTGATATGCCTTTGGTTTTGTTGGAATCAACATAAAAAAATGGTCTTTTTAACAACAACTTTATATTGTCAGTCTATTTGGTCTCATAAATATTTTTTTATGGTCAAAATTTTTTGTATTTGGCTTATTTTGAAAAAGCTTATTTTACTTAATTATTTTCCTTACAAATGGTCATTATTAATTGAATAATGACATATGATAAAAAGCATTTTTATAAGCAAACATAAATGAAGGACAAGTCATTCATAACTACAAATATAGGGATAATTACATTTGTTTTAATTTTATATAACACAACACCATAAAAAGCAATATTACATCATTATCAAATGAATTTTTTACAACAGAATATTTATTTATTTATTCTAAAGAATGCTGAGTGTCAAAACATAAATTTTAAGTAGACAATATTCAAGCATGAAGGGTCTACTTGGGACATCTTTTTCATTACTTTGTTTTTCAAACAATCACCATAGTTTCATTTATTTACTTTTTTTTTACTACTTTTCATAACAATATTTTTTACCAGAATAGTTAAGTTGGCAGTCATCAATTCTCCCTATAGGCCACAATTACAGCGTGGCCTTACCCCGTTGAGTTCTTACTATCCCGTATTTCTATTTCTATAGGACAAATTCTTTAGATCTTCTTCATGGAGCGACAAATTCTTAGGCCGAGCAAAATTTGAACCAGCGTAAACATCCCCAACAACAACAACAACAACAACATCAAGCCTTTATCCCACTACGTGGGGTCGGCTACATGAATCCTTTTTCTCCATTGTGTCATATTAGAAGTCAAATTCTCGTTTAAATCTAATAAAAAAAGGTCATTTTTAATATTTTCTAACCAACCCTTTTTAGGTCTACCCCTACCTTTCTTAACATAAGTCAAATCTAATACCTCTACTCTCATAACCGGGTCATCGGAAGGCCGCCGTTTTATGTGACCAAACCATCTAAGGCGACTCTCTCTAATCTTATCTTCTACTGGAGCTACTCCAACTTTTTCACGTATATGCTCATTTCGTATCCTATCTCTAAGTGTAAAGCCACTCATCCACAGCGTAAACATCCCCATTAGGTAAAAAAGTACTCACCTAATAATATATTTTTCAAAAAAAAACCCAAATAAATTTTATATATTATGAAAAGAACACGTAAATTCTTCAATTTATAATAACAACATTCAAATTTTTAATAATCAACAAAATTATCAATTTTTATTTTCTATAATTGACTCGTTTTTTATTGATTAGATTGTATAAGATAGAAATATCTGAATTTATTCATTTCAAAATTGCAAAATATTAAATTAAAAAAAGGTTGTATACAAGAAAATAAAAAAATAAATAATTGAAATTTATCATATAAATTAGGATAAAATAAAAATTATTAATTTCACTTAAAAATTAGTGTTGTGTATGAAAAATTTTCGCCGCATTAATATGAAAAATCAATTCAAAGACTTTTAAATGAAGGTACAACAAACTAATTTGATTCGATCTAAATTCATATATAAAATGTATCAAAATGATCTTAGATTTACTTTAAAATTAGTGATATATATATATATATATATATATATAAAGAATTTATATTTTATAATTTTTAAAACAAATGAAATAATTTTTTTAAAAATCTTTTAATATTTTGAATTTATTAGAGTTCATTTATGTGAAAATTGAATCATTACATTTAAAGCTTTTAAGAAGGCCCGTAGGGTTCAAAATCAAATTAAAAAATTTAACAAATTCAACCAATTTTCATGAGATATTTTGAAAGGTCAACCAACCAAATGTGCGCTCAGTTTCACATGCAACACATGCGGCAGTTGAACGCACCTTTCAGTGCATTGACCGCGAATTAAAAAGCTGCCTATCATAATTTATCAAGGCATTAATATTTATTATTTTACAATTTATTTTTTAAAAAATCTCTCAAAAATATTTATTTTATTTTTATCATTTAAAATAAACAAAAAATAATATTTAATTTTTAAAATATATTTAGGGGTACTTTATTTTGATGTGTTATAGTCGTAAAATAACATGAATGCCATTGCCAGGTCCCAAGTCCTCGATGAGAAAAGTGGAGGGTTGCGTTAGGTAGTCGACAGCCAGCGTAAAACTTGTCGAACAAAAAATGACATGAATCCTTTAAGAAATTGTGTTCAGTTTGGATTCATGCCGGGTAGGTCGACTATGGAAGCCATTCATTTATTAAGAGGTTTGATGGAGAAATATAGAGAAAATAAGGAGGATCTACATATGATATTTATTGATTTAGAAAAAGCATATGATAAAGATCCAAGAGAAGTGCTATGGAGAGTTCTTGAAAAGAAATGAGTCAATAATACTTATATTCAAATCATTAAAGATATGTATGCAGGAGCTATTACTTGTGTTCAAACACAAGGTGGTTTGACCAAGTATTTCCCTATTTCGTTTGGGTTACATCAAGGATCAGCCTTAAGCCCATATCTTTTTGCTTTAGTCATGGATGTTCTCACTAGACATTTGCAAGAGGATATACCTTGGTGTATGCTTTTTGCTGATGATATTCTTCTTGTTGATAAGACTAGAAAGGGAGTTGAAGGTAAACTTGAATTATGGAGGTCAACCTTAGAGTCTAAAGGTTTTCGCTTGAGTAGATCTAAAACGGAATATATGGAGTGTAATTTTGGTAATAATAGATCTAGTGAGGGGATTGTGACTTTGGGCGATCAAGTCATTAATAAGAGTACACGTTTTAGATATCTTGGATCTATTGTTCAGAGTGATGGTGAAATAGATGGGGATATTATCAGCAGAATTCAAGTTGGATGGTTGAAGTGGAGGAATGCATCGTGCTTGTTATGTGATAGAAATGTACCCCTCAAACTTAAGGGAAAGTTCTATAAGATGGTAGTGAGGCCTGCAATGCTTTATGGTACCGAATGTTGGCCATTAAAAGAGAAGCATAATACTAAGTTAAGTGTGGCAGAGATGAGGATGCTCAGGTGGATGAGTGGCTTTACCCTTAGAGATAGGATATGAAATGAGCATATACGTGAAAAGGTTGGAGTAGCTCTAGTAGAAGATAAGATTAGAGAGAGTCGCCTTAGATGGTTTGGTCACATAAAACGGCGGCCTTTCGATGACCCAGTTAGGAGAGTAGAGGTATTAGATTTGACTTATGTTAAGAAAGGTAGGGGTAGACCTAAAAAGACTTGGTTAGAAAATATTAAGAATGACCTTTCTTTATTAGATTTAAACGAGAATTTGACTTTTAATAGGACACAATGGAGAAAAAGGATTCATGTAGCCGACCCCACGTAGTGGGATAAAGGCTTGATGTTGTTGTTGTTGTTGTATAGTTGTAAAATAACCAATGAATTTTAAAATTTTAATATCTAATTTAAAAAATATATGAATTATTTATATAGTCATTTGTTTATTAAGAATATCCTGATGCATGTTAAATAATGATGGGCTTAAAAAATTATTGAATTTGTGCGGTTCATAATATAGCCTATAGGTACTAATCTCATCATAAATTCATTGACTTTGAAACCCATCATGATAAAATATATACCAAGATATCGCTATGACTTTGTTTAGGATAGCTTTCTTACTGCTTCTTAAAGCAGCTCTTCCATACAAATTTTTAATTTTTTACTAAAAATTTTACATTAAAAACTAATAAGAAAGACATCCCAAATAAAGCCAACGCCTTGTTAACTTCTCATTGTCAACAATCAAATCTTCTAATAGACAACTCCAAAAGAATAAGAAAGTTGCATTCTTTAATTTTTGTTTCCAAAAGCTCATTTGATTGATTGAAATTAGAAATTATATTTTAAAAAAATAAAATTTATTAAATATAATATTTTATTGAAAAAATAAACACTAATATACCAAAAAATCCCTCAAAAAAAAAAAAAAAGAGTATAATAAAAAATGGCATACTCATTATATAAATAAAAAATCAGAAATCTACAACTAACAATAGAAACAACTAAACACCATTCTCCAAACCCATAATCTACAAACCTTCATACACAATTCATAAAAATTACTATCAAAACAATTTAGAAAACTTCAATCTCCCTGTCAAGCATTTCATCAAACGGTAAGAAGTCACTTCCTCTCCCTCCCTTACCTTATGAACAAATACCTCTTAATTGAAACCGATCTCTTTAAAGAACAGAAGATGAAAGATCGATCTAAACTCATCCTCCACGCGATAATGTCTGTTCCAAATCTACTTCCCCAGGCTCCATCGAATCATCTTCAACATCTCCTTAATCCTCTACAACCACAACCATCTCCTGCTCCTGCTCGGCAGAAAAAGAAGAAGCTTTGCTGCTCTCCTGCAACACATTAGTTCGGCAAAGAGGGCAGCTTGAATTCGACTTGAGCCAAGTGTCAATGCACTGCAAATGGAAGGCATGGTTACACTTTGGCAAAAGACGGAGGCTTTCTTCTTCTGTGAACTCGCCGAGGCAAACGGAGCAGTCTGTGAGCTCGATGACACCCTCCGCTTTTCTATACCTGAAAACTGCGATTTTGTTGATGAGAATCTCGTCGATCCCATTGGAGCGTGAAGCTCCGTCATGTTGGATAGATGGATGGGAGTGGAAGGAGTGGGAGTTGCAGTACTTGGAGATGAGGGCATAGTAGCTGAGGATAATGATGAAGCTCAGAGCGGTGCCCATAATGGCGATGTTGAGAGGGGAGAAGAAGGAGGAGGAGGAGGAGGAGGAGGAGGAGGGGGAGGGATGGGGGGAGAAGAGAAAGTAACACCATTGGGGGCAGTGGATGCTGCAGAAGCCATCGGAGCAGTCATTGTCGGTTGTTGCCATGGATGGAAGGAGGAGGTAGTTAGGCGGGTGAAGAGGAGTCTGCCATGAAAGGGGTTCTCACGTATTTGGAGATTTGGGAGATAGAAGGGAGAGGAGAGGATTGGAATGGGTGATGAAAATAAAGTTTATTGGTCTGCGAAGAATAATCTATGAGAGTTTGAGGCCAAAGCATGGTCGGAGAAAGAAGAAATAGGTTACCTCACTGTCGTATCCCCCTTGCTTTGTCAACGGCAACTTTTCATTTAGGTTGGCTTCGTTTGGGGGCTAATTATTACGTCAGGAGATCCGGGCATAAATTCAGACGCGTCATGTCACCCCGATACTCTAGACCCCGGGGTATATCTGGGTGACGTGACGGGTTTGGATTGGTGTCCAGACGAATCCGGACACCGGACGTAATAATTTTCCTCGTTTGGGAGGGTTTTCTTGTTGTTTTTCAAATAGCTTTTTAATATAAATTTTTCATTTTTTTTATTAAGAAGCTATTTTAAAAAGTAACAAAAAAATTGTACTAAACAAAGTGCACTCGAGTCGGCAATTTCTATGTTTCAACCATCTTTTATTCAAGATTAGTGATAATATACTTTTACTCAGTGCTTTAAAAATCGGACCAGACCGGTCAGTCCGACCGGTTCAATCGTGAACCGGGTTAAGGGCCGATCCGGTCCAATCTGAAAACCGACTTCACATTGAACCGGCCGGTTTTGAGTAGAACCGCCGGTTCAACCGGTGAACCAAACCCGGTTTTTTAAAACCGGCCGGTTCAAGTTTTTTTATTAATATTATTTAAATAAATTATATAATATTAAATAAATATTAAACTTAATCATTATCAATATAAATATTAATATTAAAACTCTTAAATTAAATTAAACACACTATTATTAGGGTTTATGGTTTAAAATTTTTTAAATATTTTTTAAATAAATAATTTAACATATAATTAAAAATCTTAATTAATAATAATATATCTTTTATTATAAAACATTTATCTGCAAATCATCATGAACCATTTCACATGGAGTGGTGGTACCATTTGAGCTCTTAACACAAGAGAACTCAAAATGCTATGTAAACACTAGCAAAAAAGTTTTCTCAAGTGGTGTGAGACTAAATAAAAGAGTTGAGATATAAATGAACTCATAACATATATAATGCATGTAAAAATTATTTTTGAACATATTTTTTAATTAATTATTTTTTATGTAAATGAAACTTATTTATTAGTTAATAATAAAAATTTATTTATTTATACACTATAAAAATAATTTATCATTAATAATTTTATGTATTTAATTTATTTATTAATTATTTAAGATATAAATTTATAAAAGAAATTTGGTATACAACATAAACATGTAAAATATATTTAATCATATAATATAAAATAAGAATAATTTATATTAAATTATATGGTTATATATAAATTTAATTTACATTAAAAATTAAATTTAAAATTCAAAAAAATATTTAAATTTAAAATTATCATATTTTTATGAGTATAAATTCTTATAAATATGAGATTTAGAATTTTTTTCTTTTATGTGAGATTTTAATATAATTCTTTTACTTAATTATATAAAATTATGTTTCATAGTTTTTTTTTTTAATTTAATTTTTTACCTCAAGCTTTAAATGATAACATTATTATTATGTTAATTTTATTAAATTTTAATAATATTTATTATTTATTATGTCATCCGGTTCGACCCCAGTTAGACCGGTTGAACCGGTCGAACCGTGAACCTCTCCTTCTTCCGGTTCGTTGTCCGGTCCGGTTTTCACAGCCTTGCTTTTACTTATTTATATTGAATATGTTCATTGCCGATAGTTATTGATTACAATATGATATAGATCAAAGGAGAATACTAGTTTAAAAAAAAAATAATATACAAATTTATAATAGAAGAGTCGAGTAACATTTAAACAATAACATATAAACACTAGAAATGTAACACTATGCCAATAATATTGTGATTGTATAAGGTGGTCAGTGCTCACTTTATCAGTCCCTAAAGTATATGTAGCATAGTGTCGGCATCTGGATTACCCTATACTGGCACTCGAGTCGACCATTCAATGTCGGTCCTTCTTGCACCTAGTAACAAGAAATCTGTCACAAATGAGAGAAATTATTGGTGCGGACATCAGTCAAAGCTCTACATCCGGATGCGAATAAAAATATGCCACATTGAGCCCCGACGAACCGATGACCTGATATGCAATAAATCCAAAATTTAGCACGTGCTTACCCAATTACTGTGCGGCCCGACAACCGACCCGGGGTCCAAACGAAAATTCAAAAAAGTTGCACCTTTTTCTCTGTTTTTTTGACATTGAAAGATTTTTTTAGATTATGATTTATGATATATTCGTAGAAAAGTGCTGAGGAGAAACAAGAGGAAGTTGAATTGAAATTAGAAATCTTTTTGGACGCCGACGATGAACAGATCCTGAGACCACAAGGAAAACCGTGCAGCCTCCAAATTGAATTTGCGATAGTGCCCTCATTTTATTTTTCAGTAAAAAGTGATTATTCACGTTCGAACCCCAAGTCGGGTCGTTAGGTTGCGCGATAAATGGGAAAGCGCGTACTAAATTTTAGATTTTCAGCATATCGGGTTGTCGGGGTGCAATGTGGTATCTTTCCATTGTCGTCCGAATGTAGAGCTACGTCTGGTGTATGCACCAAATAATTTCACTCTAAATGAAGCATGTAAGAACAAAAAATAATGAAATATGTAAAAAAATAATAATTTATGTTCGAATTGGAGCGCAGCGGCACTAAGCTCTAGAGAGCTGCGACGCTAGGTCTGAGAGCATAGCGACACCAAAAATTGTCGCTACGGCGTTTGCGTTTATGTTCTACAGTAACTCTGCATTTGACATGCAATGCTGGGTCTAAGCATTGTGATGCTAGACCATTAACAGTATATATATATATATAAATATATATATATATATATATATATATATATATATATATATATATATATATATATATATATATATATATAATATATATATATATATATATATATATATATATATTATATATATATATATATATATATATATATCTCTCCTTGCCTCTCCCTCACTCATTCGACTGGCTTGGAAGGGAAAAAGGAAATGGATAAGGAAAGTGGGCCGACGAGCTTTTCTTTAAAGATAATTTGTGGAGTTATTCCGATTGTAGCTTGTAACAGATGATAGGAGCAAATGATTTGAGTATTGATTGTATTGATTTCCTAATTATTGTATATTAATTTTATGATAATGAACATAGCGAATATTTTGATGTATATGATTATTAGTTGCTTCCATTAGATATAAATTTATATTGATGATTTATAGAAACACTGATAAATGATTAAAAAGATAAATATATAATTCTTCTAAATTTAATTATGGTATGTGACAAAGTCTATGTCTTATATGAGTAGACCTTTTTTACTTTGAGATTGATCAATTTGACTTGGCTAAGTCAAGCCTAATCATTAAACCCAAATTATAAGCAACTTGCTAAAGAATATAGTCAGCCTTTGAATTGGAATAATATGTAATTGAACTTTAGTGTTCCCATAGAGTGCCATATTAACAAAAGTGTATTGAGTTGACCTTAATCAAACAATTATAGTATTGAGTATTGACATCTTCTATGGAAAAAATTCAAAGTTGAGAGGGCAACTTTGATTATAACGGACCGAGTTTGAAAAAAAAACTTTTTTTTAAAGTTTAGTTTTACTCATGTATTTGGGTTTCGTTTGGGACAACTTTTTTTCTGTGTCTTAAAACAGCTTTTAAATATAAATTTTTTAACTATTGTACTACAAAACAGTTTTACGAAGTAAGAAAGCCATCATAAACGAAGACTTAGTCAATCAAAATAGCATAAAATATACAATAAATCAGTAATAACTATGCATATTTAATTAAGCAAATTTGAAGGCCTATAAATTTTATATCAAAAATTTCTAATGTAATCACAACCATCCATTGACAATTTGATGGATCTTATTAGGACAAACAACAACAACAACATCAAACCTTTATCCCACTTCGTGAGGTCGGTCACATGAATTCTTTTTCTTTATTGTGTATGTCCCGTTAAGAGTCAAATTCACATTTAAATCTAATAAAGAAAGATCATTTCTAATATTTTTAACCAAGTCTTTTTAGGTATACCTCTACCTTTCTTATAAGGACATAATCTTAAAAATATTTGAAATTAATTATGACATTGCTTGATGTAAAATGCGAAAAATAACCGAATGGTAAGCATCTCATGCATTTCGATGCACTACGATGAAAATAGTCAAAATTTTGAAGTTGTCGGAATTCGACAAAGTTAATTTTATAAAACTCTATGCGAAATTTTGATTATTTTGGTATGAAAAACTTATACCTAATTTCACAAGGATTTAAAGTTAAAACTCGGTGAAATTTACTTAATTGTAAATTACTTGATAGCCCTCATAGATCTTAAGAGGAGTTTTAGACCTAAGGGCACATGTGTAATATCAGTTTTTGCTCCAGGTTCGTCCGGGACGAAGTTGGATCGTCCGGGACGATCGGTACAGGTTGTGCAGAAAAACCTTGTTTGGCTGATTGGTTCGTCTGGACGAAGTGTGGATCGTCTGGACGAAAATTCTCCCCGTGAACCTATCGCCAGGGACGATATGTAATTTTTCGTCTGGACGGAATTCTTCTCTTCATGGATCGTCCGGTACGAAGCTCGATCGTCCAGGACGATCAGTCTGGATATATATAGAAATGAGATATTTTGAAGAGAGAGAAAAGCTGAGGAGAGAGAAAAACGAAGGAAAAAGTGGAAAAACGATTTTCGGGCGACGCGGAGCTGTTTTCGTCCGAGGAGACTGTTGAGGAAATTGCTGTGCACGAGGTAAGGCACAATCCGACTTTCTAAATTTTCAGAACCGTCGTGTTTTGGCGGTATTTTCTGTCCGTATTTTGTTTCCGTTAGCGATTTTCGTCCGTATCTTTTGAACGGTTCAGTTTTTACCGCGTAACTTTTTGTATATCGTTGCCGTGCCGGGTGTGCACGTTTTGACTATAGTTTGAAGATTTTTGTCCGGATATTTTTGCTTCGACTGTGTTTTTAGTCGACTTGATTTTTCTGTGAACTTGGAAATTCTCTGTGCGGTAGAATAAATGTTCTGAAATGTTGATATCTATATTCTGTGCGAATTCGGTAATTTTTCTTTGCAGGAATTTTTGTGTAATTCCGTATACTGCCGTTGTGCTGCCGATTTTTGAGTAATTTCTGAATTGTCCGTATTTCTTCTGAATTGAAATGCTATGTGTATAAGCTATAAAAGGGAGTTATAAGGGGCCTGAATCCTATGAGATTCAGTTAGTGAAACGGGAAATCTGAAATGAGCTCAATCTGAAATCTGATATCTGTTCTGTTCCGGATCCGATGAATTCTGTTTGGTGCTATAAGCACAACTGTTTTGGTGCCGTGAGCACAAAGGGAGACATAAGGGGCCTGGATCTATGAGGAATCAGTCAGTGTCTGGGAAGGGAGGCATAAGGGGCCGGAATCCGTAGAGATTCCGTCAGTGTCAGGGCATTTAGCTATATGTATCTATATTACTTTCTGTATCTGTTCTGTTCTGTACGAAATTGTGATTATGATATAATGTGATCCGTACGATTCTGATTTCTGATTCTGACTCTGTTGATTTGTTCTGTTCTGATACGATCTGTACGACTCTGATGTGATTTGATATCTGTCCGTAAGTTTTGATTTCCGATTCTGTTCCGACTTCTGATCTGATTTATGTCTGATAAGTTTGGTTTTGTTTTCTGAGATTTAGATTGGTGTTGTTGCTTTGCTGAGCTGTTGAGCTCACCCTTGCTTTCTGGTGGTTTTCAGGTTCTGGAAGGGCAAGGAGGTCCAGGATTAGATATTTCAGAGTCTGATCAGATTAGGTACTTTTGTACTTTTGATTTTGTACAGTCATGGCTTTCCTGTCCTGTCTTTCTTTCTGTTGAAAGCCATGTACTGTTCTGTAGATGATTATTTTGAGGAAATGAATTCAAATATATGTTTTTTTCCGCTGCATTTGATGTTTTTAGTAGCTCTGTTGTTTCTGTGTGCTTCTGTTGAGTTAAAATTTGGAAGATCAGTTCAGTAACCTAATCCAAAGCCAGATCCTGGTTAGCTATTTTCTCTCCGTCGCGATCCCGCGGGCGGGATCCGTCTCGTCTCGGGTCGGGTCGTGACAAGCTTTTTTGGTATCAGAGCACTGGTTTTGGAAACAGGTTGGATTGTAAAACAGAGCTCTAGGAAGTGATCAGTGAGTCTGTCTGGGAGGTAGTTTTGGGTCGTTTGGCTTTTTATTGTGTTATTTTGTGTTGTTTTTGTGATAGTTTTCCCGATTTTCTGGATTTTTCTGTATGGATCAGCCAGACCCAGACATGACAGACGGTCAGAGTGACGATCAGGCAGCACCAGTGGGGAGTACAGCCCCAGTGGTCGGTGCTGATACGCTTTCACAGTTTGCTGAGGAGATTTGTTCCTGGATCTGGATCTGGAGATTCCAGGAAGAGCGGAGGATCGTCTGGTACTGCTACCAGTACGACTAGTTCTGGATCTGTCAGTACGGCACCGGTGTGCCAGAGTTGTGGACGACGACACCATGGCCAGTGCTACCGGATAGCTGGTCTTTGTTTCAGATGTGGTCAGCCGGGACATAGGATTGCAGAATGTCCGCAGATGGGATTTGATCGGCGTTCTGAGCAGCGATCTGAGGGCTTTGTCAGACCTGTTGGTTCAGCAGCAGGAAGACCGAGGACTGTTCCTCCACGCCCTGAGGGATTTGCTGGTAGAGGTGGTGGTTCTAGTTCTGCACCACGGAGACCACCTACGATTCAGAGGGAGCAGAGTAGTTCTGTTGCTTCAGCTCCTGTTCCAGTTCAGCCACGAGTTTACAGTCTGAGTCAGCAGGAGGCTCGTGATGCTCCGGATGTTGTGACAGGTACGGTTTACATTTCTGATCAGCCCTGTCGTGTTTTGTTTGACTCTGGAGCGAGTCATTCTTTTCTGTCCGAGCATTGTTTTGAGATTTTACATTTGGATTCGATGGTTCTACCGTTTCTTATCTGTGATTTTACCGGCTGGGAATCCATTGATTGCTCGACAGTTTTGTTTGTGTGAGATCGAGATTTCTGGCAAGAAGTGGAAGTCTAGTTTGATTCGATTGCGATTTCTTCGTATGATGTGATTCTGGGCATGGATTGGCTGAGTCAGTATGAGGCCCAGATAGACTGTCTGAAGAAGCAAGTGAGTTTGCTTATGGCTGGAGAGAGAGTTGTATTTCAGGGATTACGAGGTGTTCTCTCCAGTCTGGTTTCTGCATTGGAGGTGCAGCAGGATGTGGAAGAAGGGATGTCCGGTATTTTTGGCTTCGGTGCGGGATCTGAACCTGGAGGTTGGTTCTGTTTCTGAGATCCCTGTACGGGAGTTTGCTGATGTTTTTCCTGAGGAGTTGTTGGTTTACCTCCGATAGAGATGTGGAGTTCTCTATCGATGTTTTTTCCGGGTACCGCTCCGATATCGAAAGCTCCGTACAGGATGGCACCGAAAGAACTTTCTGAGTTGAAAGTTCAGCTTCAGGAGTTGGTTGACAGAGGTTTTGTACGTCCCTAGTGTTTCGCCCTGGGGAGCACCTGTTCTGTTTGTGAAGAAGAAGGACGGTACACTCGTATGTGTATTGATTTACAGAGATTTGAACAGGTCACGATTAAGAACAAGTATCCTTTGCCTCGGATAGACACTTGTTTGATCAACTTTCCGGATCTTCGGTATTTTCGAAGATTGATTTGAGATCCGGATACTATCAGGTGAAGGTGAAGGAACTGATGTGGTGAAGACTGCTTTCAGTACTCGGTACGGGCACTACGATTTTTGGTTATGCCTTTTGGGGTAACCAATGCGCCTGCGATTTTTATGGATCTGATGAACCGAGTATTCAGGGAGTATTTGGATCAGTTTGTGATCGTCTTCATTGACGATATTCTGGTATATTCTGCTTCTGAGATGAGCATGCCAGACATTTGAGGATTGTGTTGGAGACTTTGAGGAGGCATCAGCTGTATGCCAAGTTCTCCAAGTGTGAGTTCTGGTTTGAAGAGCATTTCTTTTCTGGGGCACGTGTTAGCGGAGAAGGCATTTCTGTAGATCCCCAGAAGATTCAGGCTGTTGCTGATTGGCAAGGCCGACTACGGTATTTGAGGTACGTAGTTTCTTGGGCATGGCCGGGATTATAGGAAGTTTGTGAAAGGATTTTCACAGATTTCGACTCCTCTGACGAGACTGACTCAGAAGTCAGTACCTTTTGTTTGGACACCGAGTGTGAAGCTAGTTTTCAGAGATTGAAGGAGTGTTTGACTTCAGCTCCAGTGTTGGCACTTCCCGTCAGGTACGGAGGGTTTCCAGGTGTTCAGTGATGCTTCACTGAAAGGATTGGTTGTGTTCTGATGCAGCATGGTCAGGGTAATTGCTTATGCTTCGAGACAGTTAAAGCCACATGAGAAGAATTACCCGACGCATGATCTGGAGTTAGCTGCAGTTGTTTTTGCTTTGAAGATTGGCGTCAATACCTGTATGGCGTCAGATGTGAGATCTTTACTGATCATAAGACCTGAAGTAGATTTTTTACTCAGAAGGATCTGAATCTGAGACAGAGGAGGTGGCTCGAGTTGATCAAGGACTACGATTTGACTATTCAGTATCAGCCTGGGGAAGGCGAATGTGGTAGCAAGATGCTGAGCAGGAAGTCTTCTGGATTCTCAGGTATTCAGCTTACCTGTGATGACTTTCTGATTCGTGATTTGAGAGATTGCAGTTGGAGGTGGTTCCTCCAATGATTTTGGAGTTGGCTCAGATGAGTATTCAGTCTTCTTTAAGCACGGATTCAAGAAGCCCAAAGCCAGATTTTGTTATTCGAAGTTGATTGCACAGATTGGATCGGGTAAGAATCCTGAACTTCGAATTTCTGATTCTGGTGCTTTTCTGTAAGAATAGGTTGTGGGTACCGGTGTTTGGAAACTTGAGGCAGGAGATTCTGTGTGAATCTCATCTTCAGGCTACACTGTTCATCCAGGCAGTGGTAAGATGTATGCTGACATGAAGCTTTGTGTTTTGGTGGCCTGGGATGAAGAAAGATGTGGCAGAGTTTGTGTCGAGATGCGAAGCCTGTCAGTTGGTGAAGGCAGAGCATCAGCGACCAGGTGGGCTGTTGCAGTCGTTGCCAATCCCTGAGTGGATGGGAGGAGGTAACAATGGATTTTGCGATGGTTTTCCTCGATCTAGACAAGGACATGATGCCATTTGGGTGGTTGTAGATCGATTGACCAAGTCAGCCCATTTTCTTCCGATCAGACAGACGGATTCAGTTGATCGCTTGGCACAGATTTATGTGAAGGAGATAGTCAGATTGCACGGTGTGCCTCGTGTGATCGTATCTGATCGAGATGGACGCTTTACTTCCAGACTTTGGAAAGGCATTCAGCAAGGCTTGGGTACGAAACTGCATTTCAGTACAGCCTTTCATCCTCAGACGACGGACAGTCTGAGAGGACTATTCAGGTACTGGAAGATCTGTTGAGGCTTTGTGTTCTGGACTTTAGCGGAAGCTGGGAAGATCATATTCCGTTGATTGAGTTTGCCTTAACAACAGTTTTCAGTCCAGTATCGGTATGGCACCGTACGAGGCTTTGTATGGCAGGAAGTGTCGTACTCCTTTGACTCTGACGGAGGTCGGAGATAGACAGCTTTGGGGGCCACTTTTGCTGATGAAACTGCTCAGAAGATCAATTTGATAAGAGAAAGATTGAGGCCGCTCCAGATCGTCAGCAGAAGTATTACAATCAGAAGCACAGATTTGTTGAATTTCAGGTTGGTGACTTGTGTATGTCAAAGTCAGCCCGATGAAAGGTGTGAGCAGATTTGGTCAGGTAAGCAAGCTTAGTCCAAGGTATGTTGGACCATTTGAGATTTCGGAAAGAATTGGAAAAACTGCTTACAAGTTATTGCTTTCTGATTCTATGCCTATGTGCATAATGTGTTTCACGTATTCCACTCTGAGGAATGGGTTTCGACTCTGGGAAGAAGATGTGTCTGCTGATGAAGTTGAGATTCAGGAGAATCTGGTGTACAAGGAAGAGCCGGAGTTGATTTTGGCGTACGACATCAGAAAACTAAGAAGTAAGAGATTCCGATGGTTAAAGTCCAGGGAAGCACGGACTGCACGGGAAGCAACTTGGGAGAAGGAGTCTGATATGAGACGGTCGTACCCGTACTTGTTTTGACGGAGGTTGGATTGGATAATGTCGGGACGACATTTTTTTTAAGTTGGGGAGATTGTAATATCAGTTTTTGCTCCAGGTTCGTCCGGGACGAAGTTGGATCGTCCGGGACGATCGGTACAGGTTGTGCGAAAAACCTTGTTTGGCTGATTGGTTCGTTGGACGAAGTGTGGATCGTCTGGACGAAAATTCTCCGTGAACCTATCGCCGGGACGATATGTAATTTTTCGTCTGGACGGAATTCTTCTCTTCATGGATCGTCCGGTACGAAGCTCGATCGTCCAGGACGATCAGTCTGGATATATATAGAATGAGATATTTTGAAAGAGAGAGAAAAAGCTGAGGAGAGAGAAAAACGAAGGGAAAAGTGGGAAAACGGATTTTGGGCGACGCGAGTGCTGTTTTCGCGAGGAGACTGTTGGGAAATTGCTGTGCACGAGGTAAGGCACAATCCGACTTCTAAATTTCAGAACCGTCGTGTTTGGCGGTATTTCTGTCCGGATTTTGTTTCCGTTAGCGATTTTCGTCGTATCTTTTGAACGGTTCTGTTTTACCGCGTAACTTTTTGTATATCGTTGCCGTGCCGGGTGTGCACGTTTTGACTAGTTTGAAGATTTTGTCCGGATATTTTTGCTTCGACTGTGTTTTTAGTCGACTGGATTTTTCTGTGACTTGGAAATTCTCTGTGCGGTAGAATAAATGTTCTGAAATGTTGATATCTATATTCTGTGCGAATTCGGTAAATTTCTTTGCAGGAATTTTTGTGTAAATTCCGTATACTGCCGTTGTGCTGCCCGATTTTGAGTAATTTCTGAATTGTCCGTATTTCTTCTGAATTGAAATGCTATGTGTATAAGCTATAAAAAGGGAGTTATAAGGGGCCTGAATCCTATGAGATTCAGTTAGTGAAACGGGAAATCTGAAATGAGCTCAATCTGAAATCTGATATCTGTTCTGTTCCGGATCCGATGAATTCTGTTTTGGTGCTATAAGCAATCTGTTTTGGTGCCGTGAGCACAAAGGGAGACATAAGGGGCCTGGATCTATGAGATTCGTCAGTGTCTGGGAAGGGAGGCATAAGGGGCCGGAATCCGTAGAGATTCCGTCAGTGTCAGGGCATTTAGCTATTGTATCTGTAATTACTTTCTGTATCTGTTCTGTTCTGTACGAAATTGTGATTATGATATAATGTGATCCGTACGTTCTGATTTCTGATTCTGACTCTGTTGATTTGTTTTGTTCTGATACGATCTGTACGACTCTGATGTGATTTGATATCTGTCCGTAAGTTTTGATTTCCGATCTGTTCCGACTTCTGATCTGATTTATGTCTGATAAGTTTGGTTTTGTTTTCTGAGGATTTAGATTGGTGTTTGTTGCTTTGCTGAGCTGTTGAGCTCACCCTTGCTTTCTTGGTGGTTTTCGGTTCTGGGAAGGGCAAGGAGGTCCAGGATTAGATTTCAGAGTCTGATCAGATTAGGTACTTTTGTACTTTTGATTTTGTACAGTCATGGCTTTCCTGTCCTGTCTTTCTTTCTGTTGAAAGCCATGTACTGTTCTGTAGATGATTATTTTGAGGAAATGAATTCAGATAGATGTTTTGTTCCGCTGCATTTGATGTTTTTAGTAGCTCTGTTGTTCTGTGTGCTTTGTTGAGTTAAGAATTTGGAAGATCAGTTCAGTAACCTAATCCAAAGCCAGATCCTGGTTAGCTATTTTCTCTCCGTCGCGATCCGGCGCGGGCGGGATCCGTCTCGTCTCGGGTCGGGTCGTGACAACATGCTTCATTTGTTTTCCCATTTCCCTTAAGAGCTTAAGGGACCGATTATTTCGGTCCCTTCTTATGTGTTCGGCCGAAACAAAGAGGGGGCGAACGAGAGAGGGAGAAGAAGCAACGGCTGGGGGATTTGGCTGGTGGCGATGACGGTTTTCTGGCAGCCTCCTTGGGGGTAATTCAAAAGGAAGATTAAATGAAGCTTAAGGTATGATTTACCTAAGAGATTTCTCATTCTTCTTGTGGATTTCTTTAGGAGAGATTTTTAGGGTTTTTCCAAAACTTGGAATTTCTAAAAGAAAATGATAGGAAATGTTAGAGAAATGATTTTATCCACAAAAAATAATTTTTTTCATAAATTATTTTTAAGATTTCAAAATTAAGGTTTTCCCGATTCTTAATTTCTATGGAAATTTCTTAATAAATCTTACTTCTAATGATGTTAGAAAGGTTTTTTAAAGGTAGAAATTAGGGTTTTTCACAAAAAAAAATTATTTTTCTTATTTTATTTTAAGAAAAATCCAAAAATAAATATTCCCTAACTATTAATAAAATAAAGGAGATGTTTTAGCATGAAAAAATAATGAAAATAGTGATATCTATGTTTCCAAAAATTAGGGTTTTGAGGAAAATTGAAAATAGAAATTAATTCAAATTAATTTAGGTTAGGGTAAAGGGTTAATTTGGTTAAAAAATGAATTTAGACAAAATTTTCTATTTTAATATGTAGGGTTTGAATTAAATCCAAAAATGATTATATTATTATGCCAATTGATAATTAAGGATTAATGAGAGTGGATGAAGGGAGAGGAAAGACAATCATATGGGTCTTGACTTAAAACTAATAATTGACAATCATAGTTATATTACTTTTAGGTTTTTGAAATGGGAGAAGGGAGAGGAAAGACATTGAAGGGGGTTTGAAAGGGGGGGGGGGGGGGGACGACAAATTATGTACATCCATAAGTAGGTGAATGTGATTGACTTAAAACTAATAATTGACAATCATAGTTATATTACTTTTAGATTTTTGAAATGGGAGAAGGGAGAGGAAATACATTAAAAGAGGGGGGGGGGGGTGGGACGACAAATTATGTACATCCATAGGTAGGTGAATGTGATTCTTTTAAATTTTAGATATTTATGTATTTACATATTTTTAGCATATGTTTTATATTATTTTATGTTGAGCTTAATATGCTTATGTCTCTAATGCAATGAAATTGGTATATATATGTGTAGTGGATAGTCTATTATGTTTTTAAATGAAATGTTACAATGTACATTGCCTAGTATGCCTTAAATAAAGTGTTGCAATGCATCTTACATGTGGATAGGGTAGATAGTTTACAATGGTGTTTTTCCCTTTATCATGTCTTCATATAAAGTGGAGGGTTGCGTCAGGTAGTCGACAGCCAGCGTAAAACTTGTCGAACAATAATGATATGAATTCTTTAAGAAATTGTGTTAATGCTAGGGTGTCCCCTGGAAGCGACGCGCTGCATGGTCTGAATACATGACAAGTGTGCAAGGGCCGCTGCAGCGGCGCCCGGGTGCATTATTAAATAGACAAGGGTTCCCACATCAAGGACGGATGTAGGCAAAGAAGCTAGTCCATGAAACTAAAATTAGGATAGGATCTTGGAATTTAGGTTCCCTTACAGGAAAATTAATGGAATTAATAGATATTATGATTCATAGGAAGTTAAATATTATGTGCATTCAGGAAACTAAATGGGTTGGAGAGAATGCTAAAGAGATTGATAGTTTATGATATAAACTTTGGTATTTGGGTAGGAGTCGTACTAGTAATATTGTAGGTGTGATTATAGATAAAGTTTAAAGGATAATGTTATAAAAATTAATAAGATTGGAGATAGAATTATAGCTTTAAAGATGTTGTTGATGATAATATTGTTAATATTTTAAGTGCTTATGCTCCTCAAGTAGGTTTGGATATGAGTTCTAAATTAAATTTTTAGAATGACTTAGAAGAATTAATACAAAAGATACCTCTTGAAGAAAGAGTTTTCATTGGAGGAGATTTAAATGGACATGTCGGTAGAGAGGTAGATGATTTTAAAAGCATTCATGGTGGCATGGATTTGGAACGACGAATGAAGGTGGCAAGACCATATTGGATTTTTGTTTAGCTTATGATTTTTCAATTGTTAATACCTTATTTAAGAAAAGAAATGAGCATCTCATCACTTATAAAATGGATATAGTACAACACAGATTGACTATTTTCTTATTAGAAAACTAAATCGTTTAGATTGCAAAGATTGTAAAGTTATTCCGAGTGAAAATTTATGTACCCAACATCGATTATTAGTTTTGGATTTTAAGATAAAGGGGCATAAAATAAAAAATAAAGTAAAACGATTTTCTAGGATTAGATGGGGGCATTTAAAGAATATTAACAAAAATATTTTTGGAAATAAGATTTTAGATTTTAAGATTTTGTCTGTGCATGAGGATGCTAATATTATGTGGGAAAAAGTAGCTAGTGATATTAAGAATATTGCAAAAGATGTCCTTGGAGTATCAAAGGGAAAAGCTCCTAATAGTAAAAGTAGTTGGTGGTGGAATCCAATTGTGCAAGAAAAGATTAGAGATAAGAAGCTTTGTTATAAAAATTGGTTTAATTTTAAAAATTCTGATAATTGGGAAATATATAAAGTGGCTCGTAAGGATGCTAAGAAAGCAATATGCGATGCTAAGACATTAGCTTTTAGTGATTTATATAATAGATTAAATACTAAAGAGGGAGAAAGATATATGTATAAGTTAGCCAAACAAAGAGATAGGAGTAGTAAGGATTTAGTTCAAGTGAAGTGTATTAAAGATGAAGATCAAAAAATACTTTTCTTAGAAGATGATATTTAACAAAGATGGATGATATATTTTGCTAAACTTTTTAATGAAGATTGTGAAAATAAGATTGACTATAGTGACCTTAGCACCCTAAATGAAAATAAAGATTTCTATTTTTATTGGCGTATTAGTAAAACTGAAGTTAGAGATGCTTTAAAGAAAATGAAGGGTGAAAAAGCTGTTGGACCTGATGATATTCCAATAGAGGTGTGGAAATGCTTAGGAGATGAAGGAATTTCATGGCTTACTAAACTTTTTAATACTATTTTGAAGACTAAAAAGATGCCAGATGAGTGGAGAATGAGTGTGTTAATTCCTATTTTTAAGAATAAAGGTGACGCACAAGATTGTGCGAATTATAGAGGTATTAAGTTAATGTGTCATACTTTAAAACTTTGGGAGCGAGTTATGGAGCATAGGTTGCGGCGTGATACTAATGTTTCTCAAAATCAATTTGGATTCATGCCGGGTAGGTCGACAAATTATGTACATCCATAGGTAGGTGAATGTGATTCTTTTAAATTTTAGATATTTATGTATTTACATATCTTTAGCATATGTTTTATATTATTTTATGTTGAGCTTAGTATGCTTATGTCTCTAATGCAATGAAATTGGTATATATATGTGTAGTGGATAGTCTATTATGTTTTTAAATGAAATGTTACAATGTACCTTGCCTAGTATGCCTTTAAATAAAGTGTTGCAATGCATCTTACTCATGTGGATAGGGTAGATAGTTTACAATGGTGTTTTCCCTTTATCATGTCTTCATATAAAGTGGAGGGTTGCGTCAGGTAGTCGACAGCTAGCGTAAAACTTGTCGAACAATAATGACATGAATTCTTTAAGAAATTGTGTTAATGCTAGGGTGTCCCCTGGAAGCGACGCGCTGTATGGTCTGAATACAGTGACAAGTGTGCAAGGGCCGCTGCAGCGGCGCCTGGGTGCATTATTAAATAGACAAGGGTTCCCACATCAAGGACGGATGTAGGCAAAGAAGCTAGTCCATGAAACTAAAATTAGGATAGGATCTTGGAATTTAGGTTCCCTTACAGGAAAATTAATGGAATTAATAGATATTATGATTCATAGGAAGTTAAATATTTTGTGCATTCAGGAAACTAAATGGGTTGGAGAGAAGGCTAAGGAAATTGATAGTTTATGATTTAAACTTTGGTATTCGGGTAGAAGTCGTACTAGAAATGGTGTATGTGTTATTATAGATAAGAGTTTAAAGGATAATGTTATAAAAATTAATAAGATTGGAGATAGAATTATAGCTTTAAAGATTGTTGTTGATGATAAGATTGTTAATATTTTAAGTGCTTATGCTCCTCAAGTAGGTTTGGATATGAGTTCTAAATTAAATTTTTAGAATGACTTAGAAGAATTAATACAAAAGATACCTCTTGAAGAAAGAGTTTTCATTGGAGGAGATTTAAATGGACATGTCGGTAGAGAGGTAGATGATTTTAAAAGCATTCATGGTAGCCATGGATTTGGAACGACGAATGAAGGTGGCAAGACCATATTGAATTTTTGTTTAGCTTATGATTTTCAATTGTTAATACCTTATTTAAGAAAAGGAATGAGCATCTCATCACTTATAAAAATGGATATAGTACAACACAGATTGACTATTTTCTTATTAGAAAACTAAATCGTTTAGATTGCAAAGATTGTAAAGTTATTCCGAGTGAAAATTTATGTACCCAACATCGATTATTAGTTTTGGACTTTAAGATAAAGGGGCATTAAATAAAAAATAAAGTAAAACAATTTTCTAGGATTAGATGGGGGCATTTAAAGAATATTAACAAAAATATTTTTAGAAATAAGATTTTAGATCTTAAGATTTTGTCTGTGCATGAGGATGCTAATATTATGTGGGAAAAAGTAGCTAGTGATATTAAGAATATTGCAAAAGATGTCCTTGGAGTATCAAAGGGAAAAGCTCCTAATAGTAAAAGTAGTTGGTGGTGGAATCCAATTGTGCAAGAAAATATTAGAGATAAGAAGCTTTGTTATAAAAATTGGTTTAATTTTAAAAATTCTGATAATTGGGAAATATATAAAGTGGCTCGTAAGGATTCTAAGAAAGCAATATGCGATGCTAAGACATTAGCTTTTAGTGATTTATATAATAGATTAAATACTAAAGAGGGAGAAAGATATATGTATAAGTTAGCCAAACAAAGAGATAGGAGTAGTAAGGATTTAGTTCAAGTGAAGTGTATTAAAGATGAAGATCAAAAAATACTTTTCTTAGAAGATGATATTTAACAAAGATGGATGATATATTTTGCTAAACTTTTTAATGAAGATTGTGAAAATAAGATTGACTATAGTGACCTTAGCACCCTAAATGAAAATAAAGATTTCTATTTTTATCGGCGTATTAGTAAAACTGAAGTTAGAGAGGCTTTAAAGAAAATGAAGGATGAAAAAGCTGTTGGACCTGATGATATTCCAATAGAGGTGTGGAAATGCTTAGGAGATGAAGGAATTTCATGGCTTACTAAACTTTTTAATACTATTTTGAAGACTAAAAAGATGCCAGATGAGTGGAGAATGAGTGTGTTAATTCCTATTTTCAAAAATAAAGGTGATGCACAAGATTGTGCAAATTATAGAGGTATTAAGTTAATGTGTCATACTTTAAAACTTTGGGAGCGAGTTATGGAGCATAGGTTGTGGCGTGATACTAATGTTTCTCAAAGTCATATTGGATTCATGCCGGGTAGGTCGACTATGGAAGCCATACATTTATTAAGAGGTTTGATGGAGAAATATAGAGAAAATAAGGAGGATCTACATATGATATTTATTGATTTAGAAAAAGCATATGATAAAGTTCAAAGAGAAGTGCTATGGAGAGTTCTTGAAAATAAAGGAGTCAATAATGCTTATATTCAAATCATTAAAGATATGTATGCGAGAGCTATTACTTGTGTTCAAACACAAGGTGGATTGACCAAGTATTTCCCTATATTGGTTGGACTACATCAAGGATCAGCCTTAAGCCCATATCTTTTGCTTTAGTCATGGATGTTCTTACTAGACATTTGCAAGAGGATGTGCCTTGGTGTATGCTTTTTGCTGATGATATTCTTCTTGTTGATAAGACTAGAGAGGGAGTTGAAGGTAAACTTGAATTATGGAGGTCAACCTTAGAGTTTAAAGGTTTTCGCTTGAGTAGATCTAAAACGGAATATATGGAGTGTAATTTTAGTAGTAATAGACCTAGTGAGGGGATTGTGACTTTGGGCGATCAAGTCATTAATAAGAGTACACGTTTTAGATATCTTGGATCTATTGTTCAGAGTGATGGTGAAATAGATGGGGATATTATCAACAGAATTCAAGTTGGATGGTTGAAGTGGAGGAATGCATCGGGCTTGTTATGTGATAGAAATGTACCCCTCAAACTTAAGGGAAAATTCTATAAGATGGTAGTGAGGCCTGCAATGCTTTATGGTGCCGAATGTTGGCCATTAAAAGAGAAGCATAATACTAAGTTAAGTGTGGCAAAGATGAGGATGCTCAGTTGGATGAGTGGTTTTACTCTCAGAGATAGGATACGAAATGAGCATATACGTGAAAGGTTGGAGTAGCTCCAGTAGAAGATAAGATTAGAGAGAGTCGCCTTAGATGGTTTGGTCACATAAAACGGCGGCCTTTCGATGACCCGGTTAGGAGAGTAGAGGTATTAGATTTGACTTATGTTAAGAAAGGTAGGGGTAGACCTAAAAAGACTTGGTTAGAAAATATTAGGAATGACCTTTCTTTATTAGATTTAAACAAGAATTTGACTTTTAATAGGACACAATGGAGAAAAAGGATTCATGTAGCCGACCCCACGTAGTGGGATAAAGGCTTGATGTTGTTGTATGTCTTCATATAAAGGAACATAAGAATATTAGAACAAATATATGAATAATATGACATGCCTTCATATAGAGGAACATAAAAACATTAGAATATATGTATGAATGATATGTTACATTCTTCTACGATAAATATTGAATGGTTGAATGTGTATGTTGATGCGAAGTATCAATTGGCAATGAGCTCTTTGGAGCAAATTGTAAAAGGCTATTCAGAGCAAATAATAAATGAACGACTAATTGAAAGTGTATATGATATGTACAAAACATAATGATACTTTCGTAATAAGTGCATAAGAATATGTTATTATGTTATAAGCATAAAGAGCATCAAATGAATCATAAAAATATATAATATAAAAGATTTCGGGTTTATGCAAAGTAAAAGGACATATATGACATAGAGTGACATATATGATGACATAAATTCATATGCACACTAATTATTACATATTGACAAGTTTATTATTATTTTAATTGGAAGTATTGGCATGCATATTATACTCTTTATCTTGCTTCTAAATTTAATCGAATGACATTTTACCTACTGAGTTTGGCTCACTCAAATTGCAAAAACTTCAGGAGAACCTGTTAATCACTAATGACGAATAGACAATCATATATTTACCGTCGTAGGGAGATAACGAGTAACATGTTCTTTTTTTGGTATTTTGATATTTTGTATTAGATGGATACGTATGATAGCATGTGATATTTAAACTTTTGAACATCCATTTATGTAATGAATTTTTATGTACATTTTGATTTTTGAATAAAAGAAGAAGAGAAAAAAATGTTACTTGAATTTATTAATAGCTCTTTCTTTATGTCTGATTATGCTTTAGAGATGCTACTTGAAATATTTTGAATTTACCGTCTGACTTTCATTCCCGCCTTGCCCATGCGAGCTTATCGGGATGGGTCGTGACAAGATTAGTATCACAGCCAAAGGTTTTAACGTATTAATCAATATGAAAGAGTCAATAAGATGATTTTATATGTTATAGAAGATATAGGATGCATATGTTGTAAACTACTTAATTTATTTTATTACATTATACTTCAGGGTCATGGATCCTAAACATAATGTTATTGATGGCAATACAGGAAAAATTATGAAGGAGCTACCAATCATAACAGATCCTCTGAGTAGTAGCATCAATGCTATAATAGAATCCTTTATTCAAATGATGGAAGTAATGACCCAGATGATCAAGAGCTCCTATACTCAGGTCGGTCATAGTGGAAGTACTCCCATGAATAAATACCTCAAGCTGTTCTAAGATTTGAAACCTCATTTGTTCTCAAGTGATAGACCTATAGAGATAAAAGATTAGTTGATGAGGATAGAAAAGATATTGGAGGATATTTCTAGCCCTGAGGATAGAAGGGTTACCCTTACTGCCTATGATTTTGATGGTGAGGCAGAAAGATGGTGGAAAAGCCGTTACAAGAAACATTTGGAGGGTGATCTAGTAGTTAAGTCTCCTGGCAAAAATTTGTGAAAGTGTTCAGAGACTGATTGTACCCATGTTAGCCGAAAGACAGATGCGTTATAAATTTATTAAGTTGGTATAGGTGATAGATCTATTATGCAGTATGAGGCCGAGATCACCATGCTTTCCAGATATGCCTCACATTTGATACCCAATGTAGAAGAAAAGTGCCATCGTTTCCTATATGGCTTGAAGGATATTATTAGACAACCTTTGATTCCTTTTTGCATTGAGTATTATCCTACTTTGGTAGAGAGGGCTCGAAGAATTGAGTTAGACTTGGAAGCTACTCATAGGAGAAGAGACTTTCAGAAAAGAAAAAATGAAGACATGACAAAGTCTACTCAATCAGTTCAGTCTGGAAGGTCCGCTTGAAAGAAGCATAGACCCAGCACTTTAGAGAGCAGCACTCCTATTTTATGTAATAAGTGTGGGAGAATATATAAAGGTGAGTGCCTCTCTGGAACCAATACATGTTACTAATGCCATCAACTAGGACACATGTCAAATTCTTATCCTATTTTGGGATAAAAATCTGTCATAGAGGCCAGGATAGGTAGTACTCCTTAGAGGATAGCTGATAGGCCAAAAATTATGGAGTCTACTACATCTGCTCCATCTTAGGGACAAACTTGTCATCTTGTTCAGCCAAGAGTTTATGGATTGTCACAACAAGAAGCTAATGATTCTCTTGATGTTGTCACATTTATGAGATTAAATTATTCTCATCAAATTTTTCTATGGTATATAAAAATAAAAATGAATTTTATGTTATATATGTTATCAGGGATGACCTTTAGGTATAATAAACCTGTTAAGGTATTATTTGATATTGGAGCATCACACTCCTTTATTTCAGAAGAATTTATTAGATCTCTCAATTTCTCTCCTACACTTATGTTGAAGTCATTGTCAGTTTTAATAATGCCAAATGGAACACATATGGAAGCAAATAGGAAGTGTCATATGGATTTGACTATAAGTGATAAGAACTTAGAAGTAGATCTTATTGTATTATTGTATTGACATTATCAAAGTTTGATACAATTTTAGGCATAGATTAATTATCTTGCCATTTTGTGATGATAGATTATAATAAAAAGGGGATTAAATTTTGTATGCCAAGAGAGAAAACATTTTAAGCTTCAAGGAAATAGAGGGATAACAACTGTTATAGTTTCATCCTTGAAGGCTTATCAATTATTGAGGAAAGAAATTGAAGGCTTTTTGGCCTATGTTAAGGAGGAGAAGGAAAAAAAAAAGGATTAAATGATATACCAATTATGCAAGAGTATATAGTAGTGTTCGTCGATGATTTACCTGGCTTACCTCGGACCAGGGAAATTGATTTTTCAATTGAACTAATTGGTGGAGCTGAATCTGTTGCTAAAACTCCTTATAGAGTGACAATAAAAGAATTAAAGGAATTGAAAGATCAATTACAAGAATTGCTTAATAAAAAATTCATCAGGCCTAGCATTTTCCCATGGGTGCTCCTATACTTTTTATGAAGAAGAATGATGAAATCTTAAGACTCTGTATAGATTACAGAGAATTAAATAAACTAACTATAAATAATAAATATCCTCTTCTAAGGATTGATGATTTATTTAATCAGTTGGAATGTGCCTATGTGTTTTTTAAGATTGATTTGAGATCAGGATATTATCAGCTCAAGATTAGAGAAGAAAATATAGTAAAGATAACATTCAATATCAGATATGGGCATTACGAAGTTGTGGTGATACCTTTTAGTCTTACAAATGCCCATGCTATGTTTATGGACCTCATGAATAGAAATTTTAAGCCATTTTTAGATCTATTCGTAATTATATTCATAGATGATATTTTGATATACCCCCCTAATGAAGCAATTTATATAAATCACTTAAAGGCTGTGTTGAAAGCATTGAGAGGGAATGAATTGTATGATAAGTTCTCTAAATGTGAATTCTAATTGAAGAGTGTAAATTTTTTAGAGCATGTGATTAGTAATGGAAGAATATCTGTGGATCAATAGAAGGTACAAGCTATAACAGATTGGCCACGACCAATTATAGTGACATATATCATAAGCTTTTTGGGTTTAACTGGTTACTATAGAAGATTTGTTGAGGAGTTTTCACAGATTGTTATGCCACCATCCAGATTAACTCAAAAGACAGTAAAATTTGAATGAACAACTAAGTGTGAAAATGCTTTCCATAGATGAAAACAATGTTTGATGATGGTTCCAATACTAACTATTCCTTCAGGGTCAGATGTATTTCAGCTTTATAGTGATGCCTCGCATAAAAGGTTAGGTTGTGTATTGATGCAAAATGAAAGAGTCATTACCTATGCTTCTAGACAGTTAAAAAATCACGAAAGAAATTATCCAACTCATGATTTAAAATTAGCTGCAATAATTTTTGCCCTGAAGATTTGGAGGCATTACTTGTATGGGGTAAAGTGTGAAGTTTTTACTGACCACTAAAGCTAAAAGTATATTTTCACACATAAAGAATTAAATTTAAGTCAAAGGAGAAGGCTAGAACTCATTAAGGATTATGATTTGGATATCCAATATTATCCATGTAAAGCAAATGTGATTACATATGCCTTGAGTAGGAAGAATTCTAGTAGTGCCAACTAAATGATTACACAACAGCTTGAGTTGATAACAGATTTGAAGAAGTTAAAAATTTCAGCAGTTCAACCCAATAATGCATAGATTATGATGTTAAATCAAATGATTATCCAATCACCGTAGAAGGACAAAGTATGAGAAGCCTTGTTATAGGATGTAGAATTCAAGAATATATTGGAGATATGATTAATGCATGACACCTTGAAGAATTTGAACTTGATGGTGAAGAATTGTTGCGATACATGAGCAGAATTTGTATCCCAAATGTTGGATACTTAAGAAAGAAAATTCTTCAGGAAGCACATTATTCCAATTATACCATTCACCTAGGTAGCAGCAAAATATATCAGGATTTAAAAGAAGTATTTTGGTGGCTAGGAATGAAGAAGAGTGTGGCAGAAGTAGTGGCTAAATATACTTCCTACCAAATGGTCAAGGTAGAACATCATAAGCCATGAGGGTTATTATAGCCCTTACCTATACCTGAGTGGAAGTGGGATGATATAGCCATGGATTTTGTAGTTGGTTTACCCAGATATAGAAGTGACCATGATACTATATGGGTGATAATATATAAGTTGACCAAATCGGCACACTTCTTACCTACCAAACAATCAGATGCTGTTGAGAATTGACAAGCTTGTATGTTAATGAAATTGTTAGACTTCATGGTGTACCAAAATTGAAAGTATGATACTGGGATGGAAGATTCACCTCCATACTATTGAGAAAGGTTCATAAAGATATGGGTACCAGGTTTACTTTCAGTATAAATTTTCACCCCCACACTGATGGTCAATCAGAAAGAACAATTTAGACTCTAGAAGATTTCTTCAGGCTTTGTGTACTTAATTTTAGTGGTAAGTGGGTAACACATCTACCACTAATTGAGTTTGCCTATAATAACAGTTTTCAATCAAGTATATGTCACGACCCGATTCGACGGGGACGGATCCCGCCCAAACCGGATCGCGACCAGCCTAAACAAACTAACCAGGATCTGGTTTGGGAATTGGTTTCGGAACTGAATCTTCCAAACAATTCTCAAAACGGTCAGACAAACACAGAACAACAGAGCTACTATAAATCATCAAATACAGCGGAACAAAACATCTATCTTGTCTTTTCCTCAAATACAATCATCTACAAATACAGTGCATGGCTTTTGAACAGAAAGAAAGACAGAACAGAAAAGCCATGACTGTACAAAAATCAAAAGGTACAACAAATACCTATACGAATCAGACTCAGAAATCTACTCCTGGACTTCCTTCCCTTTCCCAGAACCTGAAAACCACCAGAAAACAAGAGTGAGCTCAACAGCTCAGCAAAGCAACAAACCTCCAATCAAAACTTTCAGAATTCAAAACCAAACTCATCAGACAGAAATCAGATCAGAAATCGGAATAGAATCGTACAGATTGTCAAACCGGACATATCAGAAAGAAACAGAATAGAATCAGAACAGATACGAACAGATATCAAATCAGAATCAGAGTCGTACGGATTCAGAGTACAAACAGAACATAATAAATCAACAGAGTCAGAATTATACAGAAATCAGAAAGTCAGAGTTAGAATTCACAGAGTTGTACGGAACAGAAATCGTATCAGAAACAGGACAGAATCAGACATATCACATTAACAAAATCAGAAATCAGAATTGCAGATCATATCATTTCAGAATCATAATTGCTTACAGAAATCAGAAGCAGAATTGCTTACAGAACAGATACGAAAATCAGATATCAACAGAACAGATATATATTTAATAGCTAAAACTAAACTAAGCAGAATCACTACGGATTCTGACCCTTATGTCTCCCATGTGCTCACGGCACTAGAATTTCTCTGAGTAATAAATAGCTAAGTGTGCTCACGGCACCAGAATAACAGAATTCCTCGGATCCGGAACTGAACAGAAATTTCTCCAACTTGAGCTCAACTAAGAATTTCTCCAGACACTAACTGAATCTCATAGGATCCAGGCCCCTTATAACTCCCTTTTTATAGCACATACAGATAGCATTTCAATTCAGAAGAAATCCGGGCAAATCAGAAATCAGACAAAAATCGGGCAGCACAACGGCAGTAGACGGAATTTACACAAAATTTCCTGCAAAGAAAATTTACCAAATTCGCACAGAACATAAATAATCATATTCCAGAACATTTATTCTACTGCACAGAGAATTTACGGATTCACAGAAAAATGAAATCAACTGAAAACGCTGCCGAATCAAAAATACCCGGACAAAAATCTTCGGAAAATAACCAAAAACTGCACACTCGGCACTTCAACAATATACAGAAAGTTACGCGGTAAAAACTGAATCAATCAAAAGTTACGGACGAAAATCGGTAACGGAAACGAAATCCGGACAGAAAATACCGCCAAACTCGACGGTTCTGAAAATTGAGAAAGGCGGAATGTGCCTTACCTTGCGTACAGCAAAATCCTCAACAGTCTCGACGAACGAAAACGGACCCGCGGCTTCCCGAAATCAACTTTTCCTTTTTCTCTTTTTCTTCCTCTCTCCTCGGATCAAAATCTGATATTTTATAAAATTTTTCTCTCTCCTCAAAATATCTCATTTCCCTTAAGAAATGCTCAGATCGTCCTGGACGATCGCACTTCGTCCCGGACGATGTGTGCTCTGGAAAATCCTCGTCCAGACGAAATTTTCATCATCGTCCCCGGCGACAGGTCCTCGGGAGAATTTTCGTCCAGACGATCCAAATTTCGTCCCGACGAATCATACAACCAAAACTGATTTTCTGCATAACCTGTACCGATCGTCCCGGACGATCCAACTTCGTCCCGGACGAACCTGGAGCAGAACTGATATTACAGTATAGATATGACCCCTTATGAAGCATTGTATGGGATAAAATGTAGAACCCCTTTATGTTGGGCTAAAATTGGGGAAAGAAAGATAATTGGTGCTGACTTGGTTGATGATGCTACATAGAAGATAAAGCTAATGCATGATAGGTTGAAGGCTATACAGGATAGTCAGAAGAAGTATTATGATGCTAAGCATAGGCCAGTTTAGTTTGAAGTTGGGGAATTTATGTTCCTCAAAGTTAGTCCAATGAAGGGTGTTAAAAGATTTGACAAAGTAGGGAAGTTGAGTCCAAAATATGTAGGTCCTTTTGAAATTGCAGAAAAGATTGGAAAGGTAGACTACAGATTAATTCTGCCAACTCACATGAGTGGAGTACATAATGTATTCAACATCTCTTCTTTGAGGAAGTACATTTCAGATGAAGCTCTCAAGATCAATACTAAATAAGTGGACATTCAACCAGATCTGACATTTGTAGAAGAACCTGAGAAAATCTTAGATTATGATGTTAAGCGGCTTCGAAGCAGAGAGATCTCTTATGTTAAAATCCTATGGAAGCATAGATCTGAAAAAGATGCCACTTGGAATAAGCCAAGGAGTTCAAAATGAGAGAAAACTATCCTCACAAGTTTGACTAACGTATGATTTATTAAGCTTGCTTTTAAATTTTGAGGACGAAATTTTTATTAGGAGGGGAGCTAGAATTGTAAAACCTGAAAAATAACTGAATCATAAGTATCACACGCATTTCGATGCACTGCGATGAAAATACTCATATTTTTTAAGTTGTTAGAATTAGACAAAGTTAATTTTATAAAATTCTATGCAAAATTTTGATTGTTTTGATATAAAGAACTTATACCTAATTTCGCACGAATTTAAAGTTAAAAATTTATGAAGTTTACTTAAGTGTAAATTACTTGATAACCCTCATAGCTCTTAAGAG
This sequence comes from Dendrobium nobile, assembly GCA_022539455.1. Classification (NCBI taxonomy): domain Eukaryota; kingdom Viridiplantae; phylum Streptophyta; class Magnoliopsida; order Asparagales; family Orchidaceae; genus Dendrobium; species Dendrobium nobile. Next base: position 8,999,772 of record CM039736.1, read on the forward strand.
GAGTTTTAGACCTAAGGGCACATGCATCATTTGTTTTCCTATTTCCCTTAACAGGTTAAGGGACCGATTATTTCGGTCTCTTATTGTGTGTTTGGCCGAAATAAAGAGGGGGCGAACGAGAGAGGGAGAAGGAGCGACAGCTAGGGGCTTTGGCCGGCGACAGTTTTCCGACGGCCTCCTTGGGGGAAATTCAAGAGGAAGATTAAGGGAAGCTTAAGGTATGATTTACCTAAAATATTTCTCATTCTTCATGTAGATTTCTTTAGGAGTGATTTTTAGGGTTTTTTTTCAAAACTTGGAATTTGTAAAAGAAAAGAATAGGGGATGTTAGAGAAATGATTTTAATCACAAAAATTAAGTTTTTTCCCAAATTATTTTTAAGATTTCAAAATTAGAGTTTTTTCGATTCTTAATTTATATGCAAATTTCTTAATGAATCTTATTTCTAATTATGTTAGAAAGGTTTTTTAATGGTACAAATTAGGATTTTCAGAAAAATTTTATTTTTCTAATTTTATTTTAAAAAAAATCGAAAATAAATATTCCCTAACTATTAATTAAATAAAAGGGATGTTTTAGCATGAAAAAATAATGAAAATAGTGAAATCTATGTTTCCAAAAATTAGGGTTTTAAGAAAAAACGAAAATAGAAATTAATTTAGGTTAGGATAAAGAGTTAATTTGGATAAAAAATAGATTTAGACAAAAATTTGTATTTTAATATGTAGGGTTTGAATTAAATCCAAAAATGATTATATTATTATGCCAATTGATAATTAAGGATTAATGAGAGTGAATGTAGGTTAATGTAAAGATATAGATCTTGACTTAAAATTAATACAATCATAATTATATTACTTTTAGGTTTCTGAAGTAGGAGAAGGGAGAGGAAAGACCGAGGGGGGGGGGGGGGGGGGGGGGGGGGGTTTCAACAAATTTTGTACATTCGTAGGTAAGTGAATGTGATTTTTTTAAATTTCAAATATTTCTGTGTTTCCAAATCTTTAGCATATATTTTATAATATTTTGTGTTGAGCTTAGCATGTTTATGTCTCTAATGCAATGTAATTGGTATATATATGTGTAGTGGATGGTTTATTATACTTTTAAATGAAATGTTGCAATGTACCTTACCTAGTATGCCTTTAATTAGTGTTGCAATGCATCTTACTCATGTGAATAGGGTAGATAGTTTACAATGCTTATTTTTCCTTTATCATGTTTTCATATAGAGGAATATAAGAACATAAGAACAAATGTATGAATAATATGACATGCCTTCATATAGACGAACATAAGAATATTAGAACATATGTATGAATGACATGTTAGCATTCTTCTATGATAAATATTGAATGGTTGAATGTGCCTGTTGATGCTGAGTATTAATTGGTAAATGGCTCTTCGGAGCAAATTGTAAATAAATGGCCAATTGAAAGTGTACATGATATGTTGAAAACATAATCATACTTCTGTAATTTGTGTATAAGAATATGTTATTATGTTATAAGCATAAAGAGCATCAAAAGAATCATGAAAATGTAGATTTCATGTTTATGCAAAGTAAAATGACATAGAGTCATATGCACACTAATTATTACATAATGACAACTTTATTGTTCTTTTAATTAGAAGTATTGACATATTTATTGTACTCTTTACATTGCTTCTGAATTTAATCGAATGACATCTTACCTATTGAGTTTGGCTCAATCAAATTGTAAAAAATTTCAGGAGAATCTGTTAATCACAAATGGCGGATAATAGATAGCCGTATACTTACCGTCATAGGGAGACGATGGATAACAAATTCCTTTTTTGGTATTTTAATGTTTTGTATTAGATGGATGTGCATGATAGCATATAATATTTAGACTTTTGAGCATCCATTTATGTAATGAATTTTTATTTACATGTTAATTTTTGAATGAAAGAAGAAGAGAAAAAAATTGTTACTTGGATTTATTAATGACTCTTTCTCTACGTGTGATTATGCTTTAGAGATGTTACTTGAAATGTTTTGAATTTACTGTATGACTTTCATTCCCGCCTCGCCTATATGAGCTTATCGGGCAGGGTTGTGACAAATGAAGTATTATTAAAGAGAATATATAATTTTTAATCTTATATTTGAAGGTCATAATGCCAAATGCTAAATATTAAAGAGATTGAGAATAATAATTATCCACCTAAAAGAAAGAGAAAAAATCACACACACACATAACCTACTATTTCATATGTAGGGATCTATTATGCCAATTTTGTGATGATTTAACCATTCATTAAGCAAATTTAATGATGATCAAATAACACTTAGAAGCCCTTTTAAATTTAAATTTTATATATCACCAATTTAAAATATTTGATGCATATAACATATCATCAATAACACATTTATTTGATTCCAACTCAATAGACACTCTTTACACATTAAAATCACAATTATCCAATCATGCAATTAAAATAATCCATCATGATTTTTTGTGTGCATCCAATAGATTATCAAGCATAAAAGAGCATAAATTATTTTGTGTTGACATTGAACGTCATCCGGAGACTAACCAAGATGAGCCACGTCGGTACCGTGGCTCGATACTGTGGGCTCCGAAAATTCGGCCCCAGCCTCCCCGCCGCGCTTTTTCTTTTTTATTCGGCGAGGGGGAGTTTTAACTGAATAAGTTCCGAGGTAAATTTTGGAAGGCAGATGGGTTTGTAGATAAGACACTACCTAGGGATTTCGCCCTCATTTTGCGAGGACTTTATAATCTGAGTTCTGGTTTCTTATAGGCGCAAGCCCTTATAGTTAATTACCCCTCTCAATCATGAGAGAGAACTTTCGATTAATGCTAGTCGTCAATCAGATACGTAGAATATACGTGTTATCTGGCATATAGTAGCAGCAATAGGTTTGGAAATTGGAAAGTTTGGATTTGGGGAATTGAAGAGTTAGGTTTTTGGATTTTGGGTTGGAAGATTTGATATTCAAAATAGAAATTTCACCATCCTGCACTTAAAGCGGATGGTGGGGGAATGGATGATAGACCCGATCAAGATCCCATGGTTCCGTCGTCCCGGGCTATCGTGGTCCCTGGTCTACTTAGTCAGAGGAGGTAGTCGACCCAACCTGACAGAAGGATCCTTGTCGGCAGCCATGGGTTGCTTCGTCCAAGGGGACCTTGTAGACCGGGGTTGAATGTTTGTCTAAGGGGATAAATTTGAATCCACCTTAGCTAACAGAGGGCTTTGTGCCCTATCGATCATATCCTATTGATTCATATCTCAAAGATTTAACGCCATTAAGGAGCGTATTGGCTCTGGCCATAACAGTTATCTGTGGTGCCATTTGGCAGCAAAACCACTCGGTTCAGAGGGCCCTGGGTCATAACCATTTACCTGCAGTGCCATTTGGCGGCGAAATTGCCGGTTAGAGGACACGTACCACGTCCTTACTGACAAGAGATTGTTTGAGAATGAATCCTAGTGATATTTTCGACTAGGCATTTGGCTCTTTGTGAGCTAGAGTTTGTTTGAATTTGTCCACCCAGGCAGACTATTGCGGAGGGTGGATGGATTTTGTTTTAAGCGTTTGATAGTTAGATTTCAAATTTTAAATATTTTGAATTTTGGATATTTTTGGAATTTTTGTGGAGTTTTGAATTTTATGGGTATTTGGAAGGCATTGGAAATTATTTGGAATGGACCCCTCCGGTTGAGATTTTTGTTCAACGCTGCTATCATCGGGGTAGGAGGTTACTTCTCTTTATGGATCGAACCTTGTCAACTCTGTCGGGCTGTCGACAGAGGATCGGGTTTCGTAGGCTTTATGCCCTTGATAGTGAATTCTCATTGTTATAGGCATTAAAGGCCTAATATGAATGTATTAAGACAAATATAATGGTCGCCACAACCGTATATTTGTTTGTTGGTTCGAACCCTGTCGACTTCTATTGAACCGTATAGAAGGATCAGTTTCGAACTTGAATTCACTTGTCAACCCGCGCAGCATCCCTAGACATCACGTGTGTACCAATAACACGCTCGTCGGGGCCCATGCGGGTGTTTGGGTGCATTTTATAATTGAACCCTGTCTACTCCTTTCATCTATTTAGAAGGATTGGGTTCAAATTTAGTAACCCGCGTAGCATCCCTAGACGTCACGTGTGTACCAATAACACGCTCGCCGGGGCCCATGCGGGTTTTGATTACAATAACCCCTTTGTGTACCTATGTGTATACAAACTACGGTGCACTTGTGCAGGGGTACTTTGAAAGTATTTGTAAACGCCTTCTGTCCGCTTGCATAGAAGTTGCGGATCCGGTGGCGTGGTGTAGCAGCTTCTGAATAGAGTTGTTCGCTGCTTCGTACAGGTAGACTGTCGTGCACTATTTGTTGATTTTTGTAGGCGGGTCATAGTGCACTAACTAATCTCTTGCCTTTGGTTGTAGAAGCTTATAGGAGCTTATATTTATTATAACTCTTTGGCACTTTGCTTGTGAACATTATATTGGGTACACCATGGATCTTCTACAGTAGTTTATAGGAGTAAGCATCTGTCACCAACCCCTCCATGCATACTAATTGGTGTTGACTATATGAGGATATTATACCCACTACACATATGTTGCTATAATCTATAAAAGTTCTTTTCATCGTATATTGCATCATATGTATCTTCCCTTTCATCACCGCCTTGTGAACAATCTGTCGGACATATGAGTGTATGACTATATTTGTATAGAACCTATCACTTCCACATCATTTCAATCGATGTCACTTATGAGTGGATTGCCAGTTCTATTTGTATTGACTTCAAGCATGTCATTATCGTTCATGAATGATCACAAGTATCCCATAGTTGTTCGTAAGGGATTTTCATTCTTCCTTCACTAGGTAGTTGATGTTGACTGCTATAATATTTTGATGATCATTTCCTTTGTGCTTGTAGGGAATGGGAATGTACGCTTGCCACGATATTAGCACAGGTGATATGAACAACCATTGTAGGCTTCTATGTTCACCATACTCATTATAAAGATATTGCTAGATCTCTAAAATTTGGTCCATGAGCATTTCACTCCACTATCCATGGATGATTCATTTCATATATTTGAGAATCATGCATAATTAGCTTAAGCTTGATTTTCATCTTATACACAAGATATTGTTCATTGAGGCTTAAGTTTGAGTTCAATACGGCAAGCTCAAGTTATAAGTCCCCCCTTTGGTTCAAATCCAGCTCATAAGTTTCATGTGATCTCTTGATTAGAGTCAAGTTCAAATCAACTTTGAGTTGAGTCTTTTGATCATTTGAATTTTGAGTTCGAATGATCCGAGTCATATCTACTTTGGTCTCAATTGGTTTGAGTCCCAGAATGAGTCTTCAACATTTTTGCTTGTGTTCAAATCATTCATTTTATGATTTATTTAAGTGAGGTTCAATGTCTTTGCTCACATCATTTCTTTCAAATCAAGTGTGAGTTCAAGTTCAATTAAAGCTCAAATCAAGTTTCAATGTAATCCTTCCCTTGCTTCAAATCAAGTTCTTGTTCATAAGTCCTCTGCTCTTGTTTGAGTACAAGTTCTATGTCCTTGCTCAAATTGTTCAAGTCAAGTCCTTTGTAGTCTCTTGAGTTCAATCAAATTCTTGCCTTATCGGCTTAATGTTCCTCATCATTTTCTTTTATTTGGATTCAAGTTTGATTAAGTAGATTAAGTCAAGTCCACAAATCTCATTCTGCTCCAAGTCCTTGTCTATATTTCAGACAAAATTTCGACAGCCTCCCGACGTCTCCCCCGTTTAGGGGAAAAACCAAGAGGTCGCCTACCCGCCACGTCAATAAAGACGTGCACGGTTGGTGTTGGTGAGACACCGCGGCGGTTGTATTTTTTTGTTTTCTCCCACCACGCGCAATAAAGGCGTGCATGAGGTTTTATAAAAAACATTTTTGAAAAAAATAGTTTTTGATTTCCCCCCGCCCGGGGATACTTATAAGCGACCCCGCTTCGCCGTACGTGCCGCACTAGGGTCCCATCCCACCACGCGCAATAAAGGCGTGCATGGGGCGGTTCTCCGGTTTGCCACGGACATTTAAGCAAGGTTTTGAGTTTAGAAGAATTCATACCTCCGCGGGGTTGTCGTGGTTGACACATGGATCGAGGGGTCACTCGCCTACCTCGTCGTAGGTGTCGCACCAGGTTCCCTCCTACCACGGCCAATAAAGGCGTGCTTAGGTGGTTTGCCGGGGATCACTTTTATCATTTATGATTAATTATTAATAATTGTAATTAATTAGAATTAATTATAACTTATATTTAATTAATTATAATTAATATGTAATTTATTAGAGATTAATTATAATTAAATCATAATTAAACTAAATTAATTATGATTAGATTATAATTAATTATAATTAACAATTATTAATTATAATTAAAACTAGTTAATTATAATTAATTAATAATTAATCATATTAGAAATAATTAAACATAATTAAATTTAATTATGTTTAATTAATAACTAATAACAATTAATTATAATTATCAATATTTTAATCATAATTATATTTAATTAATTAAACTTAAATTATAACTAATTAATTGGTAATTATAATTAAAATTAATTAAGCATAATTAACCTTAATTAATTATGTTTAACAAACATTAATTATAATTAAGATACTTTAATCAGAAATTAAATTCAATTAACTATCAATAAGTTATAATTAAAACTAATTAATTATAATTATAAATAATTAATTATAATTTAGATAAATAATAAAAATAATAATAAAAAGAAAATCCCCTTCCCCCCCATTTTCTTTGTTTTCACGGGATCAGGCCGAAGAAGCGCGCGTGGGAGAAAGTTACCTTCATTGTGGGCGGCTCTCGTCGCTGGTCCCGCTCAAAATGCCGCAACTTTCGATCCGATCTGAAAGGGAAAGTTATCGAGGGAGCTAAGTCGGGCAACCACGACGGAGAAGGCAAAGAGGGGCGCGAGTTCGGTCCGGAGGAAAGGTATGGGGAAGAAGCTCTCTCTCTCTCTCTCTCTCTCTCTCTCTCTCTCTCTCTGGACTGACGGAAGGTGGAGAGGGAGATCGGTCAGGGGAGGTGACGGGAGGAGGTGTCGGCTAAAGAGGAAATCGGGATTTGGTCGGGAAGCTCGCGTAAGGGAGAACGTTACCTTCACTACACGCGAGCTCCCGTTCTTGTCTCCGTTCAAAATATCGTAACTTTCGATCCGACCTGGAAGGGAAAGTTGTCGAGGGAGCTAAGTCGGGCAACCACGACGGAGAAGGCAAAGAGGGGCGCGGGTTCGGTCCGGAGGAAAGGTATGGGGCAGAAGCTCTCTCTCTCTCTCTCTCTCTCTCTCTCTCTCTCTCTCTCTCTCTCTCGACGGGTATGGGAGGATCGGAAGAAGTGGAGTTCGGGTTTGGAAGAGGCGCAGGCTGTGGTGGAGTTCGGTCGTGGGAGAGTGGAGATCGGAGGAGGGATATCGGGAGAACAGAGAGCGAACGGGAGAAGAGGAGTCGTGTGGAAGTTCGGTCGTGTGGAAGCAGCAGCCGAATGATCCCTTTGAGTCGGTATTTAACGACGCGAGAAGGAGCGAAATCGAGGTCGTCGTCACAGGTTTTACGCAGGAATTCCGGGAAGTGACGCAAACGGCGCCGATTCAGCAGGATTCGTTGCGGGATTTCTGCAGTATTTGCGTAGGTATGGATTTGAGCGTGTATTTTCATTTCTTCCTTCTTCTTTTTTTTTTTTTTTTTGATTTTATGCTGAGGTCAACAGATACTACTCGGTATCGTGGCTCGGTATCGATGACATGACTGATTCTGATTGGTCTTCGGACGTGGAACTGCGTACGGCGTCTGTATAAAATAATTTTTTGTGAGAGAGAGAGAGAGAGAGAGAGAGAGAGAGAGAGAGAGAGAGAGAGAGAGAGAGAGATTACCGAGGAGATAACAATGATAAACTCCTGTAAGTATTGATTGCTACTTCATTGCCCATTCTATCAACAATTAAACAAATGGCAAGGCACAACAACCTTCTGTACCAATAAAATAAAATCACCCATAATTATTTAAGAAGATATTACATAGATGAGAGAGAGAGAGAGAGAGAGAGAGAGAGAGAGAGAGAGAGAGAGAGATGTGGAAGACATTACATAGGAGATAACAATGACAAACTTCTGTAAGTACTGATTGCTACTTCATTGCACATTCTATCAACAGTGAAACAAATGGCAAGGCACAGCAACCTTCTGTACCCATAATTACTTAAGAAGATATCCTCCAAGTAATAAAATTCGAGTGACAATAACAAAAACATTTTGCCACATATGACAGTAGAAAGAAAGGGCCCAGGAAATGAACAAACTTGCCTATTTCATTCTCATATAAGACAAACGCAATATTATCAAAGTTATTTTAACAAATAGCAAGTCCGCAACAACTTTTGCTAATCAATCAGCACAAGAAATACCCTCTCTATAAAGACGTTAAGGATTCATTTGAAACGGCTTTCTTCCTGCTTCTTAAAGCAACTTTTAAATACAAAAAATAAAACTTTTGTATTAAAAAGCTGTTTTAAGAAGCAATAAAAAAGCCGTCCCAAACGAAGCCTAAATCTTGTAGTCTCATAAACTTTGTATTCATCAATAAAATACAAAAGTTCAATATTAGAATAATTAGAGCTCTCACTAAGCTTAATCAGCAGTAAAGCATTCGCTTCAATCAAAATTTTATGAATAGGAAATTTGCTACAAAGGATTAAGACATGACTGAGAGCAAATAATTCAGCACAAATCAATTTTCTACTATGCTTCAGTAAACTTGCCTAGAACAAGCGATCGAGAATAATCATGAAAAATAATTTCTCTTTAAGAGAGAAAAATAATCAAGAATAATACAGTGCAATTAGACAAACTTGAAATGTAATGGATTATGTGAACATATTTAGTGTAGGCAAAAACAAAATAAGCTAATTTGAAATTCCAAACCAAACTGACTAAACTGATTAATTTGGTTTTGGTTTGGCTTAGAATTACATTTAAAGTTTTATAAAACCAAAATAAATCAAACCAATTAGATTAAGCATAATATAAATAATTTAGAATGCTAAAAGTTGAACATCTTGTAGCAGAAATAAGCAAACAGATTAAAATTAAAACAAAACTGTTAAAACAAACTTGTTACAAATATTAAGAAACCTAATACATACTTTAATTATCTATTAATTTGGAACAAATCTATCAAACGACACGACCAAATAATTGAAAAATATGAAAAACTAAAATGAACCAAACCAAATTGAATTGAGATGGTGATTATGATTTTTCAACAAATTTTATGCTGGTTATTGAATATCTAATACAACCCTTCATTTTTTTCACCTAAAATTTGGGACCTGACAAATGACAATGACAGTGTTTAAATTGAGGCCAACAAATAAATTCCTACAGATTTATGTTACTAAACTGACAGTGGAAAAAAATAACTGGTTTATTTTGGTTTGTTTTTTCATAAAAGAAGTTAGAACTTAGATGACTTCTCATGAAATCACTTCATAACTTGCTCAGATATATTGCAGGTCATACAATGAAGACTATACTAACTGATAATGTCTTGCTTTGTAAACTTTGAAAATGTTAGAAGATTCATCTATGTGCCCTTTGTTTTTTTGGAAATAGCAGCAGTACATCTTTTAATACTCTTTAAATGCCACTAATCCTTTTAACCGTGCCTGCAGATATTTCTTTTTCTATTAATCTTCTTCGAGAGTATACAATGGTAGCAACACATTCATCTCAAATATCTGACACATCTGCGCGTTGCTATGACGAAACATGAGGGAATATTGATAAGCATGTATTAACCAAGTGTATTTTGAATCTCTATGCTCAATTATGGTTGAAATTTGTAAAAAGAATGTCCCATGAACTATTCACATTGATAACATATTCAAAACCATAAATCAAATTATTTATAGAAGTCAAAATTGGTCACAGATAGTATCACCTCAAAATAACTATTGCCACAGAAGGCCTGAATGCGACGAGCAAGTAGAATACGGAAATTACAGTGCAATTTTGGCTTCGTTTGGGGCGGCTTTTTTACTGCTTCTTAAAGCAGCTTTTTAGTACAAAAATTAAAATTTTTCTACTAGAAAGATGCTTTCAGAAGCAGTAAAAAACTGTCTCAAACGAACCCTTCGTCTCCACAAAACTAACCTTTGCCAGGAAATGCTTAGTGTTGCCAAAATCAAGGTTTTATGATCCTTCTAGATGCGCTTGAGTTGAATCTTCTTGTCTGGCTTCAGATTCATTGCCCTTCTTTTGACCTATTTTCAATCTAAGAGGTCTTCCCATTAACTCCTGTTATAGGAACATTGATTGAAAATCAGTCTCATAAAATGAATGGGGGCTGTATGATTCATAGCTTTCTTTGACGTGATATTGTGATAGACTACTTTGATTTTATGTTGTGTCTCATATTTAAGTGATCTAGATAACTTCGATAGGCTACATTGAGGTAACCTAAATAGTAGCCACATTGATATTCTCACCCAGCATTAGGCAATGAACCATTAATCATTTAAAATAGGACTGCCATCTTTAAATAAGATAACACTAAATAAATAAATAAATAACATTTCATAAGAAACGATCAAATATTGGAAGCATTTCTAGAGAAAATTTTCTATAGATAAAACAAAGGCATTCAATGAAGAATGGAAATCAATCAATCTACATTATAGGCCTGTTTGGTTGTAAAGTATCTAAGAGTCAATATTTTAAATTCAGTTTATTAGAAATTCATACGATTGTTTTGTGTTTGGTTGGAACTAACAAAAATAAAAAACTAAAAATAAAAGAACCTAAGAACTAGAAAAGAAGATCACGATAGAAGGAGATAGATCATGATAGGAGCTCACTAGGGCAGGCGTTGACGGGATCTAAGACGTGTGAGGAGAAGAGATCGCCAAGGGAGCTCATTGGTGCAGGCATTAACAAGACTGGCGGAGTGCGAAGTAAAATATATCATGATGAGAGTTCGTTGGTGCAGATGTTGATAAGAACCGTGGCATGCAAAAGAGAAAATATCACAGTTGGAGCTTACTGGGGAGGGATATCCGAGTGCATGAACCATTTCAAATCTAAATCAAGCAAGCCTCAATTTCCTCTTAAAATTGTGTTGTATGTACTTATTAGCCAACCAAACACTAAATTTATCAAAACCCCTGTATTTAAAATGTGGTAACTTCCAACCAAAAAGCCCTTAACAAACTTTGAAAAGAGAGAAAATAATGATCCGTTATTGACAATCATATTTCTATTTATGAGTATCAAGCTGGATTAATCAGACTTTAACAATTTTGCACATATAGAACAACTTCAATATACTGTAAGTCAAAGAAACTATTGCATTAAAGTTTTCCAAAAAGAATTACGAGTGTACCGGACTGGATGTGAAGGTAGCATAGCTTAATTAAAACAACCGAGCAGAAAATTAAAAAAATATAACAAAGATTAAAGCTTCACATTACCACCCCATCCAATTCAGAAACAGCACTCTCCACCTCTTCCTTCGTGTCAAAAGAAACAAATCCATACCCAGCCGACCTCCCTGATGGGTTATCAAAAACAACTCTAGCAGAAACTGGCTTAAATTTGGCAGAAAAGAATTCTCTAAGATTGCCAGCTCTTGCTTTCCAATGAAGATTTCCTACATAGATCTTGTGCCTTGTTTCTCCCACAGCAGTACTTGGTCGAGGTTTTTTAGGTGAGGGTTTGTTGAAACTCTTTGCTAGTTGAACTTTAATAATCCTTCCTGCCAACTCCTGCAATGTATTTAACTACCTTCAGAAATCTAAAGAAATTTTTTTATAAATGCAGGTATACACTACTTAACAACAGAATCATTCAAAAATGGAAATTTATTCAGAAAATAATAGACATTAAGGTCAAAAGTGATGCATGATTCACGCATTCAATAAGCTTTTAAAAAAATAACAGCATGATTTAATCAATGTAAATTATTCAAACAAACAACTTAGTTGATATGTTGATTTTAGGTTCTACATGTAACCAAAGTGAATAAAATAAAAAAAAATCAAACACAAGTGTTTTTGTTTTTGCTGGCCACTCATTTTTTAAACTACTATTTCAATGTTACCTATTGTATGTTATATGTTTACTTCATCCTTCTGTAATGAAAAACTTAATAAGATCCCTTCTCATTAATAATAGTCATAAATTTCAACAAGAGTACATGAAAGAGGGATCAATTTTGGTGTTCCTATGACGTACAACAATACCTAACAACTTTCAAGATGAAACATTCAAAAAGTTTGAATATCAGCATATTCATTGTAAGTTTGAATTTTCAACTTATTTCAAATATAATAGTAAGATCATTTACATACTCATGATGAGTTAAATTTTTTACAACTAACTCACAAATAACTGCACTTGTTTCCGTATGAGGTTGTCCAAAATACAGGTCATATTCTTTTGGTGGGTGGCTCCAACTTTTTCCAAGCCAAAAGGATAATTTTGTAACGGTAGATACTGATGGAAGACACAGATGGGAGTATGACAGGATGTGGGTTTCTAGGCGTCCAAAACTATTTTCATTTGGTTGTAGCCTAATGACCCATTCATGAATGACAACATACCATGTTTTATATTGTCAACCATGAGTTTTGTATAGGATAGAAAGAGTCACCTTTTGGGAAAGATTTATTCAAGTCTTGAAAATCAATGCAAATGAATGTAATCATTCTTTCCCTTTCAGAAACATATGAGTCAGTTTAGGTTGCATGATTCAAGGCAAATAAGTTTAAAGAGCTACATTTAAAGAAGAGCAATAGAGGAGATCCAAAATATGTTGCAATTATTGAGTAAATAGAGACAAAGCCAACACATCACTTCGATTGTTTTGCGAAGATAAGCTCAAAATATTAAGTAAAATATTTTTAATTTTTGGACGTCCACTATGCCTGCACTACAAATTGAGCTATCCAAGCTCGCAAAGTCTAGGGAAGAAAAACCATGCAACCTTAACAAGCTCAAAAAGCTGCTAAATTATTGAGTCAATTAGGAGAATTTTTAGAACATTACTTCAATAACATTGTTAAAATAAACTCAAATTTTAAAATGAATGGTTTTATAATAAATACAAATTATTTTTTTTTTACTTGGATAAGAACACATTGTGGATTCGCTCGAAAAATAAATAAAAAATTTATATAAACTTTCACCTCAATAAACTATTATAAATAGAATAAAAATAGTATATTGGGAGTACTTTTTCCCATATAAAATCAACTCTCTCATTAACAACCCAAATTTTAAGATCATGAATCTTGCTGTTAAAAATGTTTTTTATAAATGTTCTTTAAATACTCTCATCTAATCTTAGAACAATATTTTACTTTATTTTTCATTTTTCACTCCTTCATCTTAAAGTCTAAAACTAATAAATGATGTTGAGTACATAAACTTTCACTTAGAATGACTATACAATTTTTGCAATATAAATGATCTATTTTTCTTAAAAGAAAATAACCAATCTGAGTTTTACTATACTCATTTTTATAAGTGTTGAGATGCTCATATCCATTTTTTAAATAAAATATTAGCAATTATAAAATTATAAAATATAGCAAAATCTAATATGATTCTACCGACTTTACTAGTTGCTCCAAATCTATAGTCACTATGAATGTTTTTAAATTCTTCTACTAATATATTCATTTAAATCTACTCCAATAAAAATTATTTTTTCAAAAAACATTCTTTATATTAAGTTTTCTAAGATATTTCAAAATTTTATTTTTGAACATATATATCTAAACCTGTTTGATGAGCATATAAGCAGTTATAATATTAAAATTTTTTAGCATCAATAAGAATCTTTAAAACTATAATTCTATCTTCTAATCTATTAATTTCTATAATATTATCCTTGAAACTTTTATAAATAATCACACATATATCATTTCTATTATGACTCCTACATGAATACCAAAGCTTAAATCCTAAACTCAATCTCCTTAACCTTTTCCCAACCCATTTAGCTTTCTGAATATATAAAATATTTATTTTCCTATGAATCATAATATTTATTAATTCAATTAAGTTGTCTGCAAGAATACTTATATTCTAAGTTTATATCCTAATTCTAGTTTTATGGAATAGCTTTTTTATTCATATCCGTCCATGATGTGAGAACCTTTGCTTATTTGATATAATACCTGGGCACTAATGCAGTGGACTTTGCATATTTATCGATGTAGCTTGGCCATACAACGCGTTGCTTCTAAAGAATGCACTCGCATTAAGACAATGTATTAAAAGATTTGTGTCATGATTATTTAATAAATTTTTGTTAGTTGTTGACTACCTAATGCAACCCTTCACTTTTCTCATCCAGAACTTGGAACCTATCAACAATAATGCTTTGATGCCTATTTTTATATGGTGACATTAGATAGAATTAGCATTGGGAATATGTTTTGGTGCCTTATATATATAGTAAAAAAATTCATCTCTTCTTTCTAATAGATGTAAGAAATTATTTTGATCGCAGCTCATAAATCTTGGTGCCTTTATGTCACGTTTAATCATTTTGTTATTACTTTGTGTGTTCATCATATTCATTCATGATAATTGATTCTGCATAAAAAGGTAATTTTTTCCTAAGAATCATATCCTTTATCCTTCATATAGTTGATTATTTGGCAAGAGTCAACATCCTTCAAACATTGGGAATGGTGGAACTAATGGCCACAGCCCACCATGGCTCACCTTTGAAGCCATTGTCTGCATGATTACACCATGACTAGGGCATTCACTGGTGGAGGAAGAGGGGCAGAATAAGGTCAATTTGAACTTGGTTTATTTGGCATGGTCCAACAATAAATGAATAATACTACATGGAAATGTTAGAATGGGTTATATTCATAAGCAATCCAAATATTTACACAGTCTTAGATGGCTTGGTCACATAAAAAACCAGCCTTCCAATGATCCTGTTAGAAGAGTAGATGTACTAGATCTGGCCTTTATTAAAAAAGATAGAGGTAGACAAAAAAGACTTAGTTAAAAAGTATTAAAAATGACATTTTTTATGAAATTTAAATGAGAAATTGACTCTTAATAGGATGCAATAGAGAAAAAGGATTCAATGTAGCCAACCCCACGTAGTGAGATAAAGCTAGTTGTTGTTGTTGTCGTTATTGCATGCCAACTATGCATTAAACTGAAGATGTGCCTCAAATTTATTATGCAATTAAGGATATCACAAAGACTTGAATGAAAAGTTAAGATTAAAACAACTATATTATATATAGCCCTTATTAAATCAGAAGGCAGTCAAAAGAGACTAGATCAACAATAGAACCAAAATCTCTTACAAAAAAATTCAATTTCTCAATGGCAGCCTGTGCCTCCTCCGGTGAACCCATGGTGACAAAGGCAAACCCCCTGTTCCTCCCATCCTGCAGTTTAATTATCTGCATAAACCAATCACAGGTAAGAAAAACAAGTACCAACTTAAGAACATCAAAACAAAATAAGGGTTTCGTTTCATTCACCTCCACATAATTAACAGTGCCATACTGACCAAAGAGATTCTCAAGATCGGAAGCCGAGTAGCTAAACGGCAAGTTCACCACGTAAAGCTTTCTCAGATTCGCCTCCTCCTGCAAGATTGATTCCCCAGCTTCCCCGTCTTGCATCTCCTCCATCCCTTCCTTCTCCTCCAACTCGGTATCTTGCACCGCGGAGCATGGCCGGAGGGCAAAGAAGCGGTTCTGCGCTCGGTAAGATGGGAACGCAGAAGAAGAGCTCGTAAGAGAAGCAGAAGGACAGGGAAGGGATACGAAGAATTTAACAGAGGATCCGGAATTCAATACGGGGAACCATTTCCCCGCTGCCGCGACCATCGCCGCGGATGCCGCCACCGTCGCCATTGTAGTCCACTGAACGGCTTCGAAATACACTCCAGAGCAAAGGAAGCGGGTTTAATCGGGACTGTTTGAAACTCCGAGAATGTCAAAGTAGTTTTGGATAAGGTCAGGTCTAGCAGAAATCACATGCGATTACCGGATACTTCACAGGAAATTATAGGAAATTATGTTGATGTAGCACAGGACATCAACATAATTTCGTCAGGTTTAGGAACAATTATTAGGTCAGGTGACCTGATGTAGCTCTACATCCATATGCCAATAACATGCCGCCACGTGCTCTTACTCTTTACCGCGCGGCCCGACGACCTGACCCGGACCGAATCCCGGGATTGCTATGTTCGCGTATTTCTCGGTATTGCTTGGTATTGTTAGGTACTACTCGGTATTGCTAGATATTGCTTGACAATAACGAGAAATACTGCTCTGTGAAGACCAATACCGAGCAATAACGAGTAATACCTAGCAAAACTCGGTATTGCTCTTCACAAAGCAGTATTTCTCGTTATTGCCGAGCAAAATCGACCAATACCTAGCAATACCGAGCAATACGCGAACATAGCAATCCCGAGTCTGTTCCGGTTCGATTTGTCTGGGCCGGGCGGTAAATAGTGAGAACACGTGTCACTATTTTACTAGCGTCCGAACGTAGAGCTACGTCAGGTGACCGGACCAAATAAAAGTTCAAGGTCTAGACAGAGCAAACTGCAGTTTCTCGGCCGATCAATTGAGGTTAATAGGGCACAAATTGTCAATTCATGTAGTAGGTTAGTAGCTGCGTTTTGTGAAAGTGATTTTTCAGGACAGCTTTCTTACTTATTTCTAAAGAAACTTTATATATTAAGTTATTGTGTTAATATTATATTGATTTTTTAATATTACTATGCTACATAGGTTGTAGCATACTACATATGGGATTCTATATAATGTTGGTGCATATAGTACCATATAAATTATTATCATATATGTTGTTTGAAATATGTTAGTTTGGTATAGCCAACACATTTTTTTATATTATTCATTATGAGTACATCTACACATATAATGAGTGATTATATATTCGCATAGTACTTATAGTTGTGCGATGCAAAAAAATGCATGTATGTTTTACATGTGAACAACTTGTTGTATTATATTTTCTGCTATTCATTTGATTTATAACATTACATACTATGAATATATTGAATGTTTTTTGTGTATTACATGTTGTCCATTATTAATCATAATAACTATGTAATTACTATTATATTTATCAGTTCATATTATTTGTCTTGTCTAAAAGTGTCATCTAATTTATGAAAGTTGTGTGAATGCCAACTATATTACATAGAGATGTGCATGAACGTGTATAAGAAAAGATTGGTTAGTCCTCATGTTAGTTGGGTCAGTATGTCCCTGCCTCGGAGTTTGAATCGATAGGATTTTTTTTTTATATTGAGGGCCAGATGATGATCCAATGATAGATATAGTATTGGTTTAATTTTTATTTTAGTGGATAAGCACAAATTGATGACTTTAGAACATTTTTTATGTATGAGATATTCCTCTAAAATATCATAAAACATTTATGAAACTTTGATTACCTATAAAATCATTTAACTACAAAGATTTATTTCCCACGTGAATATTAAATCACTGAGCAATTATTTGATGCATTACTACTTCCTAATGCCTGACATTTGTATTATTCATTACTTATATGTGTTATATTATAGATTACATCGCATGACATATAAAAAATATTTTTATAAATAAACTGTATTTTATAGTGCATGCACATAAACTACTTTACTAATTTCGTGTTATCCATATAGACATATTTATGCATATGCATTATTTACTATTATCTTCTAAATATTATTAATGTAATATATCTATGCTAGCATAAATTTACTTCTAACTACTTCTAACATATAAATGATTGAATTTGATGACAAATTATATTCTAAGTTAACACATCATAAAGCTACTTTCATTCCTAACAAATGAATTAATGCGCATATTTCTATTAAAATTTGGACTCTAGATACTTGTGATCAATTAGATCATATATAACATTCTAATATGACTAATGGCACACAAGATTGAAATCATGAACTAACTATGGTGTCTCAATATGCTTTTGATTCTATAATTATAATCTAATCAAATGTAACATGATCTTCTACACATTAACTTTAAAATTGAACATCCACCCCTTATTCCATAACTATACATACATCCAACTAATTATGAATAATCTTTCTTACTCCAACACATCAAGTTGGCATAACTAGCAATCATGTAAGCATTATGTTATACACTACAGGAAATTCATTGATTACTGAAGATCTGGAACGGCGGTTGTCCAGCCCCTGGTAGTAACGGCAGCTTAACCGGCGGCCTACAAGGCCGTTATGTAAGGATAAGCCGTCGGGAATAGTGGCGGTCCAGAAACCGCCGGTTCAACGGTCGGTATTTAAAATTACCGGCGCTTGACCGGCGGCTAGAACCGCCGGTGTTAAGTGATTTTAATACTGGCTATTTGGGCCGCCGGAACGCCGCAGGAAAAATCCCTAAAAATCAACCATCCCGAGCCTCCCATTTCATTCCATATCCCTCTCTCTCTCTCTCTCCTGCGTTGCGCTCGTCGCCTCTCCTCCGCCCTCCCTCTCATGACCGAGAAGATTTAGGCCGCCGACGAGGTCCTTCCGTCCGCCGACGAGCTCCCCACTGCAATCCCGAATGGCTCTCACCGCTCCCGTGCGCGTCACCTTACTCGATCGGAGGTTTGCATTTTTAATTTTTCGGCCCCATTTTTTGTTATTCCGGTTGGATTACATCAAGGAATAGCTTTAATTAAGCCCACATTTGTTTGCTTTAGTCGTGTATTTTCTCACTACACATTTGCAAGAGGATGTACCTTGTTGTATGCTTTTTGTTTATGATATTTTATTTGTTGATGTTTGTGATTTGGGTTAGATTTCATCAAGGATCAGTCTTAAATCAATATCTTTTTGCTTTAGACATGGATGTTCTCACTAGACATTTGCGAGAGGATGTAGATAATGTCTATTTGCTTTAGTCATGGATTTTCTAAGTAGACATTTGCGAGAGGATGTACCTAGTTTGCTTTTTGTTGATGATATTCTACATGTTGATAAGACTAGAGAGGGAGTTGAAGGAATAGAAATTTTTTGGAGTTTAGGAATAGAAATTTATTATAATAAAACTAATTGTAATATCAATATATTTTATGAATTTATTCTCACATGATGATTTTGTACGAGCTCGGGAAAGTCGTCAGTCCATAGGTGAGGGATCATCTTCAGCATTGACCCAGATTTTTTAGTATCATACATGGTTAGATGTTGTTGGAGGAAGACAGAGGGGGAGGGTATATGGCTTGGATTCGCAAGGCTGTGCTTATGAGGACAGTTCATCCACCTCAGCATTTTATGATACAAGTGGAGTTGATAAAATTGTAAGCCAGAGGGTTGCAGTGCTGATTAGAGGGATTGAAGAGATGAGAAAGGTTCAAAATGAAATGCAAGCAGAGCTGTAATCCTACAAAGATGAAAATCAAAGGAAGAAAGAGCAAGAGACAGAGCAGTCACTTGCATCTCCAGACAGCGAGGATACAGACAAGGATTATCACTTTTTTATGTTTGATGAACTTATGATGATCTGATTGTAAACTTATTTGGTTGAACTTATTGAACTTATAACTTGTGAACTTGGTTGAACTTGTGAACTTAGAACTTTGGTTTCATTTATTGCTTTGTTTAGTTTAACTTATGAATATATTTGTGATAATTGTTGTGATTGACTATAGTGGTGTGTTGCCCAAAATTGTTGTTATTGCTTTTTGTGCAGGTTTAGAGTTTAGGGTGAAAATCCCTCAAATAGAGGGGAGGTTGTCAATTTTTTTTCAGATGCTACAGGTTTCCGGCGGCCAACCGGCGGTTTGGCCGCCAGAAACGTCGATACTGGACGGGTAATTGATGACACTGAAAATCTACTATAACCGTCGGTATTTACCGGCGGTTTACCGATGGTGTCCGGCGGTAGTTCGGTGACACGCCGGCAGCCACACCACCGGCAATTCCTTTGGTTGTGATTGCCGTTTATCCGCCGGTATTTTTCCCGGTGATCGAACGACGTCATTTTTACCAGCGGTTGGACGGCCGGGGAGCCGTTGGTAAAAACACCAGCGATAACTGGCAGTACAAACCTCCGAAACACCATCGGTGAAAAAAACCATCGGAAAAACACCGCTGGTAATGGTTTCCGGTGCTATTTTTTTCCGGCGGTTTGAAAATTGCCGAAAAGCCGCTGGTTTTTTACACAACCGCCGGAAAACATGAGTTAACCGCCGGCAAAAATTGCTGGTAATGAGTGATTTTCATGTAGTGATACTAAAAGTCGGCATATAATGAAGAATAGGAAGGTCATAGAGGTCATTAAGGATAATTGAAATGGTTCTCTTTAAACAGCTTAAGAGGACAAATGAAGTTGTATAGGAAGGCCACATAGAGCAATAATCAAATATAAAGGCATCATAACATGAGAAAAATAATCAAAGTGGCATAGGAAGGTCAAGAGGACTAGTAGGTTGGTTAGTTAGATCTTCCTATTTAAAGTGAAGAAAACATATAAAGTGAATTTGGAAGGTAATGAAGGCCAAGTATGGTCCTCCTCTAGTAGGTGAAAGTGGGATCATCTAAAGTTGGTGAATGAGAGGGCATAAGAAGTTGCAGAGGTAATTAATTATGATATGATTAGCTACTTCTTCACATAGATGTGATGGTGGAATGCCTTAAAAGTGGTTGATCAAAAGTTGCATTGAGGTTATATAGATGAATGAAGGGCTATAATTTCTACTTATAGAGTTGAATATGGCATGAGCTAAAGCCTAAAGGTGACGGAAGAGTCAACATAAGAATGACAGAGAGATAGCATATTCCAATTAGGATTGACTTCCTTATGGAGGTGGGGTGATATGACTTGAGGAAATGCACAAGAAAATATGGAAAGGTAAAGAAAATCATTGATGATATTCGATAAGGCAGTATGGGAAAAACGTCATTTTGCAACCATTTCTGCCGAAAAATGACTAAAATTTGTGGGTAATTTATACTTTTGACAGATTTTTTATCATAAATAACGTGTCAAAAAATAAACACTGTCAATCAAATTCCAATGGAAGAGCGAGCTCGCTACCTGCCCCATAAATCGGGCCCCCATCCCTTGCCCTACCCGTGAACCCGCTTGCACTCCGCTGGTCTGTGAACGAGGCCCCCACCTGCATGCACTCGGTGGTCTCGTAAACCAGGCCGCTCGCTTAATATGTTTAATATAAAATATATTTTAATTAGTTAAATTAATATCATAATAATTATTAAAACTTTTCAATTATTTTATTTTAACAAAATTTAATTTAATTTAACATAACGGATAATTTTAAATATTTATAATAATTTTTTTTTCAAAAAATTTTAAATTTCAAGAAAAATCTGAAGGAAATTCACAGGAAACGAAATCTGCTGGAATTTCTAATGGATTTATTTCTGCTTGAAAATTCTGTCGAAAATTAGCATTTTTCCTATTGTGAGGCTCTCTTCTTAGAGGTGAAGATGACATAACAGTTAACCTAATATATTAAGATATGTTGAAATGTTTGGATGAATATTAAAAGCAATCAAGATGGTTCTCTCTTTGAAAGTAAAAACAACAAGACCTAAAGGTGATGAATAAGTAGATGTCTAAAGGTCATACAAGTGCCTGAAGATAATCGAGATACTCCACCTTTAAAAGATGGAATGGTTGACATAAATGTGATACGAGCGTATGAAGTTCATGAAAGTATGATCCACCTCATTGGGGTGAAGATAACATGACATGAAGAAAACACAAAAAAAAAAAAAATAGAAATGACACTAAGGATAACTTTGATGATCCTTCTACTATGAGTGAAGATGATAAAACCTATATGTGACATGTAAGGTGATGTAGGAGGTTATAATGACAAGTGAAAACAATTAGAGTAGCCCGCCCTCTAAAGGTGGATCCAATGTGATTTTGAGGTGTTAGATAAGGCGACACAAGAAGGCCGTAAAGATGGGTAAAGGTAGATGGTTTGGTCCTTCCTTTGGATGTTGAAGAAGTTTACACTCAAGAATACATAAGCTAATAAAAAACAACACTATTTATATCATGGAAGAAGAAACATCTCCTTCTCTTAGCTAAGCTAGCTCAATTAATCTATCCTTGGTAGGTGAAGGGATGATGTGGTGATCAACCAAATAGACTATCTTATAGATCTATACAATAAGAATTCAAAAGAATTGCAAATCAAATTTTAGGTGATCAAATTGATGGGAATAATTTTAAGTATGTTTATTGATTAAACATATGGATGTTAGAAAATAGTCATGATAGACCACCATTTTTATATCTCCTCTTGAATGCAACTATTTGACACAAAACTTTTAAAATAGATGTTTGTGAAGGCTATAAGAATTTCCATATGTTGAAATGTTGTCAAATGAAGTGCAATAAAATAGATGCATGGTCATAGCTTATAAGGGGATGATGAGATGTTGGCAAAGGTGACAATATCACATTCTCATGTTATGTCTATGAAGATGCATGCAAAAAGGTCCCACTAATTCAACTAAATTGGCTCACCGTAAACTCGTATGTTATATCCGTTCAACAACCTCTATCCGGACATCCAAATTACATGTTTTCAGAGCTGTTTAATTCATCTCATTGCGTCGATCAATTCAAAAGAAAATGCATGCAGTTTAGTGCTCATTGGATATGTAAATTAACTTCCAGAGTTAAAAAAAAAATTATGTTCATTTAGCTCCTTCCGAATGTTTTGAATTTAATGACTTCCAAAAAACTGGCTTATTCATAAAAATAATTTTACTATCTAAGTAATTATTAACATCTAGAAGTGTAGTATCTCTCCAATGTATAAATCCATAAGAAATATTCTCATGTTCATATTACCAAATAAGCTTTGCTATATATATATATATATATTTACAATAAAGTCATTCATTTCTCATTCATAGTCCTTCAAAGAGAAACATCTCCAACCAATCAAATTTTTATCATAAAAAGCCTAAGTCAAATATAATATCTTCATCATAAACATTTAAAATGTCAGTATTGCCCTTGCGCTTAGGTTAAAATTTCTAATTCATTCATTACTTTCCATTCATCTTCCTGACATCCAAATATTCAATACTTTTCTATTCAAATTGCCATTACTAATTACTCTGTCATTTGCTTGAATGTGAATATAATTCTATGCCATTGCGGCATTTTTCCTTAAATAAGACGTTCAAATTAAGACGGTATAGCACAATATGTCCAAGTTCAGAAAGCTATATATGTCCAAAATTGGAATTTTACTTTGCGTGTAATCTTCCATTTGAGCTATCTCTGTGCGGTATAGCCATTACTAGTAATTATTCTGTGTTTAGGATTTATATAAGGGTGTAAATATTTGAGAAGACCCGAAAATTCGACCCGAAAATTTTAGGTTAGGATCAACCTGTTTCGCAAATGGGTCGGGTCAACCAGATAACCCGAACCTGATGCCTCACCCCGCCTGCGCCGTCGCCTGCAGCCTCACCTCCCATTTTTTGAATCAAAACGTGTCAGCAGATCTGGCCGAGTCAACCCGGTAATTAGCGCGGGTTTGGTCCGGGTTGAAATACCTATCCCGTTTGCAAAAATGGGTCGAGTTCTAGTTGGGTCAAGTATTGTCCGGTCAGTTCCTGGTTTGACCCAAACCCGACCCATGATCCAATTTTGACAGTCCTAGATTTATATAATATAGACTTACATGCTATTAAATTTATTTTGAGATTAGTGTAATATAAAATTTGTATATATAATACTAATCTTAAAGCAAATTTATAATTTTAAAATCATCATAGTAATAATTTATATAAGAATATTATTACATAATTTTTTTTAAATAAATCTATCAATTATCAATTTATCATTGATATTAAAGAGAAATTTTGGTTGTAATGAAAATGTGAATAAACTGAATTTAATTTTTTTTGTTTTTATAGGATATATAAATAACTAAATAACTCTTATATTATATTATTTTAAAATAAAATTTAAAAAAAAAATATTAATCATTTTTAATTTGAAATATATTAAATTTATTTTAAATTTGATATAATACAAAGTCTTCGTATAGAATATTAATATTAAAATAAGTCAATAATTTCAAATTCATCATAATGTTGAAATACCATTTTTTGAGACATTAAAGAGAAATTGGTTGTAATTAAAATTTGATCAAAATAAAATTTAAGAATTTTAAATTTATTTTCTATTTAATATAATATATAAATAAACAAGTTATTATTATATTACATTTATGCCAATATAAATTTAGAAATCATTTTAATTGAATTTTAATTAGAGTATCCTCTCCTTTTTTTCCCAAATATTAACCCTCGATAATTAAAGCGCACAAGAAAGAACGACTTGACGAGGTCAGCATCCTTCCTATACATAGAGAGCTAGAGTGCCCGCCACGCAATCAATGGACTCACACGTGTGCTTCCCATTGCGACAGAACAGTCGCCGGCGACTAGCCTCCGGCGGAGACTCTTTCAGGACCACCGCACGTCTTCGCCGTTGCCGGCAAGCTAAAATTATATATTTTATTTTAATATTTAAGTGGCTGTTTGTTGGTTTGCTGAAAATGTATTGAACAGTAAAAGAAAAATAGGGCGTTCTAAAAATTTTGATGATTTATTTGATGAGAAAGGAATATTGAGAAAAAATTTAATTTTTTTTTACACCTTAATTTATTTTTTGATATATTATAAATTCGACCGAAATCCATTTTTTTACCTAGGGGTGTCAATTTGGGTCGGCGGGTCGGGTTCGGGTCGAATCCGAAACTGATCCGTCACTGTTCGGGTCAACCCGACCCCGACCCGTTTTTAAAAACGGGTCAGGTTTCCGGACCCGAACCCGACCCGTTTTTAAAAACGGGTCAGGTTTCCGGACCCGAACCCGACCCGATTTGGGTCCGGGTCAACTCGACCCGACACAAATGACCCAAAGTTGACCTAGAATTGCTAATTTTCGAGTCAATCTCGGGTTTTCGGGTCAAATATGAGTTTTCGTGTCACTTTCGGGTCAATTTCAGGTCAATTTCGGGTTACTGGGTCAACCCGAACCCGACCCGATTTTTAAAACGGGTTGATTTGTTCAACCCGAACCCGACCCGTTTCAGGTTCGGGTTGACCCGAACCCGGATTTTTCCGAGTCGGGTTCGGGTCGTGTCAAAAATCGAAATCCCTATTTTTACCACAAGAACACTATGTTACCGATGCTATTCCATTTTTACTCTAGGCACACTGCTAGAAATGACATTTTTTTTATTAGAATTCATATGGAGAAATTATTACGTGCTGAAAAATCGTTCGATTTTATGACAGTGAACAATAAAAGTATAATTACTGTTCACCAATACGCCTTTACTGTTATAGTCACAAAATCGGACAAGAAACCACTACGCTTTTACTATTCATAACTATAAAACCAGATGGTTCTTCTCGATTGGACTTCGCACCTAATAATCCCTCCTTAATATGATACAATGGAGAACAAGAATTTATATAACCGACCCCACACATTAAAATAAAAATTTAATGTTGTTGTTATTATTGTTGTAACAAATCAAATAGCCCCTACAATAACAAAGTTTCATATAAAAAAATCATTATATTTTCAGCACATTTGCATTTATCATAATAAAAAATTTCAATAAATCCAATAAGATAATGAGTCAAATTTATATTTTTTCATACAAATATGTTGAAATATTCAGACTTTACTGAGCGCAAAAAACATTTGGCAGTGAAAAACCATCACAAACATTTCTTTTTATAATCACTAATACATTCCCAACTATAAACATCATTTTGTTTCTCTCTCTCTCTAACGTCTCCTAACTTCGTATACACACTAATTAAGGTTTTATTTGGAACAACTTTCTTACTATTTTTTAAATCAGCTTTAGAAAACAGTAAGAAAGCTGTCCCAAACAAAACCTAAATAACAACATATCAGTGTTTGTATATAGCTGCAGCAATCCTAACTAAGCTGAGCTTCTCTTCTTCCTATATGAAAGAGTCCTTTGCACACATTTATACATCATGAAGACTATATGTATGTAAATATTTCTTCTATGAGAGAGAAAGGAGGCTTCTTGATCCTTGAATGCTAGAACTCCAGTAGAAGACTACTAAAAGGAGCTCTATGTGGAATGCCCTTCCTCCTCTTTGCCGAGCGGAAACTGATGGCGGTCGGCGGCGGCGTTGAAGGTGTAAAGCTTTGAACTATTGTGCTAGAGTAGGACTCCTCTGAGTCCGAAGCTGTCAATGGCGAAAACCCACTCTTCTTCTTCTTCCTCCTCTCCTTCTCAGCACTGGAGTCATTGGAAGTTCCTACAACCTTCAAGAGTTTTCCAATCATTAGAGAACAAGTTTTTTTTTTTTAATATTTAGGCTAATTAAGACAACCTCACACATACATCATATATGAAAAAAACAGATCAGAAAATTTTACTAAAGAAAAAAATTATGAAAAAAATAAAAAAATTCAGTTTTTACCACTAAAACTTTAGTTTTATGTTCTATTTAGATTAAGGGAATTGAAATTGATAAGGAAATTAAAATTAAATTAATTTTCATTACTTTATTTATTTGTTAAAAATGAGTGATTTTTTTCCCCTTTTTATTAGGTTGAAGAAAAAAGTATATTTAAGCAGCATGAATAAAACTTTTTTTTTTTGGTAAGGATTGGTGGTATATTGCCAATGAGAAAGATTAATTTTGTTAATATTTTTAAATTTTAATTATATATTAATTAGATCTAAATCAAATAATCTATATCAAAATGTGATCTGAAATGTGTTTTCTTCTCAATTCCATCAGAGTATTCACACACAGCTTTACTTTCTCATACAAAAACAGGAAATAGAAAGCTAATTCAAACAAAATCAAAGATTGAAAAGGATGAGAAAAGAATGGGGAGAAAGATGAAACCTTGCAGCCAAGGGAGCAGAACCGGAAGGAGTCAAGCAAGCTCCGTTCACAGACCTCGCAGTTATTCGTTACTCCCTTTCCCGGCCTTGGCTGCGGCCGCTCATTGAGGAAGACGACTCTCGCACTGTTGATTATATAAGTCTGAACACCACTTATGTCGAGCACCTTCTGAATCTCCGAAACCCTGATGACATCATGGTATGATGATCTCCTTATCTGAAATCATAAAGAAATTAAGCAGTAAGTTGTTGCTCCGCAATTGACAGATAACCGAGCAGGTGCAAATCCAAAACATGCGTTTTTTACAGTTCCAAGATTTAATTTTTATATTTTGGTTTGGGGAAGAACAGGAAACAGAAATAATCAATCCTCTGCCAAAAGCGGTTTTTTTAGGAAACAGTGCATCTGGAATGTGGAAAGATTCGATTTTTGACTGAATTTGGGAAGAAACAGAGCATCTATAAAAAGAGAATAACTGCAAATCCAATATTCCAAACGAACGGATTTTTGCAGTATATAAATTGAGGAAGAAGATGAACCAGACCTGGATGGCGCGATGGTCGCGATGGAACGGAAGGCAGAGAGAGCAGAGAGCGCCGTTCATACAATCAATACAGTACATATTACATTCGCACTTGTGTGCTTCTGCGTGCTGTTTGCAGTGAACGAAGAAGGTGGTGGAGAGAAGAGGTCGGAGCCATGGTGGCCATCTGTTGTCTTCTCCTCCTCCCTGTATGAAACAATCTCAATACCGACAAAGAAACAGAAGAACAATAGAGGTATCCAGGTGAGAGAAACAGAGCAATTACCATGGCTTTTCTTTTCTGAATCAGCTCCATTAATGGCGAGAGAGAGAGAGACAGAGAGAGGAGAGACGGGGAAGGTGGCTGAAAAAGAAGGGAAGGGGTTCGTGTAGAAAAGATGGGCTCCGGTTGTTCTTATCCGTTCAAAGTCTTCGTTTCGAGTCTCTCGAAGATGCGTTGGTGGTAAGGAAACCTTCTCTTTTGGCTGCCCATTTTAATTTAATTATTTATTGCGATGCCCACCTCCTTTGACTGATGAGGAACTCTCTGTGAGGAGTTAGATTTGAATCAAGATTTTAATTTTCCGTTTTGCTTTCCATTATGGCCTTATGTTAAAATTTTGGAGGATTTAAATACTTGTCATCTGAAATATTTATACTTATTATTTAACATATATATATATATATATACATATATTTAATTATTTATGTGTGATTTGTCATAAAAAAATATCTTGATCGGGCACAAATCTCAAGGCAAAATCAAGTTTGAAAATTAAATCTGGGGTCATCTGAACTCCAATTTCAACAAACTCACAGTCAAACTGAACGTCTAAAAAATACGAACCCAAGGACACCAAATTCGACCCAATCCGAGCTCAAATGAATCCAAATCAAAGACCCGAAGCGCATTTGAAAGGTTCAATTCATAATCTGGATTACCAAACAGTTTTTAAATGTGACATGCTTATAGTCGAATTGAGCGGCTCAACAAGACGAATCCATTGAGCCAAAGATTGTCAAATTTTGATGTCATTAAGACATTCAAATGTCTAATAAGTGATCCATGATCAATGGAATCAACATCGGCCGTCCATTCAAACCACTCCCAATTTACCCTTGATATTACTCATATTTGCTGGTCTTGCCACTCTCAAAAAATTATAAATAGACCGCCTGTGACGCCCCAGATATCAATAGTGAAAGGATTCGTCTATCATTCTTTTTTTTTTCTTTTTTTCCTTTCTTCATTTCGTTCAGTCTTTTTTTTTCGTTCGTATCAATACAGTCATCCAGAGATAATTGCATTACAGGAAAGAAATACAGCAACTACAATAATTCACATATCAACATATATACAATCAACAGAAGCGTCCAAAAGGTCATGTACAATAGCCAAAAGGCTACAAAACAGAAGTCTACCCAAGCTACAAAACAAAGCTACAGCATCAACCGAAGAAACATCACGTGGGAGGCTCTGCACCTGAAATATTAACCACATATAATGAGCTTTACAAAGCCCAGCAGGTCACCAAAGCCTACAACTGAAATCAAAGCACGACACTGAAAATAATATGCTGATCAATCAAATCAAATCAATAGACTATGATCAATGAATCTATGCAGGTACGGAAATCAAATCAAATCAGATACGTCAATAGTCAATAATCAATACAGCGATAAAAGCATCGATGAATCAATACTCCAGCAATCAAATCAATAAGTGCTTTCAGTCAATGTCTATCCATCGTAGCAGTGTCTATCAATCAATACTATCATTTCAATCAATCGTGTCGTCTAACCGTGTCGTCTAGTCAATTCGTTGTATCTATATCATCTATCAAATCAGTCAATACTCTTGCCAATCGGTCAATCCAATTATTCTATATGATTTACTCGATGTCAATATGCAATATTCAATAACACTACGGCAATTTCAATAATGACGACGTACGATGCTACAGTAGGAAAATCATCTCAAAGTCAATAGAGCACTTTTCAGTCAAGTGTATCAATCGGCTCAAATCCCAATAAACAATTTAATCAATACGGTGAAAGATCAATTGAAATCAAATCATTACAATGAAATCATCAGGTCAATAGAAATCAAAACAATCAGCTTCAAAAAGGAAATCTATTCTACGATGCAATAATCCATTCAATCAATCCTTCAATAATCGGCACGACGAAT
This sequence comes from Dendrobium nobile, assembly GCA_022539455.1. NCBI lineage: Eukaryota > Viridiplantae > Streptophyta > Magnoliopsida > Asparagales > Orchidaceae > Dendrobium > Dendrobium nobile. Next base: position 9,029,540 of record CM039736.1, read on the forward strand.
CAATGTATCAGTGTATCAATAACCTATCAGGATCTGTCGTATCAGTAGTATCCATATGTCAATATCATATTTATATCAATGTCAATATCGGTATCTATCAATCGATACAATCTATATCAATATCAGTGTCAATATCTGATATCAGTGTCAATATCTTTGAATCGATATACATAATCCATATCAATGTCGATGCTAGTATCTATGAATCAATCAAGTCGATAATATCAATCAAAACAAAACAATACGATGAATCAATAAAAGCAATAAATCCGTCAAATCAAACAATCAATCAAATCCAGTCTATGCTATCAAGTCGATCAAATCAATCGGAAAGACAATACGATACATCTATAGCAACAAGTTGAATCAATGCAGAATCAATGGTATCAATGAATCTATAAATCTATGCCGTCCATATCCATGTATCAATGTCAATAATCAATAGTATCAATGCTCAATGATCAATCATCAATGAATCAATGAATCCGTACGAAACAGTAAATCATCATTCCATGGTCTTACTAGACAAGCACAAACGCTGGTCATGTTGCTGTTGTAGAATCCGTATTGCTGTTGTAGATATCTATACATTGGTTCTATGAAAAGAGTCGTCACTCTATTGCCCGTCGGCCGCCCGTCGGCATATAATCTCCTTATGACTCCCATCGTTATATCCATGATCCATGATCTATGATTTAAAGGAAAGCCCGTCGGCCCACCATCCTGTACAGGTATCATCTCCAACCAATGTTCAACCATGTTCCCACTTGTCTTTCAGTATCAATCAATTCCAATCAATGATCAATGCAATAATCGATGCAATAATCAATAATAAAGAAATCTAAAACGATCATATCAATAGTCATGCACATGTCAATTCAATCTATCAATTCCTGAAAATTCAGAAATCATACAAAAATCGGGCAGCGTAACGGCAGTCGGTCAGATTTACACAAAAAAAATCCTGCACAAAAAGCACAAATTCCAAATCTTTCCAAATTACAGACGAAGATCCACGGCATCAATACAAGATTATTATTCAACAGAATCCAAATCAAATCAAGTCCTGATAATTTTCTATTCGATTAAAATCGCGTAAAATCAATTCCGACCGGTAAAATCGTTGCAGAAAACACTCAAATCGTGTATAATAATCATATCTATAACATATCAGAAGTTGTGCGGTGAAAGTTGTGTCAATATCAAATCACGTCGAAAAGTTGACTACGAAAATACAAAACAAATCACAACTCGGTCAAAACTCAACATCTTTGAAAACAGAAATAGGGTTCGGAGTCCTTACCGCGAGATAAACAAATCTTCCAACTGCGTCGTCGGAAGAAAAGCGCTCCGCGGGCTCCAAAACCAAGCTTTTCCTTTGCTTTTCTTCTCTTTCTCTCTCCTGCCTTCTCCTTCTCTCTCTTCGAAATGAATAAAAATATCTCAATCGGATATTTATCAATACTGATCGTCCCGGACGATCTACAATTCGTCCCGGTACGATGTGTCCTCTGGACAAATTTCGTACAGACGAAATTAAAATTCGTCCCGGGCGACTTGCTCTCTGGACAGATTTCGTACAGACGGATCGTCCCGACCCTTCCAGGTTCGTACAGACGAAAATGACAGATTTCTTCACAAATTTCTTCAGTTCGTCCTGTACTAAGTCCATTTCGTACTGACTGACAGCACTCAAAAAAATCAGTTGTTTCAAGGCACTGATCGTCCCGGACGATCTCAATATCGTCCCGGACGATCCTGGGAGGAAAATCACATCTACAGAGAAACAAATCAAAGGAACGAGCTCTCACACCGCCACTCTTAGAAAATTATAAATAGACGTATCATTTATCATAAGAGGGGACCGAAGCAAGAAGAGAAACTTGAGTTCTCTTCCCATAAGACTCATCATCAACCACCGCCAGACTTCAGCCCGTCCACCAACTGAAGCTGGACTTTCACCCGGAAGCCGACCCGCCGGACTTTTGCCCTACCGTCCACTAACACCGGACTTCTGTCCTACCGTCGACTAACGCTGGACTATTACCCGACTGTCAATTGACGTCGGACTTCCACCATACTGTCAATTGAAGCCGAATTTCCTCCCGAATACTAAATATCACTAGATTTATGATCTCTTTTTGTAATTGGATTTCAACTCGACGGCAGAAATTTGTTATATGATCATCCTCAATTTCAAAGATAAGTCATTGGAATCATTTCAACTAGACGAAAATTTCTAACTCTATCAACAAAAAGAATTTAATTTTGTTGATTTACTCGGTTTTAGTTTTTTATTTTGAATTTGATTTTAGTTAATTACATTATAAATACATGTCACATTTTAATTATAAGCTGTTCTAAATAAGTTATAATAAAAAATTCCATTTAATTGAAATTTATTTTTCTTGAGAGTAAGTATTTTAATAATTAAAAATTATTAAAAGAATTATAAAAGCTGAAACATAAAATATTTAAAAAATTTTATAACCTACCTTCTTAATGAAACCAAATTCATTCCAACTTTTGTAGAACTTCGACCACGGATTTACAGTTAATTACATCCGTGCCATTGACTATGTTTTATTAATGCTACGTCTTTATCACCACTCACCACTTGCTCAACTTTAATCTTCGAGTGGACACGACTCCTTTATTTATTTTAGCATATTTTATATAAAAAAAATTGACAATAAATGTCTCAGATATTTTTATTTAAGGAAATATCTCCAAAATTTATTTAGGATAAAAATATTCTAATATGTATATTATGAGATAAATGCTTCATTTGAAATTATTTTTTTATTATTTTATTTTTCAAATTTTAAGACTTCGTTTGAGATGATTTTTTTGTTGCTTCTTAAAGCAGCTTTTTAGTACAAAATAAAATTTTGTATTAAAATATTATTTTAAGAAGCAGTAAGAAAGTCGTCTCGAACAAAGCCTAATTTTTTTTGTTTAGAGGTTGCTTTCAATATTTTTTTTGTGCTAAAAAGTTATTTTCTGCAATAATTTTTTATATAGCAGCTTTATAATCAATTTTATAAAAAGTTGCCTTTAGATTTGTCTTATCGAACTGCACTATCTTAATAATAAATGTGATGAAATTGAAATGTGGATGGCCTTTTGAAATATTTTGGTAGTTTCTAGTATTTATTTTGGATTTTTTCACAAATATGTAAAAATTTGTCCTTAATAGAATTATTTTTATGAGCCATGTAAAATACAAATTTATATTTTAAATGCAAATATATATTAAAAAAATTATGTCAAGTTTTTAATTCAAGAAATATAAAAAGTAATTGATATAAATGATTATGTTGCAATTGAAAAAAAAAACATTATTAATTTCTATTGCAATTTGAAATTCTTCTATAAGATGTTTTGAATTTTATTTATATAAATTTTAAAACCCAAAAAAGAAGATTATGTAATTTTAAAAAGTGAAAATTGACTTCAAATGCAACATAGTACACTTGATTAGAGAAATCTCCATTATTAATTATCTTAGATAAATATGCTTAAAAATTCATTTAGAATGATTTCACCTTTGTTGTATTTGTGAACCACTTATTAAAGCTAATATCTAAAAAAAATTGATTCAAACTGAATATGAACCTTGTTTCGAACGTGATTTGAAAATTTGATCGACAATATTTAAACATAAGTGGGGACATATCGTAGAGAAAGGGATAATGGAACTGGTGGTGTCAAGTAGGGGTGTCAATATTTGACATGATCCGAAAATCCGACTCGAATCTGATCTTAAAATTTCGAGTTAGGGTCAACCAATTTTGCAAACGGATCGGGTTCAAATTCTTGGATTGGAACAATTTAAAAAAATATATCGGATTCGGGTCAACCCGCTACCCTGAATTTAATCCGAACTGGCCTTTTTCATTGGTTCTAGGATTCAGCCCACTAACCTTGTTCGAACCGCTCCTCTATGGTTCGCACTATGAGTCGGCCCTAGCTCCTCTCCCTCGTCGCTCTTGCACAAACGAGTCCCAGGCGGCCAGACGAGCTCCTCTTTCCCGTCGTTGCCTCTCCCTCTCCCTGCTCCCGAAGCCCTCTGTTTACTGAGCCGATCGTGAATTCATGCTCCTGATGTCGCCACCTCTCCCTCTCCTTACTCCTGAAGACTTCATCGCCGCATGAATCTGACATCGTCACATCTCCCTTTTGAAGATGACAACAGGTTGATGGGTCGTGTCGGGTTGACTCGAGTTTGAAGCGAGTTGTTCTGGTCAGTTTCTGGTTAAACCCGAACTCGATCTGTGATCTAATTTTGACATCCCTAGTGCCAAGGAATGTATCACACGATGGAACATGTTGGAAAGATATAATGGGATCACCAAAGGTTGGTGGAACTCGCTAGGGAAGGCAGCATGACGCCAATTGGTTATGAGGAGAATATAAGTTAGCACGGCCAAGCTCATTGGGTAAGGCATTACATGATAATTGGCACGAGATAGAGCTCACTTAAGCTTATTGGGGAAAACATCATAGGATCATAACGTGCGATAGAGCTTTCTAAGAAGGCAACAACATGATTGACTGTGTGTGAGGAGAGGAGTTCATGCGAAGGAGCTATCGATCTGGAGTTTGAACAAATATTTGAACTTTGTTTCAAATAAGGTTTAAACTAGGGTTGTCAAAATGGGGTCACAGGTCGGGTTCGAGTTCAATCTGGAACTGACACGACATTATTCGACCCGACTCGAACCCAACCCATTTCAGAAACGGGTCAATTTTTCAGACACGAACCCGACCGCTTCAAGTTCAGTTCAACTCGACTTGACCCGCAAGTTTGCCGCCAACCCTTCGTTCTCGCGCTTATTCAGCCAATCCCTTAAGGCAGCGACAAGGCAATGGGCGACGCGTGACATCGATGTGGGCAGACACGCTGCGAAGAGACCTATGACTCGATGCGGTGCATGCAGACGCATTTTTGCTGGGTCATTCTAGGTCATTCTCGGGTTTCCGGGTCAACCTGAATCCGACCTAATTTTTTAGACGGATTGGTTTGTTGAACCCGAACCCAACCCGTTTCACAAACAGGTTGACCCTAACTCAATATTGACACCCCTAGCTTAAACCCAATTCAAAATAACCAAATGAAATTATACTTATGGTCTAAAAAACAAAACCGTGAGAAAGTTATCCCAAACAGACCCTAAATCTAAACTAAAATAATCGAAATCATCACAATAAGACCTAACATTCATGATCAAAATCTAAATCAAAATCAAGATCAAGAAATTAAAAAAAAAACCCAAATTTCCCAATATACAAACCTACCAAGCAAGTGTAGCAGATTAATTGGACCGCCATTGAATAGATCCACCTTTATGTTGTTAGTTCAACTAATCTGATTCCATGTCACCTTCCTCTCTCCACTATTTAGAAATATACGAAAGCGTCATTAGCAGTTCCACTTTTGACTATTAATATTAAATAAATCACGCGTTAATCCCCTTTTATCACATTAAAAAACTTAATTAATTAATTAATTAATCACACCCACCTAATCTATCAAAATTTCATCAGACTATTCAACCGCAAGTCATCCATCGACGCCTATTTTTCTTTGCCAATGAACAGTTGTTTGGTCTTTTCCCCGTTCAGGAGGAGCAGTTATTACATCCTCCGACCGGATGCAGAGGAACATCCGGTCGTAGGCAAAAAAAACTCGGTACCGAGGTACCGAGTTTTTTGAAAAACTCGGTACACCTCGGTACCGCGTTTTTTTGCCTACGACCGGATGTTTCTTGCATCCGGTCAACCGAACCAAATAAAAATTCGTTCAGGAGTATCTAGAGAGAGAATCAAGAGTTTCTAGAGAGAGAATCAAGAGTTTCTAGAGAGAGAAGAGTGCTGGAAAGTTACAGAAAACTGTCCTCAATTAAAGAAAGGTAGAGAGAGAAAGTGATCTTCAGGCCAAGACTGTTTGAGCGGCTGTTGTTAATAAAGTTAGTTAAAATATTGATGTGAACAAAGTGTGACTGTAGCATATTTTAGATGCAGAGGTTGAATTTTTATTATTTATTATTTATTATTTGATGGAGAGTTAAATAAATTTTAGATATTTTTTGAGAATTTTTTAATGTATCAATTCGCGCTCATTTTTGCTGTATTTGAAAATTGTCTGATTTAGACGTATATTCAAATAAAATGCACCAAACAATCTCGCCAGCTATGTGACATCACCTCGTGATTTCTTGAACACGAGCTTATAATCTCCCCCTCCAAGCTTCAGATGAGACTCCATCACATATGACCTTGTCACCTGTTGTAAAAAATATAAGAAAAGTAAGACAATTGCAATTAGAACACTTATCCAATAAATAGACCGAGGCGTGTGAAGCACTATTCTTAAAGTTCGATTTTCGCTACTCTCAAGTGTAAAGGTACACAGCTGTCTAACTCTTACAATTCAACGGACTCTTCGCGGTGTTTTGCACTAATCACAGCAGGAAGCAGGAACATCGATGTATATATTCACTCTGAACATATGTATGATGAAAAATAATAACAATAATAATTATTATTTCAGTTACAACAGTAATAATTATTTATGTTACATATTTTTTTTTAAATCATAAAATATAACACTACCATCCCTGACACGCAACCTTGACATGACATCGAACCTCGCACACGGCCTTCCAGTACTTATTGTGCCCTAGCTTAGTTTTGATTAAAAAAGTTTGTGAAATATACATTAAAAAATAATATCCATATTGATGCTGAATTCATTTTAAATAAAACGATTAAAATTTTGAATTATTTTACAACCAACTGAATAACATAAGGATATTTCAAATGTATTGATTTCATTGTACAATGCATTTTTAGATCAAATTCTGCTCAATTCTGACCGTTAGATTAATCTCAGCATGGATCAGCACTAATCTTAAGGCTTTCAGCCCAAATTCAGCAGCATAAGAAAGTTCAATATCATCATCAATCTCAAATCCTTTGGCTTTATCCAACAATTTGTCCTCTCAAGGGCAAAATTGTCCAATATTATCATTGATTGTGAAATCGATTAGCACACTCAACTCCCACTAATTAGTAGGACCATAATGTCCTTCAATAAAGAATATTTTAATCCAATAAATCATGAATGAATTTTATTCTTTTCAAGTTCTATTAAGAGCATCTTTCAGTAAATAAATAAAAATAAATATATATATATATATATATATATATATATATATATATATATATATATATATTTGCTTTTAATTTCTATTTTTTTAACAGAAAATTATATTAAAAAAAAACAAGAAACAGTACAATTTGAGAGAGAGAGAAAGAAAAAAAGAAAAAATAAGGAAAATACAATAAAATGCGGGCTCAGGGGCAGTTGAGGCAACACACCAGCAACACGTCACAAGGACCATCCGAAAGCACCTCGAAGCTACCCGAAAAGAACCCACAGCTATGGTTGCCACAAGCACGGTGCAATAATGTGGCCCCAACCCATCATTGCCCTAATACGACGCAAAAACCAACCTCCATAAAAAGCCAAAAACCAAAGAAAATGAAACAAAAGACTAACGGCGACGGTGGCCCCGACCACGACCGCGAGCCCTGCCCCGAAAACCATCCACAGAAACAGGCCTAACATTAACAAGATTAAAGTCAAACCCAGGATCTGAACCACCACAGAATTCCGGCGACGACATGAAATCATCATCAGAATCAGAACCCAATTCCCCCTCAGACGACTCCAGCCAATTCAAATTGTTCCGCACATTCGATCCCAAAGCATCACCCAAAAAATTTCCAGCAAAATGCGAATCAACAACATTAACCGGAACATCAACTAAAGAGTTAATTACCTCTTTACATTTAGGATCAACAGTTGAATTATGTTCCGGAGAAATAACAGCAGGAGAAACCCCCACCGAAGCTGCCACGTTAACAGCCTCAACACAATTAGATAATAACACAGGAGGAACAAAAGGAGGAGCAAAAGGAGATAAAGCACAACTAACTTCATTCTCCATCCCACCAACTCCACCAATAACAGTGTCAACATCAAGTCCAACAACCACCTCAGTCTCATTAATACCATCAGCATTAATAGAAACACCAGCTTGGTCGATAGGATCATTCCGACCAACAATAACAGGCAGAGCATCTTGCTCAGCACCATCCATATTACTAATAATAGGAATTTCACATTCAATAGCACCTCTAGCTAAAGAAGCATCTTCCGCATTATCCAATACATCACAATCACGAGAAATAACAGGATCAACAGAAGTAATAGGTTCTTTGAGAAAATTTACAGCTAAAAGCTCAGCCGTGGGGGGTTTAGAATTCCGGTTAGGACATTCCATTTTTTTGTGGCCTAAAGTTTTACATGAAGAACAAAAAACAGGCATGCATTCAAAGACAACCTTCTGGACATACCCCAATTTATCCGGCCCTAACCAAACAGAATCGGGGTAGGTTTTGGTAACATCTAATTCGACCAAAATACGAGCTACAGAAGGTCTAGATCCAGCAGCAGTGGCATTATCAGTATGTATCGGTCTACCGAAAATGGAACCCAAACCGAACAAAATGCGAGAAGAGAAAAGGTGAGGGCGTAAACCAGGGAAAGACAACCAAACAGGCACAACCGGTGATTCCTCAGAAAGATCAAGAACAGGGGACCATTTAATAACTTTCATGAAACACCCAAAAACCAAGTAAGATCTATGAGCAAAAACCCTTGCATAATCCAAATCATTATGAAGTTTAATCAAAACATTAGTTTGATCTAAGAGAGTGACCGAAAATTCTCCCGATAATTTCAAACCGAAAAAAAATTTACGGATAGAGTCTAAAGTGGGTCGTTTGAGAGGAAATCTCCCAACCAAAGCAAATTCAAAAGGTTTAGCCAGATGAAGAAATTCCTCTTCCGAGAACCATAATGATGGCATACCTCGGTTCGAAGATATGCGGAAATCCGGAAAAGAGGCGAAGGAATCACCAGACAAAGCATCCCTAAACGATTTAGGTTGCTTACCAGCGAGAAATACAGGATCCAATAGCTTTTTCGCCATAGCAAAAACCCCCCGACGGTAGGAGGCGGAAGAAGATGAAGGCGGCGGGCTAAGCCCGAAGGGGGCGAAACCCTAGCAGACGCATGAGAAAAATCTCTGCTTTTAATTTCTATAATTTAAATATATATATATATATATATATACACACACACACACACACAACAATAATCTTAAGACAAAGTATTAATCTTAAGACAAATTTCATATATTTTAAGCTAATTATTTTATAATTTACATCAGAATATTCTGATATAATTTTTTTTTTCAAATATTTTATTTTTGGATCTATATTTATATAGAGAGCTGGTTCAATGAATCTTTCTGGCCTGTCTTTAATTTTATTAGGAGAGTCTTTATAAGCTCAATTATTAATTTAAGCAAGAAAAGCTTTTATGGCCTCTTATTTAGATATTTATGTATGGGAATATTTCAAAGACTAGTCTATTTGATATCTCTATTTTTTAATTTAGATAATATATGTTAGTTTTGTTATATTTTCTTAAGAATAAATTATTTTATTTTAAAAAGTATGCATAGTAATTTAATATATATATATATATATATATATATATATATATATATATAGTCCTTTTAAGAGAAAGCATTAATTGAATGTTTTAAATAGAATTTGACTCTTAATAGAATACAATAGAGAAAAATGATTCATATAATCAACCCCCCGTAATGGGATAAAAGCTTGATGTTGTTGTTATTGTAGAGTTCAGGCATTGTTGATAATGTAATATAGTAATTGCCTTAGTCATTTTTTTAATAAACATAATTATAATTTTGTCTTTGAATAGAAATTTCATTATGATATTAATAAGATTATCTTTTGAGATACTTTACACTGATTGCTTATCATTTTCCTCACACTATGCACTTTTTATTTACAAATTTTTCCTTTAAGCCATGATAATCATTTCAAGATTTCTTAATACTTTAATGATATTGTTTTACTACAATAATTATTTTATGATTTAGTAATGCTACATTTATAATTAATCTCAAAGTAAATACAAAAGATCTTTATTAATACTTTAACAATGTTTATTTTGAGATTAATGATATAAAAAAGAATTTTACTGCACTAATCTTAAAGTAAATCTAATAATTTTTAAACTCATCCTCATACAATGTATATGAAAATATATTGAAACAATTTTTTATGAAATCTCTTTGTTGAAGCAGATGGTGCTAGTTATAATTTAGTAGATAAAATTTTTAAAAATAGTTATCAAAATATTAAATTCAAAGTATTATTACATAAAAATTATGCTTTAAAAACTTAAATTTTGCCTCTTCCTCTTGCTTTTTGAATGTAATAATTTGGTCTTGGCCTATAAGATCATAAGTAAGTTATCATTAGTTACAAGTGAGAGTAATGTTTAAAATTGCACAATTGAGTATTGAGGTTTTTTTTTTGTTTATGAGGCAAGGCGTAAGCCTCAAGGCGTTTTAAGGCATAAGCCTCAAAATAAAAAAATAACGTAATGTGATAATAAATGTTAAAAGTGATTTTTTATATAATACCTAAATAATATATTAAATGATGACATATTAACTTTTTATTGAATTATGAATTAACAAATTGACATACATATGAAATAAAAAATTGAACAAGACCTAAAGTGACAAGTAAATAAATTGCGTGAAATAGAATTAAAATCCAAATATTATAAAAGCAAAATAATATTAAATATATAAACTGCTTAAAAGTATCATATAACATCAAATTCTAACTAATGATTTTCTTTTTTCTTAATTCTCTACTCATTTACATTAAATTCTTAATGAAAGCTAAAATAGTTGACAACAACTTAGGAATTATCTGCACTGTCATCACTGAGATGGTCTTTATCTGAGTTGTTGCATAATAAATTGCAAGATTTATGTTAATTTAACCAAAAAAGTATACAAATACGGTGAGGCGTAAGCCTCATGCTAGCAAGGTGAGGTGCGCCTAAGCCAAGCTAAGTCGCAAGCCTCATAAAAAAGCTAGAGGCATAAGCCTCAAGGCGATTTTCACTAGAATTGCGTTGAGGAGAGCCTCATATTGCATAATTTTAAACAATGAGAGAGAGAGAGAGAGGGGAGAGAGAGAGAACAAGTAGAAAGAGATTATTACGAACATTGCTTTGTCTTTTGTGAGGGGAACATATTGCTAGTGTTCATTTTTTTAATTAATTAATCTTTTTTTTAATACTTTACAATATTTTAATTGTTTTTCCCAACTTAATTTTTTTCAATCCTATAATTCTAATGTCTACAAAATTTTTATGTTCACAACACCACTATTCATTAAACTTATTCCTTTAATTCTAATATCTTCCACCCTTAATAATTTTCACTTTAATATGTGCATCAAGGAAAAAATAATGCCAATCTTATATATTTTTTATTAGGATGTAATTGAAAATCATTGAACATGTTTGGAATTAGCATAATATACTTTTTTATATACAACATTAATTTCAATGCAAATCCAATAATTTTTAACCCTATTTTGATATAAATTATAAGAGAATTTCTAGATATAAATTATATCAAAATATCATGATAAATTTTTTTTCTTGTGCCTCACAATCAATGGATGCCTCTAAAGCTCTACCATAATATAAGGTTAATTAAAAAAAAAAAAAGAGAGCAAATATTATCTTAGCTCATTAGCATAGTAGCAATTATAATTTCTCTATAAATTTATTTTATGATCAAGATTATCATAAAATTTAAAACTCAAATATTTTATCATATAGAATGACTTTAATTAATTAAGACATGTTTTCACTCTATAAGCAACCAAAATTAGCCATTAGAGGAAATTGAACTATGCTAAACTAGGAAGCATTTTTTTCTTTGAAAAAAACAAACAAACAAAAATTATATATTCATAATTTTGTTTGATGTAATTCAAAGTTAATCATTTAGATGAATTATTTTCACAAAATAATGAAAATAAAGTCCTTAAAAAAATCAAGTTTCTATTTACAATCCAATGAGCCCAGCCTATTAAAATAAACTTAGGCTTCATTTTGAAAAACTTCCTTACTTTCTAAAATTATTTTTTAGTACAAAAATTTTTATACTAAACAATTGTATTAAAAAATAATCCCAAATGAAGCCTTAGAAAATGCGCTATTTTAAAAGAAGAAACTTCAGAAAAATAGTGCGCCTGTGAGTGTAAAAAAAAAACTATATTGAATAGCAAAATTTTGACCAAGAACTGCTTTGACAAATAAAAACAGTATCATTATAATCAGAGCATTCCAATGTTAATGAGAAAAAAAGAAAAAGAAAAAAAGTAATAAGTAAAAATTTAAGCTTTCATTTGAAACAAAATTTTTGCTGCTTTCTAAAATAATTTTTCAAATTAGCGGCAAAAAAACTGTGATAAAAAACGGTCCTAAACGAAGTCTAAGATGAGATCTGTAGAGATATTTGACAATTTGAACGCTGATATTTCTGCAGAAAACTGGGAAGATTAAAATTGAAGAAATATTTATTCAGCTACAGGTTGAATAACTGTCAATGGTTTCATTCACACCAATTAGGTGCACTGAGAGATTTAGCGCCTTTTGCTTATCGTTTCTTATTTTATTAGTACAATATGAAACATTTTAGAAGCCAAAAAGTATGTACAAGTGAGCAAAATATTATCACAGCCTATATTACATTCTAAGCTTATTTGTACAGAATTAAAATTACCACAAAAAATTGATGGAAATCTACAATGAATGATGCTACTATGCCTTGCCCTTTCTTTTACCATCTACAGCCTGCAAATAAATAAAATCAAGCATATCAATCAGCTCCAGGATTTATATGGGAAGAGAAATGGTTCTCAAGATCTCATAATTCAAATGAAGAAATACTCATAATTTCGACCTGAAACCCGACCCGAAACCGATTCATAATGCACCCAAAAATTATTAAATGGGTTTTGAGACTGATACTAATCTTAAAGTCAATCAAATGATCCATTCTAATATAAATTATATCGGGATGTTTTTGAATAATTTTTCCCCAAAAAGATACCTCGAGGATAGAGAAGGACAAGACACATAAAGAGAGATGAATACATCCTCATTTAAAAATTTTCAACCATAGTTTTCCCAAGATCTATAATGCAATGATAAAAATATGAAAAACAAGATTTATGTAACCATAAGACTTGCATTTTTAAGTGCACATTTATGGCTAGTAGGTCAATATGTAGTTTAAAGGCATGAATATATAAAATGAAGATAATGTTCCTTGGTATTGCTATGTCATCTACAAGTTCTTGTGTGAAAATAATCTCTTTTCATTATGGAGATGTTCGCTCATTATTGTTAATCTCTCATGAATTCTATGCCTTTATCATGCTCACCTTTTGCGCATTAATAGGATTGTATGCATTGCACATAATACACAACTCAATAGAGATCAAGTTCTCTACCATTCTATTTTCCTCACATGGTATTATAGCAAACTTCTCTTTAACCTTGCTCTAGTTTGTTCTTAGTATCTCAAGTGTCGGAATCAAGCTTGAGATCTTCATTACCAGCCTTGTAAGTAACTAGGACTTTGTCATCTTCAATCCATATCCTAAGATCTCTCCTTTATTAGTAATGATGACTTTCTATAGAGGTCTTTGTCGACTTTTATAGATGTTCGCTGGTGCTGGTTATTGTCTTTAATATCCCTCAGAGATAAACCCTACGGTTTTCACTTCCTGATCTTTCTTAAATTTTCATTAAACTATGTTGATGCACGCCAACACTGACCTCTACCATCAATCTTCCTCTAATACTAGTTTCTTACTATAATCCATCCTTAGAGTTAGTTATAGAAGTTTTGTCAACCTATATCTTTGTTACTCTCAGATTGTCAACACTGAGATTTGCTAAATCATGATATCAAAACTATTTTTTAACACTATGAAAAAGATCGTTTCATTCAATTTATATGAACCTTGCTTATGACTACAAACCAATTCATGGATCCTTTGATTGTTATCCCCTCCCCATCCTAGAGTGCCATAGCTTAATTATCTTAGAAGAAGCACGAATTGGTACATCAAACAATTGCCCTCAACTCTTCTATTATTGTTCTCATTCATTTTACACATGTTCTTGATGACTCCCCTTGGACCTTACAGCAGCGATGAGCTCCGGCGAAGACCTGAAACAAAAGAGAACACAGAGAAACACAAAGAACAGGGAAAGTTCTCCCCAAACAGATATCTGTATATTTCCTTTTGGTAATGTGTAAAAGCTACTTTCTTCTTACATTTGGGCAGTATTTGTATACCTATGTCCACGTGTTATTTACTTCCTAATAATACTCTAACAAACAAAAAGTGCACTGATATACTACTAACAGAAAAAGGTAATATAGTAGTGGAGGTAAAAAGGCATAACCGAATTCAGGGCACGTGGACAGTGATAAGCGGCTGCATCAGTTCTTGTTACACTCTTTCCTCCTACGTGCTGATATTGCAATAATATTGGTCACACTCTTTGAGAATGTCTTACTTAAAAGTGTAATTATCACTTCCAAATTGGTCCAAGACTTCACAACAATGAATGCCACAAGGCCCCTCGTATCGTCTCCTAATGCTCGACCCTTCCTCCTGGAAAAAATTTCAAGTTTAACACAGTTTAGCATCAAGGCCTCCATTATTGTCACTGCCTCATACATCATTGATCTTTTTTCATCTGTTATCCTCATTCTTTCTATAGCTGCTTTGCGGGCACTTCGCAATCAATATAAAACCAAAACTAATACATCTCTCTCCACTATCATATCCACTATCTCGAGCACTTCAACTTCGTATTATACTTCACTTGCTACAATGACTTGATGTCAACCCTTTGTTGCACAAGATAAAATTCTACAACCCATTGTTGCATTATAACATATAAAATTCTACAATAACTCTAAAATACTTATGGTGACCATACCAATATTTTATATAATATGTGTGATTATTGAAGATTATAATCGCCGGAGTCACAATCACCATCAACTTTACACATTAATGTCATCAAACTCAAAAAACATTCTACGAGCCTCCTTACACTACAATGATGAGTATTATTGTTGAAGATTTTAACTAGGTAGGTTACTAGCATTGCCTATGCTACCGAATGTCCAACTTAAATCAAAAGATAAGATAAAAGAACCTCTCTCACCAAGATGATGATGAGTACGATTATGAAGATTAGGGCAGCAAAAGAATCGAGCCAAGCATGTGCTTGTTTATATTTTAGTTTGTTTATTATCAACTTGTTTAAGCTCGATTTGAGCTTTTTTGTTCGTGTTCAAGCTTGATTTATTTAACTTAATGGATGTTCATGTTTTGTTTGTGTTTGTTTTGTGTTAGTTCTTTTCATGCATATCGAGCTTTAAATAAACGAGCTTTATTAAGCTATAAATGAACTCTACTTCAAGATGTTCATTAGCTTAGCAAATGAGCCTACTAACAAAATATTATATCGAGCATATTCACAAACATATCTAGTGAGTATTTTCGAACTACCAAACGAGCTTGTGCACGAGCATATCTTACAAGTGTTTTCAAGCGACCAAATAAGCCTATTCGCGAACATATCTAGTGAGGGTGTCAAATTATCAAATAACCCCATTCACGAACATATCTAGTGAGGGTTTCAAATCATCAAACAATCCCATTCACTAACATATCTAATAAGTGTTCTCTTGCTATCAAACGAGCTCATTCACGAACATACATAGCTAGCGTTTTTGGGCTACCAACTGAGGTTATTCACAAACAAACGAGCTCATTCACGAACATACATAGCTAGCGTTTTTGGGCTACCAACTGAGGTTATTCACAAACAAACGAGCTATGATTCTTTATTTAAACAAACTTGTAAATGAATATTTAAAACAAACAAACTAGCAACCATGAACAGTTATAAATAAGAATCATTTATTATAACAAAATTTATTCTAAAAAACATAGCATAATACTAAAATGTGTTTCATGGCATTGAAAAGATAGCACCAATTCAACTAATTCTAGAGGAATTTTTTTGAGAGCAAGTATTTTGCGAATTATAAAATAATTAGAATAGGTTTGAACTTGAGCCAAAAATGATGAGCTTGGAGTGGGAAAAAATGACAAACAGAACCTAGGTCTTACCGTGTTGGGGAGAAAGAAGCAAGAATAACTAAATAATACTATAAAATAAAAATAATTGTAATTAAATTATATATAATATAGATTTAATAGATATTTATAATTTATTTTATTTAATATATATTATGATATTTAATTAATTTTAATATTTATGAATTAATAATTATTATATCATTAAATTTTAATAAATATAAATATTTATATTAGATATGTTCATCTATTTTATAATCAAATAGTAATCAAGTTTTTAACAAGCTTATTCACGAGCTTTGTATCGAACAAGAATCAAGCTTTTATTTCATGTCGAGTTGTTCACGAGCTTTAACCGACGTTACTCATGAACATAAATGAGTCAACCACATAGTTTTTCAAGCTTGTTTATTTAAGCATTGAGTATTTAAAAAAAAAGTTCAATATTATTTGGTTAATTAAATGATCACGAACAAGCTTTAATCGAGCCGAATTACAAGTAGCTCGTTGAATGCTCAGCTTGTTTGCAGCCCTAATCAAGATCATTGGTGTTACTGCCTACTATTATATTAGTGTCTCAAAATGCAACATCATGCCTCAAAAATTAAGCAACAAACACTCAAGGGCTTACTCTTTCTGATAATATTATAATTTAATACAATGAAGTGGTAAAAGATATACAGTATATTAATGTCAAATTTAACCAAAATTGACAATAAGAATTTTGAACTTGACTTATAATGTTGCTAATTTTAAAAGAATTGTAGTGTTTTCAAGAAGGCTAATTATTTTAAATATAATTAAAAGTATGTAATTATATAAATTTCAATTTGATAAAAATATATTTATGTAGTACATTATTGTGGGCTCCGAAAATTTGGCCCCGGCCTCTCCGTTTGCTTTTCGGGGGAGTTTTAACAGATTAAGTTTTGGGGTAAATTTTGGGAAGATATATGAGTTTGTAGAAAAAACACTACCCAGAGATTTCACTCCAATTTTGCGAGGACTTTATGATCTGAGTTCTGGTTTCCTATAGGCGCAAGCCTCTATAGTTAATTACCTCTCTCGATAATGAGAGAGAGCTTTCGATTAAGGCTAGTCATCAATCAGATATATAGAATTACGTGCTGTCTGACATATAGTAGCACCATGAGCTTATGTTTTGGAAATTTGATATTTAAAATAGAAATTTCACCATCTTGCACTTAAAGCAGATGGTGGGGGAATGGATGATAGACTCGATCAAGATCTCATGGTTCCATCATCCCGGGCCATCGTGGTCCCTGGTCTACTAAGTCAGAGGAGGTAGTCAACCCAACCTGACAGAAGGATCCTTGTTAGCACCAATGGGTTACTTCGTCCAAGGAAACCTTGTAGACCTGGGGTGTATGTTTGTCTAAGGGAACAAATTTGAATCCACTTGAGCTAATAGAGGTTTTTGTTCCCTATCGATGAGATCCTATTAATTAATATTTCAAGGATTTGATGCCACTAAGGAAGGTATTGACTCTGATCATAACCATAATTTAGTGGTGTCATTTGGCGGTGAATCAGTCAGTTCAGAGGGCCCCGGTCATATCTGTTTACCTACGGCGCCATTTGGCGACAAAACCGTGGGTTAGAGGACACGTGCAATGTCTTACTGGCAGGAGACTGTTTGAGAATGGATCCTAGTGATATTCTCGAATAGGCATTAGCTATTTGTGAACTAGAGTAGTTTTCATATTTGTCCACCTCAGTAAATTGTTGTGGAGCGTGGAAGGATTTTGTTTTAAGCGATTAAATGGTTGGTTTCAATTTTAAATATTTGAATTTGATATTTTGTGGAGTTTTGGATTTCAAGAGTATTTGAGAGGCATTTGGGAATATATGAGATATTTTGAATATTTAAAAACCCCTCAGGTTAAGATTTGCTGTCAACACGACTATCATCGGGGTGACTTCAAGGTCACTTGAAAATACTTGAACTTTGTGGAAATTTGAGGGCATTTAAAAATATTTTATCCCCTCTGGTTGAGATTTACATTCAATGCGGCCATCATCGAGAATTTAAGGATTGTTATGCTTTTGTTCATTGAACCTTGTCAACTCTGTCTACTTGCCGACAGAGGATCAGGTTCGTAAGCTTTATATTTTTGTTGATTAATTTTTTTTTGACATAAACCTTGAATGTCTTATATGAACGGATAAAACATATTCTGGCCGACACCTTAACCGTATACCTGTTTGATAATTCAAGATGTGTCGATTTCTATCTATCCATATAAAAGGATCGGGCTCGAACTATATTCATTTATTGACCTGCGTAGCAACCCTAAACATCACGTGTGTACCTATAGCATGCTCGTTGGAGCCCATGCAGGTGTTTGGGGGCATTTTATAACTATTTGTTGAACCTTGTTCACTCCAATTTACCTGCTTAGGAGGATCATGTTCAAATTTATTGACCCGCGCAGTATCCATAGACGTCACGTGTGTTCTTACAACACGGTCGTCGAGGCCCATGCGGGTCATGTGATTACACATGCCCTTTTGTGTACCAATGTGGACACATATTACAGTGCATGTACAAGGGCATTTTTGAAAATATTTGATGCTGATTAGTTATGTGGGTAACTGTCAGTTGATTACAATATTCGATTTCGGAGCTTGTACACGCCTTCTGTCCGCTTGCATATGTGTTGCGGATCCGATGGCGTGACATCATACTATGATGTTTTGCCCGTTTCGTACAGGTAGACTATCGTGCACTACTTGTTGCTTTCTACAAGTGGATTCTAGTGCACTAACGAATCTCCTACTAGTTATAATTGCATTCACATGATGCTTGTATTCATTTTTATTCTTTCATATTTTCCCACAAATACTATATTATGTGTACAACGAGTTTCCTACAGTGACTCATAGGAGCTTGTATTTGTTGTAGTCCTTTGACATTTGTTCCTAGATATTACATAATATTCATAGCGGGTCTCATGCAGAAACCCATAGGAGCTTGTATATGTTGCACATTATCCGGTGTTGCTTGCATATAGCATGTAATGCATATGACGGGTCTCCTACAACCCTGCAGATATTTGCAGTTCGCTACGTATCATCTACTCTTGCTTGTAGGGAGTCGGTACATTTAACTGATATTGGACAAAAATGTCTTTGCTATAATGGTTGGTAAGTACTTTGAATATGTTGAGGTCATATTGCCTTGCCTGCATGAGGATCGATATATTCTACTACTATTGTATGATTTGTTGAATACAAGGATGTCGTAACAACTCGTAAGTGCCTCGTATATATGTACTGCAAATGTACTGTCTTTGACCACAGAAAACATGTAGTGTATACATCTGCATCTTAATGTTGATTGCAGGGTGTTATTATGGTTTCCTTAGATATGTTGGTAAGATAACTGCCACATCTGCGATACATCCAGTATTATCACTTCTTGATAACTACGAGAATTGATGTGTTCTCTTAAAGTCGAAGAGTTGTTGATTGCAATTAGGAGACACCATCCATATGTTGATTGTATCAATCATCTTCCTTTGTAGGTGTTGCATTGCATGCATTGCACATTCTCCATGCTTAGCTTATGAGCATGTTACTATATGATCTTCTACTATCATCCATATGTGGCTAGTTGTACACATCATGGATCTTTCGTTCTTGAAGGCGACTTCAGAAAGCTCCCTAACCATCATTATCTTTCAAATATTCATATCCCATTTGGGATGAAGGCTCTGAGCCTGGTAGGAATCTTCAAGCTACTAGTTGTAGGCATATTGTCATCTTCTTCATTTGATCATTGCATACATATTGAGTTGCTTGAATGGTCTGAGATAATTTTGTTTTATCCTCTCTTGCTTATATGCCTCTTGAAAGCTTGTTCTTCATTCATCACAAATCCTCACGTCTATCGCAATCATTTCAAATCACCCGATTGCATGATTGGGATGAACATTGTGAATCAATTGTTATCATATATATGCAAGTTTTGTTATCCATCAAAGGAATTCTGTTTTATCATGAAATCATGTCGTATCCTTTATAACTTTTGTATCGCTTGTGAGGGATTTGTGTTTGCAGCTTCATTGTCCACCACAACTCATTATTTACTTGCATGAGATTTAAATGATTCAAACTTTCCTTAATAAGGATTTGCATTCAAATTGGAGTTAAAAACTTTACAATTCCATTAGAAATTTTATGTCACTTTTCAAATTAAGTTTCTTTATTGATTAATCTTTTTTTTTTGTCCATGTTCAAATTAAGTTCAATGGCATTTAGTCTAAGATCAAGTTCTTGAATTTAGTTTGAGTTCAATGTGCAAGTTCAAGTTTGTTTGAGTCCCCTGCGCTCAATCAAGTCCACTGATTTTCTGTTCAAGTCCTTGTGTATTGTCAGCTAGAATTTTGGCAACCTCCCGACGTCTCTCCCGTTTAGGGGAAACTACAGGAAACTGGGCCTTCCCACTACGCTAAGAAAACCGTATATAGTAGGTGTCATTGAACACCGTGGCCATACTCTTCGTTCCCCGCCACACCAAGAAAGTCGTGTATGGGTCTTCAAAAATATCTATTAGAAAATGCAGTTGTTTCCCCACGTACTAGTATTTATGAGTATCTCCACCTCGCCATAAGCGTCGCATCGAGTTTCCATCCCATCACGCTAAGAAAAACGTAAATATGTAATTTTCCGGTGCGCTGCAAACGTAAAAAATGGGGCTTTTGATAATTACCCGCTTCATCGCAAGCACCGTGACGAACTTCCCCCCACCACGCTAAGAAAAGCATGTATATGTGGTTGTTTCGTCACGCTACGAGTGTCGAAAATGGGCTCTCAGAGTTTTGAGTTTGGAGAGGTTATACCTTCGCGATCGTCGACAAGGGGACACAAATCAAGACCAAAAATGTTTCTTTTTCTTCTCCTCTCTTTTCTCTTTTTTTATTTCTTTTTTTTTCTCTTCTTTTTTTTAAACATTTTCTTCTCTTTTTTTTTATTCTTTTTTTTTTGTACACACACACATATATGTTTCGTTTCTCTTTATATATGTTAATAAAAATAATAGTACCAATAATATAAGTAATATCAATAATAATACTAATATTATGAACTACTAATATTAAAAAATCATAATATAAATAACTATAACTAATATTAATACAAAAATCAACCTAATATATACCTTATGGAGATCAGGCAGAGAGCTTGGGTTCGATAGGCTGCATAAGGGATCAACCTGTGCTTGAGGTATGGAGGTCGAAGGGTTGGTTTGGAGATTGCGGCTAGATGGAGATCTAAGGGCTAATGGAGTCAGGTATAGGGTTGGATTTGAGGGAAATGGTGTGGGTTTGCTGAGTTGGAAAGAGAAGATGGGTTATGGAAGTAGATTGAGAGGCGTATGTAGCTTTGGGAGATCGGAAGGCCGTGGAGACTTGCGATCGTTTGAGAGCTGTGGAGTTTGACGTTAGTTGGGGGCTTCGTTCAGAGGAAGACAAGTAGGATCGAAGGCGGCTAGGGCAGGAGATTCGGCCGGCTTAGAGGAAGATTGGGTGTGAGGTTGAAGTCTTCGGGTGAGTCATTGGGGTGTCGGCAGTGGAAGTGGAGGCCGGAGCTTTTCTGTGGGGTTGGATCGTGGACTTCGGCAGCTAGGTAGGGAGAACTTCCCCTCTCTCCCTCTCTGTCCCTTCCTCCCTCTTCTCTCTATGGATCAAAGGAATCGGGAGGTAGAAACGTCGGCTTGGGTTGGATTTGGATGCTTGAGATGTATATAGAAGATCAGGTAAATGGCAGTTGGATGAATGGTTGAAGTGGGGGATCGGAGGCTTGTAGGAGTCTGATGAGGTTAGGAAGAGGAGTCGAAGATGTCGCATACAGGGAGAGGAAGTAGCGAATGAAGCTTGCAGGAGTTTCGCTTGTGTCTCAAAGAAGCAACGAACGAGAGCCCCACTTTCATTTGGATGCTTGATCGAGGCAAAGCATGCATGATTTTCGGCGCTGTTGCAGAGGTATGGGCAATTGTAGATACAACGATTTCTGCACGATTCGGTCAGAGGTATGATCATTTTAGTTATTTTTCTATTTTGTTTTCCCCCTTTTTTATTCTGCTTAAAGGTCAACAATTATTTAATGACATTTTTACAAATTTATATTGAAAAATCAATATTATCAAAAACATCTAAATGGCTTCTGTTCATCAAGTACAACGAAGCTTTTAAAAGAAAATTCAACTTGAGAGATCGTGTTGACATGATTAGTGTGGATTGTATTGATGAAAGTTATGAGAGCATAATTAGGGAAATGAAGATTTCTTTTATTTTTTTTCTTTATGAGCAAAGCAAAAAATGAGAAGAGTTTTATCCATAACGAGAACTAGTTTATCTCAACATGCATTTGCATCTATTATTGCTAGCAAAAGAGAAGATGAGAATGACTTGACAGAAGAAGAAATTTTTCAAGATAAAAATTCTACTTGAAGGAGAGAGATTATGTTAATGAGAGAATAAACATTGAAGTTAGTTCCCATGATTAACAGGTTTACTTTTTAAGAGCATCTTCGAATAAGGCAAGTAAATCATTTTTTTTTATTTTATATAAATTTCTAAAGCATTTTTAATTAATAAATATTTCATTATTATTATTATTATTATTAACTGTATCATTATATTTCCTTAAAATTATTATCTAATTTAGTTTAGATTTGGTTAAGGAGCTTTTTGGTTGGCTGAAAAAGGGATGTAGTGTAATGAATACTTTGGAGTAATGTAGAGAAAAGTCTTAAATGGTGACGATCGACGGCGGTGGCTGGCAGCATGTGGCGGTCAAGCAAGCTTGTGTCATAAACGGTTTTCATTCAAAATTGGAGAGGTTTCGTTTACACTCAAAATGATCTACCACATTTTATATTTACTATACTTTACTTTGCATCATTTTGTATTTCAACCAAACACCAAAATTTGTAGAACTCTTACATTTGAAATGCTTTACATCCTAAAGTAATCCAACCAAATAGGCTCTAATTAAATGGCTATTATATGCATATAATGCGTATAAATGGCAAATAAGCCATGAGTGTATGTTCACATTACACTAGAGCTGTCAATAATGGACCTGACCCGAACCCGACCCGAAAATTTCGGGTTAGGGTTGACCCGAACCCGAAACGGGTCGGGTTCGGGTCTGAAAAATCGACCCGTTTGCAAAACCGGGTCGGGTTCGGGTTGACCCGGAAACCTGGGAGTGACCCGATTTGACCCGAAATAACACGTAAACCCGGCATCCGGCCCCGCGTCAGCCTCGCGTCGCAACTGGCTCGCCCAGCCACGCTGCCCCGCCCCGCCCCGCCCAGCCCCGCTCTGCGTCGCGCCTGGCTCGCCCCGCCCCGCTGCCGCGCCCTGCTGTCGCGCTCCGCCCAGCCCCGCGTCGCGCCTGGCTCGCCCCGCCCCGCTGCCGCGCCCTGCTAGCGCGAGTGCGCGTTCCGCTGTCCGCAATTTCGGTCTGCGAGTAACGCGTTCCGGCGACTCGTTCCGTGTAACCTGTTGCCGCGGCTGAAACAAGTGGGTTCGGGTTGACCCGAACCAGACCTGAACCCGAAGCGGGTCGGGTTCGGGTCCAGAAAATTGACCCGTTTGCAAAAACGGGTCGGGTCGACCCGAACCCGAATAGTGCCGGGTCAATTTTGGGTTTGACCCGAACCCGACCCGTGACCCGAAATTGACACCCCTACATTACACTTTGTAGGGGTGTCAACTTTTGACCCGACCCGAAACCCAAATCGGACCCGACCCGGAAAAATCCGGGTTTGGGTCAACCCGTTTGCGGAACGGGTCGGGTCCGGGTTCAGATTTCTAACCCGTTTGTAAAACCGGGTCAGGCTCGGGTTGACCCAACAATCTGCGGTTCAACACGAATTGACCCGTTTCGCAAACCCGCCGATCAGGTCGCGTTCCGTCAGCTCGTCAGGTCGCGTCCCGTCAACCCGAACCCGACCCGTCGACCCGAATTGACACCCCTAACACTTTGTGCATTAAAGCAAAAATGAACTGATGCAAATAGCATTGCGCTTTGAAAACATTCCTCTTAAGGTTGCTCTTTATAAATAAAGATAGTTAATATCTTTATGCTAATTTCCCTTTTTAAAAGACCCCATAACATGTACAAATAAGGCCTGTAGTTAATGTTTAACACGATCAACTTCTGCAGCGTTTTCAACGCTGAGCATTTTTTAGTTGAGGAAGTAAAAACTGTCCTTTTCTCCGAGCATACAACATGATTAATAATATGAAATGCCTACTTTTAGCACAATCTATATCAGAAGTTATAAAAGATTCACCATGATTTCAACCTAAAAGTAGAGAAAATATTTTAGTTCATATACCTTAGATTGGAAGTATCTCATAGACAAGACAATAATATCTCGCAATCTACAAAATAACGGAGCTTGAATCAGGATTATGCAAAGAGAAAACATTGATACATAATGTAAGAATGTCAGTTAGATTCTCGGTCACTTTAATACCAAAGATGAGATAAAACATTATAGAGGAAGAAGCAAAAATGAAATAAAAGGTTGTATGCGCGTTCATAAAAACAGCATAAGCAATAATGATAAAGCTGATTAACTTGGTTGTTGGAAAAGCAATTTATCGTACAAATTACATTCATATTACCTTTAGGCTGCCGAAGTTTTATTTTCTGTTACCTTTGGGCTTACTGATTTTTATTTTCTAATCCAATCGCATAGTGCAATCTCCAAGTCTAAGATTAACTTCGCTTAAATCAGTTGAAAATGCCAAAGAGAATCAAAATCTACTTTTGTACCCTCAGCAGATGTTATTTCTACATTTTGTCTTATCGTGACATAAATGTTCCACATACTTTCCTTTATTTAGTTTGCTCATTCATCTTCTTTCTTAGTTTCGCTACACAATTTTTATATGTACCATCAATACTTAAATGCTTTTAGGAATGGGTATTAAAATTTTCATGTCAATATAATGCAGTTTGTTCAAACATGAAATACTAGCCAGAAATTGAAACCTCAGGTTGAGAAATAATGCATCGTCATAAATAAAGCGAGAATATGAAGATATATTTGGAAGAATTCAAGCCTAATGCCCCGACTTACAACTGGTGCATGTTAGTTTCGAGAATTAATAATGACCTTAGAATGAAAAGAAGACCTTAAAATATAAGAGGCACATGAGGTATAATTATTCACCAGTATGTTGCAAGACTCAGAATTTCATCTATAATCAAATAAATAATATTTACAAACTCCCAGAAAGCTATGGGGCTGTTTGGTTGCAAATTTTTAAAATTCAAATTTAGTTTAAATGTAGTGTAAGCTAAATACAATTTTTTTTTTAAAATACCCAAGGTTGTTTGGTTGATAGTAAAATAAATTCACAAAATCACTTTTTGGTCTTTAGTGGGAAGTAAAAAAGAATAGTTTTTTTTTTTTATAATAACACCGTCGTTGCCAAGTCCTAAATCCTAGATGAAAAAAATGGAGGGTTGTGTTAGGTGGTTGACAGCTAGCATAAAACTTGTTAAATAATCATAAAATGAATTCTTTCATATATTGTATTAATGCTAGGGCATTTCCTGGAAGTGACGCGTTGTATGGCCTGAATACAGTGAGAAATATGCAAGGGCCTTTGCACCGGCGCCCGAGTACAGAGTTAAATAAGCAAGAGTTCCCACATTACAATAAGTTGGAGAGAAGGCTAAAGAGATTGATATTTTAGGGTTTAAACTATAGTATTCATGTAGGTTTATAACTGATCTGCTACTCATAGAAGTCTCCTCTGCTAGTTCGGAAATGTTCCAATAAGCACTCTTTGAATTCCCTCCAACTCCGTATGGGTCGTCTCATGTCTCTCCACTGGTACCAAGCCAATGCATTCGCTACCAAACATAGGCCAGCTACCCTCAACTTCTTTTCCCATCAACTTCTCTTCATCAACCAATTGACGACAAAGTATCTCTCTATCTTGTAAATCCACCATGTGCATCATTCCCTTCAAAGATGGGCATCTTCAGTTTCCAAACCTTCGGATCTCCCACATTTCACATGAATCCTCCATAATTTCCCCTTCCCCATGTGGATGGCCCTACCCAATTTTCCCAATCCTCCCTTCCGCATTCATACCCAAACCCTTCTTCCATGTCCCCCCTTCTTCCGTCAAAATCAGCACCTCTCCAGCCAAAATCGCCTTACCTTCTTTCCCAATCAGCACCCTTTGCTCATACCTCGCAGGTCCATGCCTCTCTCCATATCTTCTGCCTCTCTCCTTCCTCTAAAAAAGGTCAAGATGGGGTCTTCTTCCCTCTCCCTATACGATTTCCACCTCATTTTCATCCCTATGAATTTCAGAATTCGTATTTCTCCCTACCGACCCTCTTGCCTCCGATGTCACCATTTGGTTTAGATGATCCCATATTTTCTTCTGCATCTCCTAAAGATCCGAGAACTTACCTTCTATGAAGGAAATTCTATCTTTCACCGTTGCTTTGATTTGATTTGACACATCTCCCCTTTAAGTCGTTCTTCCAAAGCATCCACTTTCTTGGCCACCATCAATACCCGGATTTGTTAGATTAAAAAATCTGGATATCGACTCTAAAAACAACAAAAAAATCAAGTTTTTGAACAAAATATTGATGCAGGAATTTACCAAAACAGTCCAGAAAACTGCTCTGATACCAATTTGATAGAAAACGCTGGTAGTTTTCAAGAGAAACTTATCAATCTTGGGAAATTGGTGAAAAATCTCCACAAAACTCCAAGCAAAACAAGAAAATAGAGGATATTTTGTATTATTTGATGAAAAGAACATGAAAATACCAAGATACAAGTGATCTTCTATTCGAGAGGAGAATCTATCTCTCCCAGTTCTCTAGACGCCGCTAGAGCTCGAGAACGCCAAGCACCAAAACAGAAAATCAGTCACAATCAACATGCCTTAACCCTAATACAAAACTACTATTTTAAGCAAACATAAAAATAACACAAAAGGACTAAATAGCCCCCTCTCTCTCTTCCCTAGGCAGTGGAACCCAATCCAAGGGGGGCAGGATCTAGCTCATGCAGGCCAGCAGACCTCCGCCTGCTATAGCAACTGAGTCGGACCAAGGGTTGGGCAGACTAGACCGATCCATCATTCTCCCACTAGATTTAGATTATATCCATCAACTCAATGAGAACTTGAGACCAAGGATATGTGTGCATTATTGTTGTCTATGGAGAGTAAAACTATGCATATGTTCATAAGACAAAATAGAACAAGGAAAGATTTGTTGCAATACAATGATTAAGATTACAACAATGGAATAGTTGGTGGCAATGCAGCAATGAAGGTTACAAAAATGCGGAACCTTAATAAAAATACACCGATGAAGGCTTTAGTTATAAGAAATTAGAGAAAATGGAGCACAACAATGAAGGCCACAGGATTATTGTAATGCAACAAAAAAAGGCTGCAATAATGAAAACATAAGATAGAGAAAAAGCCTAGAGATTTGATATCATGACACGAGTTAAAAAGAATAGGTTGTATTTTTTTTAATATTTATGCAGTATTTACCACTGTTTTGAAAATCGGACCGGACCAGCCGGTTCAATCGGTTCAACCGTGAACCGGTCTGGTGCCCAGTCCAATCTAGCTTACAGAACCCGCTATGCATCAGACCGGATAAAACCGGCGCGGTTCACCGGTTCGGATTGGAAAGAACCGACCGGTTTATAAAAATATTTTATTTTTGTTTTAATTAAATTTTTTAAAATATATTTTAGTTTATTAAATTTTTTTAAACTTTTTAAAATATTTTTATTAAATATGATGATTAATTTCATCATAATATATGCAAGTTATCTTAAATATCTCACATAATTTGTTTTGCAAAAAGAGTACTTCACACTTTATAAAGAGTTCAAGGCAATATCCTCAAACTCCTATGATGTGGGACTAAAAAAGTTGCATGAATAGTTTAAAATGTGAATTTGGGCTTCAAATTTTGGCTTAGTTGGACTACAAATTTGAATAATATGTATTATAAATTTGCTATAATTTATATTATAATAATTATAATATAAAATATTAATGTTATAAATTTATATATTATATTAAATATTATTCTTATAAATATATTTAATTATAAATATAAATATATTATTCTTAAATGATATTTGATATTTATATTTATAATTTTGTATCATATATATTTTTAAATTTATAAATATTATTAAATGGTCATATATTTAATTATTTATATTATATTAATGATCATAAATTTTTGATATTATAAATTTATATATTATATTAAGTATTATTCTTATAAATATATTATTCTTAAATGATATTTATGTGTATAAAATTTTATTATATATTTTAAAATTTTATAAATATTATTAAATGCTCATATACTTATATTATATGATTTTAATTTTATTAATTTTTAATAATATTATTATTTATTACGTCATCCGGTTCGACCGTGAACCTCTCCCTCATCCGGTTCGTTGTCCGGTCCTGTTTTCACAATCCTGTTATTTACACAATCCTAGGAGAGATTCTAATAGGAAACATAAAAAATTAAGAAAAGATAATTATAATAGTCTACAGATTAGTAGGCGGTAAGGATCAAATGGAACAACAAGGATGAGGCAAAAGAAGTAAGACGTCTTTGCAGTGTGGATCCCAGCTACAAGAACTTATGCAGGCATTTCACAAGAATTAAAGAGAGGTGTCAAAATTTATTTCTTTTGGAGTTAGTTATTTCTCCACATATTAATGTATATTTTGTTTAAACTTAAAATAAGAGAACAAAATTCAATCATAAAATATCCAATTTTCTATTCTCCTGCCGTCTTATTCTAATTTTCAAGATAATCATAGATTTTCTTCATTTAACTGCAATGATTGAAGAATTCTTCTATGTAATACATCCAAAAAAATTTATAGGTTACTAAGATAATTCTATGATTTAATCATTAACTTTGATCAGTCACATGCTAAATAAATTTATAAATAATAAAACATCATCAATCAGTTTGATCTTTGACATCGGTAAACAGTGACTGTTATAATATCATAACTAAGTATGCTTTTTGACCGAAAATTAGCTGATTTTTTTGGAAAAAAAATCACCTGGCATTATATTTGCTGACAACATTCCAATAAGTCATGTGATCATGCAACATGGAAAACTGTACAAATTATTTGATCAAGAAAGCTTTTCTATCATCTAAATGGTTTATTTGGATATTGAAGTCCCCAAGCAACTTGAAAAGAGTAAGAAAATCAATTTAAAGTCTGAATATTTTATGAAGAACTCCCATCATCTGCTAAATGTAAAATCACAATGAACTATCCTAAAAAGACCTTGAAACCTTGAAAGGTGCTTTGATACCATTTTGTTAGAAAAATACATATTCTAGAATCCTTCGATCAAAGTCCTATCTTTCCTAGCCATTTAGAATAGTTTCTTTTTATTAAAAAAACCTAACAAACCAACTTGGAAATTTATCTGAAAATATCTCAAAATTAAACATTAAATCACATAATTATCTTATTAACCCACAAAATTAAGAAATAACACATTCAAATCTATGAAAATTAGGTATCACAATATTGAACCATTGTTGGCATAGAAATTATCAATTTTCAGTTCACAAATTCAATATTATGTAATGAGAAATTTCCTCTACCTTTCTAACCTTAATATTGATATATTTTGCAAGAAAAAAAGGCAACTGCTTATGAGATTCGCAGCAGATAATTGAAACTACCTCTGAGGGTTTCCTGAGGGTTTCTATGAAATCTATCATTTAGGATTTTAAACGAAGTAATTTAAATAAAAATGACAAAAAACATATAAAGCATGCCAGAGAGGAAAAGTGACTACAAGTATTTTGGCGAGGTGAATATAAAATACATCACCGTATATCATTCTCCAAGCTATGAGGCTGAGAAGTTCCACTTGTACTGAATGGCAAGGTAGTTCCATCCGATCCAATTAGCACAAATTGTGTTGACTGCCCATTTGGTACTTTAATCTGTAAAAGTATACAAAGATCAAATGAGAGCAATACCAACTTGACGAGTTCCATCAATAAAAATGAAAATTGCATTCAAGAGCTTACATATAACTCCGGTGAATATTTTTCTTCTATCACCACATGCTGCGTACGACTAACTTTAATCTGATAACCAGATCGTTTCAAAAACATAGTTGTTTGTTCCCAAGCCTCTGAAGAATCTATCTGCTGCACAACCCATGCATAGATGTGATTTAAGAATTTCATTAACACGAATATTCAAGAAAAGAACAATGAGTGTGGTCATCTTTTACAAAGTTTCAAGGAACTAGTTCTTCTTGGAACAAAAAGAGAACAAAAAAAATTCCTACGCGGGCTGCAAAAATTCACACCCGGCTCTCTTCTATGACAGTGATTCCGAGTTAAATTTTTAAAAGGCAGATGGAATATCAAATAAGACACAATCTAAATATTTCAGACGACTCCATGATCTAATTCGATGTTTTTCATAGGTGCAAGCCTATATGATTAATATCCCTCCCAATCTCCAGGAAAACTTTCAATTAAGGTTAATCAATAGGCTCTAAATATTTGGTCCATAATAGCAACAATTTTGATTTTGAAAAGAGAATATTTATCCATGTTAGCTTTGAATGGATGATGGTAGGAATGATGATGAGCACGATCGAGATCCCATGGTTCGATCATTCCGGGTTATAATGGACACTAGTTAGTCAAATGAGGTAGTCAACCCAGTCTGACTCAAGCATATTGTCAATAGCTGTGAATTGTGTAGTCCAAGAAGACCTTGTAGAACTACTGGATGCTTGCATAAGGTGACAATTTTACATTGATGTAAGCTAGTAGAGGATTTCACACCTTATCAAGTGCACCCTATGATCTTACCACCATGGGGGTACCTGAATGAATTTTTTTTCGTTTGTACTTTGTCGCCACTATTTCCTTGCTTACAAAAGATTTGACTGGTAGTTTGCATGCCATTAAAATTCATCTAGACTCCCATTACAATACATACCTTGTCGATTATACCCTCGCATGTAAAGGATCAGGTCTATAAGTTAATACTTGTAATTATAACCTGCAGTCATGACACCAAGAATTTGTATTTTCAAAATGAATTTCCTTTGTTGAAGACTTTGAAAGCATTATGCAAACAAAGGACAATAACTATGAGAGATTCTTGATTGAGTATATAATTCATAGTATATGATGATGCAAGTGTGCTTGATTAAATCAAGAGCAGGAGATTACAACTAGTCTTTTAATTGTGTTTGCATTTGAATTTTTCACACAAGCTTTCTTAACTCAGGTTTGCATCACTACTTACGACGTAGATGATAGAACTTAAAATATGAGACCTATAACATTGCCCTATAGCCGTATGCAGCACAACCCACTCAAAAGCATGTGTACAACATGCTAATGATTTGAATTTGCGTTCAAAAAAGAGTCTACAACAACAACAAGAAGACATTATCCCACTGTGGGGTTGACTACATGAATCCTTTTTTTCCATTGTATCCTATTAAGAATCAAATTCTCATTTAACTCAAATAAGAAAAGGTTATTTTTAATGTTTTTTATGAAGTTCAAAATAGCTTCAAACTTCTTAAGGAATTCACACACTTCTCGAGCCGAGCCAAAGTTTAACTAGCTTTTTAGTGCGCACAATATTTTTGTATTTTAGGTTTAAGCATTGATATGCTTATCAAAACACATACGCAGAAGATTGCATTTAAAAAATTGAACAAAGGTAGCGATACGTGCGTTTTTAGTGAGCTTGCACAATTTTTGAGATAATGTAATTGAGTTGAAGCTCATTACAGAGGCCTTTACACAATTCATAATTATTTGAACTAAACATATTGTCATTAAAACATGCACAACTTCAACTCATTCTTGTTTGCACTAAGTTTGCTTGCATTTATTTAACTGTGGATCTTATTGCTAATATTGCAATTTGAAGTTTATTATGCGTATAAAATAGATGCTATTTGCTTGCATTAAGTCCACATTTTGTGCCCGTATGTCTCACGGGAAATTTTTTTTCTGCCTATAAATAAGGAGCTACTATAATTCATTATCATTCAAGTATATATTCATGAGGATGCTATGTTCATGCTCGTGAGTTGCCAAGTTCCCTGCAAATCCATTGTTGTTTAGTTTTTGTTTTTTCATTGACATATATTACATTTAAAGGCTTGATGTTGTTGTTGTATATATTACATTTAAAATTTTCATTTTTGCTCCCAATTTGTAGATGTACTTTCATTTTGTTGCATTTTTTATTTCATTGAATCAATTTATCTTTGTCCTTTTTGAGTTCTATTAGCAGAAATTTTGAAAATGTAATCCCATTTCCCTCGCACAAGAGGCATTTGAGGAAGTGGTTGGTGTATATGTGGTGTAAAACACAATGGATGAGTTCTCTAGCCCACCATGCCAATAACGATGTAGATGGGTCTTCATACATGCATGAATACTTGTAGTATTTGATTTTCCCTCTGCATCAAGAAAGACATGTTAAAATGCTTTACATAATGTTCATGTCTTTTTTCCTACGAAGCCAACAAAGGTATGCATTAGTTTTCACCTACACATGAAAATTTTGCAATACAACATGAAGTTTCCCTATCATGTCGAATGAGTTGCTAAAGGAGAGGAGATCATTCTGAGGGAGAGTTGTGAGAGAATATTAGATCAACGGGTGAGGGTGCACGAGTGTTCGACGACTTTAGAGCATTCAAGAGGCAGAGAGATCGGGAGAGGGAGGCAAGAGTCGATTGAGGTAAATGTGGGATTTAAATTCTTTATCACTAAAAATAATATAATTTATACATTTAATATATAATTTTACTATTTATATATAATGCTCAAGATTTTAAATAATTTAAAAAATAACATCCTTCTCATCCCCTTAGTTTCAATCATGTTCCTGATGACGAGAGATAAGGTCCATGGTGGCCAAATTGATGATAGCGACAGAGTTTGAGTGTTAGGATAGCTGGAAGAATAGACATCGACAATATTTGAGGATTACATTATTAGCTTGGGGTAATCAAGTAGAGAAAGAAGCAATTTAGTGTGGAGAAGTGCCAGTGAGTGACTGCGGTGAGTAATGGCAACAATACAAACAAGCTCAGGTGAGGGAGACATGATTGAGAGAGGAGCAAAAGGAGCAGTGCTCACGAGTCACATGAGATAGAGATAGAGAAGAAGAGATAGGTCGTTCATGTGAGAATAGGATAGATTGGAGGAATTGAAGATGAGGTGGTGCAAGTGGTGCATCGCAGAGGATTTTGTTAACTCCGTTAATGGGGAGCTATGTAAATAGAGAAGCATGTATTATTATTATTAATTTCAATTTTATGTTATGTTGCATTAAAATTAATTTTGTTTTATTTTATTTTATATTCGATAATAACGCTTATGCATTAACTTTTACTTGCAAAATTATCATTGCTCAAGCATCACGAATAAATTTTTCGCCATGCCAAAGTTAAAATTTTTTTATTTTCTTGCACATCAAATTGGTGATGCAAGGATCTTTTTTGGGTATTTTCAATGTTCCAGATGTAACGACACAATCCATTTTGTGAAATAAAAAATGGTTGAATATTTTTCATTATGAGCTTGATGTTTTGAACTTATGTACCATTGCATCAATTGTTCATCATTGTTGTCATGTTCCATCCAATTAACTATGGGATGCATATGGAGGTCAGCACCCTATCGACAATTCTTGTCAACTTCTTCAATGGGTCCACATAAGTGTGAACATAGGGAGGCAAGGGGGGCACATGCCCCCCCCTAAAAAAAATGAAAAAAAAAAATCAAGTAGGAAACTCAAAAAATTAAATCGGAGACCATATGAACTCTGATTTCAGCAAACTTACAATTGAACTGAACGTCTCGAAAATATGAACCCAACGGCACCAAATTCAACTCAATCCGAACCCAAATGACTCCAAATCAAAGACTCAAAGCATATTTTGAAGGTTTAAACCATAATTTGGATTACCAAATGGTTTCCAAACATGACATGCTTATAGTCAAATTGAGCGGCTAGACGAGACAAATCCAACGAGCCCAAGATTGCCGAATTCTGATATCACTAAGACATTTAAATGTCCAATAAATGATCCATGATCAATAGATTTAAGATCGGCCGTCGATTCAAATCACTCCCAATTTAATTTCCTATTCATTTATATTTTTTTTCTTGGTTGATATTAACTTAATCCTGTATTGATTCAATCTTAAAGAAATTTTATGATTTGTTTTTGTGCAATGAGATTTTTTATATCACGTATTTAGTTAATATATTGAACTCGTTCTAGCAGTAATCAAGTGATTTGATGATTGGAAGTCATTTTATGAAGAAAAAAATAAACTAATTCACTATCAAAGTTTTATCATTTTTAAAACTGATTATTTTGGTCCCAAGTCCGGATGTAAAATGTTGAAGGAAAATTAAAAAAAAAATTTAGCCCCCCCCTAAATATATTTTCTGGCTCCGCCCCTGAGTGTGAACCTATAGAGCAGCCTAACAAGTTTTGTTTTAGAATGTTTACGGTCTTTAATTCAAATGTACCAATGCTTCTAATATATGAGGAGGTATTTCACATTTTGGATGAATGAATGAGCCATACTTTCCTTTCCCCCTCCTTCCTGTAACTCTCTTGGTGGGTATGATGAGGTTCTCCTAGCTATAAGGATTTTCCTTCTGTGTGCAAGAACCAAGAACAAAAAGTTTGAAGTGTGCTAAGTTTGGATTCTCGCAATCAAACAACTATAAAAGTGTTTTGATTATATCTCGTTCTTACTAACTTTTGTATTGAATCATATTCCGTGATTCAGCTGTGTTCAATTTCAGACTCCGCCTAATCTTCAACCATCCAGACTCTCCCATGGTCCGTGTTCAACTTCAATCTCCACACCTAGCCTTCAGCCACCCAGCCCTCTTATGATTGAGAGATCCCAAGGCACACAAACTGAGGGATCCAATTCCTGTTCTGCTATAAAATTGACGCAAAACTTGTATTAGCTCCCAAAGTAATCTTTATCAATAACCAGAGATGGATATCATCGTCATAATACAGTCTTATCCCAACAAGAGGTGCATTGCAAAATTCAAAAATTCAGTTAAAAGGATCACTAACAGGAATGGCATTGAGCTAGTTCAAGGTAAAAATCACATCC
Organism: Dendrobium nobile; assembly: GCA_022539455.1. Lineage (NCBI taxonomy): Eukaryota > Viridiplantae > Streptophyta > Magnoliopsida > Asparagales > Orchidaceae > Dendrobium > Dendrobium nobile. The sequence continues at coordinate 9,064,983 of CM039736.1, forward strand.
CGGCCCATTTCTATCTCAGATTGACCCCACCGGAAGACCAAAGGAAATCAATACCATGACACTTGTTAAATATTTGAATTAAAAATTCTAGCTTGCCACTCACTTTAACAGATTGAACTCACGGAAAGACCAAAGGAAAAAAAATACCATCACGTTAGTTTCATATTTGTATTAAAGAATTTCTTGCTATTCACTTTAACTGATTTAACATGTACAACAAAAGGAAGAAACATTGAATGAATGTTAAGTCGAGCTTGCATCAATTGATGGAGTAGAAATAAGAACTAGAAGAAACTTGACATACCAACAACATAACATTAAAAACCGCTCTTCCGGAAGAAAGATGAGTTTCAATCTCATGCTGCATGTCTGAGTCTATAAAATGATACAAGAAATGTTAGAAAACAATCTAAAATTTGAAAGAATAAACTTCGTTCAAGCCAAGAAAAACACAAAATATGTAAATCTGGAAAATAAAATTCTCAGTCATGTTGTGGATATTACTGCACTGTTAATAAAGGCACAAAAGTAAGAGCCAATGAAAATTAAGTGAAGATCCTTTTGTTGACACAGACTAGATCAATTTATTCCTTTATAGATAACAAAATCCAATTTTTCAACACCACCGCCGCCGCCGCCGCCGCCGCCGCCGCCACCACCACCAAGCCTTTATCCCACTAGGTGGTGTCGGCTACATGAATTCTTTTTCTCCATTGTGTCCTGTTAAGAGTCAAATTCTCATTTAAATCTGATAAAAAAAGGCTATTTCTAATATTTTCTAACCAAGCATTTTTAAGTCTATCTCTACCTTTCTTAATATAAGTCAAACCTAATACATTAACTTCCTAACCGGGTCATAGGAAGGCTGACATTTTATGTGACCAAACATATTTAAAGCGACTCTCTCTAATCTTATATTCCACTGGAGCTACTACAACCTTTTCACATATATGCTTGTTTTGTATACTGTCTCTAAGAGTAAAGCCACTCATCCACCTGAGCATTTGATAGTAAACACTTGAAGATTTCAAATAAATCTTATCAATCTCGAAAAAAAAAAAGTAATTTTATTGCAAGAATTAAATAGAACGAAAGATAATAATAAGATACAATTGATCCTCTATTTGAGAGGAGGATATATCTCTACCAAATCTCTAAACGCCGCTAGAGCCCATAAGAAATCTAAGAGATCTCAAATTTCAGCCAAATTCAAGATGTCCTAACCCTAGGAAAACAAACTATTTAATGCATACAATTCAAAAGGAAATCTCTAAACAGTCCCTACATTCAAATTTCCCTCCTAACTCCCTAAAAAATCCTTACTAAACAGCTCCCTTGGACTTGGGCATGCATTCGGCGCATACAAGAGAGGCGGAAGAGTCCTGTTTCGCCCGTAAGCTGGTCTCATATTGACCGGCTGTACTGGTATACCAATACTCCCCTCCCAAAAACTCACCTTTTCTGAAACATGAAAAGACGAAACCCTCCTCCATTCCCTTATCATCACAAACGGTAAGAACCTGAAAAGTTAGGTCCTTACACTATGCTCCGGAGTATACCTCTTGTAACATTTGAAACAGAGCCCCTTCGCCCTCTTTTCCTGTAATTCCGTTTCAATGAGCTTCTTGCAGTTGTACGCATGTCTTTCTCCTACGGTCTTTTTCTTTAAAATCCTCCAAAGAGTATCGGGTGTTGGCTCCTTGGATGTCAATACAGTGGTGTTCATCCTGTACAAACCTACTGAGCTACTTCCTCCCGTTCCTCACTCCAAGTGCCTCTGATCCTCCACCAATTGAGCTAGCTCCATTGCCACTCCCAAGTCACGAGGCCTCATCACTCTAACCGCTGCTCGGATCTCTAGTTTCAATCCTTTTATGAAGTTACCCTCTAATATTGTCTCAGAAAGGCGATCCAATCGACTAGTAAGGTACTCGAACCTCTCCCGGTACTCTATCACTGAACCATCTTGTGTCAAGGCGAAGAACTGCTCGTAGAAGTCTCCTCCCATGTCGGTTCGAAAACATTCTACCAAGCAATCCATGAACTCCCTCCAACTCCATATGGGTCATCGCATGTCCCTCCATTGGTACCAAGCCAAAGCCTTCTCTTCCAAATATAGGCCCACTGTCGTTAGTCTCTACTCCTCTATCAACCCATTGATGTAAAAACATCTTTCAACCTTGTAGATCCACTTGTGCACATCCTCCCCCTCAAAGATTGGCATCTTCAGTTTCCTCACCCTCGGATAGCCTTTGTTCCCTATATTCCCTCCATAATTTCCCATCCCCCAAGGGGGTGGTTCTCCCCAAGTGTCTCAGTCATCCTTTCTACGCTCACACTCAAATCTTTCATCAACTTCCCACATTCTTTAAAATTCAGCACCCCTTGGATCATAATAAACCCCTAACATTGCATTATAATAAACCCCTTTCCCTTTCAAAATCCACCCCTTTCCTCTCAAATTCAGCACCCATTCGTTATTGCCCTGCCTTCTCATGGCTCTCCCCATACCCTCTACTCAGTTCTTCCCTAAGAATAGGCTCTAGGGAAGGTATTCCACCTCTTGATCTTCTCTATGACTCATTGACTTAGAGTTTTCTCCACTTTTCTAGTTGTTTGAGACTTCCCTCACTTCGACGACATTTTTTTATTTTAGGTGTCGAGCACTTTCTTCAACATCTCCCCTAGGATGAAAAATTTTGAATCGATCTTATCATGGATGACTTTTATTTCTTTCTTTAAATATGAAACTTGAGTTTGTAAATCTGAAATTTCATATTTTATTTGTTTGATCTCCCCTTCGAGGCATTCCTCCAACACATCCACTTTCTTAGACGCCATCAATACCCGAATTTTTGTTGGACTAAAAATCTGAATCTCGATTCCAAAAAACAGCAAACCCCTCTTCCTCTGGCCAAAAAATAGCCAATGAAATTCACAGAGACATCCCTAAAAAGTACCAAAATTTGTTCTGATACTAATTTGATAGTAAACACTTGAAGATTTTAAGTAAATCCTATAAATTTAGGAAAAAAAATAACGAGAAAATCTTCCAAACTCCAATGAAAACTAGAAAAATAGTAATTTTATTGCAAGAATCAAATAGAACGGAAGAAAATAACAAGATACAATTGATCCTCTATTCAAGAGGAGGATCTATCTCTCCCAAATCTCTAGACACTTTTAAAGCACAAAAGAGACTAAGATATCTCAAATTTCAGTCAAATTCAATATTCCCTAACCCCAGGAAAACAAACTATTTAATGCATACAATCCAAAAGGAAATATCTAAATAGTCCCTAAATTCAAATTTCCCTCCTAACTCCCTCAAAAATCCTTCCTAAGCATCTCCCTTGGACCCGAGCATCGTTCGGCGCATACAGGAGAGGCGGAGGAGTCCGCCTGTTTTGCCCGTAAGCCGGTCCCATATGGACAGGCTGGACAGGTCCAGTGGACCAATCTAACAACATCCTCATCTCTGCAACACTTAACTTAATGACAGTAGAGCTCAAATTCTAACTATGTATATCTTGCAGTTCCAATATGCATTACATTCACCAACAACAGTATATACAATGTTTCCTTCAAACTCAATCAAAATGGGTAACAGTACAAAATCTAGACTAAAATCATATTAGAAATAAAAAAATAACAAACTATACACCATCCCAAAATCCATAACACTGTGTCACAATAAAGGTAACATATTTTGTAAGAAGATGGTAAGACTTGCAATATTTTATGGCACAAAATATTAGCATTAAAAGATAAGCATAAAGTAAAGTGCTATAGAAATGAGGATGCTCAATTAGAAGAGTGGCTTTACACTTAGAGAGTTGAAATGTGAAATGAGTATATTGGTGAAAAGGTTGGAGTTGCTCCAGTGGCAAATAAAATTAGAGATTCGTCTTAGATGATCTAGTCAAATTAAACATCAGCCTTCCGATAACCCATTTAAGAGAGTAGATGTATTAGATAAGGCCTATGATTCAATTAGTGCAACTACTAAATGCCCGTGGGTTCAAATCTCACAAAAACATCCTCTTTAAGCAGGAGTGAGGTTACATTCAATCAACCTATCTCAGACACCCACAGCTAGCAGGAGAAAACTTGCACCTTAACCTATTTCCTCGGTAGCATGCTTTACTGACTTAATAAGATAAAAAGATTGTACAGACCAATGAAATTTGAGCATAAAAAACCAAAATACTTGAATAAAAATATTGCATTGCAAAAGAAAAGAAAAGAATCTCATTTTAATAGAATGGGGCACATCCAATTACAAAGGTTCGTACAGCATACCACAAGTAATTTTGTTCTGATTGTTGGCAAAAAGACTAACCAATTCACCCTGGAAAAAGAAAAAGAAAAAGAAAAAAAGATTTAGAACAAAAATCCCATTTTCATAATCATGGAGTAAATTCTACATGTAAACTATACGATAATCATTTAGATCATAATAATCAATTTGTTTAAAGCCTCGTGAATTTTATGCAGCAACCTTGTTGTGGCTATCAAATTCAGCCTGCATGGGCCTAAAGCAGACAGGAAACCTCTGATATTAGAAGAAAAGGGATGCACGGTAACAACAGTGAATTTGCCTATGGAATATGCCCATGGTTAATCTCCGATTCCTTTACTGATATATTGCATTCTCATTGATCCATGAATAAGATTTCGAACTAGACAACAGATTTAACTTCACATAAATGAAAGTATCTTATTTACTACAATCAAAATAATAAATAATACAAATCTAATAGCTAATTGAAAAGAAGATGGTTCTTCTAGGCATCATAGTGTCAAATTGCGAGAAGGCAATAAACATTGCTGTCAGAGAATTAGAACAAGCGTGCAAATATAGCAGATGATTAAAGTTCCAGATAGAAAGAATTGATGATAGAAAAAATTGCTTAGCTCCCAGAAAAATAGCTGCTAAATAGATGTATTGGCCATGAGGGCCATTTTTAGTGAAGAGAAGTTGAGCACAAATCGCTTTGCTTCTCTATTCAGGCTCTAAATGTTCAACGCATTAAATAGCAAAATCTATAAGTATATCGCGGCCAATACAAATCCATTCAACAGCAACTACCACAAGGAGTTCAAAGCGCAAAGCACCACACAATGCATCATTCATAAATTCTGTCAAGATCCATCATAGGTCCCACTCTGGCGGTGGATTCCATATGACTCTGGAGTCATAAGGAAAAAAAGTTTTTGAAAAGACAAACAAAACTAAATTAATAGAAGTTATGTCGCCACAATCATTGATCTATATTTAACAATAAGGAGTAGATAATAGATAAATAACCCTATCCTAAAAGGGCCAACTCAAAACTAATATTTCATGTTTCCTAGCAATTGTCCAAACTAAGAACTGCTAATCTGAGGAATTTTCAGTCAAATAAAGCTATAATACCCAAAGTTTTGTCAAATGTAAGCATGAATTTTCTTCAAACTAATAGCATATCCATATTATTTTAAACTAGGAGCTCAATAATATATTTATATTTTCATTGCAGTTATAGGCATTTCAATTTCACATTTTATTAACTGTAGCTATCACGACTTATTGTAAGAAACCAATCAATCATTTATTTAAATGCATCACTGTAGCAAATCCACTTAAAACAACATGCAGAGGCTGGATGTAATCATACAGCTAGGAGTGGAGGAAATTGTGGTAGTGGAAATTTGTGACAGAACATTAGTATTATATAATAAAAATTAAGTTAAAACCTTTGCATTGGCTTTCATTTTTTTTCATACCCGGCATTCTCTAGAGGCGGCAAGGCCAGGGAGCTCAAGCTGTAGGCTGTAAGGGGTAGTGAAGTTGTTGTTGTGGAGAAAAAAATTCAGAAAATAAAAGGGAGAATGAGAAAAGAGAGGTGGGGGAAGAATTATGAATGGAATGAAGAAGATTTTAATTGAAGTGGTATATAAAAGGAGAAAGAATCATAATACTTTAGGTGAACTAGTTTACCCCACTGTTTTGGAAGTTGATGTGAGATACCCAAACGAGGCAATAAAAATTAGTAAATGTTATATTATTGCACTTCATCTTTATTATGTTTAAGACCACATTTATTTCAGTTTACCTTAGTTTGTTTTGTATGAACATGGTCAAACATGTATGAAATTGTTTATGCAGAGAGTAATCTTTATCAATGTTAAAGATTTTATAAACATAAAATGATAAATGGTTATAAACTAATGAATGAATAAAGGGCAGCAAAAGGGCAGTTATAGGGCAGCAAAACGGCAACAAAAGGACAACTAAAGGGCAGCTAAAGCTCAGCAAAAGGGCAGCTAAAGTGCAGCAAAATGGCAGCTAAAGTGCAGCTAAAGGGCATTTAAAGCGCAGCTATGTCATCAAAGCATATGTTATTAGGGCTAAAAAGGATGACTATAGGGAAAGTGAAATAAGTTATGTATGGGGGATAGACCCACACAAGTAAAGGCGAAAGACTTGACGAAGTAAGCCTACACTCTCCATTCTAGAAGTTGGGAATTTGGACTCAACCCTAAATGAGAGAACATCTTCCATTCTAAAAGTTAGGAAGTTGAACCCAACTTTGAATTGGAACGCTGAAAAGGTGCAGAAGCTTATAATCATTATATGACTTGTTTAATGGTGTTGAATAGTTTTGGCAAGATGAATAATACGGCTAGGTACTTCTTATACTAAATGGGGCATTTTAATATGTATTTTTTTAAATACGTTAGTATTGTTAAGCATTTCTTAATTGTTAACAATATTATTATTTTTTTTTTATACATTGATTGTGTATTTCATTGCACTTAGCTCATCAGCAGTGGTTGTACTGCAGATAAGGGAAAGGAGCCCGTAGGACAATAGGTGGGAGGGAGGTGGTCGCTCCTTTTGGTATAAATATCTTTTGGTGTACAAAGAGAACTTAAAGGAGATCTAAATGATAGTTGTATAGACTTTTGTGCATGTAAGTAAAATTTATAAGTTTTAATAGAGCTTTGTATTTACTTCAATTATATTTGATGTTCATTAAGGGACACTACATACTTCTCATTTTTAATTATGGAATTTTATAGGTTGGCAAGTTAGGAGAGTCTAAATAGATTTCTTTTACTCACTCTATTCTGAAAGTAATGGCTTGGAATGGGTGTTAGTAAGAAGGAACCGGTTTAGATTTTCCTTCTCTATTATACTCCAGATTGACCGTTAGGAGATAGACCAAACTGGGGTGTGACATAAGCATACTTGGGTACAAGCGCTAAGATAACAGAAGTTAACATGAATTCCAAATAAAGATGCAAAATCAACTTTTTTTTTTCTATTGCTGTAACGAGACACAACATGCTGGTGGATTAGAAGCTCAATTCTAGTCTGAAGCTTATGCTACTCATAGTTGGATTAGAAGAAAACTTAAAAATATAATTTTGTGAAGAGATGGATGAATAATTACAATGGATACCTTAGGAAGAAATGATACTTGGGGAGTATTTGTTGAGGCTAATTTAGATGAACATGTAGCTATTAATAGGATGTTCTATGAGGATTCGCTGTGTAATGATCTAAAAAAAAAGAATCACATATAATGGAAGTTCCAGTGAGCCTACTAGGCTCTGGTTCACTTAATTAAATGCGGAGAGTGAGCAAAAGATCTAGTGAAAGATAGAGAAAGATCAAGAAAGACAAATGGGGCGGTCTTAGAGAGAAAATGGAAGAGATCGAGGGAGTGAGACAGCGAGAGTGAGCAAGAGATGAAGATAAAACGTGTGAGAGGAAAAAACAAGAGAATGAGCACGGAAGCGAGAGGTACTAAGTGGGCACAAGGGGAGATCAGCAAACACAAGGGCCAAGCATTAGGTTGATTGTTCAGAAATGAAGAGTAGAGATTTTTCTCTTTTTTTCTTCTTCAAGCACAATGGTAAGTTTTTACCTAGATCTTCATTTATAATTTATAAACCCTAGATCTAGATTTATTTACAAAGAAAACTTTTTGTTAGGGTTATGAGTGGAAAAGAAGAGTAGAATAAGAGAAGTTAATTTTAGGGTTGTGAATGAACCAAGCGTTTGACGAGCTACTTGTGGCTCGGCTCGATTAGAGCACGTTCATGTTCGTTTGATAAGGTAAACGAACGAGCTTGAACACTTTTGATAAATACTCGATAGCTAAATAAATGAGCTTGAACAACTTGGCGTTCTGTTCATTTATGTTTATGGATAGTATCATTTAACGCTCGTGAACAAGCTCGATTAGAACTATATTAGAGTTTTAAAAATACATATTATTAATTTAATAATTTATTTTTACTAATCCCGCATAAAATCGTTTAATGATTTATTTTTACTTCTCGTATCAACCTAAAATTGCGAATAATCCGCTCTCTGAATAAATATAAGATGAATCATAGATCGTTTGTTAGTGAACGAACTCATTTGGTAGCTCGAAAACACTAATTAGTTATGTTCATGAACGGGCTCATCTAATAGCTTAAGAATAGTCATTAGATATATTCGTGAACAAGCTTGTTTGATCGTTTAAAAAACTTCGCTAGATATAATCACGAACAGGCTCGATGTAATTGTTTGTCAGAAGGCTCATTGTTAAGTTAATGTACATCTAGAAGTAGAGCTCGTTTATAGCTCAATAAAGCTCGTTCATTTAAATATCGATAAGCACGAAATAAACCGAATATGAACCAAACATGAACACCCATTAATTTAAACAAACCAAGCTTGAACACAAACAAAAAAGATTGAATCAAATGCATGACGAATGCAAAGAATATACTATATAAAAATGAATGGATGTTTACATTGAATGATGGATTTCATCCTTTTAAAGTACTAGTTGAAGATGCTACATACCTAAGCATAAAGAAAAAGGAAAAAAATTACCTACTTTCAAGGGTTAGGTTGAAAATGTTACGAGATGATGTGCTTTTAATGATACAATTCAAATGGTGCTCTTGTAATCAATGGAATATAAAATAATATAAGTTAAAATATTAAAATGATAAAAAATGCTAATACTTTTATTATTCTACTACCATGAAAGCCACAAATGCATTTTCATTCTATTCTTGATAAAGAAATATTCAATGAAATATGTATAAAGACCTACAAAAATAATATTTTCTAGTATTTGAATTACTATTATTTAGAAATATAATAAGCCATTAAGTTGTTTACCTCACCCACTAGTTGATAATTCTTTTCAGGGAAATTTCATTTAATCTTATTGGGTGAAAAAAGAGAACTGATGTACAACAAAAGGATAACACCCCAAGTATTTATTGTAACAATCATATGTATTTGTCCGTGCATTCAAAAATTTATCTTCCATAGTAAGAAAATTGAAAGAAATATTGTACTTTATGAAACATTTTATAAATAAAAGTTTATGATTTAATTGTTCTTAGTGGATAAGATGTTTTTTGTGAGATATGTGAAATATTTAAGAATTTCAGTTCGACCATCTATTCTTGCTTTGATATTCCAAGCTTTTAGGTTAGGTCATCATAAGAGTGATTGTTGACACATTTTTCTGTCGACTCATCACCAATAGAGCCGATTTGAACCCAATTAGGTTTGATCGAGTTCTAAACTCAATCGAACCCCGTCGAAATAATATCGGACTAAAATTAATTCCAATTGAACCCAAATCGAACCAAATTGAGTTCAAATCAATTCATTTGGTCCATTCCAGTTCAAGACGCTCAATTTTAAACTCAATTAAAGTTGATCAAACTCAAATCAACTTGTTTAGTTTAGCCTTAAGTTTTCCCAGGTTTTAAATATCACTCTAAACCTTCCCAAATCAAGACATTGCATCCAATGGTTAGAACATAGCAAGGACAACGGGTGCCTACACTTCTTTTCAGGCCTTATTATGCTTATTGTTGCCTACATCACTTAAAACCCTCTAGGGATAGCAAGACTGGATCTCAGCCATTGGATTGAACACCTATGAAGGGTAGTACTGACAATTGGCTTCAACTTTGACATTACCTACCTGTGACCTAGGCAAATTGAGGGGGCAAATGTCCTTTTTCTTTTGGCTGAGCTGTTGAGTAAAAAAAAGAAAAAAAAATTCGAACAGCTTAACAAAGCAACACACTCGTTAGCCCAATCAACCCAACCTTACATGATTTTCCCAAATGATGCAAATGTTCGCTCAAACCACTCACTCATTTCCACAAAACTGCACATAGGAGCGGTTGGAGCATTCATTCAATTCATTCACATGCAAAAGTCGAATCAGAGTGTTTCCTCTGATTCTTGGTTTTGTTCTCCAGTTCAATCTGGCCTTACATCGTCTGCTTTGTTCACGAACACCCACACTCGGCGATTACCTCGCGCCAGCCTGCCTCCTTCCATTCTAAACCCGACAAACACAACATTGGCCCGCCTCCAGCACTCAACTGCACGTAGGAACAAAGGCCCGCCATCGTTTTGTGGAACACGACTCGCCTTCGCGATCCAACCCAATCCCACAATCTGATCCCAAGTCCAAACTCCCGCTCCATCTAATTGAAGCTACCCAGTCAGCCGATCCCTACGCATAACCCGAGCTCCAGTCTATTGGTCCGACGTGTGGTTTCTACCCGCCTGGTTCAAAGATATGAGGTCGTGAGGTCTTCGAAATAGAAATCATCCTGCTCGGATAAAAAATCAACGTCATGGGCTCAGATCAAAGATCAATGGTGCGAGGCCTTCACATTTAACATTCCCCTGCTCAGATCAAAGATTAATGGCACGGGTTTTTGAAATTGCGTGCCAGTTGCTTTTATAATTTTATATTTATGTTTATTGCAATTAAGATTTTTATTACAAAGATGCTTGGATAATTAAATTAAATAAGGGGCGAGATAGCACTTAGCCAGCAAATTGATCTTTCATACTCATGGTCTTAGAATATACACAAAGAAATTGTAGTCGATAATGCACACAAACAAGGCCAAATTTGGGAGGCAACTGTAGAAGTGATGGGGGTGTTCGGTTAGGAGGCAAAAGCGGAGGGGCCTGGCTGTGGGATCTGCGCAGGCTGGTTCAATCAGACCTGGTTGTGTGAAGAGATAAAGAAGTCGTGCAAGAGAGCTCTTGCAAGAGTCTGATTGCACAAGTGCGAGGGCACAAGTCGAACCAGTGGGTCGTGCGCAGGGATCGACTAACTGGGTAGCTTCGATCATATTGAATCAAGCAGGAGTCTGGACTTAGGATCGAATCACAGGATATGATCGGGATCGCAGAGGCGAGTTGTGTTTGACTAAACGATGGTGAACCTTTGTTCCTACATGCGACTAAGTGCAGGAGGCGGGTCAATGTGGTGTTTGTCGGGTTCAGAATGGAAGGAGGCGGGCTGGCGTGAGGTAATAGGTCCAGGCATGGGTGTTCGCGAACGAAGCAAACGATGCAAGGTCGGATGGCACGAGAGAACAAAATCGAGAATCAGAGGGAACACTTCGCTTTGACTTTTCCATGTGAATGAATCGAATGAATGCTCCAACTGCTCCGGTATGCAGTTTTGAGGAAATGAGAGAGCGGTTTGAGCGAATAATTACATCGTTTGGGCAAATCACGTGAGATGGGGCCGATCGGGCTAATGGGTGTGTTGCTTTGTTAAGTTTCTCAATTTTTTTCTTTTTTTTTACTCAACATGGTTTAAATGGCCAAGCTATAAGTTCCATTTTCTTAGTTAAAAACAGTCTTTTCTATCTTGCATATGCATTGAGATTGGATTTCATGATTTTAGAAGTCTTTAGGTGGATTGGCTAACAGTCCTTTCTAGGCTCGTAAGTCCAAAGTCAGGCTGACTTAGCTCCAAGTGAGGTTACAATTTGTAAGTCCTTTATGGATCGCTAGATGTAAATCAAAGTTACTACCTATCGGTGGTTCTTACCTTAGGTCTAGGGTCCGAGACCAATGTTCTTTTTAGTTACATCGTAAGCCTTCACCTTCCTGGGCATTCACTCCAACCCGTGTTGTTGGAATGTAAGCCTTATTCTTCTAAATAAAATTAAGCAACTTCAGTCTAAATCTAATTTTAAAAATGTAAAGCCCAATTTAAGATAGTTTGAATGCCTCTGAGTTTCCCAGAATCAAGTACTTCCACCACTTCATCATTTGACTTCCATTCCAAAATTGATTTTAGGTTGATTCATTTCCCTCTAAAATTGTTAGCTAATATTTTGATGAAACAATACAAATCATTATTTTAATCAAAAAATTTTCTAGGGGATAAATACTTATGATGCAACTAACCATAAGGGTTTGTCCCTATGGGAAACCAATACCCAAGAATAAAATATATATGCTTCGGGATATTATATTATTGAGTAGGGGAAAATCTCTGCTAAAATAAAAAATATATATCGGAATTTTGTTATCAAGTCTATTGTGAAATAATATTTTTAACTTTCAGGATATTATATTATTTTCTATGTCATGCTTGATCATAAAATATTCTTGTCCGTTAAGAATGACAAAATTCCACCAAAAGTGATATCAAAGCAAAATAGGTCGGATTAAGAAATAATTATCATGAGAAAATTAAGATGATTAATAAATGATTTAAATTTGGAAAAATATATTAAATATTATTTTAGAATATTTTATTTCTAATTAAATAATATTTCCTTAAAATGCTTACATTTAAGATGGGATGATAACTTGAATTAAGAAATAATAAAGTATATCATGGTTTATCAACTCCTACTTAGATTGATGGATATAAGGGAAATTGATAAATCCTCAACTCAAAAAGGTGAAATATCTAAATGAAAAATAGATTAAAAAGAACCAAACTCAAATAAAACCCATGAGCTATTTGAACCCAAATATTTGGGAAAAGAAAGAATATTTATGGAAGAACGAAAGATTGTTTAAACAGCATTATGTATCTTTGAAAATGATTCCTTAAAACTGAATAAATATGCATGTTGTATGTATGATGAGGATGATTATGAAATGATGGCACTGTGAGGATGAGTAGTTGCATGGTTAATTATACTAGTATCTATTTGAATATGGGAAAGTGATTTATGAAATACTGTAAAGGTAATTAACTAGAACTTTCTGGCAACACCCTTTTAGGTAGGAATTCATCATGCCCACTGGCTACAACTCCAACAATATGCAGCCTAATTTTTGAATAATTTACCGTTAATAGTGCTTGTTAAGAATAGGCTTTGATGATAAATATTTAACAAAATCAATTTGACGGCCTTCTATGCACGTGCTCTTCATTTTTTTTCTTTTCCAAACTTTCCAATTAAAGTATTAATGCCATCTCCGCATATAATTGATGCTTCACCCCTATATTATTTTCAAATATAGACATTTTGCATGATAACAAGACGACTATAAGGGAATGAACCACCAACAACTGCAAATAAAAAGCAGTTTACAGTTAAAATTGCCTTAAAATGGTCAAGATGTTTCAGAAAAGGACTTAAAAATACAAATTAAAGAGCTTCAGTAAGTTTGGTTGTGCATGACAACAATAACGCACAATCATAATAGGAGTGTTGTAGTTAGTAGCAAACCTGGCGACCACTCTCGTCCATTGGGATACAATCCACGGCGAGATAAGTGTCAACATCATCAGCAGTAACAACATAATCAGGAACAGTTGCTCCTAGATTAAGAAAGAACCACATGGGTAACCATTTTTTTATAAAAAGCATGACATTAACAAGTTAATGGTATGCAGAATAGTTCTTCAAAAATAGACAGTGGCTCACCTTCAATTGATTGCCTGGTGCCATTTTCAAGATGACGAACCCACTAGAAACCAAATGTGATATCAATCATCTACTTCATAAGTTCCGCAAAACAAACTAGCTTGGAAAACCAAGCTTAAAAGTTCAATGATTATAGTTATAAAAATAACAAATTACGGGTTAAAAACCTGAAAGATACAAAGATAGGTCCCATTAGTGGGGTAGCCACATGCTCTTAAAGTGCAACCTGGTTTAGCCTCACCGATAATTTGAAATACTTCTATACCAGGTAAAGAGACCTCACCTACTGAAAAATGTTAGCTTAATCAATCAAAGCACAATATCTATTTTTCCCTGACAGCAGCTTAACTACCTTCTGTGAAAGGAGAAGCTTGTGTCTCAAGTGGGGAGGGTATATAGAAATTCGGATCAACGGTCTCTCTTCTATGTGCAGCCTCAACAGCATTGTTTTCAAGAACATTGGGAGTAGCAGCGCCTCCAACTTCCCTGGTTTATAGTGTTCATGAGTAAATCTCTAAATTATATGTAAAGGAAACTAAAATCATTGCATTTGTACTACTAAAATTGGAAGGATGGAAAGAAGTGAAATTTAGCATATTATTTCATTCATTGTAGATTGGAACAAATGCAATTGGAAATGATTAAGAGAATCTTTAATCTGAAGGACCAAAAAATAAAAATTCTAAACTGTTGAGCCAAATGAAAGAGAAAGAATGTATTATCATTATCAAAGAGCTTATCCCAACTATTTTGTTAAGGGTCTATTTGGTAATGCTTTTTGATCTCTGCTTCTCCTTTCCAGAACAGAAAAACAGTTTTAAGTTGCTGTGTAACTATTGTGAGAAAAAATTCAACAGGCCAAACCAAAACAGTGGTATAGATGTTTTCCTAGAAAAGCCCTTTCTCAAAATTTAGTTATTTTATTTAATAAAAAAACTCATTATTTTAATTAATTATATATTATTTAATATTAAATTATGCTGAAATAATCTAAATCTATGATCGGCACCAATCCATCCTTAATTATAAAGCAATCCATGGAAAGTAGCTTTCCAGCTGCAACAATCCAACAATACATAGACAATAACATTCTATCTATAACAATAGAGCAATTCATATATAATAGCTTTTCATCTATAGCAATCCAGCAATATATAGACATCGGCATTGCATTTGTGTTTTGTTGTTAATTCTACATTCCAAAATTAAAAACTGATTTTCATATTTATTACTTTCCGAGATAGTTATTTCTGCATCTATTTATATGTAGCTTATTATCTTTTTTTTTTTTTTTTACACAAGACGATAATAAAATTCAGTCAAATATCCCAATTTTTACTCTCTTCACTTTTCATTCTAACTTTTTAGATTGTATTAAAGCCGTTAAGGCTCAACTCCAATGAGATCAATGGATCGTTCAACATGAAGCCTCTCCTCCAATCTAACAGGTCCTTCACCAATACTGAAAGTTAGTCTTCATCCAATAAGAATGGCAAAAACATGCATAGGATCCTCCTAGAAAGAATACAATGGCAGCTGCAATGAAGAAGCCTGCGATCAAGAAGCCAACAAATCCAATGCTGGAAATCAACTTAGGAGAGAAAAATCTAGATCCAAAACAACTCTCCTACCTATTTTATCCATTTGAACAACAAAACAAAGACAACAAATCATTCTCTCAAAATAAGCTTATTTCATAACATTATCATAACGAGCTTGGCTGCTCAAAAAGGCAACATCACATGTCAACATTGCAAAGAAGAAAAAAAATACTACTTGGTAGACTCAAAAGAGTATGATAATATGACGGGAGATAAAGATGTTTTCCACAATTATAGCCCATGACCTGAAAAATATAATATCCGGATTATAGATGGACTATGAAAATTGTTCAAAACAGGTTATATCATTCTCTCAAAAGACCTTATGCTTAACTCTGCTTCTAGTGTCTAACCTAAATTTCAACTATCAATCAACAAACTCACTCGAGATAAAAATTGCATTTCTAATTTCTTATCTAATATTTATCACTTTTAAGACAAAAACATAGAGAGGGAAAACAACAGTTTGGGGAAGTGTTCGAGAATACCTTATAAGGAATAATCTCTCGAGTAAAGTACAAGCTTACACAAAGGGTTATGTATTCACAAAAATCTCATTTTAAATTTTGAATGCTCTTCAAATAATAATAATAGTAACGTATGCCTTTGACATTATTGGCTAGGAAACCCAAACTTTTCTTACCTTGAAAATTTAATTCCTTTTTTCTTCATCAACAAAAATTCTAAGGACTCTCAGTTTGAAATTTGTCATCCGACTAAAAACACATTTATCTTATGCCAATTAAACCTACAAAGACTCCAAAATTTTTGTATTTAACCAAAGTAATGTATGATGATCATCTAGAGTCAAACAATATCACTAAAGTTAAATTATATATTTCTTTTATTGACAATCATACCTATTTCACCGTGGTTTTCTTAATAAAAGAAAATTTTAAGGCAACGCAAATTTTTAAACAATCCAACACCATGATCCACAGTCAAATTTTTTGCTTTCTCTTACACTTGAAAAATTCTATGGTTGAAACCCTTTGTGAACGTACTACCCAAAACAGAAATTCAAGGGGAGGAATTCAAGAATAAGAATTCCAAATTTTTTACTTTCACATTATCAGAACATTGAACTACTAAAGCCTCACCAAAACCACAAACTTCTTCATCAGCTTGTCAACACTCCAACCTATGCAAAATTCAAGGGGAGGGAAATTCAAGAATAAGAATTCCAAATTGGAAACTTATTTTTCATCCACCATTCTCTCATTGAAAACCTGGGCGATGAACATTCCTCATTACCGCTCATTCAACCTACTATTGCCTCACTACAACAACAACAACATCAAGCTTATATCATACTACGTGGGGTCGGCTACATGAATCCTTTTTCTCCATTGTGTCCTATTAAAGGTCAAATTCTCGTTTAAATCTAATAAAGAAAGGTCATTCCTAATATTTTCTAACAAAGTCTTTTTAGGTCTGCCTCTACCTTTCTTAATATAAGTCAATCGGTTTGCTAGTTCTATGCACTTTACTTATTTGGTATCAGAGTTGATTTGAAGCATCTATTGAAGAGTTTTGGACAACCTTGCAGTGGTGGACCATCGATTTGCTAGTTCTATGCACTTTACTTATTTAACCTACAAATTCGATGCATGTGAGGAACCCGCTCTGACGGTTGTCTGAGGATAACGTCTTTTGAATTTCTTTATTTCTTTAAAATCTCCTAGTATCTCTTGTTGTGTTTGTCAAGTTTTGGGTCGTCTGCTTTTATTTAATAAAGTTTGTTTTAAGTTCTACTCATTAATGATGTAATCAAAAAATATAGGGAGCCTATATTTTTTTATCACAAAAAAGAAGACAAAAAACTAACGATGATGACGACCCGTGTAAGAGAGAGAACAAATTCTTACATTTCAAATTAAAGAAATAAAAAGAAATTAAAAAACACAAACTCGACTCGATCTCAAAGACACCCTAAAGTTGCTGCACTTAGAGAAGAAGGATACAGGTGGAGTGGCACTTGCGGAGAGACGAAAGAGGTTAGAAGTTCGAGAAGAAAGGTTGGAAAGAGCCCGCAGGATTTCCAGAGGGGATGAGAAAGAAGGGTGGAAAGAGCCCGCAGGATTTCCAAAGCAAACCCTCAGGTTAAAGCTTCCAAAATTAACTTTTCATAACATTCAACTTTTTTAAAACATTACAATACATCTCATATTTATAGGTATGAGAAGAGAATATGAAAAGACACCTTACATAAATTTAACACATAAAACTAAACATTAAAACATAGAAATCCTCCCCCATTTGCTCACGGAAATCAGCCCCAAACCAGGAACCGAATAGCAGCCGCAGGAGCCAAGGAGGCCGCGCGGGAGCCAAGGGGCACAGCCTGGGAAAAGAGCCCAGGCACGGGAAAACCAGCGGCCGACCGGAGTTCCAAGAGGCAAAATGCAAAATACGAAAAGCCATGGAGGAAGCCAAAGGGCCACCTCATGGGGAAAAGAAAATCTTGGAATTCCAAAGGCCGGTTTGGAATTCCAAGAGACAAACATAAATACAAACATAAAAAGCATAAAAGACATTAATATAAGATAAATATGAACTAAAATCATAGCTAATAATGAGCTAATCCTTAATTCAATAAATGAACTAAAGACCAGCTCATAAATGAGCTAAAATTTTAGCTCAAATGGATTGAGCTAGTAGACTCAAGGGAAGCCAAATTTTGATTTATTTTGAACTTGTGTTGACCCCCCCTTTGTCTACATCACAAATGGAAGTTGTTAACCACATTCTAAGGTACCTCAAGATGCCACCGAGAAAAGGCTTGCTATATAAAAATTCATATAATAAGGAAATAATTTTTTTTTGCAAATAAGGCTAGAGAGATATTAGGCCAAGGATCCACCTCTAGATATTGTACTTATGCATGGCATGGGCAAAACTAGTTACATGTAGTAAGAAATATTTTGTGGTCACAAAAAGCAATGTTGAAGTTAAATATATAGCAACAACATTTCGTATTTGAGAAGGAATTTAGTTAAAATAAATTGCTAGCTAGAAGAATTAAACTATCAAGTATAAAAATCTCTAAAATTGTACTATGAAAATCAGGAGGCCATAAATACAAAAAAAAAAAAAAAAATGATCCATCGTGAGACTAAACATAGCGCGATAAACAAATATTTCATCTCAAAGAAATTGAAAAAGATGGATTCAATTCAATTATGTTCCAACAAACTCTCAAATTATAGACATCCTTACCAAGGATTTACCCATAATAAGTTATGATAATCTAATCAACAAACTAGGCATGATTAACATGTACAATCAAGCTTAAGGGGTCTTAAAATAATCAAAAATTTGTCGCTTGACCCTTTCCATTTATAACAATTCATTGACAACAATTGTCCATCTACAACAATCCATAGACAACAATTTTCTGTCTATAAGAATCTAGCAATCCATTGACAAGAACTTTCCATCAACAAGAATGCAAAAATCCATAGACAACAACATTCCATTTTTCTAGTATAGTGAATTATAGATTCCATAATTAAAGGCTGTTTCTATTTTTTTTAAGATAACTATTCTGCACCTATTTATATACAACTTCTATATCGTTTTTTTCATAAAACAAGTTAATAAAATTTGATCATAAAATCTCTCATTTTTTACTCTCCTATCTACTCATTCTTGCAAGTGTTTATCGTATTATAATACTATTAAGTTTACAATGATATTTATTTAAATCATTTAGTTGCACATATCAATGCCACAATAATATTTTTACTAAATAATTCCAACACCAATACTTCGGACAATAATCTTACCAAAAAGTTATCAACAGCATTTCACAACTCCAGCATAGCACAACGCAGTGCAATACACACTGCGCAACAATGCCAAACAGAGCCTTAATCACATATATGCAAACTACCTAAATTTATCAAAATACAATCTAATAACTTTTCTCTAGAGAAAGCCAATGAGTTTGTATCGTACTTGATTGTTAATACAGCATGAATGCATCACAAATAGCATAGTCCTTTCACATGAATAATATCTTAGAATGTACCTAGAAACAACATCTTTTGTGTAATCCAAAAATAAAATTTGTTTGTTGGTTTCCACCTTACTGGCATCTAACTTTGTTTTTTTTTTAAGAAAATGATCAGAATAGTCCCCCAACTATTTGAGGGCAGCTACTTTAGCCCAAACCATGAAAAGTTATAATTTAGTTCCTCAACCCATTAAATAAGAACAAAAGAAAACACAGTTAAAAGAGATGGAAATTAAAATAAAAGTGAACTAATGGGATTGAAAAATGAGGGTATGTTTAGAATACACATTCTCATAAATTTTTTATAGAATCTGATATTTTGCGTATCTTATTTCCTCATGTATAGTAGCCGACTTCACATACAATTAGGATAGATTGAGATCGCACAAATCATGAAGCAAGATGATTATTTGAAAAAAATAATTTTGTTTAACGTTTTCTTATTTTGATTCCATTATAACAAATTACTTGAGTTAAATTTTTTCGTTTCAAAATATTTAAGTTTTAATTTTTTTATATTGATTTAATTAAAATTATTTTTAACGAGAGTATAATAAGTATTTCAATTGTTTAATTCTTTTCATCAACATAATAAACAAAATCTATATTATGCTCGAGAGCTACTCAACTAACCCATTGCCTCTACTTCTCCTGGTTTGCACAAGTAAACTCGTCACAACCTAACTGCCTTTTCCTACAACCTATCATCTCGGCTCAGCCTCCCTTGCGGCCCATCGTCTCATCTTCACCTCTCCTAGCACAATTACTCGTCACCACTTTTCCCAAGATCAACTAGAGCAACTGGTACTAAATTAAAGATTGTAATAGAAATAAAAATTTATACACAATAAAGATGAGCTTCCAAGATGCTCAATATCTCCGCCTTAACCATGATGTTTATGTCTCATCCCGTAACATTGTCATCAAACTTAACCTTGATTTTAATTGAGAAATTATTTTGGCTCTTATTTAAAAAGTCGAGGGCCTAAATTGGATATCTTATATAACCGAAGAATAAAATGCACCCCCCTCCCCCCCCCAAACCCAGATAGTATGTAGAACATTTTGATCATTTTCTCTCTTTTTTTACACCTCTATATATATATATATATATATAGAGAGAGAGAGAGAGAGAGACACACACACACACAACTCTAACACTTGGCATCTTACACTCACCTTGCATTGAAATTAAAACCCCTAAAATTATTTCCTCATTTACATAGCAATGGTAACTGACTAGTTAATATTGATAAAACCATTAAAAGATCCAAAGAACTTACCACAAGGGAAAATAGTAGCATTGCATAGCAAAAGCAACATCCCGTCATTTATTATATTTTTATTATATTAGATACGACAGTATTTAACAAATGGAGGCATATATTGTGCAATATTACTTTAACAGCAGGAAGTTCTATAATTTTGTTTATAGACTCCAGAAAGAATCCTAAACAGGCTACATGCATATGACCTAATATTTAAATGCTCAAGATCAAATTGAAGAAAGAGTAAGCTTAAATAGAGACCCACTTATACATTGCAGACTGTAACTCCCTTGGCTGATCCATAATGAATTGGTAACCAAAGTCAGGAGCAGCATTATTTAACCCATTGGCATTCATCACAGCCAAAGGTGGAATATGTTTTAACTTTGGTGTTCCCTCCACAGGGAAATCAAATGGATACTTATCATATTCTTGAAACTCATTCATGTTAGAGTCCTGTGAGTAAGATATCACCAGATTATTATCACCAATATCAATATTCAAGCAGTAATTGGTTTAATGCAGCAGACTAAGCAATTATACCAAACCCGGTTGAGAAAGAGGTCTTCTGGCCAATGTGGCAAGCTTTCCATTATTTGAGATTTCAACACCAGGTTGATTTCCTAAAAGCAGTTGCATCTCACTAATACCAGCCTGCAGTCGTACCAAAGCAATAATTATGATTGTAAATGAACCAAGTTAAGTTAAATACTACATTATTCAAGTTCCATTATTTAATTTTTTATTGAAATCAAGTCAAGGTAACACACAACTCTACTTTCAAAATATTATTCAAATTTATTTATTATATTTCTTTTTCAAGCTTGAGTCAAATTCAATCGTTAATTTAGTTGAATTTGATCTTTAAATATATAAGATGCAAATGATTTAAATAAATATTCTTATTACTAATGATAAATGTATTCATTATTCTTTTCAAAATTGATGATAATTCACCCAGCATTCTTTCCAATATTTATGGATTACAGACTTAGATTTTTAATCTACCAATCTAATTATTCAATATTGTCATTATCAAATGTTAATTAAAAACTAATATCTTTTTAATTTATCCATCTAAAATTTATTTAATATGTTATTATCAAATGTTAAGAAAAAATAAATTAAAATTTTAATTTATTCACCTAACCATATTCTCATTATTTTCATTATTCTCATACTTCTAGCAATACAAAAAATTGATATAATGACATATAATAAGTTATCAAAAGCAAATAAATCATCATTAAATGAGTATCGCTTAACAATCTACTAATTAAACAATCAATAAGCATAATCACAAATATAAATGAACAAATAGGCTAATTCCAAATGTAACACACAAATTTTTTAGTTTAAATTTTAAAGCTTTCAGGTAAATTTTGAAATTTTCATACCGGAAATACCAACTTTCACGCAAATCATCAAAAAACATCTCATTGTGTTCTACCCGCCAATTTAAGCAATTTGATATATAGAACTATACGGTAATTTTAGAAGTGTGAATGTTATGGAATTAATTTTGATTTGAATTTTTTTTGTTTCCAAAGCTTTAAATTCGTTTAGCTGTTCATTAGTAAAAGTTACTGTAGCATTTAAGAACTTTTATGAAAATATCGCTTATAATAACATGCATTGGCTGGGAAATTAAATAAATAACGTTAATTTAGAAAAATTAAGGTCTTCGGCAGCTGATTCCTCCTATTTCTTCCCTTAACTACTCTTGGGTTGATATTTCTCCTGTGCTTGAGTTCGGCTGGGAGGCTAAAGTCTGAGTGCAGGCCTTTGGTGAGGGCGAAATCGGGTAGGAAGCAAATTCAAGGAAAAAAAAAAGAAAAAGAATAGAGGTAAGTTTTATTGTAGACTTCAATTTTAAAATATGGTTGTAAGTTCCTAAATTAATTATAACCCATCTGTTATTTAGGATTTAGTGGTATATGAAAAGAGAGAGTTTTGACGTAAAAGTATTATTTTAGATAAATATTTGTATTTATAGATAGAAAATTAAAGCAATTGAGAAATTTGAATTGTATAAGTGATTTACCAATGTAAATAGTTGCAAGGTGTTCAAATTGAGGAGGCAATTCATCACGATGGTGAGATACACAAACGTCTAATTTATGAAGCAAATTCTTTAGTCTTTTTCATGTATATTTGCATTTGAGCTAAAGTAAGCATAAAAAGACATAGAAAATTCTCATATTATAGAATGAATGTTTACAGCTTAATATTCATGTGCAAACAACCAAGCATAGATTTTAACAATTCAAACTTAAAATTAAGTATCTGATGATTATATAAATGTTCCACTAACTGAGAACATTTTTAAAAGAAAAGCAATGGCTTATCTATCATCTTCATGTTGTATATGTGTTGTATTACTTGTAATTTTAAATTAATGTATGAATTTAATTACAAATTAGATAAATTGATCAAAAATTGTTGAGCTTGAGGAATGTCATGTTAGGTAATGGGTGACAATGACATGTTATAATACTTGCACGGTTGGGGAAAGAGGGACCCTAATAGAGGCATTAGAACCTCAATGTGGTTCAATAGTGATAATGTTGGGTTTTACCTGGGCTCTATTAAACAGGACAATAAAGCCTTAAAAGGCTAAATTACGTTATGTTCCTCACCATGGTTTTAAGTGATGACATCGCTTTGGAGAGCCCTACATCTCCCATTATCACTACTCTTCTCCCTTCCACAACCAGTTCTATCGTCAATACCCCCAGTTGACCTTGGTGTCTTCCAAGGTTTGCAGTCACTTCATCCCCAGGATGACATCAATGCTCCCTAACACCACCACCACCAACAACAACAACAACAACATCAAGCCTTTATCCCACTACGTGGGGTCGGCTACATAAATCTTTTTTCTCCATTGTGTCCTATTAAAAGTCAAATTCTCGTTTAAATCTAATAAAGAAATGTCATTCCTAATAATTTCAAACCAAGTCTTTTTAGGTCTACCTCTACCTTTCTTAACATAAGTCAAATCTAATACCTCTACTCTCCTAACCTGGTCATCGGAAGGCCGCCGTTTTATATGACCAAACCATCTAAGGCGACTCTCTCTAATCTTATCTTCTACTGGAGCTACTCCAACCTTTTCATGTATATGCTCATTTCGTATCCTACCTCTAAAAGTAAAGCCACTCATCCACCTGAGCATCCTCATCTCTGCCACACTTAACTTAGTATTATGCTTCTCTTTTAATGGCCAACATTCGGCACCATAAAGCATTGCAGGCCTCACTACCATCTTATAGAATTTTCCCTTAAGTTTGAGAGGTACTTTTCTATCACATAACGAGCCCGATGCATTCCTTCACTTCAACCATCCAACTTGAATTATGTTGATAATATTCCCATCTATTTCACCATAACTCTGAACAATAGATCACAGATATCTAAAACGTGTACTCTTATTAATGACTTGATCACCCAAAATCACAATCCCCTCACTAGGTCTATTACTACTAAAATTACACTCCATATATTCTGTTTTAGATCTACTCAAGCGAAAACCTTTAGACTCTAAGGTTGACCTCCATAATTCAAGTTTACCTTCAACTCCCTCTCTAGTCTTATCAACAAGAAGAATATCATCAGCAAAAAGCATACGCCAATGTACATCCTCTTGCAAATGTCTAGTGAGAACATCCATGACTAAAGCAAAAAGATATGGGCTTAAGGCTGATCCTTGATGTAACCCAACCGAAATAGGGAAATAATTGGTCAAACCACCTTGTGTTTGAACACAAGTAATAGCTCCTGCATATATATCTTTACTCCTTTCTTTTCAAGAACTCTCCATAGCACTTCTCTTGGAACTTTATCATATGCTTTTTTTCTAAATCAATAAATATCATATGTAGATCCTCTTTATTTTCTATATTTCTCCATCAAACCTCTCAATAAATGTATGGCTTCCATAGTTGACCTACCCGACATGAATCCAAATTGATTTATCAATGCTCCCTAACTCCAATGGGAGAAAATCCTCCCTCACCTAAACCCCTGTATAGTCAAAACTAATCCTCTACAAATCCCCTGGCCCATCTCCACCTTCCCTATATCCATCATCACTCCATAACATCCTATATCCACTAATTTCACCACCAATTTTGTTCACAACCAGGTTGGAAATGAAATTGTGGGTAGCCCCACTGTCAATGATGGTTATAGTAACCTACTCTTTTAATTCTGCCTATAATCTTGAGGCCCATCAACCTCTTGCAATTTCTCTTTGATCAGTGAACGTGTTGGATTCTTACACAAAATAAAGACGTTAATCTCTCTTTGTATCACCACAAATGTTCAAGCACAACAATATATAACATAGAAATCCATTTTTTCAATTAATATCAGCAACAGCATCACTGCACATAATTGTATGCAGAATGAAGATTCATATGCTCAAACCCAAATATTTGGGATAATGATGCTAGCATGAAGGGTTCATATAACATAAAACAGCAGCTGCTGCCAACTTATACAAATCTCTACAGATGGCTTCATGAACTTATTAGACGCTCAATCTTGCATATGGATTGAAAATTGCATAATGTGTGCATTAGCTATACATTTTTTCACTTCTAATGGAGGACATAAAGTCAGGAATTAAGAATATTTGTAGACAACATATATTAGCACAAAGTATATGTTCTGCTACATTGGAGTCGGCTAGTACAGCATCCATATTGAACGGAAAAAGATATAAACAATTAAGTTGACTAATATAAGATAATTGACTTACATTAGAACCCATCTTCCATTTCATATGCTGAAAAAGACGCTGAAACAAAGTACAATGAAGCATTAGAAAATAAGAAGACAGATCATCTGTAAAATAGATGCTGAGTACTTTACTATAGCCCAACAAAGGAAACATATTGCAGCTATGTAAAACATAATACAAACAACAACAACAACAACAACAAGTCTTAATCCCACTACATGAGGTCGGCTACATGAATCATTTTTCTCCATTGTGTCCTGTTAAGAATCAAGTTCTCAAAGAAATTAAAAAAAAAAAAAATCAAGAAAGGAAATGAGCAAAACCTAATTATAACTACAAAAGAATTATTAAACGTACACCAATAAAGAACTTCCAATAATCAATAACCAACCAATAAAACATAAATCTCCAACAATTCAATCAGGCATTTAACTTTGGAACGCCTAATAAAGAAACAGGGGTAGTTTGAAACACCCGAACAAAAAATCAATGGAGACATGATAAAAGTAAGAGAAACATAACATAAATAATAATAACAAAAAAAAGTATGGAAACAGAGGGTAGCTAACCACGCCACGCAAGAAAAATCTAAGAATAGCATTCATTGTAATTTAGGCTAAGAAAAACAATATGTGGATTAAAGTACAGTATAAAACAAGGGAGTGTATCCTCTCATTGACTATCTTCATAAATAGCTTTGCATATGATGTAGGCAAAAGAGGGGGTCAACAATGTCCTCTACTAGATTCAGCTCATTAATGTCTAGTAGAGTGTCTTTTAAGCTCATAAACTGGAGATTTATTAGGTTCTCCCCCCCCCCCCTCTCTTTTGACCCTTTGGTTTCCCCTTCTTTGTGGCTCTTCGGTTTTCCCTCCCTGGTTGCCTTTTTCAGTTCCCTTGGCTGTTGTTCCGGTTCCCCTTGTGCTGCTAGTTCCGGTCCCCTAGCTACCTATTCCGGTTACCCTTGTGCTGCTTGTTTCGGTCCTCTAGCTACCTGTTCTGGTTCCCCTTGTGGCCACCCGTTCCATCTTCCCTCCTTGGCTGTTTGTTCTGGTTTCCCTGGCTGTTGTCCCGGTTCTCCTGGTCATCTGTTCCTTCCCCCTTGGCTACCTTTGCCAGTTTCCTGTGTGGTTCTTTGGGTGCTGTTTTTGGACAGCACCTTGGCCTTCCATATTCTCCTATTTTAATAGGTTTAAATGGGGTATTTTGGGCTGTTTGGCTGCCCCATTTCCCCTATGTATATTAGAGGTTTTGTATTTCAAATAGTGTTATGGTTGATTTTTTGATCTAAAAACCTGATGGTTTTTCTTCCTTCTTTGGAAAAGCTAGCGAGCTTGTTCCATTTTTCCTCTCCCTCTAGGAAAGCTTGCGAGCTTGTCCTCTCTTCGTCTCGGGCTTCTAACCTCTTTCTTCTCTCCGCAAGTTCAACGCCAATTGTATCTTTCTTCTCGATCCAAGAAAAGCAAGTTTAGGTGTTTATTTTTATGTCATAAGTTTGTAAGAGTTTTATAATATGAAAGTTGAATTTTAGCATGTATTTTCTTGGTTTTCTAAGTCTTGTAATTTGCTTGCAAAAAATGGGGTCTCCCTAATTTTAATTTTTTTGCTTGCATCAGCATATCAGTATATTATTCAATTAGATAACTTTTAGAAAATAAAAAAACAAGTTCCTTGCTATATTTCTTAGTTTGTAGGTTAAGTAACACATGTTAGAATTTAAGAAGCCAGATAAATTTAAGAAATTTTATAACATCATGAAAGAAAAAGTTATTATATAGAGTGTTTAGGATAATCTACAAGGCCATCAAGTTCAGTTCACCCATAAGTAGCAGCCTCATGCATTCAAGTGATGGAATACAAAGACAAACAAAACTAAAACTAAAAGCTATTGTGATGGCCCACCAGGCCATCACCAATAAAGCATATAATCTTGTGGGGTCTTAAAATTAAACTTACATGATTTTGATTATTGACCAATATCTTTGAAATATTTTTCTCTCCTTTTTATAGATGCGCCGTCATTTCCTACCTACAAGTTCTCTCCCTTTCTCATACAACAAACTCAATATGGTATCAAAACCAAAACAATACAACTCTTAACAAAGAAAGAATCTATAAATACCTAAATCTTAATATGAACCAACCTGTAGAAGTAAATAAGGAGAAAATAAATTGAAAGATCTACCCAATAGTAAAAAAAGCTAAAATAAAAAATAAACTATAGTTCTCGTTTAGAAGTTATAATTCTTACACTAATAATAAGGAAATAACATTCCATTGCAAGGTTAGAAAAATCAATCAAATCGATCAACTCAGTTTCCTTGTTTGTTATCATTGCATGGACCGAAAAAAGATGGCATTACAAGTTAAAATACTGCAGAAATAACAGAAGCTAGTCCTTAAAACTACATGCATCATGCAATCACGATTGCAACAACGAGAGGCCCAAGTCAGAACAACAGCCAAAATAAACTAATGAAGTATGATGCTCAAAATAGATGAAATTGTCCATACATGACAGCCATGAAGAATTTTCACCTAACACCAAGCCTAATTTTGTAGATGCTAACTTCTCTTTACACCCAAAAAAAAAAAAAAAACCTTAAACCGAACAAAAGGGCAAATAGACAAAAAGAGGAGCAAGATTCATGGTGCTTATATAAGAGCTTGTAAATTTAAGAGAAAAGAGGAATACTTTGCACAATCAGTACTTGCCTGAGTACTGTTGGTAACTGTTGAAGCATTTATTATGGGGACACGTATGTTATACTCCGCCAAAAAACCTAGCAATGATGATGTAAATAAATACACCTCTTCCTCGGTAACCTAAACAAGATTATGCACAGAATTATATCCATAAATGAACAGCAAAGTAAGATATGAAAACAGGCCATAATAATTAGGATAAATTAAGTAATGGAAAACAATAACAAAGCATGAAAATAAAATAGTATACCATTTGCATAATAAGCAAAATTTATGAATTGAAAAAAAACGATTCCATGTTTTGAAAACACTAAATCGGGTATCTGAAGAATAAGTAGAAAGTTGAAGAAAATAACAGCACAAAAATAAATTATGGCATAGGTGCAGCAAAAAGATTAATACGGGACAGCAAAATTGTAAGGCTTTCTACGGAAAATGGAGTAGTCCCTCACGAATGCTATGAGATAAGAATAATTTAGAAATTCACGATCTTATGTTATATAAAGCCCAAGAAACTGCTCCTAGCTAACGGGAAAGGTGAACTGAAGAAAATAAAATAATGGATTTTCCGTTACAGGTAAAGGGATGTTTCTGCATCTCAAAGCTTTAACCCCACTAGCTTTGGTGATGACCGCCATGTAATTGCTTCACCTAGAACCAACACCAAACCTAAAGCGTTGTAAGAAACTTTGAAAACCCGTACAAAATCATGAAGCCTGAGCACAAGAGACTCAATCATAAGCTTTGATAAAGTTAAATTTTTTCACGGCAGTAAGAGTCCATTTGAGTGTCCGTTAAAGGAGCAGCATGGAACTAAAGCCCCACACAAATCAAGGATAAAAAAAAGTAAGTCCATGGTAATATCACACATCAGAAATGAAAGTCTTAACTATCAATATCGAATCATTTAAAAGAAACAACAAATCCCAGAAAGAAGTCATACAACTTGAAAAAAATATATTTGCTTAGATTAATATATAATTTCTCAGATCAAAGTGCTTCAAAATAAGGCATAGATAATGACAATGCAATGCCTTAAATATATTATAAATGATGATATAAGAGACTAAACATAATAATAAATAGTTTAAGAACTTGATTCATTGATGCATTCAATTATTTTGATTTATTTATGTTTTATTGTATTTTGAACAATATTAGTTATGTTTTATTTTGTTTATGCTATCTTATGATGGTTGGGCTTCCAATGATCATGGTAGGAATGTGCTGGGAATAGGAATGTTGATGTAGACAAAGGGAGGGTCAACACAAGTCCAAAATAATTTAGATTTTGGCTTCCCTTGAGTCTACTAGCTCAATCTAATTGAGCTAGAATTTTAGCTCATTTATGAGCTGGTTTTTTAGTTCATTAAATGGAACTAAAAAGTTAGCTCATTATTAGCTAGGATTTTAGTTCATTAAATGTTTTTAGGCTTTTTATGTTATAGTCTTTTGGGTTTCCAAGGGGACTTTTGGAATCCCAAGTGTGGTGTTTAGTATTCCTATGTATGACCCCTTGGTTTCCACCAAGGTTTTAAGATTTTATGTTTGCCTCTTGGGATCTCACGGCTGGGCTCCTTCTCCCGTGGTCGTGGCTCTTTGGTCCGTGCGGTTCCCTTCGTCTCCCGTGGCTGTCTCCTTGGTTCCTGGTTTGGGTGTTTAACCGTGAGCTTGGGGGGGAGTTTTCTATGTTTTAATGCTTAGTTTATTGTGTCAAAATTAATGTAATGTGTCTCTTTGTATTCCCTTTCATACCTATATATATGGGGGGCTATGTAATGTTTTAAGTAGTTGAATAATATTTGATTTTTGGAAAAAATCTATTAACCTGCGGGTTGCTTGGAAATCCTGCGGGCTCTTTCCACCCTTCTTTCTCATCCCCTCCGGAAATCCTGCGGACTCTTTCCAACCTTTCTTCTCGGGCTTCTAACCTCTTTCGTCTCTCCGCAAGTGCCACTCCACCTGTATCCCTCTTCTCTAAGTGCAGCAACTTTAGGGTGTCGTCATTTTGTTTGCAAGAGTCGTTTGTATTGGTGTAAGTTTTCTTTTGTTTAGTTTAATTTGAAATGTAAGAGTTTGTTCGTCCCTCTTCTCGTCTCTTTCTCAATTTCGTCCGTAGAAGTCCGCCTCTGTTTTTGTCGAGCAGAAAATATAGTGAGCTTATATTTTTTGCTTGCATCATTTGGTATCAGAGCAAGTTAGGAAGTCCTAGGTTTGTGAGTTGTCAAATTTTATTTTGGTTGTCAAGTTGAAGTTGTCAAGTCAAGAAATTGTGAGTCTAGAGTTTTCTTTAGATCGAGTATTTTGAGTCTTGTAATTTTTCTTATTGAGTCAAAAATGGAAAATCCCAAAAATATGGCATCATTCATGGAGGAAAGCGAGCAACATGATCCTAATGTCTCACTCCCGTTGGACAGGTGGATTCCTACAGAAGGTGCTTGGAAATCCTGCGGGCTCTTTGGTTCGTGCGGTTCCTTCGTTTCCTGTGGCCGTGGCTCTCGGCCCGTGCGGTTCCCTTCGTCTCCCGTGGCCGTCTCCTTGGTTCCTGGTTTGGGTGTTTAACTGTGAGCTTGGGGGGGAGTTTTATATGTTTTAATGCTTAGTTTATTGTGTCAAAATTAATGTAATGTGTCTCTTTGTATTCCCTTTCATACCTATATATATAGGGGGCTATGTAATGTTTTAAGTAAGTGAATGATATTTGATTTTTGGAAAAAATCTGTTAACCTGCGGGTTGCTTGGAAATCCTGCGGGCTCTTTCCACCCTTCTTTTTCATCCCCTCCGAAAATCCTGCGGGCTCTTTCCACCCTTTCTTCTCGGGCTTCTAACCTCTTTCATCTCTCCGCAAGTGCCACTCCACCTGTATCCCTCTTCTCTAAGTGCAGCAACTTTAGGGTGTCTTTGTGATCGAGTCGAGTTTGTGTTTTTAATTTCTTTTTGTTTCTTTAATTTGAAATGTAAGAGTTTGTTCGTCCCTCTTCTCGTCTTTAGTCAATTTCGTCCGTAGAAGTCCGCCTATGTTTTTGTCGAGCAGAAAATATAGTGAGCCTATATCTTTTGCTCGCATCAAATGTGCTGGGCATGACAATCCTTGGATTTGTTCGCTTTTGGGTCCACTTCGTCCTTGGGCTGCTTGCTGATTTCTGTTTTGGTGTGGTGGCTGCTCTCAGGTGAGCCTTGGTTGCTTGGTGTTGAGCTAAAAAAAGATGGATTCTACTTAGGGTTAGCTCATAAATGCTTGAGCTGAAGTTTCGCTCAATGATTGGGAATTAAATGCACTTCCTAGCTCATTATTTCAAAAAGGTATGCTATTATGTCTTGGATTCATTTTGGAGTGGACTTTGCCCCTTCTCCTCCCTTTGTCCCTTCGGTTTCCTCTTGGTTTTTGTTGTTCCCGTGGCCCCTGGCTGTTTTCCCGTACTGCTGTTCCGTTCTCTGTGTTGGCTTCTCGGGTCCCTTGTTGGCTGGGTTTCCCGTGGCTGCCTGCTAGGTCTCCCGTGGCCTTCTTTTCTATGTTTCCTGTACCGAGTTAGGGCTGTTGTGTTGTGGTTGTTGACCTTTCATTTCCCTAAATCTAATTGGTTTGGTTGGAGGTGTTATGACTGTTTGGTTTCTCTCTTTTGCCTATAAAAATGAGATGTTTTGGTATGGAAAAGGTTGTTGAAATTGTGAGTAAAAACTCTACAAAAACTTGAGGGTTTCTTCTTGGAAAAGCTTGAGAGCTTGTTCTGTCCCCTTCTTCTCTTCTCTATTTCGTCTTGGCTTCTAACATATTCTTCTCTACGCAAGTTCAACTCCACTTGTATCCTTCTTCTTGAGCTTTGGAAGTGCATGTTGGCTGAAATTTGGAGACATTTGCCGGAGGAGTTTGGAAAGGACGTTGGACTCTTTTGCAGTGGTGGACCATTGGTTTGCAAGCCTAAGCACAATTTTCTTAAATTCCTACTTTCGTTGCATGTGAGGAGACCGCTAGACGGTTATACTGAGGATAGTGTTTTTATATTTTTATTTTGTTTTCGTTCTATTTGGCTTTTGTTTTTCCTAAGTTTGTTTGGATGTTTGCAAGTTACAATTGAATCGAGTTTGGTTTAAGTCTTGTCCTGGTGTTCTCCAATTTGTCTCTTTACTCTAGTTTTTGCTCGCATCATTCATAATCCTTATAAAAGTAATAGACGTACTGAAAAGATCAAATGATATTATTAACTATTCAAACAGGGCATTAGGTGTCTTAAAAGCTATCTTTTACTCATCTCCACGATGAATCCAAATTTGGTGGTAACCATTATAAGATTAATCTTTGAGAAAATTAAGAATCCCAATATTTGATTTAAAATATTATCAAATCGAGAAATTGAGAACCAATACAAAGAATAATTTTGTTGATAGATCTATTATCGACACATATTCGCCTAAGTTGTCTTTATATGGATCATTAAAACAGGTACAATTCAAGCACTCGAAATTTTGTGTATAAATCCTTTCGTCAAAGACCAACTTGTTCTTTTAAGTAAGCATGTCCTTTGTTTCAATCCTATAGTGAGAACGATTCGGTAATTGAGAACCCAAAATTGAATCAATTGTTTGTTGAATGTTGGCGATAAGGATAACTTGTAATGCAAAAATTTAATAAAGGTAAGAATAAAAATTTACCATCAGAAATAATACCCCAGTTTCAGACTCACCAAAATTAACAAAGTTTTTATATAAAATCTTAGGGTTGTCAATATTTGACATGACCCGAAAACCCGACTCGAATTCGACAAGAAAACTTTGGGTTCGGGTCAACCCGAAACGTGTCAGGTTCGGGTCCTGATTTTCAACTCGTTTTGAATTCCGAGTCAGGTTCGGGTTGACCCGGAACCCGAAAATGACACCATTTTGACACGGAATCATGTAGTTCGGCGTATTTACGAGATTTGTCCATGCTTCACAGCAAGGGAACTTCGTTGCTTCCGATCAAAATATTTTAACTTCTGATCTAATCGAGCTTTACAGCGATCGAGCTCCTGTCGTTGCTTCTGATCAAAATGTTATAATTTATGTCTTCCAATAACATTGTCAAAGGAGCGAAGTCGAACTGCACTGAAAGAGCCGAAGAAGCGACTCGTGCACAATCTCCACACCTCCAGGCTCCTGCAGAACGAAGCCAAACAGCAATGACGAAAGTTATCTTCACAGCGAGCGAGCTCCTCCCATCGTTGCTTCCAATCAAAATGTTGTAACTTCCGAATCGGAAGTCGAAGGAGTGAAGGCAAGCTACAACGAAGGAGCCGAAGAAGAGACTTGTGCAATCTTCACACCTCCAGCAAAGTCGAACTGCAACGAAGGAGCCAAAGAAGCGACTCGTGCAATCTTCACACTTCTTGGCTCCTGCGAAACGAAGCTGAACAGCAACGACGAAAAGGAGAAAGTTACCTTCACAACGAGCAAACTCCCATCGTTGCTTCCAATCAAAATGTTGTAACTTCCGAATCGGAAGTCGAAGGAGCGAAGTCAAACTCCAACGAAGGAGCCGAAGAAGCGACTCATGCAATCTCCACACCTCCAGCGAAGTCGAACTCCGTCGTTTTGCTTCTAAATGCTTCCGATAAAAATATTTGGGATAGGTTCGGGTCTGAGAAACTGACTTGTTTGTAATAATGGGTCGGGTTCGGGTTAGGGTCGGATCAAATAGTCCCAGGTCAGTTTCGGGTTGGGCTCGAATCCGACCCATCACCCGATTTTGACAGCCCTATAAAATCCTACATTTTGTAATGACCATTTTTATATATAGATGTCCATATAAAAAATTAGTATATATAAGTTCTTATAAAATTTATGTATTAAATTAATTAATTTCCCTAAGTATTAAAGAAAAATATTCATTAATTTACTGCTAATTGGACTACTGTCCTATGGCATGTTTTTCACACCCATTAAACAAGCCATGCAACGAGGATTTTAAAAGGAACATATGGGATGATTTTAAAAAGGAAGTTAACTAATACTTATATTATTGCTTATATAAGCCTAAGCATTAATATTTGGCATGCATTTCTCATCTCTCCATTCCCGTATTCACTGGAGAACGAAGGTGAATGGTCACGTAGGAACAGTCCGTGAGATTAAGAAAAAGAAGAAGAGGAAGAGAAGAAGAAGAAAAAGAAGAAGAAAGAAAGAACGGGGAAGGAGTCTAGGGATTTAGCTAAGAAATTTGGATTTTCGTTTAATTTTCGCAAGTTGGATTTGGAATAGAGCGGATAGGCTTTGAGGTTTAATTTTCGCAAGTTGAATTTTGGAATAGAGTGGATAAGCTTTCGCCACTCTTCGAGGCTTCAACAAGGAGAAATCTTTTCGAGATAAAAAACAAATTTTGAAGTTATTTTTGTATTAAATTGAGTTATTAATTTAGAAATTTGAACTAAATTAGAAAAAAAAAATTTAGATTGTTTATGAAATATTAAAGTTTCGGGGAGAAAAAATAAGGAAAAATCTCGAGGACAATCCTTTAATTGCTGGGAGATAATCTCTAATATAAGAGGTGAACATTCATAGGCATATTATTTATAAATCCTTAAAAATTTTATTTAACCGTTATGCCTATAAGTATAGAATTTCTTCATATTGGGTATGCTAATAACATGTTATCAAAAATGTCAATGCATTTCGTATGATCACTTGTCCAAAGAAAATTTCATCATATTTTTAATTAACTTAAATCATAGCACTGCTTAATGAACTATGATGCATACTTACGTATTTAAATGTTGAGGTTTACATGTTGTGCTTGACCTTTGATACATGTTAATATAGGTGGAGCGTATCATGTGTATCTTAATGTTACGTAATTTTAGATACATATGAAAATGACAAAAAAGAAACTAATGAAAAATCAAGTCATACGGAATAGGTTGACAGACTACCATGACCTGTGCAGTGAGATGTAAAAGTTCTAACATGATGAGCTTCAGTGGAGAAATATAAAGGATTCCCAATCCTCAATTCGAAAAGTTCAAATGTGCCAACCTTAAATCAAGGAATTGTTGATAACTACAAAATTGGGCTGACCAAACTTTAGTAATGGTTATTATAGCCAATGGGCTAGGTAAAGATCAAATGATATAAATGTATCAAAATAATAAGTATAAATTGAGAAAGAAATCAAGAAAATGAAAATAATGCAAATAATGTTATGTCAGCAATTGACTAGTATGATGGATTAAATGATTTGCCACTTTATAAATGCACTATAATATTTTATAGATATTCATGTTTATTGCTTATAATCAACTCTTGTATTTATCAAATCCTCAAAGAAGATTTAGACTTAAAAGAGTAGTAGTAAGCTAATCATATTTATGAAAATAAATATGCAAATTAGTTCATATAATCAATATAAAATGTCGTAAGTTTTTCTTGAATGCTTAAATTTATATTTAGATTATTTATCCCCCTGAGCATATAGCTCATCAGCTATTATAAATGTAATTTTTCAGGCAAGGGGAAGAAGCGATTGAGGTTGTATGTAGTGACTAGGTTTGTCTGGTACCAATATCTTTTTGGGTGTGATGTATTATAGAAGATGTATATGGTGTAAATTAAAGGCTTTTGCTATGTATGGATCGATATTTGAATTCTATTTAGAAGCTCCCTATTCAATTTGATAATTTTATTTAAACACGCTTTCAAATCAATGATTATCATAAGTCTATTAGATAATTGTGAAATGTAATGTATATGTTATGATGACCGTGCTAGACTAATTTTATTCATTTTATAATGATTAGTAAAGTCGTGATTGATGTTTGTGAGAAATATGTGTGACTAAATTGTTTATCTCTATTACGACTCATGATTGATTTAAGGGGATCAAAATGGGGCATGACATAACTCATCAATGAATTCCTCTAGTGTTATACCTTAAAACCCTTCCAAAGATATAACCAGCTTAGAAAACTTATTAGAGATTTTTTGTTATGACAAAGAGCATGTGTTCATATTCTTGACCTTCGTTTGCAAATTATGTTGGAGTCAAGAGTTGAAACAAGAATACAGCATTGGGGAAAACATTCATTATACTATCATTGTTAATTATAATCTGACACCATTTGTTTTTGCAAGAAGCACACATATTGACGATGTTTGTTTTTTTCTAAACTTCTTATGTAGCATAGGTTGACAGCATAAATTGTATGACACCAATGTTTTCCCCCTATGATGTCAACATCTTTTCTTTTGAGCTCGGTTTTATTATCTTCTACATGTTCTATGTTTTTATCATCTAAATTTGAAAAGAACTCAACTTCAACTTTATTTTGCACGCATCGAAAGAAATATCTTGTTCTTATATAGAAAGAATGTCTCATCATCATCTTTAACCAGGGGTGGAGAATTAAAAAAGAAATTATTTATCAAAGAAGTATTATATGGAACCATTCTCCTTTCATATGCACATAACTTAATTTTACATATTTAGAAGCATGGTAGAACATCCTCCGCACTCTCTCCACCTTTCATTAAGTATGTAATTCAACGAAGGAAGTTTTGGATTGCTTTACAATCAAGGATCTATTCAATTAAGCAAGGTAACAATCAATTACAAATCATTAAGATTTTAGGCCTCTCTTTACCATCATAAAATTTTGTAGTTTCGTGTATTCTAATATATATAAACAAGGAGTGAATTGTATTAAAAAACAATGTTAGGTTAAAATAATGTAAGGTGATGCTTGTATGTAATGAAGGATGAAGTTTGATGAATACCTCTTATTAAGGTTTTTTGGTGAGTTCCCTAAAGATCTTATATACCTATCTTATTTTATTATTCTTATTTGAAAATTAATATCTTCCTTTGTCATATTTATATTGTCATGAGTAGCCCGCCTTCCATCCATATAAAAGTGTCATGGTGAATTAAATGTAATAGATCAAGAAAAGCTGTAATGAATGTAGTTAAACAATAAACAACTAAATGACATAAATACAATTAGTTTCGAAAACCAAAGATGATTATAATTGCTAAAATTTAGATGCAAAACTAAAGCTTAGTTCATAAAATATTTTGAGATATGCACAAAAGTAATATTTGCTAGTTGTAAAACGATGTAGGGGTGTCAATTCGGGTCGACGGGTCGGGTTCGGGTCGAACCGAGTTGACCCGGATCTAAACGGGTCAACCCGAACCCGTTTTGCAAACGGGTCGGACATTTCAACCCGGACCCGACCCGGCCGGGTTGACCCGACCCGACCCGACCCGCGACCCGGCAGCGTTTAGGGTTTAGCGATCGGCAGCGAGCGCGGCACGCGGGTTTGGCAGCGGGAGCGCGGTGACAATGCTACAGTGAGCGACGGCGGGCGCGCACGCAGGTTTGGCAGTTGGTTCAGCACGACGGCAACGCGGCACGCAGGTTCGGCACCGGCAAGGCGGCAGCGGGTTCGGCAGCACGACACGCGGGTTCGGCATGGCGACAGCGCGCCCAAGCACGCGGGTTCGCGCGGGGCAGCAGCGCGTCGCGCAGGGCAGGCGGGCAGCACGTCGGGTGGGGCAGGCGGCAGCGGGTAGTGCGGGCTGGGGCAGCGGGCACGCCGGGCAGCGCGGGCTAGGGCAACGGGAATTCAATTTTTTTTTAAAATTAAACGGGTTTTTGGGTTGACCCGGCAACCCGCCGGGTAAACCCGAACCCGACCGGTTTTTTCAAACGGGTCGAATCTGCGAACCCGAACCCGACCCGTTTTTCAAACGGGTCGGGTCCAACCCGGATTTTTCGCGTCGTGTTCGGGTCGGGTTTTTGTATCGTGTCAAATATTGACACCCCTATAGCGATGCAAATATAACAATAAGCCTAGTTAAAGGCACAAGCGAGAAGTGATCTTACAGAGTGAGCACACAAACTGGGTTACGTGCAGAGAAATAGACAGCATGTAAATGTGTGATATGAATAGTTCTTGTGGACAAAGAGTAAGCACAAGCAAGAACGTACAAGTGCACAATCTAGCACAGATGAGTTTGTGC
The DNA here is from genome assembly GCA_022539455.1 of Dendrobium nobile. Classification (NCBI taxonomy): domain Eukaryota; kingdom Viridiplantae; phylum Streptophyta; class Magnoliopsida; order Asparagales; family Orchidaceae; genus Dendrobium; species Dendrobium nobile. Next base: position 9,103,043 of record CM039736.1, read on the forward strand.
ACTCGTATGTGGTGAGTGAGTACTAAAAATGAGAGGTGGCACCATGCAACGAGCATGGTGCATGTGGATGAATGTGAAGGCAAGCACAACAGAAGGCATACTTGTCAATGACAATGATGCACTATGGCGCAAAATTTCTCGTGGAGCCATAGACCATAACTCATGGCTCAATGCTCGTCATTTTAAACATTGCACAAAATATTAAATAATTATAAATAAAAATATGTTTTAATATAAAATATTATAAAATTAAAAGATAAATTTTCATTATAATAAAGTGATGTTTAGGTTCAAGTGATCAATACTTGAACAACAACAACATCAAGCCTTTATCCCACTACATGGGGTTGGCTACATAAATCTTTTTTCTCTATTGTGTCATGTTAAAAGAACTATTTAACAGGTTTTACGGTGGCTATCAACTACCTAACATAAGCCTCCACTTTTCTCATTCAAGGCTTGGACCTGATACCGACAATGTTATCAATACTACAACAACAACAACAACAACAACAACATCAAGCCTTTATCCCACTACGTGGGGTCGGCTACATGAATCCTTTTTCTCCATTGTGTCCTATTAAAGGTCAAATTCTCGTTTAAATCTAATAAAGAAAGGTCATTCCTAATATTTTCTAACCAAGTATTTTTAGGTCTGCCTCTACCTTTCTTAATATAAGTCAAATCTAATACCTCTACTCTCCTAACCGGGTCATTGGAAGGCCGCCGTTTTATGTGACAAAACCATCTAAGGCGACTCTCTCTAATCTTATCTTCTACTAGAGCTACTCCAACCTTTTCACGTATATGCTCATTTCGTATCCTATCTCTAAGGGTAAAGCCACTCATCCACCGAAGCATCCTCATCTCTGTCACACTTAACTTAGTATTATGCTTCTCTTTTAATGGCCAACATTCAGCACCATAAAGCATTGCAGGCCTCACTACCATCTTATAGAATTTTCCCTTAAGTTTGAGGGGTACTTTTCTATCACACGACAAGCCCGATGCATTCCTCCACTTCAACCATCCAACTTGAATTCTGCTGAGAATATCCCCATCTATTTCACCATCACTCTGAACAATAGATCCAAGATATCTAAAACGTGTACTCTTATTAACTACTTGATCGCCCAAAGGTACAAACCCCACACTAGGTCTATTACTACTAAAATTACACTCCATATATTCCGTTTTAGATCTACTCAAGCGAAAACCTTTAGTCTCTAATGTTGACCTCCATAATTCAAGTTTACTTTCAACTCCCTCTCTAGTTTTATCAACAAGAAGAATATCATCAGCAAAAAGCATACACCAAGGTACATCCTCTTGCAAATGTCTAGTGAGAGCATCCATGACTAAAGCAAAAAGATATGGGCTTAAGGCTGATCCTTAATGTAACCCAACCGAAATAGGAAAATACTTGGTCAAACCACCTTGTGTTTGAACACAAGTAATAGCTCCTGCATACATATCTTTAATGATTTGAATATAAGCATTATTAACTCCTTTCTTTTCAAGAACCCTCCATAGCACTTCTCTTGGAACTTTATCATATGCTTTTTCTAAATCAATAAAAATATCATATGTAGATCCTCCTTATTTTCTCTATATTTCTCCATCAAACCTCTTAATAAATGTATGGCTTCCATAGTCGACCTACCCGGCATGAATCCAAATTGATTTTAAGAAACATTAGTATCATGCCGCAACCTATGCTCCATAACTCACTCCCATAGTTTTAAAGTATGACACATTAACTTAATTCCTGTATAATTCGCACAATCTTGTGCATCACCTTTATTCTTAAAAATAGAAATTAACACACTCATTCTCCACTCATCTGGCATCTTTTGTCTTCAAAATAGTATTAAAAAGTTTAGTAAGCCAAGAAATTCCTTCATCTCCTAAGCATTTCCACACTTCTATTGGAATATCATCAGGTCCAACAGCTTTTCCACCCTTCATTTTCTTTAAAGCCTCTCTAACTTTGGTTTTACTAATACGCCGATAAAAACTGAAATCTTTATTTTCATTTAGGGTGCTAAGGTAACTATAGTCAATCTTATTATCACAATTTTCATTAAAAAGTTAAGCAAAATATCTCATCCATCTTTGTTGAATATCATCTTCTAAGAAAAGTATTTTTTGATCTTCATCCTTAATACACTTCACTTGAACTAAATCCTTACTACTCATATCTCTTTGTTTGGCTAACTTATACATATATCTTTCTCCCTCCTTAGTATCTAATCTATTATATAAATCACTAAAAGCTAAGGTTTTTGCATCGCATATTGCTTTCTTCGATTCCTTACGAGCCTCTTTATAAATTACAATATTTCAATAACTCAAAATTCAAAACATTACAATTATTTTTTTAATTCTAATGTTTTTGTAAGAAATTAAATTAGCCTTCTTAGGAGCCATAGTCATCACCAAAAAAAAAAGACTTATTTTGATCATCAGCATCATCTTATAATTCATAACCCTCTATATAACTGTCATCATCTTCATTTTTAGTTGCAACAATGTGAAGCATAAATGAAGATTCTCTCCCTTTTCCTTGATAAAACACTCGCGAATATTGTAGCTTTTGTCATAAACACCATTGGCTTTTGCAAAAGTACTACATGTCAAATTTTCCTCACTAATAATCAATTAATTATTGTCATCTGACTTGTGTCATCCATTTTTCCAATCAATCACTTATTTGCATCATCTATATCATTCAGAAAAATAGGGAAAATCATGTTACGATAATTTTATCTACAAAACAATGCCTTATTATATTTTAAATAAACTAAATCTTTGAGTTGACCATGATCCATTCTCTCTTTTTTTTTTATTGAAGCTGGAATTAAAAAATCATTACAATTACTAACTTATAAAACTTCATGAAAATAATCAATACATAATTTGATTTTAAACTTACATGTTCAAATATAATCCAATTGCATTCACATCCAAATGAACTACAAGTTAGACTAAGGACTTTGATTATAAAAATTTGTAACTATAGAGCTCCATGGCTATATGCTAGCTAACAATCAGCTAGAAGTATTGAGATATCTAATATCTTTCCTTACTTATATATTAAATATTACTCAATGCTAATTAAAATTTCATTCAAACTATGTTACTTAGTGCCCAAGTGATACTTTGTTTTCCAACTGTAGGAATACTAAAAAGTCCTTCACAACTAACATATTCATTTAAGTCATTGCTAATTTTGTCTTCTTCATCAACATTCTTAGCCAACGTTCCACTGCATTCATATAGTCCATCAGCTATTTCTTTATCCTTTACAATATCAAGGTTACAAAAAAAATTCATAATTTAGAAAATATTAGCTACATATAAAAGTCGGTAGAGTAGTATTTCTCATCTTCTATCAATAATTTTAAAAATATACTTGTATTTATCACTATTGTTAAATCTTGCAGCAATTACTTCTTTAGCCCTACCCATTGCTTCATATATATAACACATTGGAAGCTTTTTTCCTCCATCAACCAATATAAACACCTTCAACAAAGGGCCACCTACTTTTAAGGCATATACAACAATATTATAGAATAATTTGTTGTGCTTGCTTTACCTTAGTTTCTTTTGCATAAGGACCCAACACAATTTTCATGCACAAATATTTTCTTCAAATTCAATTATTGTAGAGAAAAAGTTATAATGTTAAGAAGGCAGTAGCAAAACGAGTCTTAGAAGACTTGACAAGTGATCTTTGATACAGGTATCTCATCAATAATTGCAATTTCTCTTGGATGGTTCATCAAAAAACTAAGTAAACTTTGCCTATTACAGGATGCCCACTCATTATCCATAATAGAACAATCATATCTAAGACGATCTTCTTTATGGTGTTGCAGTAGTTCTTGTATGTGTCCCTCCTCTTTTTTCAAGCTATGGACCTATACCTCATGATAGCCCGGAAGTCTCAACTCAAGTCCAAATTTTCTAAATGCCTTACTACAGTAGGGAAGCCAGCATACTTAATAGCATTGAATAGATACTAGCATCATATATCCATCTGCAAAATATTTGAATTGCCCTTTGCTAATTTCCTTCTTAGCAACATCCATCTCTTTGTAGAACAAGCATTCCTAGATCATCAGGATTTGGGATACAATATATATCGAATGGTTCTTTAGCCCTAGGTTCTTTAAGCATAGATGTTGTTGAACTTTGATTAGAGAGATTATATTTTATTGTATTGAAACTTTTGGATGGTCCAGCATGTAGAAGCCATCATTGAGAAGGTAAGGAAGAATTGTGATTAGGCTTGCTCTTCACAATTCAAAGCCTATATCACCTAAAGTGAGAGGGAGACTCATAATCGCCTGCTATTCACAATTCAAAGCTGCCACAAGAGAGAGAAGAAACTTGCAATCACCTACTCAAGGTTTGAAGTTGACGCGAAAGGGAGAGGGAGATGAGACTCTAGGATCGATCGTCAAAGCCGAGCCTTCTCGAGAGCAAAATACTTTGCACACAAGGGAGAAGCCGATTCAATTCAATCAAAGCAGGTAGCTAGGGCGCTAATAAGAAATAAAATAAGTATAAAATAAATAAATATAAATATAATTTTAAACCCAAAATAATAAAATAGGGCATTCCATGTGGATTTGCACCATGCACTATTGATTCTACATAGCGCAAATAACATGACATTTTCAACCTATCTTCCTCACCAAGCAAATGACACTACTAGGGGTGCGCATGCCTCGCTATGCATCACAACATGTGCTATTTTAAGTCATTGACATGCATGGATGAGAGGGATGTGAGTCAATCAATTTCAATGAGTAGAGTACCAAGGCATATCAATATTAGGTTACAGGTACAAAAACTTCACAAATCAGAATTGGAAGATATGATACCAAACTTTATATATGATACCAAAAAGTAGAAAAAATAGGCGAGAGGTAGAGAGAGAAAATGAAAGAACAATTATTGACAATCTTCAATTCAATCAATCATAATTTTCTACATTTATAATAAAAGGGAAACTAGAGAAATTATAAGAAAATAAAATAAAAGAAAATAGAAAATAACTTCTAATACAATAAAAAAAGAAAACAAACCAAATATTTATTAAATAAAAATTACAAATAAACCAAAAAAAAAATACTAATTAATCATATTGTCAACATCGAATGTAAATCCTAATCAGATGGTCTTCCTCACAAGTCTTTACAATTTAGATTACTTCAAGTTTCTAACATCAATGAGTTCTATGAATATCATAGTACATTTTGTTTCTTTATACATTAATTACTGCTTTGTCAATTACGTTAATTACATCAAAATAACTAATGCACTTCTAGTCAATGTATTATAGTGAGGCCAAACACATCATAACTGTAGAAAAATGCCCCAATTTTAATCAGTATGACAAGTAAAATGGATGTTCAAACTTCAAATTATTCACCAGTATGGTCTTAATAAGGCTTTGAAGCAATAGGAGAATTTTAACATTACCCACTACCAAAGTAACTGATAGTGTCTAATTTCCAGGCATACTAACTGTATAGAAAAATTCTGGTAGGCCGGCCCTCCTGGGCCGGCTGAACTAGTCCAACCTGGACCGATTCTCTTCTATAGCCGGCGGCCCAAATAAGGGGGGCGGAACCCGGGGGGAGGCGGGGCGGATGCCCTAGTGGGGCCCAAGTAATTAATTAAATTGCTGTTTAGGAGAAAAATTTTGAATTAAGGGCTGTTTATGAATTTTATAAGTATCCTTTGGCTTTAATTAGTCTTTTTGGGATAGGGTTTGTTTTCATCTTGAATGAGAGAATACATTTGAGATCTACGATTTATTTTTTTGGGTTCTAGGCTTGCCTAGAGATTTGGAGTTGTTTTTTCCTCTCGAATCGAAGAAACTTATATGTTGTATTGCTTTTCTTGTTCGTGGATTGAATAGAAGAAGTTTCCTTGCGTTTTCTTTCCAATTTTTCTGAAATTTCTGTATAATTTGCTGATGTCTCTCTGAAATCAGCAGATTTCTCTTTGTTTTCACCAATTGTTGCTAGGTTTGCTTGCGAACTCAAGTATTTCCCCTTAGAATTACTTGTGAACTCAAGTACTTCCTATTAAATTGGTATCAGAGCGTTGTCTTGGGACTATTGGCGACTGAAATCCTGAAATTTCAGTGGAAAATTTTCATCAGGAAGAAGATCTTCTAGTAAATCTTGGAAAGAGTTATGGCCAGGAAGAAGGTTAAAGTTTTGGAAGGAGAAATTGGGAAAAATAAAATCAGATTTTTTAGGGGAAATTTTCTGATTTTTAAAATCAGATTTCATCCAATAATGAAAGGATGAAAGGGAAGTTTGCCGTGATGGAAGAGATGTTGAAGAATTGCTAGAAGTGAAGATCAATCCGGCAACATCAGAAGCAAGGGAAACCAACGGCGGCAATGGAAGAGGAAGAAACCCTAACATGTTTAGAGGAAGGGAAAATCCGAAATCGGAGATCTTGGAGGCTGTAGATGAAATGCCTCCTCTAGAACACTTTCTAGGGAGGAGATGAGCACTGGTTTCGAAAGAATGGTTGCTGATTTTGTAGGGAAAAGGGAGAAATTCTATCGCAGAGGTGCTGAATTTGATAGAAGAATAAAGGAATTTGATGAAGGGGTTGGGTATAATCGCTGGAGGGATGATCGTGACAACTGGGGAGCACCTCCTTATCGCAGAATGGGAGCATATGGAGGATTCAGGAGAAACATGGGTGACCCGAAGGTGAGGAAGCTGAAGATATCTATCTTTGAGGGCGAGGGTGACCATGGTTGGATATACAAGCTAGATGGAACGATATTTCTCCGTCAACGGGCATGGTACCAATGGCGTGACATGAGGCAACCCATCAAGAGCTGGAGAGAGTTCAAAGAGTGCTTACTAAAACGTTTCCAAACCGATAGGGGAGGAGACTTTTATGAGCAATTTCTTTGCCTTAACACAGGAGGGGACCGTGGCAGATTACCATGATAGGTTCGAGTACTTGGCTAGCAGATTAAACTAACACTCTGAGACAGTGCTGGAGGGGAACTTTATGAAAGGGCTTAAATCAGAGATACGGGCAACTGTGAGAGTGATGAGGCCAAGAGACCTAGGAGAGGCCATCGAGCTAGCCCAGTCAGTGGAGGATTAAAAGCAGTTGGAGAAAGGGGCTAGAGGGAGCAACTCGCGGGGGGTGGGGGGGATCGTACAGGAAGACCACTACCTTCTTACCTCCCAAGGGGCCAGTGCCAAGGAGTCTGAAGAAAGTGCCCAAGGAGAGAGCTGGAGGAAGGGGAAAATGGAAAAAATTTCAAAAGGATGACTGAGAATGAGATACAGGAGAAGAGCGCAAAGGGGTTGTGTTTTAGATGTGATGAGAAGTACATGTCGAGGCATAGGTGTAAGGACCAAACTCTTCAGGTTCTCACCGTCTATGATGACGAGGAAGGTGAAGAGGGATGTGGGAGCGGGTTAGAGATGGAGGAAGAGGAGAAGTTGCATCTAGATGTGGCAGAAGTCTCGCTGAACTCAGTGGTGGGGTTCACTCCGAATCACACTATGAAAGTGAAGGGAGCGATAGCCGATGGAGAGGTGGTAGTACTGATAGATAGTGGGGCAACCCACAATTTCATCTCCACCCATATTAAAGATATAATGGGGGGAAAATTAGTAGATACATAAGACTATGAAGTGATGATGGGTACGGGAAAGGTAGAAATGGCTAGAGAAGTTTAGGGGGAGTGGTGTTGACCATTCAGGGGATCTAGGTGATGGAGGACTTTCTTCCCTTGGAGTTGGGGAGTACTGATATCATCTTGGGAATGAAATGACTACAGACTTTGGGGGAGACCAAGGTCAATTGGGGAGCACTGAGGATGGAACTGGTGGTCGGGGGAAGGAGAATGGTGATCCATGCGATGCAGGGCTGTCCAGGGCCGGAGTATCTCTCAAATCCATGATCAGAACCATACAGGAGATGGGAGGTGGATATTTGGTGGAATTGCAACGCTTGAAAAGGGTCACTGTCGGAGAAAAGGGAGGCATTCCTCTTGCAGTACAACCACTCATACAACAATTTAGTGAGGTGTTCCAGCCATCTCAAAGTTTAACACCACCCAGAGAGCAAGAGGATGCAATCCATTTAAAGGAGGGGTGTCACTGATTAGTGTACGGCCCTACCACTACCCCAAAATTCAAAAGGATGAAATTGAGAAGCTGATTAAGGAGATGTTGGAAGCGGGGATCATCAGATCAAGTATGAGTCATTTCTATAGTCTTGTATTACTGATCCAAAAGAATGATAGGAGCTGGAGGTTTTATGTGGATTATAGGGCGTTGAATAAGGAGACTGTGTCAGATAAATTTTTCATCCAGCTGATCGATGAACTACTAGATGAGTTGTATAGAACAGTAGTGTTTTCTAAGATGGACTTGAAGATGGGCTACCATTAAATTTGAATGGAAGAGGAGGATATTCAGAAGACGCCCTTCAGGACATACGAGGGGGCACTACGAGTTCTTGGTGATGCCATTTGGGCTCACAAACGCCCTTGCTACTTTCTAGTCTTTGATGAATAGGGTATTACGGCAGTACCTTAGAAAGTTTGTTCTGGTATTTTTTATGACATTCTGATGTACAACAAAACGAATGAGCATCTGGAGCACTTAAAGGTGGTTCTGAGAGTTTTACAGGAGCATCAGCTAAGAGCCAACCTAAAGAAGTGCAGCTTCGCCCAGTCTAGCATGGAGTACTTGGGATATGTAGTATCCCAGGAGGGAGTGACGGCCGATCAAACAAAAATTGAGGTAATGCATAAATGGTTTATGCCTAGGAACATAAGGGAATTGAGGGATTCCCAAAACTGACTGGATACTGCAGCAGATTTGTGAGGGGGTACAGTACCATAGCTTGACCCTTGACCGAGCAACTAAAGAAGAACAACTTTTTGTGAGGGGGAGCGACTCAGACTTTTGAGAGGTTGAAGAAAATCATGACTACAGTTCCAGTTTTAGCTCTTCAGGACTTCAGCCAAATCTTTGTAGTAGAGGTCAATGCGTACGGATATGGGTTGGGAGCCGTGCTGATGCAGAATCACAGACCTATAGCATATTTTAGTCAAGTGTTGTCAACCAGGGCTAGATTGAAGTCAGTGTATGAGAGAGAGCTGATGGTCATTGTCTTGGCTATTCAGAAGTGATGCCCTTATCTTTTGGGAAGGCATTTCATCATCTGGACGGATCAGAGGAGCTTGAAGTACTGTTGGAGCAAAGGATGGTGACCGAGGAGCATCATAAATGGTTATCCAAGCTATTATGTTATAATTTTAAGATCTAGTACAGGCTTGTTTTAGAAAATAAAGCGGCTGATGCCTTATCCAGATATGTTGGTGAACTTCAGGAGTTGGCTGTTTCAGTACCACTGATGGAAGATTGGGGGCCATCAAGGAAGAAAGTATGCAGAATGAAGAGTTGAAAAAGATCAGGGAGGATTTGATGAAAGATAATAGTAGCCATCCTAGTTACAATATTGAGGGGGAGAGGCTGTTGCATCAAGGAAGGTTTGTGATGCCACGAACTTTCATACATATTCCTCACTTGTTACATGAGTTCCACGGTAGTGTAGTTGGACGCCATTCAAGAGTACAGAAGATCTATAGAAGGATGGCATCTGAGCTTTAGTGGAAGGGGATGTATAAAGATGTTGAGGAGATAGTCGTGAAGTGTGAGAGAAACAAATATATGGGCATGGCTCTAAGAGGACTACTACAACCCTTGGCACTTCCAAATAGAATATGGGAGCAAATGTCCATGAATTTCATAGACGGCCTAACACGATCAGAGGGATTCACAGTCATCATGGCGGAGGTTGATAGACTTAGTAGGTATGCACATTTTATCCTCTTACGACATCCCTACACCGCAGTATCAATAGCAGCAGCATTTATCAGGGAGGTGGTTAAACTAGATGTGATTACCAAATCGATGGTGTCTGATCGAGAAAAAGTTTTCCTCAATCAGTTTTGGAGGGAGTTGTTTAGGTTGCAAGGTACTGTTCTTAAGAGAAGCACCGCCAATCATCTGTAGACAAATGAGCAAATAGAGGTAGTGAGCTGAAGCTTGGAGACTTATTTGAGGTGTTTTGATTCTGAAAAGCCACGGACGTGAGCAAATGGTTAGCATGGGCCTTGTATTCGTACAATACTTCGTATCATTCTGCCTCTTAGATGACTCCTTTTAAAGTACTGTATAGAAGAGACCCCCCACACTTAGCGCATTTTGGAAGGGAGAGCACACCAGTTTATTCAGTTGAGCAGTACTTAGAGGAAAGGGATAAGGTGTTGGAGGAATTGAGGAAACATCTGATCAGGGCCAACAAATTATGAAGAAGAAAACAGATACACATCAAAGAGACATACAATATGAAGTTGGGGAGAAAGTGTTCTTGAAACTAAGACCCTACAGGCAGAGATCAGTTGCCAAAAGGAGAAACGAGAAATTGGCTTCCAAGCACTTTGGCCCCTATGAGATTTTGGACAGGATCGGAGCAGTGGTGTATCGTTTGAAGATACCCCTATCTGCCACCATACACACCAGTTTTCCATGTATCATAGTTGAGAAGAGATCTAGGGGGGCACATACAATTTGTGCAGAGTTGCCAACTACACTGACAGAAAACATGGAAGTAGTCTTAAAACCACTTGAGTTGGGGGGAGTCAGATCTGATAAAAAGGGAAACAAGGATGATGAGGACATCGTCAGCATTTTTTTTGACACATGTACTATTATGAGACGCCGGAGATCGACGGCCACGATCATGAGTTGTATTTTGTCATTTTATGTAAAGTTTATTTTATTTTTATGTTTTTTCGCTTTTTCCCTTATGGGCATTGAGTTGCTTATGTAGCCCGGAAGGGCAATTGTGTCTTTTCTTGTTTTTTTCATTTTTGGCCTATTTATATGAGGCCTCATGCATTATAATTTTAGTTTTGATGAATGAAAAATATTTACTTTGTGTTCTCTTTGTGAGTGCAAACCTCCACGATCTCTTAGTGAGTTCGTAGGAGAAGCTAGATCTCTTTGTGAATTCTAGGTTTTTTCTCGTTCTACTATTTTCCTTTATTTCTCTTGATCAATTCATCGTCGTGGAGATTCGGATTGAAGCACTTGTGGGAAATTGGAATTCACTCCTTGAATCCCTATATTTTCCATACTTCTTCCTCCCCTTGCTCTTGCCGTCGCCTCCTCCAAACAACCCCAAGCTGCCGCCCTCTTGGCATCCACCTCCCGCCGGTCAGCCACCCCACCCGTGATCCGCCCCCTTACCCCTTCCTCTAGCCGCCGGCCGCCCCCTCCATTGAGCCCCAATTTTGAAATTTCAAATTTTCTTTGGCCATTAATTGTTTCCTCTTTTAGCGCCTTAATTTACGCCATCAATTTAATTGATTATCAATTTCAAATTTGAAATTCAAATTGTTTAAATTGATTGCCCTCCTAATTGGAAGTTTTTCTCCTTAAGAAAACTGAAATTTTATTTCAGATTTTTTGTAAAATCTGAAATTAAATTGGTGGTCCCCATTGCATTAAAACCCAAGCCCCTCTCTCTTAGTCATGTGGCCGGCCCCTTAATGGCCCCCTCTCTCTCTCCTAATCACCTTAATAGCTCCACAAATTCAGCCCAAATCTTCTCCCCATTGCCGCCCCTCTCTCCCTCCTTGGATTAATTTGAAATTCAAATTAAATCTCTCTCCTAAACCACTAAAATCTGAATTTTATTTCAGATTTCCTGCACTTGTCTCTTAGCCCCCACCATAGTCGACTTCCCCCTCTTCTCCTCTTTTGTTTCAACAAGTGGTCGGCTCAAGGACTCAAGAAGAGAGTTCTCCACATCCATGGACGGCCGATCCCGACATCAACCACGGCTTCGTCTTTGATGATCAAGGAAGAAAGGATAAGAAGTTGGATGCTCTCTAGTCATCCGATGGACTACCCGCCACCGACTACCACTCCAACGGACTACATTTTGTGCGCCATCTGTCTCCTAGTGGCATCGCTTGGTTGCTCTCAATCTTCCTCCATTAAAAGTGCCACCAACAAGAGAGTGAGTGAGAGACGCAAGGTGAAAAGTTCTATTTGTTAATTGTGGATTATTGTTTCTCTCCATAACATTACTATCTAATTCTATGTTGTCAATTTGATATTGTCCCATTAATCTAGTTGTAACCACATGCCTTACTTAATTTCGACTTGATAATTTCGAGAACTTAATTTGGGTAAGCATTAATTCTATAACTAGCAAAGCTTTAACAATCTTGTATTAAAATCCCCAAGCAGTTCTTGTTTCCATGCATTACGTTTCACATCAAAGGAAGTGCTTATCAGATGGAGGGACCTTCCTGATTTCAATGCCACTTGGGAGCCATATGATAGAGTGAAGCTCCAGTTCCTTCTTTTCACCTTGAGGACAAGGTGAGTCTTTGGAAGGGAAGTAATGTTTGCAGGCCCATGAGAGGCCGACTAAACCGGTCCAACCTGGACCGGTTCTCTTCTACAGCCGGTAGCCCAAACAAGGGTGGCCGAACCAGGGGATGCCCTAGTGGGGCCCAAGTAATTAATTAAATTGTTGTTTAGGAGGAAAATTTGAATTAATGCTTGTTTAGGGATTTTGTAAGTTTCCTTTGGCTTTAATTAGTTTTTTTGGGCTAGGGTTTGTTTTCATCTTGAATGAGAGAATACATTTGAGATCAAAGGTTTGTTCTTTTGGGCTCCAAGCTTTGCTAGAGATTTGAAGAGTTGTTTATTCTTCTCGAATCGAATAAACTTGTATGTTGTATCGCTTTTCTTGTTCGTGGATTGAATAGAAGAAGTTTCCTTGTGTTTTCTTTTCAATTTTTCTGAAATTTCTGCATCATCTTGCTGAGGATTCTCAGAAATCAGCAGATTTCTGAGAGTTTTTACCAATTGTTGCTAGGTTTGCTTGCGAACTCAAGTATTTCCCTTAGGGTTACGTACGAACTCAAGTACTTTCTATCAAATTCCTCATACCAGAGCATGAAACAAAATTAACTAGCAATCTTACAGGCCAAAAATTGTCAGACAAGACAGAAAAAAATGTATGCATAAAAATATAATAAAGTATTCATAAAAGATAGTATTGACTATTGAAATATAAAAAACAAGCCTAAATTGGGCCATAATAATTAGGCTTGCCCAACTATATGGCATCAGCTTAAAAAAGAACTAATGAAAATTTAATCAAGTGAAAGTAAACATAGCTATATATAAAGGAGAACAGTTGCATAGGGTCTAAAAGCATATCTTCTATCACAAATCAGGTTGTCATACTTTTAACTCATTTGTTAGTTTTAACTTCTCCTTAATGCAACCTTTTCTTTGACTTAGTTCCTTCATTGAGTCAGATATGGCATCATCCTGCTTTTCATCAATTGCCTGTTTTTTAAGAAACAGCGTGGGTCAATTTGGTCAATTTACTATGAAAAAGGAAAACAATTAGAACAAAATTCTACAAAACAACACTAACCGTTCCAAGTTCAGAAAGTTTTCTTTCCAAGACATGCTTTTCATTCAACAGCTGAAGCTCCTGAAAAACAAGGAAATGGTTAAAATACATTATGCTAAGGAAACATAGAAAATAGAAGTTATTACCAGATCACTATGTGATCAAATAATACTCCATCTAGATCCATACCTTTGAACTAGCATCTCTGATTTGTTTGCGAAGAAACATGATCTCCTCTTCTTGTTGCTGAACTTTGGAGGACAGTTCCTGATTAAAAAAGCTTATATAAATATTGAAATGCTTAAGATCAACTGATCAAATAATATCAGTTGTAGTTAAGCAGATCACAGATTTATGAACTGTCTGATACCTACCATGAGTTCGTGATCAAGGAGAGTATTATTGGCATCATCTTTTAATATCCTCGCACTTGAACCTCTTCGAAATTGATGCCTGTAATGCAAGCACATGTTTGTCCATAAAACAACAACAGCAAGAGTAATCAGGTATTTTTCCTATTCAAGAATCTTAATTGAGTATTCACCGCACTAATGAATCAGTAGAAGTAGTCCAAAATGCCGCATCATCATTCCCATCAATATAACCGGCAGAAGATGGTCTCATATCTGGAGGAACAGGTTCTGGTGAAGACTGACCATAAGAAACATGATATTCCCCAATAAAAGGATCACACATATTGTTGTACTATACCACCTGGGAAAATATTTTATACTGTCAGTTGAAAGCAAATAGTAAGGAAACTGTAAAGAACCCAATGCTACATCAAATGTAACAACATCTAATAAATTCTCACCTACAACTCTCATTTATTCTACTGCACCGCCAAACAGAATTTCTGCATAATAAACATGTCGTATGTTATAATCTGAGCATACAAGCATCGAGTAACTAAGATAATAAAAAAACAAAAATGACGGTTGTACACTGCAAAGGATACAAAATTCCATCTTCCACAAGGATGACCCTAATTGAGGTTTTTAAAATAACGCATCCATGAAGATAAAATAGAGCACTACTGCATATATTTGATTAATCAAAGACTCATGAAGAGTGAGAACAACAAAAAGGCTTCTCATCGCAATCAATCGGGTTAGATTTTTCAAAACAAAGAAAAATAAAAAAATACATTTTTACAAAAGCTGAGAGTACACTGCACACTGATTTATCACTGTTTTCACCTTCCATGAGGATAATCATAATTAAATTTACATTTGTGCATCTTCTGAATGAAAAAAAAAAGTACAATAGGCTATAATTTGGTTTTTCTTCAATCCATAAAAGCAAGATCAATAAAAGCTTCTCAAAAGAATCACTTTGATTAACTTAATTGAGATGATTTGATTTGAAAAGAAAACGAAGTAACCAAATATGCATAAGACATGCTCACAAAATCACTTACTGGCACCTAGCCAGCACCTGCTTTCCGAAACAGTTCACTTATTTTTTTTCACATTTCACTTTATGGATACTTCTTATCTTGTGGTTGGTTTCGCAGTAAGCGCACCTGCACCAAACACCATCCACCAGTCTTAACTTCTAGAAACAAACATTTGCATTTGTACAACATCAACACATATCGAAATACTTAGGCATATTTGTGGATATTATGAATTCTGTTCACCACAGAGCAAAAGAACCACTAGAAATTCGGTTCAGCCTAAAATTAAGCACTTTATGCCCATCTTAATGGAGATATATGGTATACTGTTGTATACTTCGCATTCTTAAGACAACAATCCCATTCAGCTTGTAAAATAACAAATCCCTGTCTAATTAGGTATGCCAATCGTGATCTACATAGCTTTGCCTCGTCAAAGAGTTTCAAGAGCACAAATAATTAATAGCTCATAAGAACTGGCTGCACAAAATTGAGATTTAACACCTTGCATACTACAAAATTAGCTTCTTTGAGCTAGCAAGAGCAAGACTTCAATGCATCCATCTCATCAACATCCGCAAAACATTCTTTTATAGGTATTGAAAAGTATAAGAGACATCCTGATGGATTATCTAGGAAATCATCATCCTCCATCCAGCGTCAATGTAGGCAGACGTAGTGACATTAGCTATTTTTCATATGTTTAAAAAAGGACAAAGTCTCCAAGGTTCAACTCCAAATCATAATAAATTTACAAATTCAATGAAATACATGTAATTAAAAGGCGTGACAAACTATATTCAAAAATTAACAGCGGGTCATTGAATTTTTGTTGCAAATGATGCAACACAATCTAGCTAATTTAGTCTTAAAAAGATAAATTTTCATAGAATAATCAAAATGAGTCGAACCAGGCAACAAAGGAGCTAGATCAAATTAATTTTCAAGCCTTTTAGGTTCCTACTTACTTTTGGCCAGATTTTTTATTTTATTAAATTTATTTTATTATGTTGAATTATTCTTTTTTAATTATCATAGGTTAGAACATGAATACTTTGGTGGGGTTATAATTAATGCCAAATAGGCTTAAATTCGAATTCAAAACATTTGACCTAATCTTTCTAACCCTTTCTAAAAATAAGGATTGATTGCTTTTATTCATAATCTTGAACACTGATATCTACAACAACAACAAAACTTTATCCCACTATGTGGGGTCGGCTACATGAATCTGCTTTCTTCATTGTGTCATGTTAAGAGTCAAATTCTCATCTGAATCTAATAAAGTAAGGTAATTTCTAATATTTTCTAACCAAATCTTTTTAGGTCTACCTCCATCTTTCTTGACATAAGTCAAATCTAATGCATCTACTTTCCTAACCGGGTAATCGAAAGGCCGGCATTTTATGTGACCAAACCATCTAAGACGAATCTCTCTAATCTTATCTTCCATTGGAGCTGCTCCAACCTTTTCACGTATATGCTCATTTTGTATCTTGTCTCTAAGAGTAAAGCCACTCATCCACCTGAACATCCTCATCTCTGCAACACTTAACTTAATATTATGCTTCTCTTTTAATGGCCAACATTTTGCACCATAAAGCAGTGCAGGTCTCGCTACCATATTATAGAATTTTCCCTTAAGTTTGAGAGGGACTTTTCTATCACGCAACAAGCCCGATGCATTTCTCTACTTCAACCATCCAACTTGAATTCTACTAATAATATTGATGAGGACATCGAAGATCAACGGCTACGATCGTGCCTATTTATTTTCATGTATTTTATTTGTTATTTGTACTTTTCCATTTCTACCCTCACTTGAGGGCTTTGCTTTATGTTTGCCCTAGGGGCAATTATGTCTTTTATTTTTCCTTCATGTAATTGGCTATTTAAGCCTTCTCCTTCCTCTTGGAAAGGATGATGAATTATTGAATGAAAATTTGGTTCTTGTGTTCTCTTTGTGAGTTCCCTCTTGAAGATCTCTTAGTGAGTTCTTTCCTCCTAGATCTCTGTGTGAGTTCTATGGAGAGCCCAAGGTAAGGGCAAAAGCACTACCCGCCAGTCGTTGGAAGCGTCCTCGACTCGTGATTTATTTTATCTTATTTTTCTTCTTCAATTCTAGTTCTCCTCCTCCCCACGCCAAGACCTACCCAAGCTTCCATCATCCACCACTTTGCCCGCTAGCATCCTCCACTACAACCCAAGCTCCATCAAGAAGCTCCCAAACCCGACGGCAAGCCCTCTTCCTCCTTTGGCCGCCGGCCACCCCTTGCTCCAAGTCTTGATGACGATGCCAATCATCATAATGACTCCTTGATTGTTGCTTAGCAATAAATAAAGGAGTTACCGAATTTTGAATTTCAAATTTTGAAATTCAAAACTTTCCATATTTGAAAATTCCTAATTAGGAAAGTTTTCGAATTGAGCCAAGTCAAATTTCATGACATGTGGAGTTTTCAATTTTTCATCCTAGGTGGCATCGATTCATTTGGAAAGTACTTACTCCCTCCCTATTCCCCTCTCCTCCACCTCACCATGCCGCCGGCCCTATGATGGGTCCCCATTGATGGCTTAATTAATTCCCTCTTCCAAGTTTGAAATTCAAATTGATTTCAAATAACTTTCCCTCTAATCTTTTAAAACTGAAATTGATTTCAGTTTTACTAGTGGTCCCCACCTCCTTAAAACCTCCAAGCCCTCTCTCTCTCTTCATGTGGCCGGCCACCTCACCCTCATTGCTTCTCTCTCTAATTGCCACCTCACCACCACTTAAATACCTCTTAAAAGCCTCCTAAATACCTTTCCCCTCAACAAAAACTTCAGTTTTTAATTTCAGATTTCCAAATCTGAGATTGGAGATCAAGATTAATCCCTCTCAGATTTTCTCTGCTGGAGTATATTGCTGTCCGGAAGAATCCAAAAGCTGTTACAGATTTTCGGGTATTTCCACTTGCTGTCCACTGCTTGGGAAAGTTCCAGATTGCTGTCCCCTGCCCAAGAGTGCCCGAATCAACAAGAAAACTGTCCAAGAATACCTCCTTGCTGCTGGCCAGTTGCTGTCCTGAATTTCTGCACCGCTTCCCGGGTGTTCCTTAGTGCGAGGAGGTTCGGGGTTGCTGCCCACTTCATCCCCAACGACAAACAACTTTGCCGGAACGCGTATCTCTCTTGTTTTTGGGTAAATTCGACACCAAACTCTTTATCTTCATAGTTGCATTCTTGAATGTGAATTTACTAATGAAGATCATATTAATTATTCGCCGCTAAAGCCTAGTAATTAGAAGAGATGTGTGAGAGATCTTTCATAGACTAATCTTATTGTTAGCATTGGAATTCTTGTTGAAACCACTCATGTATGCAACGTAAGACTTAGTTGATTAATTAATGATCTCAACCTCTCGCATGTGTTTAGACCTAAGCTATTTTATCACCTTATCATTTCTATTTTGTCGTCTATCATCAATACAAAGCTTATAATTATTGTGCTCTAAAATGTAAGCGTGCAAACTTCCCTAATTTAATCATCCTTGCTTGTTCGTTCCACATCAAATATCCCCATCTATTTCATCATCATTCTGAACAATATACGTAATATATCTAAAATGTGTACTCTTATTAATGATCTGATCGCCCAAAGTCGCAATCCCCCTACTAGATCTATTATTACTAAAATTACACTCCAAATATTCAGTTTTAGATCTACTTAAATGAAAGCCTTTAGGCTCTAAGATTGACCTCCATAATTCAAGTTTAACTTCAACTCCCTCTCTAGTCTTATCAACAAAAGAAGAATATCATCAGCAAAAAACATGCACCGGGATAAAACCTCTTGCAAATGTCTAGTGAGAACATCCATGACTAAAGCAAAAAAGATATGGGCTTAAGGCTAATCTTTGAACATTGATATCTATTGAATGAAATTATTTGTCGGGTGAATTAAGTATTTTCTCTATATCCAATGCATGTCCAAAAATCTGACCAAGTTGTCTGCATGGAGTTTCTCCTTATCCCTACCTCTTTAATATTTCCACCTCAATCTACTTTGTATCATCGCCATTAAATGTAATCTCTAACTACATCTTGTAAGCCTTTACATAAGCCGGTTTAGACTAGCAATGAATTGCATCATCAAATCCTATAACCCATTAAATAGTGCTCATTTTTTATAAGCCACATACCTCGGTATCCCAAAATTCCAATCGGTCTAATCTCATTTAAACAGTATTCCCACAAACTAAAAGTCAAACCCGCACACTACAATCTCATGTTACATGTAAGAAGCCCACTTTTCCTCATCATCTAATTATATAGCCATCTTGCTTTCCATCTTCTGAACCCAGTTTACTACATGCTCTACCTCGTCCGAGTCGCAATCTCACTCGCCCACACTCCCTTTGCCCATGCATAACATTTCACTCCTTCAATCGCTACCTTGTTTCATAATTTCCATGTAAATCTCTCCCCAAAAAGAATACAATAGGCAATAACACTCGACACTAGAATTGGCAAAAGATTAGGACTGAAAATTAAAGGGAATGGCAGCTATAGAGAAATCAAGATTGTGGCAATTCACAAATATACATATGTGAAACTATAACAACAGTGGAAATAAATACCTCCTTGAATGTAACTAATAGATGAAAAATAGAGAAATATTAGAATTGTAACAAACTAGCTATAGGAATTGAAGCCTAAACCTTTAGCATTATAGGAAATAAAAAAATCAAGGCAATAGCATGCATATTTGCATCATAAACTATTGGGTCCAAGAACTAAGGAGGCAAACCCACCTTCTCAAACCTCTTTAATATCAAAGATGTAACCCAACTTCTTTCAATAAACCTTGCAAGCCTTTTTTTTACATGCGTCCCACTGTCCAAATCATCAAGACCCATCAATTCTCATGAGTTACATCCACATTAAAGTCGACTATTAGACTTTGCCTTGAGCCTGCATCTCTCCTTTGAGCTAGTTGAACCCTAACCTAGAACATGGGCAAACTCAAGGTTACCTGCTTGGCTAACTCAATGACACCTACTCATGTATACATCATCATCACCTCTACCACTTATATATAAACCTCAATATAAAGCAATCATTCCTCAAGGAATACCTCCTAATCAAAGTTTGATGCAAACTATTGCTTCGAAGGGAACCTTACAATAGAAAATCAATTTCCACCAATATGTTTAGGGTATTCCCTTCTCAAATGAATCTAGAATTCACCCCTCCATAACGAGTTGGCCATGCCACACCCTAAGCCAAAAACAATCATGTACCAACACCTCTTATTGTACTAAACAAAGGATTTGTGCACATTTCATTACACGAGTCCAATCGTTGAACCTCCAATGCTCACTTAATAACACCTCCGAAACACCATCAACCAATTTAATACAATTGAGGCCCTTTTTATTCAAATCTTAATCTTTGGACTACTATGAGAGGATGAGTGTCATTCAAAATACCATATCACCCCGTTCTACCAAGAATATCTAAGATGAAGCAATATAGTTGCAAATTAGACTTCATAGATGATATGGCCACGAAATCCTCCATCATTGATAGATTGGGTTTGGGTCAAGTTAAAACTATGAGATCTTAATATGTTTGACTGCTTATCCCCATCCCCTCCCCTCCACTATAAACATAACACCTAAAACTAAATTTAGAGTATGATGATGTTATTAATCGAGAGAGTTCACAGGCATCAAGCCTAGGATGCAATTGACAATAGGGAATTATAACATAGGAACCCTAGATCACCAAAATTAAAATAAATATTTATCGATCTCATCAATTAGTCAAGGGAAATGTCAAGGACCTCATTCTAATCTACCTTTGAAATATTATGCTGCTTTGTCTCCTTTCTTAAAGCTCAAAAAAAGGAATAAGGAATGGATCACACCAAGCTCTATAAGGGCTTTTAGAGTCCACATACGCAAGGAGTTTCATATAGGATATTTCAACTAAAAAATACGTCAATTCACCCAAACATTAGATATTACACCAAGATAACTCATTTAATTAAAATCAACTTGCCATATAAATTTGGGAATGCATCCTGAGGCCCCATTCTGACATGCTAAAAGTACATTTTGATTAACATAACTTTTATATGTTTAACAAGAATATACTCCATGATGTTATCTATGATAACTAGTGTCGTCAATTTTAACATCAATTTTGAAATTTAGATAATTTAAATTAAATTTATCCTTTTTTCACTTACTGGAAACATTATTTTAAACTTCTACCTCCCTTCAGTAACTTAATAAATTTGCTTATATTAACTCAAACGTACATATATGGTGCAAGTATGTGCTATGTTTAACACTCATAGTGCTGTTACAGAACTTCAAAATAGTACTCATATACTACATGGATATGGAGAGAAGCAGAACCTAGAGATGACCTACCTCAAGAAGCGACGCTGGGCGAGGAGAAGACGTTAGAAGCGACCTGGATGATTGGGATGATGAGGATGAAGCTAGGCGGAAACATGGATCTGAGGTTCGCGCAAGACAAAGGGGCTGTTTGGTGTCGGATTTACAGCGGGATTTAAGCTAAATCCAGCCAAATGGTTTTTGTGCGCGCTTTAAATCCCGGCGATGGATAAATCCCGGATTTAAGGATTTACGGCATAAATCCGGGATTTACTAAATCCCTCGGTTCGGCGGATTTACGGGATTTGGCCGAAGAAGCGCGCGAAAGGGAGAAAGTTACCTTCACAGCCAGCGAGCTCCCGATGCTGCTTCCGATCAAAATGTCGCAACTTCTGATCCGACAGGAAGGGAAAGTCGTCGAAGGAGCGTAGTCGAACAGTGGCGAAGGAGCCGAAGAAGCGCCGCGTCCAATCTCTACACCTGCGAAGCAACGAAGACGAACAGCAACGACAAAAAGAGAAGAAGAAAGGCAAATGCTAGACGCCTCTAAGTTATTATTGATTAACTTAATTAATATATAATTTAAAATATTAATAATTAAGTAAATTAATTAAATAATTAATAGTATAATTACTAATTAGGGTATAAATTAATTATCTATTTTAACTTAATCGAATAATAAATAATTAAATATTAATATAATTAGCTTAGTTGATATATCTTAAAAAATCTAGAATTAAATATATAATTAATAGTGTAAATAATAATTAATGAGTAATAGAATTCATAAGTGATTAATGAGATAATTAATAATATAACAAATAATTAAAACAAATTAAAAAATACTTTCGAATTAATTAAATTATTAGTAAGAGTATTAGTTAAATAATGAATTATTTAAAAATTACTAATTAATTATATACTTATTAATATAATTAAATATCAAATACTTATTAGATTAACACATAAACAAGTAATTTCATAAATAATATTATACTTAGTAATTTAATAATTTAAAAATTAAGCTAATTTCTAATTAAATTATTCATCATTATAATTTATTAACTATAATTAAAATTAAAATTAATAAACAACTTGTACTTAACATGTTATTAAATTCACAACACATTATTTTTAATTTTTTTTATTATAAATTTAATTTTTTATTTATAATTAACTTATTCGCATTTAAATCTCTAACTACCATAAATATTGATATATGTTACCAAACAGTTTCTTAGGATTTAACATTTGTCATACCAAAAAATTTTCAATATTTAGCACTCTCAAGATTTAATAAATTTGAATTTACAAAATTTAATAAATCTCACTAAAATTAAAACCCACTTATTGTCAAACAGCCTATAACTCTCTTACTGCTCCATTTATAGAGCCCCAATTGCTCAAGGAAAAGTATTATGTGCGGAGATCGGACGTAGCTCTGCGTTCAGCCGCCACTAACAACTTGACATGTTGATGTATACACGTGAATTTTTTTTTAAAATTTAATTTATATCAGCCCAACCCGACCCAACCTAATCCATTATTTTTTCATTTTAAACGTTCGCAATATTTTTAGAAATCCGCCAAAGATCCCAAAACCTAAATATTTATTGCTTTTGATATGTACTAAAGAAAAAACAAGCTAGAAAATTATAGAAAATAGATTGAATGCTCTCTGAAGAGAGAGGAGGAAGGGATGCATGAATTAGAAGTTAACTTAGCTGGAACTTCCGCATGTTTCAATGTATCGGTAAGTTTTAATATCATCCCAAAATGTACTAAGAATATACTTTTTGAAAGTAGTAAAACAAAGGTGTGTAGAAAAGGGCATTATTGCTTAGTAGGTTTTCGCTCAGTAGAGGCTCTTAGATTTTGTGATATTGTTGTTTAGCTATCATTAATTTTTTAATTTACTTAAGACATAAAACAACATTATTTTTAGGATTGGTAAAGATAAAGTTGCTGAGCTTTAGTTGCATTTTCGTTGCGCTTTTGTTACATTTTGATTACGCTTTTGTTGCGCTTTGGTTGCACTTTTGTTACTCTTTGGATGCGCTTTTGTTGCTTTTGTAATCTTTGCTTCTTATTTCATGCTGTGTATAAAGATGAGAGATAAGCATATGAATGTTATTGTACTTATGCTCATAATAATAACTTTAGCGTCTGGAAGGATCATCACAATTACTGGCCAAATTCTAGAATGATAAAATCCAAGGACTTTGTCTATTCAAAAGCTGGTTTCAAGAAGAGTATTGATTTGGATTTAAAAAAGAAATTTACTAACAAGAAGTTAGAATCGGTTGTTCATCTATGGTGAGGTTTGTAGTTGATAAAGGTGGTTATCAGCTTGTCAAAAGATTTATTGAATCCCAAAACCATGAATTGGCTAGGCCAGCCGACCGTCACATATTGAGATCATGTAGGAATGTTGTTGAGGAAAAAGCTTCCATCCTAAAATCAATGATAGATGCAAGGATTAGAATCGTTGATGCATACAGCTACCTTGCAGAAGAAATTGGTGGATGCGAGAATGTTCGATTCTCTAAGAAGGACGTCTGCAATTTTATTCAGAAGGAGAAAAGAATAAAGATTGAATTTGGTGACACTGATTCTTTAATTCAATTATTTAAAAATCAACAAGTAGATGACCACATGTTCACTTTGGATGTTTAAATTGATGAGCATGATATATTGTTAAATTTATATTGGTTCATGAGATAGGCAGGATAGATTATGACTGTTTTGAAGATGTTTTGATTTTTTATATATTAATAGGCTCAACAAGTATAAATTTGTATATGCACCATTTATTAGTGTTAACAATCATTGGCAAAACATTTCATTAGAGGTTATTTTTTTGTCAGAAAAAGCAATTGAAAATTTTACATGGTTTTTTAAAACATTTGTACTAATAATGGGTAATAAACATCCAACGACAATATTCAATAATCAGGACTAGGCTATGGCTAGGGCCATAGAAGTTGCATTATCTCATACTCGTCATAGACTATGCTTATGACACATTTTTAAAAAGGTTCCATCAAAAGTACCTAACTTCAATAACAACAATAAAGTCAAATGACTCTTATATAAGTGTTTGAGTAAGCGTGATTCTGAGGAAATGTTTCAGGAGACGGGCTAAAATAATCAAGGAAAGGAACCTTGATAATCATAAATGTTGGAGGATCTTTATAAGATAAGGAGTAAGTTTTCAATAGCTTTCAATAAGAATTGTTTTAGCATATGCATTTTATTCACGCAGCATAGCGAGTGTACTAATAATGTTTGTCATGACATTGAGGGAGGCACCTGAAAAGATGAGCATATCTATATCATTAGCGGAGAGGAAGATTTCGGGATGGGGGACTGGATGGAATTAGCACTTCCTGAATCGTAATTTTACTTTTTTGAATCAGAAGCCTGAAAAGATTTTTGGAACAACTTTTTTTTTTCTTCAGTTTGAAGGAGTTTAAAAAGAATGGAAATTGAAAATCATAGTTGTAAAGAAATCGTACTGGAATTCAGATTCTAAACCTTCATTTTGGTTTCGATCTCTTTCGAATTTTATTTCTTTTGATGCTTCTATTATGAAATTATAATTAATGAAGTTTATTAGTGAAATTAGTTCACTATTAATGGATAAAAATGTGAATGAAGATGGAGATGTAGCGACCGACGTTACAAGGGCAACGCACGTGCGGTATGCGAGTGGTGCACGTGTCGGTGTCTTCTACTCTTTTGGCTCTGTGTGCGTTTGGGAGCGCGAGATAAAAGCCTGTGTTGTCACGCATATGCGATTGCGCTGAACAAATGATATGGAGGTAATTGTTTTTCTTGCTCATATATATATATATATATATATATATATATATATATATATATATATATATATATATATATATATTAAGAAAGTTGTTTGGGACTGCTTTCTTATTGCTTTCTAAAGCAACTTTTTGTTACAAAAAGTTTTTTAATTAAAATTTTTTACAAGGCTTTGTTTGGGACGACTTTATTACTGCTTCTTTAAACAATTTTCAAGTACAAAAATTTTAATTTGTGTACTAGAAAATTTAATTAAAATTGCTTTAAGAAGTGGTAAGAAAACCGTCCCAAACGAAGCCTAAAAGTTGTTCTAGAAAACAGTATGAAAACCATCCCAAATGAAGTCTTAGCCACTTTGTGGTAGATTTTATGGTTAATTTTTTTTATAAGTTTGTTATGTGTTTTAAAAAGATTTATGAGAAGAGGAAGATTGTTTCTCTATTATTATTACTTATAAGTTATAATCATTTATTTTATGAATTATTGGCAATGGATCAAAAAAAAATCTACCATGTGTCAGAGGAATTTTTACATACATGCCACTTTATTAAACTTATATTACATATTTAATACCCAAAACTTAAATATTACATTTTTACCACCCAAATAATAATTTAACAACAAAAGTATCACTCTGTCTCTACCAACCTCACGGTGTTGCTTCCTGCAGCAATCCCTAACCACACCAACTACTTGCCAACTCTTCCCGCGAAACGCGTGCTCTTCCGACAATCACTTCGCCTATTCGTTTTTCCTGGTGAAAGCTGCAGTTTTTCTTCTATCTTCCTAAACAAGAGTAATTTATATGCAGAGTTTTCTGTTTAGAAGTAAAACTGCAGGTAAGCATAGCTTAAACTTTCAAAATCTGTTTCATTTGAAGCTTTCAAAATTTGTTTGGTTTGAAGCTACATAATTACAAAAGTCTAATTAAGCAAAATTAGAACCTACAAAATGTTTACTAAATTAAGCCTAAAGAATGGTAAATAAGGCTTCTAATAGCAGATCAAAGTCGAAGATGTAAGAATGAGAACAGATGCAAGAATGAGAATAGGTGGCCGGAGGATTGACGACTACAGATACAATTTTATTACCCAATCTCAGCTTCCACTTCACCACTTGTAGATGCAAGAAGCTAAAAGCTCAGCAAGAGGATTGTCCATAATCCAAGAATGAGAAAGGAGACATGACTAGCTGAGTACACCAGAAGTCCAATGTGCGAGAGAAATTGATGGCGGAAAGATCAAGTGCAGACTGCAAAGGAAAGCACACGGGAAGAGAGTATTTCAATGGAAAGAAAAAAACACCGTGATGATGGTTGGAGACGGAGTGGTATTTTTGTTGTTAAATTAATATTTGAGTGGTATAAATATAATATTTAAGTTTTGGGTGTTAAATATGTAATATAGATATAATAAAGTGGTATGTATGTAAATGCCCCTAGAAAATATTACATTAGGACAATGCAATTAAAATTATATAACACAAACAACATTTGTTGTAAAATGTATAAACCTAACTAGCTAGAATTACATGAATAGCTCTCCATAATATCTAAATAAAAAAGATCTCTTCGAATAACACTTTTTGATTGGTCTCACGCAACTTTATTCTAAATAAACGTATAACTTCTTATTGCGGACTATAATATACGCCGCAATAGAGTTAGAAAATTTTAGTCTCAACGTTGTATGGATATTCAGTACACAAACAAAAGATGAAAGAACACTAAGATTTTTACATGAAAAATCCTAAAAGGGAAAAAAAACCACGGGGTCACGCCCAGTTGAAAGAATTTTACTAGTGTTTGTTTGAGATACAAGAGGCTGACTCATACTTAAAATTTATGACGATCAAATTACAATGATTCACTTCTGGATTGAAATCCAATTACAAATAAGTTGTGTGTTCAAGATGAATTCAGAGTCACTTCAAGATTAGACTGAACTCCGGCGTCCAATCACTTCAAGATTTTTACATGAAAAATCCTAAAAGGGAAAAAAACCACGGGGCCACGCCCAGTTGAAAGAATTTCACTAGTGTTTGTTTGAGATACAAGAGGCTGACTCATCCTTAAAATTTATGACGATCAAATTACAATGATTCACTTCTGGATTGAAATCCAATTACAAATAAGTTGTGTGTTCAAGATGAATTCAGAGTCACTTCAAGATTAGACTGAACTCCGGCGTCCAATCACTTCAAGATTTTTACATGAAAAATCCTAAAAGGGAAAAAAAACCACGGGGCCACGCCCAGTTGAAAGAATTTCACTAGTGTTTGTTTGAGATACAAGAGGCTGACTCATCCTTAAAATTTATGACGATCAAATTACAATGATTCACTTCTGGATTGAAATCCAATTACAAACAAGTTGTGTGTTCAAGATGAATTCAGAATCACTTCAAGATTAGACTGAACTTCGGCGTCACTAGAAAGTTGGGCATAATTCCGGCGTCATTTGGAAGTCGGACAAAATTCTGGCATCACTTGAAAGTTAGACAGAATTCCGTCATCACTTGGGCAGAATTCCGACGTCTCGTGGAAGTTGGGCAGAATTCCAACGTCTCGAGGAAGTCGGACAGAATTCCGGCGTCACTTGGCCGAATTCCGACATCTCGTTGAAGACGGGCAGAATTTCGGCATCACTTGGACAGAATTCCGACCTCTCGTGGAAGTCATGCAGAATTCCGACGTCACTTGGACATAATTTCGACGTCTAGTGGAAGTCGGGCAGAATTCTGGCGGTGGTCGAGGTGGAGTTTCTTCCCTCATTCCCTTCTCTTCTTTTTCTTGCTTAGGTCCCCTCTTAAGAGAAATGGACTATTTATAATTTTATGAAAGTGGCATGACCAAATGTGGAGTTGTTTGGATGGACGGCTGATAATGAATTCCTTGATTGTGGACCGTTCTTAAGACATTTGAAGGTCTTAATGATATTGGAATTTGGCGATCTTGGGTTTGTTGGATTCGTCTCGTCGAGCCGCTCGATTTGACTATAAGCATGTCATATTTGGAAAAATTTTGGTAATCCAAATTTTGGATTGAACCTTCCGAATGTACTTCGGGTCTTCGATTTGGACCCATATGGGCTCGGATTGAGTTGAATTTCGTTTCGCATTTCCAAGACGTTTAGTTCGACTATAAGTTTGCTGAAATCAAAGTTCAGATGGACCCAGATTTAATTTTTGAAATTTCCAACTTGATTTTTACCTCGAGATTCGTATCCGATCAAGATAATTTTTTGATGACATATCACTTCTAAAGCTCATACGACTTTAAAAATTGGTTTTTGACAAGTTCAAGCAATCTTGGGGTTGAATAAAACTTTTGCAATGTTAAAAACCTAAGTCCGACAATTGATAAAATGTCAAATGGCTTTGATGCTTAAAATTAAATTTTTGGTAGCGAATTTATGAAATACTTGGCACTTTAAACTATAATGAGAATTTGATCCAATTGTAAGATGTCTTGCTTGAATCTAATTTAAGATATTGCTAACCAGATGCAAAAGATATTAACTATACATTAATTTCTTGATAGTGCTCTTTATTTTTAAGAAAGTTAAAAAAAAAAATAAAATTTGATCATGATGAGTTGAAACATTTCAATATTTCATTATGGCTGATTATGAAAAATTGATCACTTACTAAATTTTTTATATTATATATGCTAACACCACAAAGGGAATCGAAAAATGTTGGCCGAAGGGAACTTTTTTTAAATGTTGTTTTATTATTTCTCCTCGCTTAACTTCATTACATAGCCACTTTTAGATCAAAACTCCCCTAACTTTATTAAAAATAAAGAACTTTGAGCTTTACATGAACTTTAGTTACCTTTTAACTGCTTTTTTAATGCGCATTGTCTACGCTTTACCTGGTCGCGATTTGCTTAAAGTTCCACGAACACATTAAATATATAGAGTAAACAATAAATCCAATTGAATATTCACCTGCTACTCCACAAGTTAACATTTTATTGGAGTTCAGCCGTATCTCTACATCCGAACTCCACACCTAATAATTTCTCCACCTGGTCGAGGTTCTAAAAAAATGGCACCCCCAATAAGTTGCAAGGTTTCTTCATGATTAACAAAAGATTGAGAAACCTCGACCCAAATAGATCCTGATAAGGAGTACAAACTTCGATAGAGTTGCTCATTGATTAATTTGGGTTGCACTAATAACCGTTAATGAAAAAGCTTCTCAAACAAAAATAAATCCAACACATCAAAATGTGCATTCTTTCAAGGTTTGAGCTCTACCTCCTAACAATAATTTTGCTTTATAGTTAATGAATTTGAGCTTTATATCTAACTTTAAAAAAAAAATACAAACTAAAAGATGATAGGATCATTGCGCCATGAGCATTCTTGTCAATTGCTTGGTAATGGTTGGCACTACAATATATCTACAAAAGATTTAAATAGGCCACAAAATATAAGAAATCCCAATCTAAAAAATCAACCTAAGAAAATTAAGATAATCTCATCATAAGCTAAGGTAGGGGTGTCAATATTTGACACGACCTAAAAACCTGACTGATAGACCGGCCAATTTGATTGAGAGAGAATTAGGAAATTTCCTAATTAAGAGGAAACTATTTAGGAATGTTCTTAATCAAAGAAAAATTGTTTAAGAATGTTTTAATTACAATTGAGAATGAATTATTTAGGACGAGATCTAATTTAGATTTAAAATATAAGAGGAAATTATTTAGGAAAGTGGAGGAATTAAAGGAGATTATTTAAGAAAGTTTTAATTGTAATTGGGAGGGAATTACTCAAGGAAATAAATCTAATTTAAATTCAAATTTGAGAGAGTTATTTAGGAAAAGGAGGTTGATTTGAGAGAGAATTATAGGAGCCTATTTAAGGCTAACAATATGATGATTTTAAGATTATGTTTTGAGTTTGCTAAAATTAGAATTTCCTATGTTATTTGGGCTCTAGCCTGAAGCTAGGGAATTTGGGAGAGTCGGATCTTACTCTTGAATTGAAAATCCAACTAAATCTTGCTATTTCTTTCGTATATCTTGTAATAAAAATAGTTTTTGTGTATTTTTCTTCCTAATTTGTTATCATCATTCGTTGATTTTGAGAAAAAGTTCATCCACTTCCTATCACCGACATGAATTCAACTAGAAAATTTCGAATTAAGGACAACCCATTTCACAAATGAGTCAGGTTTGAGTTTCAAGATTCAACGCGTTTAAAAAAATAGGTCAGGTCCAAATCAATCTGCTAACTTGAAATTGACCCATTTGCAACAAATAAAAAAGAGTTCTCATGACCAAATGATGAAACGCTGTAGGCGATAACCCTCGTGACCAACACGGTAGAGACCAACGCGGAATTCTACGGCCAAGTGGAATTGCTCACAATAAGTAGGTGTGGGGGTACTAATTGGCAATACACCAACAAATTAGAGCACCAACTACATTGAGTAACCACACCTATATACCTAAGTAAAAATCTGAGAACTGCATAAGGGTGATGATGCAAGACTACATATGAATGCAATCAATTCATTAGGAATTTGCACAACTCTTGATTATAATAAATGTGAAGAAACTATTAGCAGCTCAAACAATGAAATAAAACGAATAAGGGGTCACGTCCGCTTAGGCTAAATCACATAACCATAGATTCGAAACTTTCAAAATGAAATAGATAACAACATTATGCCAAAATAGTAGTTTCAAATAAAAGCCCTAATCTAACAGTGAAATTAGTAAGCACGTAAATACACTCAAAACCCTACGTTTACTAAGCTTAGCAGGAGCAGGGGGAATCATCCTTCGTTACTACAATCAAACGCAAGAGAAAGTTAGATTCAAGAAATATGTTGAAAAGGGAAAAAGAGAACCTCTTGAGAGAACCTCTTGTCAAGGAGCGGTGGAGATCCTCCACTAAACGCCTTCAAGCTGCTCTTCGATTGCTTCCACCGAAGTGTCCAGAATACGCTCTATGTAGTCTTCGACGGTGTGATCGACCCTTATATTAACGTCAAAGAAGGTTGACTGAAGAATGTCGACGAAACCATCCTCATCATAGGTTAGGCTGTATTCAATATCCGGATCCGCCATTCATAGATGCTAGGTGACAAAACTCCTCCCGACTTGATGGTGCACTTGGATACCTTGAAGAGAGAGAAGTTTCTCTTGCAAGATGGAGGGAAGAGTCAAGGATTAAAATCTAAAATAAATTTCAAATTTTTGTAAGAAGTGGAGAGGTTTTAATGGAGGAAATTTAACGTGAGGGCCTTGGGAGATTTCGGCCAGCAAAGGAATAGAGGAGAGATTTAATTCCCAAAATAAAATAATGAGTTTTGGAAAGATCTAAGAGGTGAATAATTCAAGGGGAATTTCGGCCAGGTTCAGAAGATGGGTCTTGAATACTTTCCAAGTGTGGCTAGGGCATTGGGAAATAAATCATTAGGATTTATTATGAGGGACCAACGGCAAGCATGAGCAAGGGGAAAATTAATGGGGCTATTATTGCTTACTTAACTAATAAATCAAGATTGGAAAGAAATATTCATCCTTTCTTAATTTGAAATTTATATAAAAATTAATTTAAAAAAGATGTTTCCTAAGATAAGATTTATAATTTAAGTAACTATTTGAAATTCATATTGATTTGAATTAATTAAAATAAAAGTTACCAAATTTATGAAATCTAATTTAGGAATGAACGAATAGCAATTGGGGGAAGGAGGGAGGGTGGATGGCCGGTGGCTAGGGGGCTAGGGCCGGCAACATGGGGGCTTTTAGGTATGAGGGGGAAAATTCGTGGAGCTCGGTTAGGAGGCGATGTCTTGGAGATGGAGGTGGTTTGGACGTAATATTGTTCAATAGTGGAGGTTGAAGGAAAAAGATAAAAGATAATGAAGAAAATCACGAACTCGGCCGTCTCCAAAGTTGATGAGTGATGCGCCAATCTCCCACTCCAAGGGATCTCTCTCCAATCTCTCAAGCTCTGTCAAGAACTCCAAGCAAGAAGGCAAAATTCTCAAATAATCATTCATTCATTACCCAAAACAATACAATAAACAAGAGGCTATAAATAGCCTAGTACAAGAGACTCAAAAATAAAAGACGAACATGCCCTCGAGGCTTACAAATAACATCCCTTTACTAGAAGGGTACAACGGGAAATAAAAATAAAACAAATACAATGACACATAACATGAATAAAAAATACAATGACTCGATCGTGGCCGTAGATCGGCGGCCACGCCTCTAATAAACTTTCTACGATTTGATATCCCCATTAGGTGAGAGATTGTTCTCTCATCCCCCACTTCAGCAGAACAATACAATTCAATAAAATAAAACAAAATCACCACACAAAATCATAAGAATTTCAATCATTTAAGCACAGAAAATTTCTCAAATTGAATGATTTGATTACAGATCTTCACATTGAAAAATAGTTTAAACCTTTCAATAATCATAAAAAGTTTTCAATTTATAGACACTCACTCGCCATCAAGGGACGAGTACACAATACGCCACCGCACTATAGATCACTTCACTGCTGTGCTTGAGCCAATCCTGCAAGAGGTTCATTGTTTATTTACCAAGAGATTTACCTGCTAATTTTATACCCATAAGATAACATACATGAAATGACTATACTCAGTGTATCATGAACCTCTTAGGCTTCGTTTGAGACTGCATTTTTACTGCTTCTTAAAGCAGCTTTTTAATACAAAAATTTTAAGCCGTCCCAAGCGAAGCCTTCATTTAGGGTAAATTATTAAATTATTAGCTGAACTATTAACATCTAAAATGCATATGACCACTAAACTTTTCAAATAATGTTCACTAATCAAACCAACATATTTCTAGGCAAAACAGAAAGCACTGAAGCTTACATGACATAAGATATGCAGTTGAACTAAATTACAATCTGTCATTCAATCTTTCTACTACAATTATTTTAGACTTGTTTAACTTGTTGCAAAGAACTTTCTACTATTTCATATAGGTATTCGAATCTATTAATAGACTTCTTAACCATCAGGATAATTGAAAGAGCGGGACCCATATAACCTCTTATTATACAACATACAGATTCATATCGCTCTAATCGTCATGATATATGGAGGGGTTAAATTCTTTAAATTTAGGATTCGTTTGGGAAGACTTTCTTACTGTTTCCTAAAATAATTTTTTAGTATAAAATTAAAATGTTATACTAAAAATTTGTTTTAAGAAGCAGTAAGAAAGTCTTCCCAAACGGAGCCTTAATCATCTGAGAATTTGTACCAGATCCACTCATTCCCAAGTGTTCTTTTTTTTTTTTATTAAAGCATGATCAAAGGTAGCCAAAGAAAGCAACTTACTTGCAGTGAGTTTAATAGTCACTAGCGAGGAAGATTGCTCTTTAAAATGCGAATAAGGGAGATGCTGCCGTCTGATCTTGCTTTTACGTTGTCAGTTTTCTTGCGTTTGACCTCCTGCAAATAACATAATTGGTCAAATGAGAGATGCTCATTAACATAAAATGTACGTTCAAAAAGCTCCAATTTGCAAGGAAAAAATGCAGGAAAATTGGTTTTTTTTTCCTAAGAAACGCTTTACGATTTCACATTTGCAGTTGTATTTCCTACGATTTCATTTAAATATGAGATCTGTAGAAATAAAAAAGGGGAGAACTGCTGAGATTTAGATGTATGCCTAGGAATGATTTCTATATGAATATTTCTAAGATTGAATAACAGTTCACTTTCCGGAGAAACTCGCTTTACAATTTTATTACAATTTTATAGCGTAATGAGGGGCGGAATCAACCTTAGTTCTTAGGGGGGCATATTTATAAATAACACATCTACACAATGCGTTTAATTCTTATAGCGGGCAATAACCTAAAGATCATAGTATATTAATTGTTTTAGAGGGGCAATTACCTAAAGATCCACATAAAAAACAATTTTTTTAAAATTTTTTAGGGGGGGAAATTGCCCCCTGGGCAATAGGTGGTTCTGCCCCTGAGCGTAATTGTTTTTTTCTAGCAACTCTAGATGATTGACCTTAATGCACTCATACTATTTTGCTTAAAGAAAAAAATTCTGCCCATATAAGAGATGAATTGTAGGTGTGTTTAAAAAATTTATTATTCATGAATAGCTCATATTTTACTCATTAAGAAGTTTGTTTTTAATTCATTTGTCAGATAAGTGAGTTAATATTCAATAATTATTTTGAGCTCGTATACAATGTTCAAAAACAATTTCCAACGAGAGCTTTTTTCAAAAAAGAAAAAGAACATGAACATACAACAAGCTATTCAAATTTGGCTTCTTTACACCCTATAGTTTGATAGAAGGCCCATAGAATGTGATTGATCCACAAAAGATTAAGGGAGAAGAATAAAAAATTTTAGTTTTTTTTTTCATGAATTAATTTAGGGGGTATAGCAGTACTCAGATTTTGGACATTCCAAACGTTCATCAATCTAAATATCAAGGGAACCAATGAATTTCAGCAAGTGAAAGAATAAGAAGCGTACCATGGCATTCTCATCCATGAATAATCCATTGAAGTCCTTAAAATGAATAGTTGACGCTGGCAGCAACATCCTACAGTTTGGAAATCAAAAGTTAGTAAAATGCCACGCATTCTCAATGAATAAATCATTATAACGGTAATTTTGGAAAATCAGTCTGTTAGCCTTTTTACATTTACCCAAGTGAAAACATCAAACCATTACAATAGGAACAAATTCAACATCCAAGAGGCATATAGATGGAAACAATGGAGGCAAAAATAGGTAAAAAGGTAAAGCAAACGGACCTTTTAGGTCTTTGGGAATTTAGTGGTCTGAGAGCAGGGTCATCCTCTTCACTTTTTAATGCTTCTGTTGAATGAGATGCGGTACTCTGCTGAGCATTCTCATTCAGTGCTATCTTTACCCCTGATTGCTCCTGAAGCTAATGGAATATGTAATGAATTGATTACATCACTTAAAAAACGACCTTGTTTCATCATATGCAACAAATTGAACGTTACATTGGATTTTTTTTTCTTTTTAATTCAATCATTGAGTTGGATCGACAAAAATGAAGAATAAATCAAATTCAGTTCATTTGTGACTTATCTGTTAAAAAGTGTTTGGGAACCTTCTAAAGAAAGAAATGATTGCGGACAAGATGGCAATTTCAAGACAGGAAAGCAAACCACTGCACGACTACATTTGCATTCGCTTCTGGAGTGCCCCAAAGCCATAGACCATTGCGTGGATGATAGCTAGAGGTAATCAGGCGAAGATATATTTAGCTATAATATTCGACTTAATCAAGACCATTCATTCCACACAAGGGAGATCAAGCCACATATATCAAGACACTATTTGAGATAACTCAAATCTGATCAAACCGACCTCCTGTGAACCAGACCAGCCCTCATCTCATGCGACAGCATGACCAAAAAAGATTCTTGGCTTCTTGCCTACAAGTCTATTTGCACGTCATTGCTTTCATTGAACCAAATACCAATCCCAAGTTTTTGCAAGATTCTCCTGCCCTCCATTTTCCTCCATTTATCTATGTAAGGTGACTAAGGCATCTCATGCCCTTCTCCAGGTTGAAGCCCCTGAGCATCTTCCCTCTTGTCACCGTCTCTTCCTCCCGCAGTAATAACCTTCATTCTCATTAGATAAGTGATATGTAAATGACCCAAAAAGAACATGACCTGAAACTTAACATGCATAGAACCCTATGCCAGTGAGCACAACGACGCTTGCCTCTATGTTTAAGAAGTTCTAGTTGATTGAGCGCAGTGGCAGTAGTGAGCTGGGTGCAGCAGCACCGGCTTCTCTAGTCTATAGCACATCGAGCGAGAGCTACAACACAATGATACAACATCAAGTCTTTATCCCACTACGCTGGGTCGTCTACATGAATCTTTTTTCTTTATTGTGTCTTGTTAAGAGTTAAATTCTCATTTAAATCTAATAAAAAAAATATCATTTCCAATATTTTCAAAACAAGTCTTTTTAATTTTACATCTACCTTTCTTAACATAAGTCAAATGTACAACATCTACTCTTCTAATCGGGTCATCCAAACCATCTAAGGCGATTCTCTCTAACCTTATCTGCCACTGCAGCAACTCCAGCTTTTCATGTATATGCTCGTTTTGTCATCGCTATCAAAGAGTAAAGCCACCCACCCACCTAACCATCCTCATCTCAGCAACATTAAATTTAATTTTATGCTTCTCTTTTAATGGCCAACATTTTGCACTAACGCATTGCAGGTCTCACCACCATCATATAGAATTTCCCCTTAATTTGAGGGATACTTTTCTATCATAGAACAAGCCCAAAACATTCCTCCACTTCAATAATCCAACTTGAATTCTACTAAT
Organism: Dendrobium nobile; assembly: GCA_022539455.1. Classification (NCBI taxonomy): domain Eukaryota; kingdom Viridiplantae; phylum Streptophyta; class Magnoliopsida; order Asparagales; family Orchidaceae; genus Dendrobium; species Dendrobium nobile. The sequence continues at coordinate 9,139,559 of CM039736.1, forward strand.
AATATCCCCATTTATTTCACCATCACTTTGGAAAATATACCTGAGATATCTAAAACATTTACTCTTATTAATGACTTGATTGTCCAAAGACACAATCCCCACAATAGATCTATTACTACTAAAATTACACTCAATGTATTCAATTTTTAATCTATTCAAATGAGAATCTTTAGACTCTAAGGTTGACCTCCATAATTTAAATTTACCTTCAATTTCCTCTAGTTTTATCAACAAGAACAATGTCATCACCAAAAAGCATACACCAGGGTACAACATCTTGCAAATGTCTAGTAAGAACATCCATGACTAAAACAAAAAGTTATTAGCTTCAAGCTGATCCTTCATGTAATCTTACTTAAAAAAAGGAAAATACTTGGATAAACTACCTTGTGTTTGAACACATCGCTTCTCTTTAAACTTTATCATAAGCTTTCTCTAAATCAATAAATATCATATGTAGATCCTCCTTATTCTCTCTATACTTCATCAAATCTCTCCATAAAAATATAGCTTTCAAGTAGACCTACCCGACATGAATCCCAACTGATTTTGAGAAACATTAAAATCACGTCATAACATATGCTCAATAACACTATCCCATAGTTTCAAAGAATGACACATTAACTTAATTCCTCTATAATTCGCATACACTTGCGCATCACCTTTCTTAAAAATAGGAATCAGCACACTCCACTCATCTGATCACCTTTTAGTCTTCAAAATAATATTGAAAAGTTTCGTAAGTCAAGAAATTACTTCATTTCCTAAGCATTTTCACCTCTATTGGAATATCATCAGGTCAAATAGCTTTTCTACACTTCATTTTCTTTAAAACCTCTATAACTTCAATTTTACTAATACGTCGATAAAAGAAATATCTTTAGGTGCTAAGGACGCTAAAGTCAATCGTAATCCCACAATTTTAATTGAAAAGTTTATCAAAATATCTCATCCACCTTTGTTGAATATCCTCTTCTAATAAAAATACTTTTTTATCTTTATCCTTAATGCATCTAATTTTAACTAAATCATTACCTCTCCTATCTCTATGCTTGACTAAGTTATACATATATCTTTTATCATGCTTAATATCAATTATATAAATTATTAAAATCTAAATTATTTGCATCACATGTTATTTTCATAGACTCCTTATAGGTCTCTTTATATATTTTTTAATTTTTTTGAGTTTTTACCAAGGTTTTGAAAACCGGACCGGACAACGAACCGGAACAAGGAGAGGTTCACGGTTCGACCGGTTCAACCGGTCTAACCGGGGTCGAACCGGATGACGTAATAAATAATAAGTATTATATAAATTTAATACAATTAACATAAAAATAATGTTATCATTCAAAGTATGAGATAAAAAATTAAATTAAAAAAAAAACTATGAAACATAAAAACTTATATAATTAAGTAAAATAATTATTTTAAAATCTTATATAAAAGCAAAAAGAAAATTAAATCTCATAATTATAAGAATTTACACTCATAAAAATATGATAATTTGAAATTTGAATATTTTTCAAATTTTAAATTTAATTTATATATAACCATATAATTTAATATATATTATTATTAATTTATGTTACATATTTAATATAAATTTAATTCTAACATAAGTTTATAAATTTAATATAAACTATTCTTATTTTATATTTATATGATTAAATATATTTTACATGTTTATGATATATTGTATACAAAAGTTATTTTATAAATTTATATCTAAAATCATTAATAAATAAATAAAATTATTAATGATAAATTATTTTTTATTATGTATAAATAAATAAAATTTTATTATTAACTAATAAATAATTATCACTCACATAAAAATAATTAATTAAAAAATCTGTTTAAAAATAGGTTTTATATCCATTATATATGCTATGAACTCATACACTCCTCATCTCTTTCTTTAGTCCCACATCCCTTAGAAACACTTTCTTGTTATTGTTTATATAGCATATTTAGATTCTTTGCACCAAGGGAGCACATGGGGAGGTCATGTGAAGATGTGTCATGATGCTTTGAGTACAAAAGTGCTTATTATATAAAGTGTATTTAACTTTAATTAAATGTTTTTAATATATATTAATTTATTTATTTAAAAAAATACTTAAAATTTGTGAGATTTGAACCGGCCGGTTCAAAAATAACCGGACCGGTTCACCGGTTCGCGGTTGAACCGGCCGGTTCTGACCGGTTCAGTCCGGTTCTTTGCAGAAGCGGTTTTAGGGCTGAACCGGACCGGCCTTGTGACCGGTTCACGGTTGAACCGGTCGAACCGGCCGGTCCGGTCCGGTTTTTAAAGCACTGGTTTTTACATATAAATAAATTATTATTATATAACTTATTTTTAACTTTTCTTACACATTTTGATTCTACTACCAACTAATTTTACTATTAGAAGCTTTTCCTTTTAAAACTATAAGCATATCCTTCGCAACATTCATAATATCATTAGCTATTTTTTCCCACATAACTTTAGCTTCCTCATCTACAATCAGAATCTTAAAATCTTGAATCTTATTCTAAAAAATATATTTGTTAGTATTTTTTAAAAGTTTTACTTTATTTTTCATATTTAACCCCTTTATCTTAAGGTCCAAACTAATAAGTGACAATGGAGACATAAAGTTTTCCCTCGGAATAACTTTACAGTCTTTGCAATCTACAAGATCTATTTTTCAACAACATTATAATTCAAATTCTTATCTATAATCACACCAACATTTCTAGCACGACTTCAACAAGAAAACTGTGACGCCCCAAGATCTAACTTGGAAAGAATGTCAATCGATTTCACAACAATTTACCAGAGTTATCTATAAACCTTCAGTAAGCAATCTATCAAACATCTATAAAATTTAAACATCAATATTCAAGTCGATTCACATCTCAAAATATCATATACAATACTCAGGAACTAAACTATCAATACAAGTAGAGAAATCTATCCTATCCTGAGTACAAAAGAATCATCTATCGATCAAAAGAAACTAAAACCTGACGATCTGGATCAATTCCTATCTCCTGCTCCCGAGCCCTGACCTGAAAATATCAACCACATATAATGAGCTTTACAAAGCCCAGCAGGTCACCTAATACCTATAACTGAAATCAAAGCACGGCGATGCTATCGATATGCATGTCAGTCAATCACAGTCAATCAATCTATATCAGTCAATGGTCAATGAGTCTATGCAGTGGAAATCAAATCAGTAATCGATGCAGTCCGAAAATCAATAGTCAATAAAACCAGTCAATGCAGCGGCAGGCAAATCAATCATTTCAATTAAATCAATCAATCAATATCCGTCAATCAAATCAATACGGTCAAATCAATGAAATCAGTCGAGAAAAGCAATACGGAACAATGAATCTATACGACAGTCAATACGGTGCAGAACAGTAGCAACAGCGAGTCTATAAAATCTATAGGCAGCAATATCAATGAATCGGTAGGCAGTAGTCCAAATCCACGCTATCAATGCAGTATCTATATCTATCAATGTCTATATCAATGCTCAGTAGTATCTATGTTCAACAGTCAATCGATGAAATCAGTGAAATCGTACGATACAGTAATTCTGATCAAATCAATAAAGTAGAAATCGATAAAGCAATAGATCCGTGAGTCAATACAGTAAACATGCATTTCAATACTATATACTGAACAAGTACAAACTACTGGCTATGTTGCTGTTGTAGATTCTATATTGCTGTTGTAGATTCGTACATTGGTTCTATCAATAAGAGTCGTCACTCTTTTCGCCCGTCGGCATATCAATAAACTCCTTATGTCTCCCTTCAATAATCAATAATCAATGTTTAAAGGAAAGCCCGTCGGCCCACCATCCTGTACAGGTATCAATATCAATTTCCAACCAATGTTCAACCAGGTTCCACTTGCGATCAGTATCAATAGTCAATTCAATCAATAAGCAATTCAATAGTCAATATTAAAGCAATCATATCAATAATCATATTCATATCGATTCAATCTATCAATACAAGACAATTCAGAAATCATACGAAAATCGGGCAGAGTAACGGCAGTCTATCGAATTTACACAAAAATCCTGCAAAAGATACAAATTCCAAATCTTTCCAAATTACAGACGAAGATCCACGGCATCAATACGAGACTATCATTCTATAGAAACCAAGTCAGAAAACATCCTGATAATTTTCTATTCGATAAAAACCGCGTAGAATCAATTCCGACCGGTAAAATCATCGCAGAAAACACTCAAATCGTGTGTAATAATCATATCTATAACATATCAGAAGTTGTGCGGTGAAAGTTGTGTCAATCTCAAATCACGTCAAAAGTTCGACTACGAAAACACAAAACAGATCTCAACTCGGTCAAAACACAACATCTTTGAAAACAGAAATAGGGTTCGGAGTCCTTACTACGAGATCTTCACTTTTCCCAACAGCAGCGTCGGACGAAAAGCGCTCCGCGGTCTCCGAAAACCAGCTTTCCTCTTTTTCCTTTTCTCTTTCTCTCTCCTCAGATATTTCTCTCTCTTCAAAATATCTCATTTCCATATATATCCAGACTGATCGTCCTGGACGATCGAGCTTCGTACCGGACGATCCATGAAGAGAAGAATTTCGTCCAGACGAAAAATCACATATCGTCCCTGGCGAAGGGTTCACTGACTTATTTTCGTCCAGACGATCCTGATTTCGTCCAGACGAACCATACAGCCAAACATGATTTTTCTACACAACCAGCACCGATCGTCCCGGACGATCCAACCTCGTCCCGGACGAACCTGAAGCAAAAGCTGATATTACAAAAACTATAATTAAAATCCTAAACTGTCAATCTCCTTAACCATCTCTTCAACCCATTTAGTTTCATGAATGCATAGAATATATATCTTCTTATAAATCATAATATCTATTAATTACAATAGTTTACCTGTAAGAGAACCTATATTAAAAATTCATATCCTAATGCTACAACACTAATTCAATAAAATTATTTTTATTAATCAAATAAAAATTACAGGTTATCAAATCCAGGCCCAGTACACTAAGACATCTGCTAAGCCCCCATTTGCAAACACTTGGGGTTGGAAGAGAAGGAGACAAAGAAAGAGAGAGGATGAGAGACTGAAGATCAACAATAAAGTAAAACTTTATCCCACTATGTGGGGTCAGCTACATGAATCTTTTTTCTCCATTGTGCCCTGTTAAAAGTTAAATTCTCATTTATATCTAATAAAGAAAGGTCATTTCTAATATTTTTTAACCAAGTCTTTTGTTAAATTCTCATTTAAATCACCCAAATTAAATATTGAATTTGAATTTCGAATTAGTTAAATTCTCATTTATGTATTCAATTTTTAATTCAAATTTAATTTGGGTCATTTCTAATATTTTCTAATATCAAAATTCAAATTCAACTAATTCGAAATTTGAATTCTTTCCTAATTCATCATTCTAATTTTGGAAAGTGCTTAATTCCATTCAATTGAAATTTAAATTAAAAATCCAATTTATTGGCTCCCTTTCATAACTCCTAAATTCAAATCCATAAGCCTTAAACCTCCACATTAATTGCTCCTTGGTTCTTGCATGTCGCCGGTCCACCTCACCTCCACCTTGGCCTTAATTAATTTTATTTCCCCAAGTCCTAAGCTTTAACTTTATTTCCTAAAATCAGAAATCTGATCTTGGGAAATAAAATTCCCTCAACTTTCATTCAATGCTTCCCTTATTCTCCCAAGCCACCAGTTTCTTTATGAATAAATGGAATTTATTTCCTAATTTCATACTAAGCCTCTTTGGGAAATAATTCCTCTCTCTTGCCAATCGGAATTCTTTAAACTCAAGCCTTATCTCACTTTCCAAAAGCTGTTGAGAGAAATTAGAAATTAATTCCCTAATTTTCTCCCTCATAATCCTGAAAACCTGCTTACAGGTTTCCTGAATTGAAAATTGGAAATAAAATTTCCCCCTAATTACTTCTCAATACCGTGAGCTCTCCCCACATTGCCTTCCTCTTTTCCTAAAATTCCTGCTAGTTGTTTCCTCAGTTGATGAGGTCATCGATCAACGGTTCAGACACGTGTATCGCCGGAAGCATCGCCGATCGATGGCCACGATTCAGAGCTTATATTTTTAGTTATTCATGCATTTTCATTTTCAGTATTCCTGTTTTACCCTTGTATGTGAGTGAGTCATGTTGGGCGATTTAGTCATTATTTATGCTTTTATTTTCTTGTATCTCATGACCTATATATAGGGGTCATGTATCATTGTATGAGGCTAATGAAGATTATGAAAATTTGTTTTGATTTCTCTTGTCTTCTTCTTTTTCTCATTGTGGAGAGTTAGAGAGGAGAGTGAAAGCCCAAGGTGAGGGCGAAACGCAACACCCACCAGTCATTGGAAGAGTCCGTGGCTCGTGGTCTATATCCCGCATCCGATTCCCCTCCTCCTCCCCAACCCGCCGGCCTCCCACTTCCCATAGCCGCCGGCCTCCCTCCACCACCACCATCCGGTGGTGACATTTCAAACATCGGTTTAATCCCCGTCCGCTCAAATTCAGATTTTGAAAATTCAAAATTTGAATTTCAAAATCTTTCCTATTTTAGAAATTCCACATTAGGAAAGTTTTGAATTCGTTTCATGACAAATTCCAAATTTCAAATGGATTTTGTTTTAGTTCTTTTCAAATCTCATGCAAGCAATTTTGGAAGCCACCCACTAGCACCCACACCAAATCCCGCCTTCTAGAAGCCGCCGGCCACATGCTTGGGTGGAGCCCCATTAAGGCTCCATTAAGGCATTGAATCCTCTTGAATTAGGAATTAACTCCACATAATTTTCCCTCCTAATTTACTTAAAACTGAAATCTAATTTCAGTTTTTAAGTTTTCAAATCCCTCTCCCCTCTATTGACCGCCGGCCCCCTTTCTTTGGCTTCCCCCTTGTTCTTTCCTTTTAAGGCTCCATCAATTTGAATTCTAATTCAATTCCTAATTAATTTCCCTCCACATTTAATTAAATCTGAAATTTATTTCAGATTTGATTAGGGACTAATTAGGATTGAAACTTTCAAACCCTAAGCTCTCCCCCCTTGCACCCGCCGACCCCCCTCCCTCTCCCCTTGGAATCCCGCCGGACTCCTCCCTCACTCTCACCTTCACATCTTCAAGTTTTCTCCTCTCCTCGATATTCTTCTTCTTCCGGAGTAAGATCCTCTCACGCCACTATACATGGCGGATCCCGAAGTTGACAGTGGATTGGTGCTTGACGACGAAGGACATATTCACCCCACCCGCTCCCCTTCTTTGACGTCGGATTCGGGTACGACGAAACAGTGGAGGATTATTTGAACCGCATCCTACCCACACTCATCGACATCATAGACGAGCGATTTGAAGACTATGAGTGGACTATTGAAAGCAAGACGTTCGTGTGTCATCCACCGCCGGCAACCTTTCCGTGGTTCAAGACCATTGGCGTTGTAACCTTCCTCGTGGCATCGTTTGGTGTGCTGAAATTCCTCTCCCGCAAAGCCTAGTCTAGTTGAGTGATTATTTCCCCAAGGTGAACTTCTCGTTATTAAATGGCGGATTGTTGTAATAGCTTTTAGTGTTGCTACTATTTTTGGTTGTCTGAAAGTTTTGGCTAATCTACATACTTCTTCGCCTAAGCTAGTTGATAACTACGAATTTTTAATGATTTTCTTGCTATCGCCATAAGTTATTAGTTGTAATTTCTTTGCCAACTCAATTTTAATTTCTTACGAAGCTCCTTGCATTTGGTATCACATCATCAATCCAGCAAGAGCATCTTGCTGTCCTTCATCCCTGAGGATCACGGGTTGTTGTCCAGAACAGTTTTCTGCATCCCGGACAGATTCTACTCCTGCTGTCCTGAAGTTTATACACAGTAAACTGCTGTCCTGCATATCCAGAATCGACTTCCTGCTGTCATGAGCGTTCCCAGCCTCCTTACAATTGTTTTCCAAGTTTCAGCCATCTCCTATTCTTGCGGTCAGATAATTTTTGAGAGGAGTTCCTCTACTTTGCAAAGCCCTCCTATCCGTCCTACATCATGACCTCCATAATCCAAGTTTACCTTCAACTCTCTCTCTAGTCTTATCAACAAGAAGAATATCATCAGCAAAAAAGCATATACCAGGGTACAACCTCTTGCAAATGTCTAGTGAGAACATCCATGACTAAAGAAAAAAGATAAGGGCTTAAGGATGATCCCTGATGTAATCCAACTAAAATAGGAAAATACTTGTTCAAACCACCATGTGTTTGGACACAAGTAAAAGCTTCTGCATACATATCCTTAATGACTTGAATATAATCATTTTTAATCGCTTTCTTTTCTAGAACTCTTCATAGAACTTCTCTTGGAACTTTATCATATGCTTTCTCTAAATCAATAAATATCATAGGTAGATTCTCCTTATTCTCTCTATACTTCTCCATCAAACCTCTCAATAAATGTATAGCTTCGATAGTAGACCTACCCGACATGAATACAAATAGATTTTGAGAAACGTTAGTATCATGCCGCAACCTATGCTCCAAAACTCTCTCCCATAGTTTTAAAGTATGGCACATTAACTTAATTTCTCTATAATTTGCACAATCTTGTGCATCACCTTTATTTTTATAAATAGGAATCAACACACTTATTCTCCACTCATATGGCATCTTTTTAGTCTTCAAAATAATATTCAAAATTTTAGTAAGCCAAGAAATCCCTTCTTCTCCTAAGCATTTTCACACCACTATTGGGATATCATCAGGTCCAATAGCTTTTTCACACTTCATTTTCTTTAAAGTCTCTCTAACTTCGGTTTTACTAATATGCCGATAAAAACAAAAATCTTTATTTTCATTTGGGATGCAAATGTCACTAAAGTCAATCGCCTTCTCATAATCTTCATTGAGGAGTTTATAAAAATATCTTATCCACCTTTGTTGAATATCTTCTTCTAATAAAAGCACCTTTTAATCTTCATCCTTAATACACTTCACTTGAACTAAATCCTTACTACTCTTATCTCTTTGTTTGACTAACTTATATGTATATCTTACGCCCTCCTTAGTATCTAATCTATTATATAAATCCTTAAAAGCTAGAGGAATGATGAACCAAAAAGATATACCTCAAAGTGAAGCTCTTGACGCATCAAAAGTCAAAGCATAAAAGTTCATAGGCTGAGTCTAAATTCAACTGGGTTGTATAAGGAAGACAGCTCAGCTGCAATTTTTTATTTCTTGGTTGTAACAAAAGAGCTTCTATATTTTGTGGTTCATTGTTATACTTATTTGCTTGTTTCCTCTAAATGTGCATTAGAAATATATGCTTATTTTTAGATTTCTTCTATTTCTTTCCTTGCGAGCGGCCAGACATTTTAAATAACAAGTTCTTAGAAACTTAATTTTTTTATATATTAAAATGTAATCATAAAATCAATCAGGCGAATTGCCTTAGTCAAGGATAACTATTGAGGGCATTCAATCCTTCTTGGGCGAGTTCCCCTTATGTCAAAGGCCTATTGAAGTGACCCCGCCGGATGAATTTGCTAAGAATGAGATGATCCTCTAAGTGTGACCTTATCTGTCAAGAGTTCCACTACTTTCTCATAAGCTGGTGCCAACAGCTGCTCCTTAGAGCGAAGAAGCTTATTTTGGGTGAGCAGTATTCTAAGCAAATGTTTCCTCTGGACGAGCCTCTTGGATAGAAACTTGTTCATAAACCTACGAGTTACCAATATGGGCATGTATGGATATACACTTAGGTTAAATTAGAAAATGAAAAAGCCTAAAATATGTTCAAAACATGGCTAGCACATATCCTAACTCCATAACCAAAAAAAATAAATAAATAAATATCATTAAACCTTTAAGATCTTCAGCCAGGTTTCTTAAACTAATGAGCAAGGCTCAGATTGAAAAGAAAATTCACTACAGAATTGAATGAACCCAATCCCTAAATAATAAAAGGAGTAATTCATTCAAGGACAGATTAGTTGAATTTATTCTAATAATCAACATTTTCCCGAACCCGCAGAAAAAATTTAAGCTGTAAACTTTAAGGAAATATTCACGGCATTAAGTAACAAGAATATCAGATTATGACTGAAATATACCTTTTCGGCTTGCATGATTGAGATCTCTTCATTCCCAGGCAAACGTAAAATACACCCTTCACGTTCTAGGGGAACAGTAGGTCGAGTAAAACAATACGAGGGATTGGCAGTTTTCCCACAGAAATGATGTTCATTTGCTGGAACATCTACAGTAGCATTGCTGTGTGGTCCTTTGAAAAAGCATTTATATAGATTAATTTTGGAGTATTTCCAAAATTTCCTTTCGTAGATGCTTGTGAACACCTTACGAACTCAATTCACTTGAAATCAAACAAATCGTTACAATTGATTAAACAAAACAATGAAGCTTTACCATCTAAACTAGCAACGTCTGAAAAATTCATGACCACCTGACCCATCTCTCCCACCTGCTCAGAGCTTTGAGTATGTTTTTGGAAGCTTTCAGAGTTCTCATCAGAGTACTGTTCATGGAAACTCAAGTCAAGACTACAAAATGAATTGGAGAGAAAGAAAATTCATGATAATATGATTTATTGTATAAATAAAAAAGAACAGACAATAGAAAATCTGATTGTGGATTACGTCTTTGAAATATTCAGTTTGATATACCTGATAACTTAACTCGATATTTTCCTCCGAAGGCAGACTTGAATATGCCTCAGCAGAAATGTCTACCTAAGATGAACAAGACATAAATGAGAGAGAATTTACTATTATTCTATCAAGAAAATGAGATCAGAGATTATATAAACTCTTCCCTAATAATGGGGCTCAACACATCTCATTTTTGAGATTTGACCACAAACAACTAATACCGGCTGACTTGTCAGTCATGCTATGAAACAGCAGCCTAAAATGAGAAGGGTTTAAAAATACCTAAAATTGTGAATACATTTGCCAGCCTATGTTTCAGAAGTTAGTTTAAAGATCCATTTGATAACGGGACACGAGAGCCATCATTTATGTATTTAAGTTTAGTTAAACCCTAAAACTGCAGGAAAACGAATAATAACAGAAGCATTTTGAAACAATAGAGCCCTTTATTCACCTGTTCCAGTGCCTTTCGATGAAGTGGCAAAGAAAACTCATCGCTATCACCTAGAGATGCAACTAAGTTATAAGAGAAGAACTTCAAACAAAAACCATATATTCACATTATTAACAATATTTTAAGAAGGCACGGAGTAATAGAAAAATATGATTATAATCAACACCTGTAGTTTTTGCGCCAGACAAACTCTCATCAAGTGCTTTTGTCTCCCGACCCATTTCAATTTTTGCAGAGGTTTCAGGACTCTGAGACAAAATGAGACGTAGTTAAAAGACGGGGTGATTCAAAAAGAAAAAAACAAAAAAAAAAACAGTTCAAGAAATAAGTATAAAGGTATTTATCTCTCACTCTCCCTTCACAATTTCTGTTGATAGTTAGCCAATTAATCAAATATTTTAGCTCAAAGCCTCAAACCACAACTAATGGAGGAAAAATAAGAATAATTCCTAAGTTTAAAATGACTTGAAATTACCAAGTGCATATCTGAAAGGGATTCTAGAACACTTGTTTTCCAATCACTCCATGATGGAGCTATGTAAGGGGTAATTTTATTGCAGCTAAACCTTTTTGAACTTCCAGATCAGCATAGTAAAATCTTTTTTAAAAGCTATTTGTCTAAATAAATGATCAAAGAACTAATTAAACAGATAATAATTAGAATAGAATATGAACTCAGATGGATGTGTTACGGTGGCTATAATTTAACAAACATTCGCAGCACATAACACGTGCTTGACAGATCATATATCCTCTCATATAAGATACAGCAGAAAAATCAGGCATTTACTTCACAAAGAAATTGCAGATGAACATCTTGAATGATAATAGTATAGTTTAGTTATATATACTGGTTTAGGACATCTCCAACCAAACATCAAATAAGCATTTGCAGTCCTCACAAGGTCCAACCAAACGCTAGATTAAGTACCATTTTGTGTAAGGTGAACAATGCGCGTCAATCGCACTGTTCATAAACGTCATTTTCTTGCCCTTTTTTCGGTTGGAGAAAGAATATATTTGATATATTCTTTTTTGATGTAATGATATAAAATTTGGTTGGAAATGAGTTACTGTATTTTATATTAATGCATTTTGCAGTGTAAAATGAGTTTTTTGTTTGGAGATGGGCTTAAACAATTAAATGGTATATCCTCACCAAAAAAGAATTATTTTCATCACGAAGAGCAACAGTGTCCTGTAAGTGGTCTGGATCTGAAGGAATCGGTGGCTCAGGAACACCAGGATTAAATGAAAGCGCTTTAGCACATTCTTCCACTGGAGGATTACTTACGCATAAGCGTGTATTTCTTGTTTCATTCAACTCTTTCTCCATTTCTTTGGCATGAGCACTCTGCTTTCTAAGAGTTTCCTTGAGATATTGTACTTCATTCTCTGTTTCCTGTCCAAGATTTGTGAAATAAAAAAGGAATAAAATACGCATATACAACAGCATTGTTTTTTTAAACATATTTTAGCAATAGTAGTTGATTATTACAATCAAACTAATGCGCTCAATACAGCAATAGTAATAACTAAGATGGCAAATTTTAAAGAATAATACTAAAGAAGCAAAGTTGGAATTTCGGAAACTAGAAGATCTGGCTTTGCCCATTTTCAAGCTTTATAAACCATTATGTTATAACTAATTTATTTGTTACTGTTGTCCATTTTCAAAAGCTCTATAAATATTACTTAAGAGACATAAAACAAGACATTTTTTAATTAAAAAAGTTTCTCTTTTCCAGTTGAGTGAAAGAGGTTGCATGATTTTCCAGCCAACAAGCGTGAAATCAATTGTCATTCTCTCTTCCCATTTTTTTCTTCCAAGTTCATTTTATCTCGAATTCAATTTTCTCAGCAACTTGAAAATCAATGTCTACTGGCATCGCATCACAGCAAATTCCATTGTCAAAAGCAAAACAAAATGTCATTGAGTTTAGCAGTAGCGAGATATAATCTTTAGCACAGATGTCTTCAGCTTGATGAAGAAAAAACCTCCATATGTACTAAAGAAAGCTATCGACCTACAAAGATGGAGAGAGTTACGAGCTGGGGCTTCTGCCAATGAAGACAGTGGGAGATGGAGATAGAGAAAGGGCGAAAGACGGACGTGAGAGAAAGAGAGAGATGTAAAAAGAGTGAGAATCTGAGAGAGAATGAGCATGCTCCAGCCGAACAAGCGTTAGCACACAGTTGTGATCTTTCAGAGTCCAAATGAGGAAGAGAGCATGCAAGGAGGGGGGCAAGGGATGTCACTGAGTTGTGCATGCGTGAACCTGAGGGAGGAGTTCAATTCCTTTTTCTTTCTCCAAGCTTAAGGGTAGGGTTTAACTAAGATTTCATTTATAAATCAATGAATCCTACATATAGTCGTTAAATTTCTACGTGAATTTCATTGAAATATTACACAAGAAGGAAATCGTTTAAACACGAAAGGAGCAGGTAGATTGAGAGCGGCCTTTCGAGAAGACTGGACAGATAAGATATAATATAGATTTGTATTTAATCACATTGACAATCTTTATGTTAATTTTTATAAAATTATAACAAAACATCTAAGCTCCTCTAAATTAAACCAGCGATAAAGAAGGATATGAGTGCAAAATAAGAGTGAGTGAAATTGGTAAGGAAATGAATTGTTTATGATGGTACATGAGCAAAACTTTGTTGTTTAGTGACATTTTTTTTTATTTTGAAGACATATTAAATATTTTTTAAATTGATAGAAAAGAAAGAAACTATCATCGACTATCTGTTCTACCTTGGCATTCTATGGTCTTGGGCGAGTTGTGATACAACACGTCTGTGATGATTTGCTTTGACCACAATCAATTCTAGAATATTGAGATCATATAGGCTGCTATGGCATGCACAAAGAACTCGTGTGATGACATACTTCTATAAATGTATGCTGTTATATCATGATTCAGCGCAGTTGGTATTCTGTCCATGTTCCATGCAGTGCCCATATTTCAGTGTGAGTAAAAATAAGACTATTTACGGCACTCTGCTAGCATTAGAGAAATCATCATGAAGTAGTTATGATCTGGGTTATAACGAAATGAAACTTAAAGTTTTACGCACTTGAGAAATTTATTTATTATTATAAATAGGTGAGGTGTTAGAATGTTAAAGAGAAGGGATATTTTTAAGGAAAGCCTTGACATTGATAGAATTGTATATCGTTTTGTACCACCTTAGTTTCATACTTTCATACTATGACTCCAACTAAATATAAAGAATCTGTAGCATATATGAGGAAGCAACAATAAGGCAAGTATAGTTTCATAATAATCACGGGTTAGAAGAACCAATTCCAAACCATAGTTACATAAAAAAAGATTCTAGGACTATTACCTTAAGCTTATCTTTATATTGCTTTAGCGTGCTCAACAAAGCTCTGGCAAAATTCCTCATAACTTCTTCACTCCTCTTGATCTTTTGAAGCTCAGCATGGAACTCTGCGTAACCTTGCTTGCAAATATCCTCTCCAGCAGAATCTGATATAATTAAAATAACTGGTGGCTTAATCTTTTTGAATGGATGCAAGCAACCTTAATGATGAAAGATAAGCAAAGAGAAAAATAACAGATGCTGAGGTACTGGAAGTAAAACTTGTATAAGAAACAAAGAACTGAATGACATAAATGCACAATTTTAGATTAAATAATTCGGGACCTGTGACCCCAACAAACAAGAGTTAATACAATGTCATATGTAAAAGAATTGTTAACCTTTCACAGATATTTTACATGAAGCAGTCGCATCCATCACAACATGATCTCCATTAATCTGAAAAGGGAAAGAAAAAAAAAAGATTTAGATAAGAACAAAATAATGCAAGTACCACGTTATACCTCCCATGTCAAAATTATTCGATCCACAATAACAAAACAAAAACTAATAATGAGGTGAACAAACCATTTCAAAGACATTAAAGACTGTCGATATTTTTGTTCACACTTCACAAACAAAATTTGTAACTCAACTTACTCGACCAACATTTACTCTATGATGCACGGACACGGACACGGCGACACGGACACGACACGACACGGACACGACTTTTTTTGAAAATATAGGACACGGGTACGGCGCAGACACGGCAATACATTTTTTTATATAGTGTATATATATTAATGTAATATCATATTAAAAATGACAAACATAATAAATGAATGACATGATAACTTGTCTAGCTTATAATATAAAATATTTAGTACAAAATATCTAGTACAACCACAAAAATATAAGCAAATAATCACTTACTACAACATCAAGCATTCAAGCTTCAACTATTAGGATTAGCTTTAGAGGTTTGTTTTTGGCCTTCAATATCATCATCATTGAATATCACTACTTTCAACTCTGGTTCAACAAGAGAAAGAATTGTAATTGTGCAAAAAGAGAGGAGATAAAAATGCCTTCACTGCCAAAGAGAAATGAAAATGAAAATATTCGATGAATGGGTATTAAATGCAGACGTTGATTTGGTATTATGGATATGAAATAAGAAATTTAGTTTAAATCTCGCCAAATATAAGCAATTATATTTTTAAAAAATTATAAAATATTTAAGATACGCGTGTCCGACACGCGTGCCCAATTTGTTTTTAATATTTTTTTAATCAGACACGTTTTCGGCGTGTCCGACACGTGTCGGAGGAGTGTGGGACGAGTGTCGGGTCGGACACGGTGTCGGACACTGCACGCCTCTTTGAGGAGAAGTATCGGTGCATCATAGCATTTACTTCTATGTAGCTTATCTACCTGAAAAGGGAAGTAAAGGAAAAACTCTAATATAAGAATCATATTATCATGCCAAAGTTCTAACGTGTTTCGAAAACATCACCTCTATTATTATTCACCTTATTTCATGATTAAGCGAGTACATCAAGGAAGGAGACTAACAGATATGCTTATCAGAGCATAGGTGACGCGAACATCCGACGGTGGACGATATTCAAAGGAAGAGTCGAAGATCGATGATCGAGATCACTCCGTTTTATTTTAGTTTATTAATTGTATTTTGATTTAATTTTGTAATTTTCCCTTTTTATCATTTTATTTAAGAGTTTTGTCTTATGTAAGCCTAAGGGGCAAATATATCTTTTAGTTTATTGTGAGGCCTATACATAGAGGTCCCTTCTCTTGTATTAGGAATGATGAAATTATAATAAAAATTTGTGTTCTACACTTGTGTTCTTTTGAGAGGACGATAGTGAGATTCCTATCGGAAGGAATCGAAGTTTTCACCAGCCGCAGGATGGGTCCAGGCTCGTGACTTGAAGTCCCTTGGAGAAGGGCAAAGTATCACCCGTCAGTCTTCGGAAGAGTCCAAGGCTCGCAGTTTTATCTTTTATCTTTTGTTTCTGTGTTTTTGTTCCTTCTTGTTGTTCCTATTCGCCATCTTCATCCTCTACCTACTTCAACCAAACCGGCCTTAGCTCCAACACCACTCACAGCCAAGCCACTATACCGCCGCCGACCCCTTATTTGGTTTCCCTCCCAACCCTTGCCATTAAACCTTTCCTAAATTAGCTTTCATAATTTAGGTAATAAAATTAAGAGCAAATTCAAATCTATTTGAATTTGAAATTACTACCTAAATTAGAGATCCTAATTTTGGAAATTTTCCAAATCATAGCCTTTTGAATTTTAAATTAACTTGAGATGACATATTTCTTCCCAAAGTTAATTTATTAATTTAAGAAAGTTTTGATTGCCTTTTTAAACCACACCCCCTTTCCCTATTGCCGTCGGCCCTTCATCCAACCGAACCCAAGCCCAAGCCGCCCCATTTCCTCTTTGGAATTTCTCCCATCATTGCCTACAATTACTCCTTTCCTAATTGGGTTGAATAATTTAGGTAACTCAATAACTTTGCAAAATTCAAATTTATTTGAATTTGAAAAGTTACCTAAAATATCATTCCTATCTTAGGAAAGTTCCCAAATCCTCTCTTATTGATTTTAATTTAAATTAGGATGAAATATCTCATCCCAAATTTGATTCCATAATTTAAGGAAGCATTAAAAGCTTCCTTAAACTCCTCCCTAGCCCATTAAGCCGCCTGTCCCATCATCATTAAGTCCTTGGATTTATTTCCTAAAACCAATCTCACCTTTTGGAAATAATTCAAACCTCTTCTCCCCAATTCAAATTGTCACCTAAAATAAAATTCTATTTTAGGAAACTATCCAATCAAATCCAAATCAAATTTGAATTAGATTGGAAGTAATTCATCCCTCCTTAATTGGGAGTCCCGAAGAGGCAAAGCATTAACTCTTCTTCCAAATCTCCCCGACCCCCTTACCTGTTCTACATCAATAGGGACACCTCAATCGCCATCAAAACAGCTCAAAAATTTATCTGATTGTGAAATAGATCACACTGATGCGCTCATAACACCAAATTTCCCACATAAGAGTCGTTCATGCGCGACTCAATTGGAAATGACGACAAGCATGATAGTTGGGAAGCACGACTCAATCGAAAACTACTGAAATGGCCTCCAATTGTCAAACAAACTGCGTCGACAAGATCAGAACATTAGATTTACTTAAGACAGAGAACCCCTCGTAGTTGAATTGGGTAAAAGCAGTCAAAATTGATAAGCTACGGATGAAATATTGTGCAATGTTGTCCAAAATCGTCACTTCTAACGCATTCTCATCAGGGGATGAGATTCTTCCACTAGGAGAGAATTGATGCAGTCAAGGTAGGGGATGATTTTGAAGGATTTTTTGTGGTTGTTTGGTCTTCCCATGTGGTTATTTTGTCTTTCAATGAGGCTATTTTGTCTTTCCATGGTGATTGTTTGGTTTCCATTCTGTCCTGTTTTCCCTGTTGTTGGCTTTCCCTATGCTGGTTGTTTTTCCCCATGCCAATGTCTCGTTTTTCCCTGTTGCTGTCTGTATTTCTAACTTGTTATTTTCCTATACTAATTGCATTTTCTCATTAAATGGGTTGTCTTGATAGGCTCATATTGGCTGTTTTTGGTGGCAAAATTATGTGAACTATTGAATGTTATTCCCCCTTCTTTCTCCTACAAATTGGGGCTAAACTCCTTTCTGAAATGGAGAGTGAATTGTGAAGAATATTTGGAAAGTAAAACATGCGGGTTTTAATAGCTTGCGATCTATTTTCTTCTACCTCCCTATCTTCTAAAACATCATCTCGGACTTCTATCTACTTCTTCTCTACACGATTCCCATTCCACCTATATCCTTCATTTCAAAACTTTGATTAGTTGTAAGTTGTGTTGTGTCCAGAGTTTTATTACAAGTTGTAAGTTGTGTTTTTTTTACAAGTTAAAAGGGGTATTGTGTCTTGTAAGTTATAAGGTGTTGTTGTGTTCTAAGGTTGTGTTTGTTTTTTGTTATATTGAAAGAAATGTGTTTTGTAATTTGCATTGCTAGAACCAAGGTTATTTTTTAGGTTGCATTAATTTGGTATCACAGATTTAGGTTGTTGTGTGAAATTTCCTCTCTTAAAAAAAAAAATAAGATAGTCAAATAAACCAACAAGCCGAAGTTCCAATTCAAGAGGAATATCTCCCATCAGAAATAGCGCATTTGGAACACCATGGAAGTTCTGAGGCATTCTCATCAGTAGATGAGATTCTTCCACTGGGAGAGAATTGATGCAATCAAGGCTAACTATTCTATGTTTTTTTTTCACTTATGTTTTTAGCTCCCTTTCTCTATGTGGCTTTTCGTTTTCCCTGTTGTTCACTCAGTTTTCCTGTTGTGTTCTCGTTTTCCTTGTTGTCTATATTTTCCATGCTGCTTCATTTCCCTATGCTGGATGGTTCTCCCATGCTGCAGTCCCCTTTTTTTTTGTTGTTGGCAGTTCGATTTCCACCTTGTTGATTTCCTATACTAAGTGCATTAACTCATCATTAAATGGGCTGATTTGGAGGGGTTTTAGTGGCTGTTTTGATGGCACATGTATGTTGGATAATAAATGCCCTTCCCCCTTCTTCCTATAATTTGGGGCTGAATTTCTTTGTGAGAAAAAAAGAGAAAGTGATATGTGATGAATATTTGGAACGTGAAACCTGCGGGTTTATCATAGCTTACGAGCTATCCTCTTCTACCTTCTTATATTTCATCTCGGACTTCTATCTATTCTTCTCTCTACGATTCCCATTTCACCTATACCTTTTCTTCTCAAAACTTTGATTAGTCGTAAGTTGTGTTGTGTTCTTTTTATTTGAAGTTGTAAGATGTGTCTTTATTTAAAATAATATTTTTATATCCTTCTGTCAGGTTGGGTCAACTACCTCCTCTGACTAAGTAGACCAGGGACCACGATGGCCCGGGACGACGGAACCATGGGATCATGATCGAGTCCATCATCCATTCCCCCATCATCCGCTTTAAGTGCAAGATGGTGAAATTTCCAATTTTAAAAATGAACCCTTTAAAACTCTTCAATACCTATGCCCATGCTGCTACTATATGCCAGATACTACGTATCTCTACGTATCTAATTGACGACTAGCCTTAATAGAAAGTTCTCTCTCGTCATCGGGAGGAGTAATTAATTATAGGGGCTTGCCCCTATAGGAAACCAAAACTCAAATCATAAAGTCCTCACAAAATGAGGGCGAAATCTCTGGGTAGTGTCTTATCTACAAACCCATATGTCTTCCCAAAATTTAACCCGGAACTTAATTCTGTCAAAACTCCCCCGAAAGAAAAGCAAAGCGGGTGGAGGCCAGGGCCGAATTTTCGGAGCACGCATGCATTGACAATATTGATGTTTGGTAATTAAAAATAACTAACAAATGATTTTGAGAGAAATAAATAATATAATTGCAAATTTAGTCCTTGTGCTCCATAATTCATAGATACGGCTGATAATATTTTCGCTTACTCTGAGTTCAACACTCTACTAACAATCGGTAGTGCAAATGGTGATAAACTGACACAGAGAAAGTTATGAGAAGAGAACAAGACGGTTGAAGATTTAAAACCGACTAGATAAAATAAAACAGAAGAAGATAGCAAAAGTAAAATGTAAGAAAATCAGGAAAAAAAAAAAAGCAATCCAAACCAAGATAAATGATAAGGAAAAAATAGAATAGTTTCACCAACAAGCTGCTACAAACACTTGCTCCAAAAATAAATGATATTAGCATTATTGAAGGGGTAGCTAAAGCACACAAAAGAATTACCACCGGAACTTCAGAGATATTAGCTTTCCTCCTCTTGGTTCTTTCTGTTATAAATAATGCAGCCTTTCTCTTCTGGCATGGTATATTATTATTTTCTTGAAGATAAAATCTGCGAAAAAATATATATGTTTACAGTATTACACGGAAAAAAGAATATTTCCTGGCCATTATCTGCATAGAAGGTACAGAGAAAAAAATATTCACACAACAATAATTAACAGGATGAAAGAATGAAAATTTTGTTTGTCATCTGAAAATCAGCTAAACACAAACATTTCCTTCTCTATAAAAACCAATTACCATCTTTTGCATCAACAGCTTCAGATTCTAAGAGATTATATCCTGAAGAACAAAGAGTTTTCCTTTTCTTTTGCAGCAAGGTTCAATCAGTTTTTGTACTCCCATTCCACTAAAACTTGCACCATCTGTCTTGATAAGAGCATTGCGGAATATTGTACTTATATGAACACAGCTTGCTACATAAGATAAATAGGCTAGTTTTGCAGAGCTTGATGGTTTTAAGTAAAAAAACTAGGTTCAAGTCTCATGGCAAATATTTTACCAAACCAACGATGTATGTTACTATGTTGTCACAACTGAATAACCACATGGCATAAAACTGAAGTGAAAAATGTCATAAGGAATAGGAATAGAAGCTGGTTCTTAAATGATAGCCAGCGTCTTGATGTAATCCATAGAATCATAATTTAAACCCTCATTCGTTGATTTTGCCAACAAACAAACAAGTATTATCCTCAACTGACGCACACTTCAAAAGTAGTAACAACCAATAAGAACAACCAATTTCCTAAATTGATTGCTTTCTCGCCCATATTAACAAGCCAAACAGTACTATTACTTAGGAAACAGATGCTGGAACTAAAGGAAGCAGGTTTGGGCAGGAAAAAGCCACTAGTGTAAGGATAATCGGTGAATTTGTAGGAGAGGGATAGTGGATAATTGTTGGTTGTGAAGCAAGCCTGGCTCTAAATTTGATTATGTAGAGACAAATTTTGTAGGTGGATAAAAAAGTTGGTAAAGCATTATCCGAAAATATCTCATATTCATCATTCAAGAATGACCATGGGAAAAAAGCCCCGTGGTTTAATCATCACTTCATATCACACTAGAGAACATTAAATTAAAAGCCACTAATCCAACCATACAATGATTTATTCTGATTGCTTCCAATACAATCTAACCTATTAAGTTGTTTTTTTAAGTAGGCTGCTCATAGACTCCAAGAAGATGGTTCTTGGGTGGTAAAGGGGGAATGACAGCAAACTTGACAAAGATCACATAGTTTTATCATTTTAGGTTGTCGGTCTACTATGGCCTAATTAGTTAAAGAAAAGTGATCTGCTACTTTGGGACACAAGAATCAAAACAAGGGGTGGCATTGTCCAAACGAGATCACAAAGGGATTAAAACTTGCCAAGGATGGCAATTTCATGGTTGACCTCAATGAGCAGAAGGATTTATACATTAGATCTAGCATGTACATAAAGCTCTATGTTGCAAGGAACAATATGTCCTTTTTTTTAATGCACTGTGCTTGTTTCAAGGTATTTTGAAGGCAAATGTCCAGGTATGTTAATCAAGCCAAAGGCAAAACGAAAATCTAATGGATCAATTGGGAGATCTTATGATTATACTTACAACAATCTAATGGATCAATTCCAAGATCTTATGACTATACTTTACAACTCAAAAATATTGCCCTATCAAACTAAGTCAATATTATTTTTCAATCTTGCTAGAGATATTTATTTATTTGTAGAGAAATGTGAAAGGGATTGTGTACTTTGAAAACTAGAATGAGATGGATTTATATTGCTTTGAGAAGATAGAAAGCGCTTTAGTGCATTTGGAAAGTTGCCCCTTGAGGGACTTCATACCCAAGAATATAAATGTCATTTTGAGCTTCAAAGAGCATTTTGATAGTTTCAACTCCTTACGAACTTTTTAATGGCCTTCAAATCTTCAAAGGGACAATTGGAATATTAATAACCCCTAGGGATATTTTGAAATTTTTGTCACCCATAAGAGCACTTTTAATATTGCCTAATTCCTAATATCCATTTCAATAATTTTGAGTTGTACTAGGAATTTCAGTAACTATAACACTATGAAGGTGATTTAGCAATTTCGGGCCAATTAATGTCATTTGGACTATTATTAATCATGTAGGCATTTCATTAAGTCATTGGGATGAACAATGCTTTTGCACATTTACTGATACATGAGAAAGCATGAATAAATAATAGTCAAATGAAATTGAAGTTGTATTCTGAAAATAAAGCAATGAGAAAGCTATTGCAAAAAATAACCAATAATATCAAACCGCAAACTAGAGGTAAACACCCAATGATTTTGTTCGCATTATAGAAATAGATGAAGGATGTGATCTCCTTATTAAAAGGTAGGAAATTGATCCCCACACCTCTAACCATTTCTACCTATGT
The DNA here is from genome assembly GCA_022539455.1 of Dendrobium nobile. NCBI lineage: Eukaryota > Viridiplantae > Streptophyta > Magnoliopsida > Asparagales > Orchidaceae > Dendrobium > Dendrobium nobile. Next base: position 9,162,375 of record CM039736.1, read on the forward strand.
AATCATTTTTCTATTCTTTTTAGAAAAATATTTAAGTTAATGTTAAAATGATAAAATAAATTTGAAAAAGAAAATAAGTAATACCTTCAAAGTAACTTATTAAGCCTCCCCTAATTTAGAAGAAAGATCTTAAAAGTCATATTTCATAAGTGTTCTTAATGTTGATTTTTAAAAAAGTATTATTTTTGTACTTGAACAAAAGGACTGTGTTAAGATGTGTAAAATTGCTTCCTATCATTTCAATAAAGAAGTATCTTCTGAAGTAACTTTACTTGATTTTCATGTATGGAGAAGCTTGTCTCAGAATGAAAGATGTATCCATGTAGTCTTCCTGTGCTGCTTTCACAGTTAGAATCTGCAAGAAAAAATAAGTGGGAGAATGTTCTTCAAAATATTCATGGATAGCTTCTAAACCTCTCATCGTCAAAGTTCATGACTCAAGTAATCGTTACGAAATTCAGTTGAAAGCAAAAATAATAATTCTTCATTTTTTTATGATACACCATAACGGATGACAGAAGTAAAGAGAAGGATATTGTTCATAGACAAATCAACACAAATGAAGGGACAGAACTTTACTACTGAAGACCTTTCTATAGTTCACTCAAAATGTTTCTCTATTCAAACATTATAACATAGCAAAGTTTAAAAGTTCATTTTAAGTATTCTAAAGAATAGAGCTATCCTGAAATATAAAAGATCATAGTTTTCCCACTTCTAGTTCAAAGTGCATTATGCAGGCAGCTATTATTTTTCATAGATAGCGTTTGTATTAGAATATTTAAAGCTTTATTTCTTGCACTATTATGCATTTTATAGCCATAATTTTATCTATACTTCTATTCATTCCATCTATATAGTTTATATTTAATTTGGTCTCTCATTCCATATTGCAGGAGAGCAATTATATGATTTACCTACATTCAGGAATACATGTTTGATGCAAAAAAATGAAAATTGTTCATTCAGGAAAACAAAGTTCCAAAATTGAAATGTATTATAATGACAATCAACTTCATTGTGTATAAGATTTATTATTATAATAATAATTATTATTATTATCATCATCATCAAGATGCAGACATAAAAGAGAATTCATTCATCATCACCGTCATTTATTTATGGAAAGAAATAATTATATTATAATATTGCAAGGAATTATCTTTGTTATTACAGGCTAAAGAAAGAAAAGCATTTGATGTTTGTCATCTTTATCAAATATGGAGCAATCACTAAAGGATTTCAATCAACAAATGATTGCTTTACGAACCTGAATGGAAAATTAATCAATTAATAAATTAGGTTGCATGCTTTGTTTTTTTTCCTATTTTGACTTTGTATTTAAGATAAATTATGTCTATAATCAAGTCCCTAATAATATAACAAGCATTGGCTGAATGTATAATGCATTCCTTCTCATCATCGAAGTATGTTGATCGATGATATCATACAACAATAAACCATGTAATGGTTGTTCAAAGAAGTCAATCTCAATATGAGCTCTAAGGGCTGATTGTAAGGTACATCGCCTAGACAACACCTTCCCAATAGGATCATCGTAAGGTACAAAAATAAAAATGAAAACATACATCTCATGATCAGAGCCTTAATGTTGGGATCAAAAGCCACATGAGATACATTGCACCATACGTGTAAATCATAAGGTCAAAAAAATAAATCTCGCACCTTACATCTCAAAACCCAAATCTCTATCTTGAGGTCATAATATACTACATATCAATTGTAAAGTACAATGCTACCTCTTTCACTAAAAGATGCATGATGACATGAGTTTCAATCATATCAATGTGGGCTTTGAAAATTCATGTCACGGCCTCCCCTCTTTCGAGAGAGTTTTAATGAATTAGGTTTCGGGGTAAATTTTCAAAAGGCATATTGGGTTTGAATAAAGACACTATCTAGATATTTCGCCCTCATTTTGTGACGACTTTATGATCCGAGTTCTAGTTTCCTATAACCGCAAGCTCCAAAAGTTAATTACCCCTCCTGATAACAAGAGAGAACTTTCGATTAAGACTAGTCATCAAACAGATACGTAATATCTGATGCTTAGTAGCAGCATGAGTTTAGTATTTGAAAATTCAATATTTAAAATAAAAAACTTACCACCTTGTACTTAAAGCGGATGGTGGGGGAAGTGATGATGGAACTGATCAAGATCTCATGGTTCTATCATCCAAGGCCATCATAGTCCCTGATGTACTTAATTAGAGGAGGTAGTCGACCCAACCTAATAGAAGGATCCTTGTCGGTAGCCATTGGTTGCTTCGTCCAAGAGTACCTTGTAGACCTAGGAAGGATATTTATTCAAGGGGACAAATTTGAATCCACCTTAACTAACATAGAGCTTTGTGCCCTACCGATTACATCTAATTGATTCATGTCCCAAGGATTTAGAGTCGTTGTGGAGCTTACAAGCTCTGCCATGACCGTAATTTAGTTGTTTCATTTGGCTGCAAACCACCCAGTTCAGAGAGCCTCGATCATAAACGATGTAGAACGAAGGGGGTGAGGGAAGATAATAAGATTACAAATCTGAAATTAAATTTTAGATTTCCTCTAATCAAGGGATTTAAATTTTGAAATTAAATTAAGATGGAGGGAATGATAAATATGTCACGATCCGGCCCGGTTAGCTCGTATTTACGAGGCGGGAACGAAATCAGACGTTCAGAACAGTCACTAATCATATTACATGTTAATAAAATTTTCTAAAAAAACTTCAATAACATAAAGTGCTTCTAAAACATTTTCATTTCATTTCAAAAGTGTTCACAGTATATACAAGGTGACTAAAACTTCAAACTAATCATGTTATGACAAAGCCACCCAAAAGTAAAGAAACTACAACTAGTAAAAAAAGCAATAAAAGAACCTGTCACCCGGGGTACGACGATTGTAAGTAAACCTCGGGTTGTCAGGTTCTTTTATTGCTTTTTTTACTAGTTGTAGTTCCTTCACTTTTGGGTGGCTTTGTCATAACATGATTAGTTAGAAATTTTAGCCACCTTGTATATATTGTGAACACTTTTGAAATGAAATGAAAATGTTTTAGAGACGCTTTATGTTATTGAAGTCTTTTTAGAAATTTTTATTAACATGTAATATGATTAGTGACTGTTCTGAACGTCCGATTTCGTTCCCGCCTCGTAAATATGAGCTAACCGGGCCGGATCGTGACAAGAGTTGTATCAGAGCAGCAAGTTTAGGATCTGAATTCATATAAAGCGTCATTAGGTTGATTGATGAGTCTTAGACAGTTTAGGATTGTATGATGATGTGATGATGATTGAATATGTTTTGCTTTAATTGGCTTAGGGCTATGGATCAGGAACCCGATGCCACTGATGGCAATACTGACGGGAATAATAATCCAGTTGGTAGAGAAGTTCCAGCAGTACCCTCTGTCGTTCAACCTGCTGGTGGTAGTAACACTACCATAGATACTTTCAACCAAATAATGCGGTTGTAACACACTTGATTCAGCATTCACAGGAACAGCCCAGTCTAGTTCCAGGAGAGAGCCATTGGTAGATAAGTATCTGAAGATCTTCCAAGACATGCGACCACCTCTTTTTGCTGTAGGAGGAGAGCCAGTGGATGCTGAAAACTGGCTTTTGAGGATCGAGAAAATCTTAGAAGGCATGCAATGCCCTGATGATCGAAGGGTGACTTTAGCCACCTTTGCTCTAGATGGGGAGGCTGAGAGATGGTGAAGAGGACAGTCATTGGAGAAGTTTAGTGGTAGAGCAGCTTCTCAAATCTTATGGGATGATTTTATGAAAGTCTTCAGAGATTGGTTCGTGCCTTCTTCTGCGAGGAGACAGATGCAGGAGAGATTTATGCGACTGGTGCAAGGTGATCGGACAGTCATGCAGTATGAAGCTGAGTTTACCACGCTGTCTCGTTATGCCTCTCAGATTATTGCAAGTACTGAGGACAAGTGCCATAAGTTCTTATCAGGGCTTCGCGATGCGATTCGCCAGCCATTGGTTCCTCTTGGCATTGAAGATTATGTTGTGTTGGTTGGAAGAGCAAGGAGGATAGAGGTTGATTTTCAAACTGTTCAGAAGAGGAGAGATTTCCAACAGAAGAGGAAGGGCTTTGAGAGGACCAGGAGCGTCCAGACTCATTTTGGAGGTTCTAGTATGAAGAAGACCAGAACTGATAGTGGTGAGAGTTCTTCCAGTGCCAGAACTTATGACAAGTGTGGCAAAATGCATAGAGGTGAATGTTTGTCTGGTTCCAATGTTTGCTTTTTTGCCATCAGCCTGGGCATATGGCTAGGAACTGCCCAAGGGGTCCAAGGAAGGGGAGGTCTAGTGCTCCACCTCAGCAAAGTACTGGGAGACATCCTACTGTTGGTAGACCGAGAGCTCAAGAGTCTATTGCTTCTGCTTCAGTGCCTAGTCATCCGGTTGCGATACCTGTTGTACAACTAAGGGTTTATGCCATTACACAGCAAGAAGCCAAGGAATCTCCTGATGTGATTACAGGTAATATTCATGTCAAATGTTTTCCTAATAGAGTACTTTTCGATATGGGAGCATCGCATTCATTTATTAGTCAAGAGTTCATTAAGAAACATGCATTGGATGTCTGCACTATGTCTACTACATTATAAGTTCTGTTATCGGATGGGTCTAGTATGACTACTACGAATATGTGTTCAACTTTTCTTACTATTTGTGAGGCGTTTGATGTTGTGTTGATTGTATTACCCATGTTGGAGTTTGACGTGATTTTAGGGATGGATTGGATGTCAAATCAATTCATCTCTATAGACTGCAATAAGAAGGTGGTGAAGATCAAGTTTATTGGAGGAGAGAAACTTGTTTTCCAGGGCGATCGAGGTGTATCTTCTATGATCATCTCTTCTATGGAGGCTTGTAGTTTAATTTTGAAGGGGTACCCAAGCTTTCTAGCTCATGTAAGGGACACTTCAAAACAAGTGCAAGAGTTGAAGGAGATTGCTATGGTAAGAGACTTTCCTGATGTGTTTCCTGAAGTCTTACCTGGAATGCCTCCTGTTAGAGAGATTGATTTCTCAATCGATCTTGTACCTGGTGCTGAGCCTATTTCAAAAGCATCCTATCGTATGGCGGTTAAGGAACTTCAGGAGTTGAAGTCTCAATTGCAAGAACTGCTGGAGAAGGGATTTATTCGCCCTAGCACTTCACCTTGGGGAGCATCAGTTCTCTTTGTAAAGAAGAAGGATGGTAGCATGCGACTCTGTATCGATTACAGGGAGTTGAACAAGCTTACCATTAAGAACAAGTATCATTTGCCGAGGATTGCTGACTCGTTTGATCAGCTAGTGGGAGCCACAGTCTTTTCCAAAATTGATCTGAGGTCTGGATATTATCAGTTGAGAATTAAGGAGGAAGACATCCCTAAGACAACATTTAGCTTAAGGTATGGACACTACGAGTTCATTGTATTACCTTTTGGGCTAACAAATGCCCTAGCTGCTTTTATGGATCTGATGAATCGGGTCTTCAAGTCAATGTTAGATAGTTTTGTTATTGTTTTCATAGGTGACATTTTTATCTATTCTTGTGATGAAGAGCATCATGCCAATCATCTCTAGGCAGTATTGCAAACTCTAAGAGGCAATGAATTATTTGTCAAGTTCTCTAAATGCGAGTTTTGGCTGAAGAATGTGACTTTTCTGGGTCATGTCATTAGTGGAGATGGTATTTCTGTGGACCAGCATAAGGTACAGGCTATAGCTGAATGGCCAAGATCTATGACAGTGACTAAGATAAGAAGTTTCCTTGGGTTAGCTGGTTACTACAGAAGGTTTGTAGAGGGGTTTTCCAAGATTGCCGCACCTTTGAGTAGATTGACTTAGAAGGCAATTAAATTTGAGTGGAGCAGTCAGTGTGAGGAAGCCTTTCAAGAGTTAAAGACTTGTTTGATGACGACACCAATTCTTACGATTCCTACAGGTAATGAGGGATTTCAGATTTTCAGTAATGCGTCGCTGAAGGGTTTGGGTTGTGTCTTGATGCAACATGGGAGAGTAGTTGCCTATGCTTCTAGGCAATTGAAGAGTCATGAGAAGAACTACCCAACCCATGATTTGGAGCTTGTTGCTGTAGTCTTTGCCTTGAAGATTTGGAGACACTACTTATATGGCGTACATTATGAAGTGTTGATCACCAGAAACTGAAGTATATCTTCTCTCAGAAAGAGCTGAACTTGAGGCAGAGGAAATGGATGACACTGCTTAATGACTAGGATTTGAACATTCAGTATCATCCGGGAAGAGCCAATATTGTTGTTGATGCCATGAGTAGAAAATTGTCAGTGAAGTTAAATAGTTTACTAACTCAACAAGAGAAGTTGATTGAAGAGATTGATAGATTGGAGTTATCAGTGGTACTTCCTACAACTAGAAATGTAGGATGTTTGAGTTAGTGACTGTTCTGAATGTCCGATTTCGTTCCCGCCTCGTAAATACGAGCTAAACGGGCCGAATCGTGACAAAATAGATGGTTAATTATTCTCCTAATTAAATTCCTTAAAAAGGAAGGAAATAATTAAATAGGGGAGAGAGAGGGGCCGGCCTAATGAGGAGGGAAAAGAAAAGGTGTCCACATACAATGTATGTTGACCCATGCATTAATGGGAGATTGGAGAGTTAAATATGAAATAATTTCATATTTAATATGATTGAAGGATTTCCTAAAATAGATGTAGGTTATTCAGGAAAGAATTTAAAATTCAAATTCATTTGAATTTGAATTCGAAAAATTTTCAAATAAGATAGGAGCTAATTTAGGAAAATAATAATGGTGAAATGAAATTGGAATCAAGGGAACTTGGAGAGTGGGCCGGCGGTAGGGGGTTTTGAGGGTGTAGCTGTAATGCCCCAGAATCAAATAGTGAAAGGATTCGTCTGACATTCTGATCGAACTCCATTCCAGTTGCCTTGTCGGACCTGAAAATTTTAACCACATATAATGAGCTTACTAGCCTAGCAGGTCACCAAAGCCTACAACTGAAATCAAAGCACGGCGATGCTATCAATATGCAGGTCAATCAAGTCAAGTCATATCAGTCGATGGTCAATGAGTCTATGCAATGCGGAAATCTAGAGTCAATGAAATCAATAGTCGATACAGCGGAAATCAAATCAGTAATCAATGCAGTACGGAAATCAATAAACAATAACCACAGCGATAAAAACATCGATAAATCAATATTCCCCAGCAATCAAATCAGTAAGTGACTGGAAGCCAATATCTATCCATAGTAGCAGTGTCTATCAATCAATACTATCAGTTCAATCAATCGTGTCGTCTAGTCAATCCGTTGTATCTATATCATTTATCAAATCAGTCAATACTCTTGCAAATCAGTCAATCCAATTATTCAATACGATTTACTCAATGTCAATCTACAATATTCAATGACACTACGGCAGTCTCAATCAATAGAGCACTTTCCAGTCAATTATATCTATCGGCTCAAATCCCAATAAACAATCAAATCAATACGGCGAAAGACAATTAAAATCGAATCAATACAATGAAATCATCAGGTCAATAGAAATCAATACAATCAGCTCCATAAAGAAATCTATCCTACGATAAATCAAGTCCATACGGCAATAATCCATTCAATCAATCAATCGATAATTGGCACGACGAATCAATGTATCAGTATATCAATAACCTATCAGGATCTGTCGTATCAATAGTATCCATATGTCAATATCATTTCTATCAATGTCGATATCGGTATCCATCAATCGATACAATCTATATCAATATCAGTGTCAATATCTATGAATCAATACGCAGAATCCATATCAATGTCGGTGCCAGTATCCACGAGTCGATAACATACAATCGAAACGATAAATCCGTAAATCCATAAATCCGTCAAATCAATCAAGTCGTCGAATCAATCAATCCGTTAAATCATTCGTATCGATTCAATCGATCAAATCAAACCAAAGCAAAATCTACTATTACGTCGATAAAATTCAATCGGAAAAGCGATATGATAAATCTCAATCTCAATAAATCCATAGGCAGTAGTAACAATGAATAAATCAATGAATCTATAGGCAACAGTGTCAATGATTCTATACTATTCATGTTCATGCTATCAATGCAATATCTATATCCATCCATTTCTATATCAATGCTCAATGTCGATGCACATCAATCAATCAGTGAAATCAATGAAATCGTACGATCTAGTAAATCCAATCAAAGTCGATAAAGCAGGAATCTATAAAACAATGAATCCATAAATCAATACAGTAAACATGCAATTCAATACTATATACTGGACAAGTAAAATCAACTGGTCATATTGCTGTTGTAGAATCTGTTGCTGTTGTAGATCCGTACATTGGTCTATCAATAAGAGTCGTCACTCTTTTTGCCCGTCGGCCGCCCGTCAGCATATAAAACTCCTTATAACTCCCAATCGTTATATCAATGATCAATGGTTTAAAGGAAAGCCCGTCGGCCCACCATCCTGTACAGGTCAATATTAATCTTCACCAATGTTCAACCAGGTTCCACTTGTTTCCCAGTATCAATAGTCAATCAATAATCAGTTCAATAATCAATATTTAAGCAATCTATAACAATCATATCAATAATCATAAGCACATCAATCTAATCTATCAATTCCAAGCAAATCAGAAAATCTACGAAAATCGGGCAGCGTAACGATAGTCGGTCAAATTTACACAAAAATCCTGCAAAAAGGCACGATTTCCAAATTCTTCCAAATTACAGTAGAATATCTATAACATCAATACAAGACTATTATTCTATAGAAATCAAATCAAATCAAGTCCTGATATTTTTTTATTCGATTAAAATCGCGTAGAATCAATTCCGACCGGTAAAATCTTCGCAGAAAATACTCAAATTGTGTATAATAGTCATATCTATAACATACCAAAAGTTGTGCGGTGAAAGTTGTGTCAAATCAAAATCATGTCGAAAATTCGACTACGAAAACACAAAACAGATCACAACTCGGTCAAAACTCAATATCTTTGAAAACAGAAATAGGATTCGGAATCCTTACCACGAGATGTTCACTTTTTCCAACAGCGGCGTCGGACGAAAAGCGCTCCGTGGCCTCCAAAACCAAGCTTCCTCTTTTTCCTTTTCTCTTTCTCTCTCTAAAAACAGATATTTTGTTTTTAAAATGATTTTCTCTCTCATCAAAACGAGCTGATTTTCTTATATCATAAAGCAGATCGGCCCGACCGATCGCCAAATCGTCCCGGGACGATCAGACCAAAAAAATCGTCCTGGACGGTTCCCAGGACTATTTTCAGGCCGATATTTTCTACAGTGCAGATCGGCCTGGACGATCCCACTATCGTCCCGGACGATCCTGAGAGGAAAATCCAAATTAGAGAGGAACAGTAAGGGAATGAGGTCTCACAGTAGCCGACGGGTTGGGTGAGGGAAAACACTTGGCCAATGGGTTTTGTATGAGTGGTTGACGATTAGAGGTGGGGGAAAGAAAGGGTGGTGGTGTTCGGCTTAGAAAGTCGGAGGAGGGAAGAGGGAAGCTTGGCTGGCGGGTGTGGAGGGGGTAAGGCCGGCGGGCAAGGGAGAAGGAGAAAGGAGTTAAGGGAAAGAAAGATAAAACCGTGAGCCCGGACACTTCCTGTGGCTAACGGGTGATGTGTTTCCCTTCACCAAGGGACTTCAAGTCACGAGCCCGGATGATGAGAACATCGACAGACGATATCGACGAGTCTATCAGAGTAGGAATCGTAGATCGATGGCTACGATTCACAGTATTTATTTTTGATGCATTTATGTATTGTAGTTTATTTATTTGCTAATTACGATTGTACCCTTTCTTTTGAGTTTGCTTGAGTTGTAGCCCAAGGGGCATTTGAGTCATTGTTATTTTATTTTCTAGGCCTATATATTGTGGCCTCTTCTATTGTAATGGTATGATTATGAATGAAAATTTTCAGATTTTTTTGTTTGATCTCTTCGTGAGTTTTTGAGAAGAGAAACCCTATGAGAGGGTCTTGCAACACCCGTCAGCCGCTGGTGGATTCCGGGACTCGTGGTTCGTCGTTACTCTTCCCCTTCCCATCCGGCCAAACCCTCCCTTTCCCCCACCCCGGCCAACCCAACCCAACCCAACCCCACCCGTCGGCCCACCTGGACAAACCCCCCCCCCCCTCCTAAACCGTCGGTCACCCATCCTCCCACCCCAAGCCGCCAGCCCATCTCCCCACAAACCTTGTCGCCAGCCTTACCCACCCAAAACCCCACCGCAGGCCACCTATTCCTCGCATTAATGATGATTTCAATCATCATTAATATCTTCCTAAATTAGCAAATTAAATTTGGGAAAAGATTCAAGTCAATTTGAAATTCAATTTGAATTTAAACTACTATCCGAAATTAAGAGCGCTAAATTAGGAAGTTCCTAAATGTGGTTCAATTTAATTCTAAATTAAATTGGATTTCATTCCTTCATCCCTAATTTAGAATAAAAATTAGGAAGCTCATAATTCCCTCCCCCCAATCTTCTCCTCCCCTCTAAATGTCGTTGCTCCCTTCATTGGCCAAAATTCCCCTTCTTGCCTATTAATCCCTTAACCCGTATTTGAATTTGAAAATTGAATTTCAAATTCTCTTCCCTCTCCACTTAACTAAATTTGAAATTAAATTTTTATTTAATGTTCTTTCCATAACTGAAACTCTAGACCCAACATAACCCTAATTCCTCTACCTTTGGCCAGCCCTCTTGCTTGTCCACCCTCTTGGAATTCCACTAATCTCATGAGCTCTCTTGCAAGAAAAGAATTCAAGAACCTCTCTTCCAATGGCCCACTATTGCATGGCCGATCCCGATGTTGATCACGGGTTCGTATATGATAACCAAGGAAGGACATACATTCTTCGATCTGCATTTTTTTATTTAAATTTGGACGTCGGCGACTCCGTCGAAGGCTACATTGACCGCATCATCTTCACGTTGGCACCATCAACTGAGGAACACCTCACACTCGAATCGTGGACGATCATGGGACGACCACCAATCCATCCGTCACTGGTTACCTTTCCATCAACGAAGATCATAGGCTCCTTCCTAGTGGTGATCTCTTTTCTAGTGTAGAGCATCTTCTTCCGCTAACCTCACAAGTAAATGAGTGAGAAGGTCCTCAAGGTGAGCCTCTCATTATTAAATTTTGGATTTTTGTTATGTGCTCATAATACTTACTCTTCTCTTCGAAGTTTGATCGAATTATCTTGGTTAATCCAAAGTGTACTTCTTTACCTAAGCAAGTTGAAACTACGAACTCCTAAAATCTTTCTTTGTTGTAAAAGATAACTTTATATTGGAACGCTTTAAACAATTGCTCTTCTTAATTTCGTGTTAACTCCTGGTAGTGTCACATCATCGGACCCATCCTGCGGCTGGTGGAAACTACGATTCCCTCCCATAGGGATCTCATCTAAGTCATCCCAATGAACAAAAGTGCATAATAATTTTTTTATTAATACTCTATTATACCATTACACTAGCAAGGGCCTCTATATATAGATATCAGAAATAAAAGAAACTAAAATAAGATGATCATGTCCCAAGAGCTTATATAAGATTATATCCTTAAATAAGGGTAAAAACGGAAAATGCATAATTAAAATAAAAATTACAAATAAAAATTTAAGATAGCGTAGGACAATCAAGGTCGTCGATCTTTCAGCTCCTCGGATAGTCATGGATGGTTGGATGTCCGCATCAATAATTGTTTACTTGCGGTGTCATTTGACAGCAAAACCATTAGTTAGAGGACACGTGTCATGCACTTACTGGGGAGAGATTATTTGAGAACAAATCCTAGTGATATTCTCGAGCAAACATTAGCTATTCGTAAGCTGAAGTGATGTTTAAATTTGTCATACTCGACAAACTATTGCAGAGAGTGGATGAGTTTTACTTTAAGTGTTTTGTTGATTAATTTCAATTTTAAATATTTGAATTTTGATATCTTTTTAAATTTTAGGTTTCATGGGCATTTGAGAATTTGGGGGATATTTTAAATATTTGTGGTCCCCTCTTGTTGAGATTTACATTCAACACAATCATCATCAAGGTATTTATGGGGAATTTCATTTATCCTTGTCGACACTATCTACTTGTCGACAGATGATCAAGTTCTTCGTAGGAATTATGTCTTTATTGGAGAATTTTCTTAATTATAGGCCTTGAAGACCTGCTATGAATGTATAAAAATAAATATCTTGGTCGACACATTGACCGTATATTTATTTGATAATTCGAGTTGTGTCGACTCCTATTTACTCGTATAGAAGGATCAGGCTCAAATTTGGATATGTCATTTGACCTGCGCAGCATTCTCAGACATCACGTAAATACCTATAACACGCTCATCGGAGCCTATGTGGTTATTTAGAGGGCATTTTTTAATGTTATCAATTGAACCTCGTCGACTCTATCTAATTACATATAGAGGTCGGGTTAGTTGCCAACTTTAGGTTTGTATCAAAGAATTTTTCTTATTATAGACCTTGAAGGCCTAATATTAACGTATAAAAATAAATATCTCAATCGACGACACGACCGTATATTTATTCATTGGTTCAAGTCGTGTTGATTGTCGTCCTATCAAGGAGAAGCATTGAATTTGAACTTAATTTCATTCATTTTATTTTGACCCGTGCAACATCCTTATAAACGTCAAGTGTGTACCAACAACACGTTCGTCGGTGCCCATGCAAGTATATGATCTTCTATGTATAAATATTAATATGCTTGCATTTATACTTCCATATTTGCATGTACATATCTTGCAGTGCAAGTGTGAGGTCATTTTGCAATATTTGGCGCTGATCAATTGTGCGGGCAACCACTGTTTGAATGTAGCATTCTATTTGAGAGCTTGTACACCCCTTTTCTCCGCTTGTATATATGTTGCGGATCCAGTTGAGTCGCACTACTGGATTCCCGTTGCTTTATACATGTCGACAGTCATGCACTAACTAGTCTTCTACCATAGGTCGCAGAAGCTTGCATCTAATGCAGTTCTTTCAAATTTGCCCACAAACAGCATGTCAAATGTATGACGGGCCTCCTTCAGCGACTAGTAGGAATTTACATTCAATGTAGTCATTTGGCATTTTGTTCATATATGACATTTTGTGTGTATAAGGGGTCTCCTACAAGGGCCCATAGACACTTGCATTTGTTGCATATCATCCAGTGTTTGCTTATAAATGGCATGTAGTATGAATAACGAGTTTCCTACTGTAATGCCCCATAATTTAAATTGGAAAAATTATTCATTTAATCTTTTAATAAATAACAATCAGAGTTATCTAATATTATCTATCAGTAATAAACTCAAATAAATCATTTTAAGACTTTAAAAATTGCAGAAACATATCCATAAAATAAATTATTTTATTTAAAAAATATTGGTGAAATTGGTTTGTAAAACAGACACCTGACGATCCCAAAATCCTCAGTTGTACCAACAAGTACCAATTTTTTAAGAATTTTCATCGATGCTTAAAAATTACGAAAAAAAAAAAATTCGTGCAAGTAAAATACTACGATCAAAATACTATAGCAAAGACGGATTGCGATTTGAAGTTATAATGAGCCCAAAAAAATTATTTATCTCGGTCAAAATATGGGTTATTACAATCTACTCACCTTAAGAAAATGTTGTCTTCAATATTTCCATTAATGATTCAGGCATAAAATTAATATAAATCAAATTCATACAATTAAAACTCAAATCAAATCAAAAGCAACTCAAAACTCATCAAAAAACATACAATCATGCTATTCATTATATCACATATCATTCAATTATGCATGCAAACTAATGCATCTTAATTAACCCAATCTACTTGACTCACAATCAATTCATATAGCTCTGGTAACAATTATTTCTTCCAACAACTATGCTCTGATACCAATTGTAATGCCCCAGAATCTAAATTGGAATAATTATTCTTTTAAATCTTTTAATAAACAACAACCAGAGATATCTAATATCATGATTATCATCTATCAGTAATAAATTCAAATAAATTATTTTAGGACTTTAAAAAATATTGGTGAAATCGGTTTGCAAAATGGACACCTGATGACCAAAAATCCTCACTTGTATCGACAAATATCAATTTCTTATGAATTTTCATCAGTGCCTAAAAATTATGAAAAAAATCATGTAATTAAAATACTATGGTCAAAATACTATGGCGAAGACGAATTGCGATTTGGAGTTATAATGACTCCAGAAAAAAAAATTATTTACTCCGATCAAAATATGGGTTATTACACCTACAACCCCATAGATATTTGCACATTGCTACGTATTATCTACTCATGTTTGTAGGAGGCCGATCTATTTGATCGATATTGAGTGTTTGTTGATTATGGGAATATTTAACATCCACCGTATGTTATTTATCGTCACCTGTGAGTGGACTATCGTACAAATGAGAGGTCTCCTACATCAGCTTGTGGATGCTCGTAATCATCATGCGCATCATAATGTGCACTTGCAATAAGCTTAATCATTCGCAGGTGGACCATTATATGAATGAACTCTCTGCAACAGCTCGCATGAACTCGTATATATATTGTGGATTTGTCGTGTGTGTGTGTATTATACACTACCCTTTACCACTTGCAGTGGCCCGGGAAATTTGCTCACGAGCTAATATTGATTGTAGGCCAAACATGTTCTTTGCAATATATTCTAGCGTTGATTATGAGAGATGCTATTATGCGCGCTTCCAGTCTTCTATCGTCACTTGCAAGTATCTATATTCATTATAACCTATCGCTTTGAATTATAGATGTGCATTGCATGCATCATGTGCACGTCGAATCAACATATTCATTGTACATTGACCCTTTTCGCTTGTAGGAAATTGTTGTATTTTCTTGCCACTGAGTTGGTATATAGATTGTAGGGATACCTTGACATTTGTTGTATGAGCAATATAAATGTTATTTATACTCATTTACAAGTAGATTTGATCGAGAATTCAAGTCATTTTAGTTTCATAGCTTGTCACTTGTGTGAATTGAAAGCTTGTTTACTACAAGCTTCTTGTAGCTGACCAAAAGCAGGTTGCCATTGGCATCATGAATTCATGTCCATACCCTTAGTCAAATCATTCTGCTCATTACAAGTCTCCTGCATGTATTCGTCTACAAGTTGATGTTAATTGCTAGGTGAGTTATACTCATTATCGATAACCCCCACATACGTTCATTGACAGCTTACCACACTCATTGTATGTTTACTTTCAATATTCGTAGATAACTATTGTATTTATGTACGAGCTAGTTGTCATTAAGTTGAGGATAATCTTGATATTCATTTCATGTTCTTCATATATCCATCATGAACATGACATCCATAATTAAAATGAATTGCATGCATTTATGTTATATGCTCCCTTCAAATTGATTGTGGCTTGTTGACATTAATTGCAAACATATGTTCTAGAATTTATCCATCATGAGTTTTTTGATTACTCATTGATCTTCATATGCATGTGGCTTCTGAGTGGGATGTAGGATTCTTATCCACCGCGAGTCATTGTTTGTAAGCAAATTGTTAAATCTTCAATTTGATCTTTGCTTGCGAGAAGGTTGTGTTTTAGACCGCTCGTTATTCGTGTGCAGTAAAAGTTTATGAATTTCATGCTTGTTTGTTAATATTCATTTGTTTGGTCAAAGTTGGTGTTTGGTTTTGCCATTTTCATTTTGATTGTATTTTTTATCAATTTTAAAGTCCAGTTCCCTGTGGTCCTTTTGAGTTCAAGTTTTTGCATTTTGTTCAAGTTCCATGTCATTCATTTTCTGTTCTAATTAGTTCCCTTGTCTCTTTGAATTTCAACAGCCTCTTGATGTCTCCCCCATTTAAAAAAAAAATTCCATGAGTCATAGCCTGCCCGACATGCCAAGAAAGACGTGCACGATCGGTGGCGAGTGACACCGCAGCTGTAGTCTTCAATCTGATGCTATCAAGAAATTATGTACTTTTTATTTTATTTGAACAATAGTATATTTTATTTTCTTTTCTTTTTTTTAGCTATCCAATGATGGGAAAGCATCCAATGATCATGGTAGGTAGTGCATATGACCTGGTAGACCTTTAGTTTGCTTGCTCGATTGGTCCCTGGCTGCTAATGGTTCACGGGTTGGCTGTTTTGGAGCATTCGGTATTGAGCTTGTTCTCTAAGTTGCTTGAGCTGAAGTTTAGTAGCTCATTAATATTCAAAAAGGTACCTCATTAAGAAGAGTTTACTTTTGGAGTGGCCTTGTCCCTTCCCCTTTTCTTCTTGTCTCTTGGGAAACCTTTGGCTTGCTTTTTAATGGTGGCTGAATTCTATGCATTAAAATAAAGAAGGGAGCTGTTTTTCGTGTTGGCCTCTTGGGATTTCACGGCTCGATTCTGTTTTCCGTGCCTGGGCTCCTTTCCTGTGGCCTTGGCTCTTTGGTCCGTGCGGTTCCCTCGTCTCCCGTGACTGCCTCTTTGGTTCCTGGTTTGGGTGATTATCCGTGAGCATGGGGGGAAGATATCTATGCTTATAATGCTTCGGTTCTAATGGAAATTAAAGTCATGTGGCTTTTGGCATTCCTCTACTTTGCCTATAAATAAGAGATGTTTTTGTGAAGGAAAAAGAGTTGATATTTGTGAGCATATTTGCTATTAACCTGCGGGTTTATTCGGAAATCCTGCGGGCTCTTTCCACCCTTCTTTTCTCATCCTCTACGAAAATCCTGCGGGCTCTTTCCACCCTTCTTCTCGGGCTTCTAACCTCTTTCGTCTCTCCGCAAGTGCCACTCCATCTGTATCCTTCTTCTCAAAGTAAAGCAACTTTAGGGTGTCGTATCAGAGTTGATTTGAAGCATCTATTAAAGAGATTGGACAATCTTGCAGTGGTGGAACATCGGTTTGCTAGTTCTATGCACTTTACTTATTTAACCTACAAATTCGATGCATGTGAGGAACCCGCTCTGACGGTTGTCTGAGGATATCGTCTTTTGAATTTCTTTATTTCTTTAAAATCTCCTAGTATCTCTTGTTGTGTTTGTCAAGTTTTGGGTCGTCTGCTTTTATTTAATAAAGTTTGTTTTAAGTTCTACTCATTGTGTCAGTTTTCTCTTGTTTGTCTACATCAATTTGGTATCAGAGCAAGTTCGTCTTTTTTTTTTGTTTATAGGAGTCTTTCTCTTTTGTGTCAAAAAAAAAAGGCTAATGAACAAGGGGGTTGGCAACAAATGATGCAACAATTGAATGATTTGCAACATCAAATTAATACGATAGTTGAAGCCGTTGCTAATCTAAATATCAATCAAGCTAACGTTAATCCTAGTATAGTATCTTCTGGGAGTGAAGAGGAAGAACCTAAAAATCGAAATAGGCGATAAAGAAATTGGGATCATGGAATTAAAATCGACGTTCATAATTTTGAAGGAAAATTGCAACCTGAACAATTCATAGAATGGGTAGAAAAATTGGATCAATTTTTTGAATGGAAAGAAATTCCAGATAATCGAAAAGTTAAATTTGCAAGTTTGAAACTAACGGGACATGCATTAACTTGGTGGAAAAATTTACAAAACAACAGATTAAGAAGAGGCAATAGGATTACCTGCCTCGTCGCAAGCACGACGACCAACTACCTCCCATCGTGCTAAGAAAAGCGCACATGTGTGGTTGATCTTCGCGCTGCGAGCTTCGAGGATTGAGTTTGAATATTTATACCGTAGGCAGGGGTCGACGACGATGTCGTCGACATCGTTGGTTATGTTGGCTCGACAACGATAGTGCAGTTGACATCGAAGACTATGTCGAGGTGGATGTCGACGATGCACGAGACTCGAGGCACATAGATCAAGGCAAATATTATATTTTAAAAACTTATGAAAATCAATTATGATTAATAGTACTTAATCATAATTGATGATAATTAACTATGATTAACTAAAATTAATTATAATTAACAATCATTAACTATAACTAACTATAATCAATTATAACTAATAATGATCAACCATAATTAATTATAATAAATGATGATTAATTAATTATTATTATTTAATTCCAATTAATTATAATTAATGATGTTTATTTATATTAGATATAATCAATTATCATCAACAATAATTAATAATAATTAATGTTAATTAATTATAATTAATTAATTAGAACTAATATTAATTAGTTATAATTAATCAGTAGATAAAGGAATCACCTGCACTTGGATTGATGAATGCACAGGGATCGGACTGGTTCGGTTGAGTCGGTTAAGGGGCTATGAAGAAAGGTAGCATATAAGAGGATTGCATATGCGGTTGGCTGGATCAAGCCAATCAACAGGCTTGTTTATGTGGCTAACGTCGAAGACAGGCGTGGAGTTCGACTAGGGCTGGGTCGGCTTGCTGTGGGAGATAGGGTATAAGGGAAGAGTTCAGATTGGGCTTGATGTCGATTGGGTCGGATGGGGGGATTGGATAGCTTGCGGCGGGCCGGGAGGTGGAGATGGATCGAGTGTGGAAGCCGAACGATACACTGCACGCGGATTCAACCTCAGTAGATGAAGGTCGGCGAGGTTGGTTAGAGGTCGACAACTTTAGCTGGGTGGATTGGAGTGGAGGTACGTGAGGTGGGTAGATCGGGACTAGCTTGAGTTGGGGTCGGTTGGGAATGAGAGTGTGACAGAGACTGTGAGGAAGTAGGCCAGCTGATTTGCTCGGGTAGAGGAGGAAGGCTGTGCCTATGGAGTTGGTTAGAGGAAAAAGCAAAATTTAAAGAATTTGTTTCCTTCTCGTTTTATAAGCGAAAGTAAGCGACACTCGAGGCTTTCTACAGACATCGCGGGATTCATGGGAGGCAACATGAACAACGCTGAATGCACAATAACTCAGCAAGATTTTGGGCAGAAAAATGTTGTGGGCGATGAACTTTCAAGTAAGGCGTGGATTTGGGCAAATTATTGGGTCAGGTGACCGGACGCAGAGATAGGTCCGGATATTAATAAAATAATATTTTAAATTAAGTGCAGGTAAAGCGCAAGTAAAGCGCAGGCAAAGCGCAACTAAAGCGCAAGTAAAAACGCAGTCTAAAGCGCAGGTAAAGCGCAAGTAAAGTGCAGGTAAAGCACAACTAAAGCGCAAGTCAAAAGAGCAGGTGACGCGGCAAATTTTTATTGGCTGTCCGAACTTATTTTCCGCCTCCGATCACCTGACCCAATAATTTGCCGTGGATTTGAGCGTATATAATTTTTTGTTTTCATATTACAGGTCAACAATCAACTCATGATATTAAGAAATAAATATTTAAAAAATCATTTTTCAGTTATATTGTTGTTTCCCATCCTATTTTAAATAGGAGAGTGAGTATCTTGTAAACATTTATTATTGACCACTAAAAAATTATTTAAAATTTGAAGGCATCATGAAAGAAAATTACATAATAGGAGCAACTTCTTATCAATGTCAAGACGAAATTTTTTATAAGGGAGATTGTGATATCCGGGTTTCGCCGATTCAACCTGTAATGTTCAATTGAACCGGCCTACTGTTATAACATAGACAAAACAATGGACAAAGCCGGGAACTGAGCGGATGCAATGCGAGACGGAACGAGGTTATGGAGTTACAATTCGCGTTTCAAGTGAAGGTTTGAGTACGGGAATGAAAACAGGCGACTCCTCACTAAGAATAACTCCCTCCTCTACCTTCATTATCGTTAAAGAAGCAAAAAAATTGGGAGAAGAGGCACTGAATGAGAGGAAGAAAAAGGAAGATATATTTGTCAATTATTTTCATTTCTGTATAAATCATTTCGTAATATTTTATATAAACAGTAAGAAATATCTTCTCTAAAGATAAAGGAAGAAAAGTTGAAGGAGAAAGAGGAACACATTGGAGTTTTGGGTTTTATTCCATTCTCTAACGGTGGAAGAAATAGTAAGTACTTAATTTACTGATAACTTGTTATTCAACTTATATAGAATATTTGTATTATCACTTTCTTCACTGAAGAACTAAAATATTATTGTCGATATGAAGAATTCAAGCGAAGCAAGACTAAATTCGACAATGAAGTAAGGAAAAGTTCAAGTGAAAGGAAAGATTTTGTGAGGTAATTTTATATTATGAAGATTGATAGTGCAATAAATTGTGGAGAAAATTAAATGTTTCTTTTTTATGATATTTGAGATATCCAAATTAGATTTTAATATTAATTAAAACATAATGTTATTGTGAACAATTAAAGGTTCTTATACTGAGACGAGTATTGGAGGTATATTTCAGAGGATTGAAGATTTGGAAGGAATTTGAACATACAAAAATATTCAAAGTGGGTAATTTTAATTATATTATAGCAAATGTCATATTCTCTTTTATGTTATTTCAATCTCTTTTAGTTATTGCAATAACAACATTATTATAGCATTATGTTGATTGAATGGTTAATATATGAATATATTATTTGAGAAAAATAAAAGAAATGAAAAGGTGAAATATTTGCTACATGATTTTTATAGAACATTATAATACACCTAAAGTACTTAATATAGTTCAATGTTAAATATACAACCAACCTGAGATTAATTAAATTACTAAGAAATATTTATATGAAAAAAATATCATTACAAATAATATGTGAAAAAAATGAAATGAAATAAATTATGATTTATATAAAAATTAAAGTATTAAAAGAAGGAAAATATGCATGCATGCAAATTACAAGAGTTCAACCCATGTGCTACTAGCTAGGGAAGCAGCGTACATGTGCACCTTAAATGGAAATAGAAAAGAAAATTGAAATTGTTGTATCTTTATTGGTACATTTAGACGATGCTACTATATTAATATAATGAAATGGAATAAATGTTAAATAAAAATGAATAAATGAAAAAGAATAAGAAGAATATGTGAAAGATGAATTATAAAATATATAGTATATGATAGAATATGTGTATGTTAACTATATAAGAAAAACAAAGAAATATATATTTTTTATTTTATATGTCTAACTATTGTATAAGAAATAATGATTACCACTGAGTTTACTTTGTAAACCACTCCATTAAACTAAATTTTTCAGGTAAGTCTCTTGATAAATAAAAATGATTAAAAGTGAGAATTTTGTATACAGAAGAAGGCGCTTGAATGATAATAGGTATAATCTAGTTTGTATTTATGAACAAATGAATAATATGTTAGTGGTTCTTCAGTATTTGTGAATTTTTAGTTATTTTTGTTATATGTAAATATAGTAATTATATTAACCGTCCGACTGTCAGTTCTCACCTCGTATATTCGAGTATTCAGGCAGGGTCGTGATAAATTCGCCTTAAGTATAAGATGGCAAATTCCACGACTTGGCCCGGATACTCGAATTTAATAAGGTGGGAACTAACAGTCGGATGATTAATACAATTATTACAATTACATATAACAGTAATTTTTAACTAACAATCCACAAATACTAAAGAACCACTATTAAAAATTTCCATCAAACTACTAATAAAATCTTTCACATACTTAACATTTATATAAACCATAAATTACATGCTTGCATTTCTGCGCCGTCTTTTGTAGACATATTCCTCGTCTCTTTCAAGCATTTCTATTAACCAAGAGAATTATAGTTTAAGTTAACAGGTTAAGTTTACATGGTAAACTCAGTGGGTATTCACCATTTCATATGTTATACTTAGTCACATAAAATAGTCATATAAAATATACATACATCTGTGGGCTCCGAAAATTCGGCCTCGGCCTCCACTCGCTTTTCTTATTCGGCGAGGGAGTTTTAACTGAATAAGTTCCGAGGTAAATTTTGGAAGGCAGATGGGTTTGTAAATAAGACACTACCCAGAGATTTCCCCCTCATTTTGTGAGGACTTTATGATCTGAGTTCTGGTTTCCCATAGGCGCAAGCCCCTATAGTTAATTACCCCTCCCGATTAAGAGAGAGAACTTTCGATTAAGGCTAGTCGTCGATCAGATACGTAGAGATACGTGTTATCTGGCATATAGTAGCAGCAATAGGTTTGGAATTGGGAATTGAAGAATTGAGTTTTTGGATTTGGGTATTTGGAAAGTTTGATATTTAAAATAGAAATTGCACCATCTTGTACTTAAAGCAGATGGTGGGGGAATGGATGATGGACCCGATCAAGATCCCATGGTTCCGTCATCCCGGGCCATCGTGGTCCCTGGTCTACTTAGTCAGAGGAGGTAGTCGACCCAACCTGACAGAAGGATCCTTGTCGGCAGCCATGGGTTGCTTCGTCCAAGGGGACCTTGTAGACCGGGGTTGAATGTTTGTCTAAGGGGACAAATTTGAATCCACCTTAGCTAACAGAGGGCTTTGTGCCCTATCGATCATATCCTATTGATTCATAACTCAAGGATTTAACGCCATTAAGGAGCGTATTGGCTCTGGCCATAACCGCTGTCTGTGGTGCCATTTGGCGGCAAAACCACTCGGTTCAGAGGGCCCCGGGTCATAACCGTTTACCTGCGGTGCCATTTGGCGGCGAAACTGCCGGTTAGAGGACACGTACCACGTCCTTACTGGCAAGAGATTGTTTGAGAATGGATCCTAGTGATATTTTCGACTAGGCATTTAGCTCTTTTGTGAGCTAAGGTAAATTTTGATTTGTCCACCCCGACAAACTATTGCGGAGGGTGGATGGATTTTGCTTTAAGCGTTTGATGGGTTTATTTCATTTTTAAATATTTTTGGGATTTTGGAATTTTGGTGGAGCTTTGGATTTTTTTGGATTTAAAACTTTGGATACTTGGGAGATATTTGAAAATATTTGGGGAACCCCTCCGGTTGAGATCTGCATTCAAGACGGCCATCATCGGGGTGTTTGGGGTCATTTTCACTTTATGGATTGAACCTTGTCAACTCTATCGGGCTGTCGACAGAGGATCGGGTTTCGTAGGCTTTATGCCCTCATTAGTGAATTCTCTTTGTTATAGGCCTTAAAAGCCTAATATGAATGTATTAAGACAAATATATCGGTCGTAGCAATCGTATATTTGTTTGAGAGTTCGAACATTGTCGACTCCTATTGACCCGTATAGGAGGATCGGGTTCGAACTAGAATTCACTTGTCAACCTGCGCAGCATCCCTAGACGTCACGTGTGTACTAATAACACGCTCGCCAGGGCCCATGCGGGTTGAGATTGTACTTTCCCCTTTAGTGTACCTATGTGTATACAATTTATAGTGCACGTGTAGGGGGTATTTTTGGAATATTTATAGACGCCTTCTGTCCGCTTGCATAGAAGTTGCGGATCCAGTGGCGTTGTATTGTTGTCTTGATATTGACTCCCCCTTTTCTCATTCACCGGGGAAGGACTTTCTGGACTTTGGAGTCAATAACTGCTAATTTGGGAAGAACTTCTTTTAGGATCGTCGGTGCAGCGTACTTGCTATTTCCGGTGTTTGTGGGCATCCGGACTATTTTCTTCTCGGGTATAGCACTAAGGAGAGACTTTGGAACACCAGGAAGTTTGGTTCTAATTTGTTCAAATATTTCCTCCCTTCTGCCAGAGTGTGTCCTTTTTGCACATCGAATCGCTCTTTTACCCGGAATACTTGAAGATCTTGATCACCACTGTCGTAGGTGATATCCGTACTTGTGTCCACAGTGATTCGTTGTACTTTCAATACACTGTTGTTATCCACAAATATCCATTTGCAGGGAATCGTCGTATCCACTACGAGCTCTTGAAGGTATTTATAGAAGACCCATTGACATCGGTACCACATCCACCTTTCACCAATCTCAGGTGGTCTGATGTCTGGATTTGTTTGTAGAGGACGGGTCTTTGACTATCTAGTAGTAGTGTTGCCTTCTCAATCAACAGGCATTCGTAGAGATTATTGTAGGAGATTCCAACAGTACCTGTAGGATTTATTTGTTGGTGGATCAGTTTGTATGTTTGAATTTTAATGTTGATAGTTGGATTGTCCTCTTTGAACTATTCAAAACACATCATGTCTTTCAGTTCATCGCATGTTGAATCCCCCAACTTGTAGGAGACAAATGTATCTAATTGTTAGGAGCTTGTCACTTGTAAGTTCAACTTGTCACAATCTTGTTAAGTTCAGCTTGTCACTTGTATGTTGAATCCCCCAACTTGTCACAATCTTGTTAAGTTCAACTTAAGTCTGAGCCCAAATCAAGTTCTTCTTGATTGAGTTTGATTGAAGTTCCATTTGGTTCAAGTAGAGTGCAATGTCAGAGTTTGAGTTCCTTATAGTCCAAAGCTGATTCAAGTCTTTGCTCACATAAGTATGAGTTCAAGTTCAATTAAAGCTCAAATCAAGTTTGAGCGTAGTCCTTTGTAGTTCATCAAGTCTCTTGTGTTCAATGTCTTGTTCAAATAATTGTTCAAATTGAGTTTATGTCCACAATACTTAGTTCATTTGGGTATGAGTTCTTTTATGTTAATTTGGTCCAATCAAGCTCACAAGTCCACCATTGTTCTTTGAGTTCAATCAAGTACATGTACGATTTTACCCGAAATTTCGACAGCCTCCCGGCGTCTCCCCCGTTTAGGGGAAAACTACGAGAAACTGGGCCTTTCCCACCACGCGCAATAAAGGCGTGTATGGTAAGTATCCTCTAACGAGGACACCGCGGCCGTGATTTTTTTGTTCCTCCCACCACGCACAATAAAGGCGTGTATGGGGTCTTTGACGGTACCTGTTTAAATGACACAATTTGCTTTCCCCCCGCTCGGGGGTACTTATGAGTGACCCCGCCTCGCCGTAGGTGCCGCACCAGGGTCCCTTCCCACCACGCGCAATAAAGGCGTGTATAGGCGGTTTTTCGGTACGCCACGAACACCGAGGTAGAGTTTAGGCGATTGCCCGCTTCGTCGTAATCATCAGACCGGCGTCCCATCCTACCACGCGCAATAAAGGCGTGTATAGAAGTTTTTCCGGTCTGCTGCAAACAACGATGCGAGAAATCTGAGTTTAGAGAGTTCGTACCTTTGCGGGTTTTGCCGGTGGCTGGTTTAAAAAATGCGCAGTTTGCTTTCCCCCCTCTCGGGGATACTTATGAGTGACCCCGCCTCGCCGTAGGTGCCGCACCGGGGTCCCTTCCCACCACGCGCAATAAAGGCGTGTATAGGCGGTTTTTCGGTGCGCCACTAACACCGAAGTAGAGTTTAGGCGATTCCCGCCTCGTCGTAGGCGTCGGACCAGGGTCTCATCCCACCACGCGCAATAAAGGCGTGTATAGGCGGTTTTCCGGTCCGCTGTAAACAACGACGCGACAATCTGAGTTTAGAAGATCCGTACCTTCGCGGGCTTTGACGGTGTTGACTCGAGGATCGAGGCAAGGAGAGATAGCATTTAATAATTAATCATTTAGTTATAAATAATCCATTAATTATTTTTAATTATAATTAATGCTATAATTAAATAAATAATTAAATAATTAATTAAAATTAATAATATTTAACTATTTAATTATAATTGACCTATTAATTATGATTAATTATAATTAGTTATGCCTAATTATAATTAATTGACAATTAATTATAATTAAGAGTTAAACATAATTAATAGTAATTAATAATATTCAATTATAATTAATCATAATTAGTATAATTTATAATTAATTATAATTAAAAATTAATTATTAGATTAATTATAATTAATATCAATTAATTAATATAATTAATAAAAACTACTCTCTCCCTCTCTACTCTCTCTGTTCAATGTTTTTAGGGGATTCGGCCGAAGATGCGAGCATAACAGCATAAGAGAGAGAGTTACCTTCACAGCTGACGAGCTCCTGTTCTTGCGTCCCGATCAAACAGGAAAGGAACGTCGATGAAAGAGCGACGTCGAACAGCAACGGGGGAGTCGGGGTAGCGGCGTAGAAGGGAGAAAGTTAACTTCACTGTCAGCGTGCTCCCGTGCTTGCTTCTGATCAAAATGTCCAACTTCCGATCCGACAGCAAGGAAGTGTCGTCGAAGGAGCAGGGCCGGTTGCAAGGTAAGGGCTCTCTTCCTTTCTCCTCTTTTTCTCTCCTTCTCTCTCTCTCTTTCTTCTCTGGATCGGAAGCAGCAAGGGAGATCGGGTAGAGCTGAGGCTCAGTGCGGCTTGCTGAGATGAGGTCGGAGGTGCTTCGATCGAGTGGAGGTCGGAGAGAGTGGGAAGCAGTGGGAGGAGAGTTGTGTGTGTTTTATAGGCGCGAATGGGATCATTGCGCGAGGCAGCTCGCAGGATTTACGGGGTTTAGACAGAAGCGGCGCCGATTTCAGCGGGTTTTATGGGTTCGACAGTCCGAGGTGCTCAGCAAGATATCCGGGATTTGAGCAGGACTTCGACGACGTACAAGGTATGCGGTATTTCAATGATTCGACGAGCTACGAGGTGAGTACACGGGATTTTGGTTTGAGCTTTCTTCCCTCTTTTGATCTCTTGGGTATAACATGAAGGTCAACAACATCTTTCTTCTTAAACTTTCTTACATAATTAACATACGCATCTTCTTTCATATATTATAAGTTTTATAATTTATTTTTCATATAAATTACTTCATATTCTATTTCATCTGTCCATTTCCACTTTATATTTCTTTCATTTTCATTTGATATTTCATACATTTCTATTTTCATTAGTACAGGAGCACAGTCTAAATGTACAACCATTTACATTTCAATTTCCCTTTTCATTAACGTGCATGGGTATGTTGCTTCCCCAACTAGTATCGTACGGAGGTGAACTCCTGTAATTTTACATACATATACCTTTTCCTTTTCTTTGTTACATTTGTTTTATTTCAATCATATGATTGTCAAGGTTTAAAATTGTGTAACTGCGCCTCGAGGCGGTTTTCGTCCGTGAGGCGAGGTGTAAGCCTCGAGGCGGTCTGAGGCGTAAGCCTCACGAACACAGAATTGCGTAAATGAAAAATTAAGGATTTTAGCAGGAAAATAATAGCAATATTGGAAAATAAGAAAGTAGATGCAATAAAATTATGTCCCAAAGTACAAAATCACAAAATATTAGTTTAACAAAACTCCCAAAATATAAAAAACATATAAAATGAAATCATATCCCATCACTAAATGGGTCTTCAAGTGAATCTTCTTCTCCAATTGTATCTATGAATGCCATGTCATCTTCATCTTCAACATGACTCACTTTTCTCTTCCCTGTTCATTAAGATAAAAGATCATTATCATGTATTCATGTTCATTGCTCACTTGACATAAATGTAATGTAATAGCATATAAGAAGTTGTGGAATATCTTTACTTGATTGTTGTGCTGCAGAGCTAGTGGATGTGCCAACTGCAGTACGAGTGGATGTGCCAACTTGATCTGCTTCGCTCCTCAAGACATCCACACTTAGATCTTCTAACTGTAAGTCTGATAATGGCAAATCTGTCTCATCATCTATGAACCACTCATTATCAGACGACACATCATCACACACTGATGGGTCCTCATCATCCTTCAACCCCTTATTCCTCAACCTCCTCTCTCTCAACCTCTTGTTATGCATAATATATACCAGAGAGTTCATTCTGAGTGTTGATAGCCGATTTCTTCTCTTTATTTGCACTTGGCTATATGTACTCCAGTTTCGCTCACACCCAGAAGAAGAACAAGTGAGGCTCAACACTCTTACAGCAAAACTCTGTAACTCAGGTGTGGAATCACCAAATTGTATCCACCATTCAACTGTTTTCAAGAAAAAACATAATTAGAATTCAGAACTGAATAAAGTGTTTTGTATTTACCAAAATAATTATACCTGGAGATCGTTTAGAAATGGTTGCTCTTGCTGCATTCAAACCAAAAAAACCCTCTTTATTCCGGAACAGAACAAGCTGTAAATCTGCAAGCTCCCTATCTGTCTGCTCCGGTATTAATCTTTCCATACAATGATATAGACCAAGCTTCACCTCCGAATTTGAAGATTTCTTCTCTGAATATTGAAATTGAGGGTTGAGGTAATAAGCCGCTGCATGTAGATGTCGGTGCAACTGCACCTCCCACCGAGCATCAACGATATCCCAAATCTCCCTATAACTTGCCTCCTCTCCTCCCAAGTTGTGTGCAATCATCTCCTTGGCCTCGTCCATAGCATTATAAATAAAACTCATAGCTGGTTTCTTCTCTGCATCAACTAAGCGTAGAACTTGCACTAAGGGTCTCGTGCTCAAA
The DNA here is from genome assembly GCA_022539455.1 of Dendrobium nobile. NCBI lineage: Eukaryota > Viridiplantae > Streptophyta > Magnoliopsida > Asparagales > Orchidaceae > Dendrobium > Dendrobium nobile. The sequence goes on from CM039736.1 coordinate 9,190,646, forward strand.
ATGGCATAGGTTACAGTTGCCCAAAATTTATCATTTAGAATTATCTTTCTTATTTCCTTCCCCTCATTTTTCTTCCCCCAAGTAGAGTTAAGCCATTCAGTTGATGTAAACATGGCTTCCAAAGGTTGCCTCACCTCCATCAAGCTCTGTAGTGTCAAATAGGAGGTGGCAAACCTATAGATTCACAGTGCACAAATGTAAGAACTATGAACATACAGTATGAATGATTTCTTTCTTTGAAAACTTAAGAACATACCTTGTGGTTGCAGGGCGAATGATTTCTTTCTTTGAAAACTTTCTCATCAAGCTTAAAACCCAAGAGTGATTGTAGATGAACTTTGTAATCTTCTTCGCCCTAGAAAGAGCACTCTTGTGCTGAGGTAAGTCACCAAGATCCTCCAAAATAAGATCGATACAATGTGCTGCGCAGGGTGTCCAATATAGGTGTGTCCTCTTCTCCATCAACATCTGACCAGCTGCTTTGTATGCACTGGCATTATCAGTCACTACCTGGACAATCAATTGCTCCCCAATCTCCTCAATAACACCATCAAGTAAATTGAAAATGAATGTGGCATTTTTCACCTCCTCTGAAGCATCAACTGATCGTAAGAACACCGTGCCATAGGGATTGTTGACAAGGATGTTAATCAAACTCCTGCTCTTCATGTCAGACCATCCATCTGACATAATAGTCACACCAGTCTCAATCCATATCCTTTTAATCTCCTGAATGCTCCGCTATGTGTTCTGCAGCTCCTCTTTTAAAATCCATATTCGCAACTCATACATGGAAGGTGCCTTCAACCCTCTTCCATACAATCCTACAGACCGCAACATACTGAAGTAGGCAGGTGATGTAGCAACATTAAATGGTATTGCATTCTCAAAAAAAAACCTCCCAATGTCCATGCAAACCTGTCGTCGACCCTCTCTAGTACCAGCTGCAGGCATCATCTCTGCTTCTCCTCTATCCACTCCTGGAGTAGTCATATATTGATCCATAGGACCCCGTGCACCTCTACTATGTATATTGGAGGAAGAGCCCTTTCCACTCTCGCTCCCAAAATAAACACCATGCTCGACCCTTTCATCAAATTGCTCCTGTTATAAGTGTTTAGCACTGGTACTTTTCTTCATGTAAGTACTTATTTCTTCCTTCACATTGTCCGGCACTTTTGCACACGGTGCTACATTCTTGTGAGAGCATGATAAGTGCTCCTTCATGCGGGTTACTCCGCCCTTCACCACTTTCTCACAAAAATTGCATTTTAAATAGACATAGCTTTTCTCTCCGCCGCCAATGTCAACTTGTACACTATATTTCCAAGAAGGATCCCTCCGCAATGACGAAGACCCCTTTTCCTTGCCTCTTACCATGATCCCTAATGAAAGAATCGAAAATTACACAAAAAAATTCCAAAAATCTAAAACCCTAAAATTTTCTTTCACTTCAAAAATCTAACCAAAAAGTAAAAAAAAATACCTAAAATCCTTTGTGGACTTCTCCTACAAGGCGGCCGGACACTTCAACTTCGCCGGAGAGAGGCGGCGCCGGCGGGAGAGGCGGTGGGAAGGTTGGTCGAGCGGACGGGAGCCTCAGGATTTCGCGATCTGGAGCTCACGGGCGAAAAAAATCGAGAAGCAATTGAGCCGATCGGGAGTGAGGGAAAGGGAGGAGTCATTTTAAGTAGGTGGGCCCTTTTGGCTGAGGCGTACGCCTCTCTCAAAATTGCGCAATTGCGCAACAGAGGCGCGCCTCAGCCAATGTGAGGCGTACGCCTCACTACTGCCAGCAATTGCGCACGCCTCGAGGGGTTTTTTGCAAGAATTGCGCAGAGGCGCGCCTCTTATTGCGCAATTTTAAACAGAGATGATTGTCTTTACATGCTTTTTAGAAAAAATTAAATATATCTTTTCAAAATTTTGTTTCTTCTTTTCTATTTATGTATATATATATATATATATATATATATATATATATATATATATATATATATTATATATATATATATATATATTACTTATCACTTTAATGATCTTATGAATATATTAACCTTCAAACATTTGTAATTGAATGAATAATCAGAAGAGTGTATGAAAAAAAATAAAATAATGGAATATCTATAAAAATAACATCATTTACCCACTTTGAATGTTTTGGCTTTAGCTCCTTTCAAACCTTAGACTATTGAGACAATCTTCCTTATCTACAATATAAATTGACATACAAACATATAACTATTATCATCTTTTAACTTTCCCTATTCTCATACAAATATTTCTTTAAATAAATTCTTACCTCCAATCTCCCTTTTGAGATCTATTATTAGCTTCAATTGTCACCTTTATACATTAGGTTAATCAATTCTACACTGTTCAAAAATTACCTTTAATTTGCATTAATCATTGCTAATGAAAATATCAAGTTATTCACTAATATAATTACAACCTATATTAAAAATCTTATGCACTTATAATTACCTCAATGCGTCTTCTTTTCTTTCTCTTTAAATTGAAGTTTTCACCAACAAAATTTCTTCAAGCATGAACTTCCTTCCTATTGACATTCATATATTGTTACTTTCCGTCAAAATAATAGATTTGAATAGAAAATAAAATAAGAACTCTAAAGTTCACTTATATTTCCTTTGGCTTCCGAAAAGAGTGAATTTCCAACTCAAATTCCATTTCTTTCTATCCAAATTTCTTCCACCCGGCTTTCAATTCTCTTCCTTTGCCCTTAATGAAACATCCATCACTGTTTAGATGAAGTCATACAAAAGGATTATACATAAATAAAAAAAATTTGACAAGCAATTCTTCTTCTTCCTCTCGTTCATTGCCTTTTCTTCCAAGTTTTCTCTTCTTTAGCGATAATGAATGAAGATGAGAAGAAAGTTATACTTAGAGAGGAGTCGTTTATTTTCATCACCGTACACGATTCTTCGCTCAAAAATGCAAACCAAGCCCTCCAATCTCACTCGTGCTCGCGTTCGGCCCGCGTAAGCCGCGACTTTGCCCGTTGTGTCTCTCCCTGTTCGCGGGGTTTAAACATTAAGGTTGGCCAGTTCAATTGAACCGACCAGTTTAAACCGGTTCTTAAAGCAAATTTCAATCTTAAATTAATTTGCTAATATTATGCAAAGTACTTAATATCTAATGACTAACCTTAATAAAAAAAAATCATTATCGAGAGGATAATTTACTATAGGGGCTTCCATCGATAAGAAGCCAGAAATCAGATTATAAAATCCTCACAAAATGAGGGCAAAATAACTCGGTAATTTAATTTTTCTTCTAACAATTTGACCTAGAACATCCTTAAAACTCTCTTGTTCAGAGGCAAAGGCACAAATTTTTGGAGCCCACACAGGCAACAAAGGCGGTCATGAAGAGCAAGCAAGAATGACCACAAGCGACGATTGCTAGCAAGGAAGGTGAGTTCATGAACTAAGAGTTCTCCTTGTATTTAGAATTTGTCATGCTTGAGTGAATTCTAACCTAAAATAAGCTTTTTAGGTACTCCAAGTCCCCTAAACTAATACTTCGTATTTAGTTTGCTTCAAACCAAATACCTAAAAAACCATATTTCTATATTTCTTTCACTTCACATATGATACTGGCAACCAAGCAGCCCTCTACCACAAAACTCATATAAGACCAAGTAATTCATTATTTTCATAAATTATGACAATAATGTTAAACAAACTAATCAAGCCATTCAATAATCTTTTTAATCTTTATACTTTTTGTACATTAATTAGATAATAAATTTGCCAATGATAATTTGTTTCAATTATCTTCGATTTTAAATCCACTTATTCCTTGCTCTTTTCCTAGCCCAATGCGACGCATGAAAAATGCTAGGATATATAAGCTCACAAATGAAGATGCACCGTAGTTACATTAAAGCACATAGTTCAGCTTGCACTTCTAAACATCTAGGATACAGAGAAAATCTTTTTTGAGAAGCTCGTTCTTTGCTTTTTGGCTTGGAGAAATGGCTAGTCACTCAAGCCTAAAATTGAACATCTAAAGATCCAGGAAGACTTTCTAAGATTTCAAAAGCATGAATGGATAAAAAAAGCATGTCTAAATTGATTATTGAAGTCAACACTTGGGCAATTAAACTTAAAGAAAGGGCAAGATGATAATCAATTCCGTAAGCATACCAGAGTCATTTGCTTTTTCCCTTCCATGTAATCTTGCAAGTGCCGTGTCAACTAACAAAACAAAAGTACAAATTTGAAATAAGCATTAAACAAACTGTCAGAATAGATCAATTTAATAGACATAATTTGCAGAAGTGAATACACTTAATAACATGGTAAAACTGCAGCTCATGCAGTAATAAATAAAACCATCATTAAAAAAACATCAACTAGGATGAGAAGTAAACAATAAATGATGTGTAAGGGAGAGAGCAAAAAAAAGTATTAGATGAGACACTACCAGTGAGTTTTTGAAGTGTTTCTCGATTGGCTTCTTAGGGTTTTTCTGATGCTCTAACAAAGACTGAAAAAAAATAGAAGGGATGCAGTAAAACAGAGCACTCATTTTGAGGTTCTTGCATGAAAAAAACATCAGACATTTACGTACTCTTAGGCATTGTCCAAAAACCATGGATGTGTTATTAATAAAGTTGCTCTCCAAGAGCCTTGCACCCTGTTAGTCAAAAAATTAAAAAAACAAGTCACATAAACAGGAAATAATAATCTTTGTAAAACTGCTGACTCTAAAATAGCAAAATAGCCTGTCACATTCACATTCATTGAAGCTTAAAGATCATGATGTTGAACACGTCTGTTAGTTGACCAAGATTGAAAATCTGCAGCTCAAATTCAAAATAAGCAATTCCTAAATACATAAATATGAACAGAACCAGAACTATCAATTTATTTTACTGTAGAAGGGCTTTCCTTATATAATCATTTAAGCCTTGTTTTTTGTACTATATTTGACGATAATGAAATTAAAAAAAAAAAAAGAGAGAGTTGAAAAACCTTAATCAATGTTTGGTGAATCGTAATCAATTAAAAGAATGTTAGGATATCATTTCATTTTCCTTCAATCACAAACATGCCTTAAGAAAAGGCTTTAGACTACTCGCATCTCATTAATCAAATAGGAACCATCATCATCATCGACCTTATCCAAACTATTAAGGGATATGGATTTATTAGTTCTCACTTTACATTTGTTCAAGTTAAGTGCTACCTAAGATGTTCAGGTCATTGTTCCTAAATCATTTTGAACGTCTACACATGCATTCTTCAAAATCTTCTCACAGTAATTTTATCAACTCATCTAATTCTACATTTTCTATCTTATATTTCACGTGACCAAATCACATAAGTTCATTTTCAATTATATTATCTATAAAGGACGTCACTTCAATCATTATTCATTTTTTAATTTACCCATTGAAGTTTTAACATACATCCATCTTAATATTCTAATTTATTTTACACTGAACTTAAATATTAAAGTCTTTAAACTATTTCAATATTCAAATCAACACAACATCATCAACTTAATTGTGATTTTATAGAATTTACGTTTAAATCTAGAAAATATTCTCTTATCACATGATTCTCATAACAAACTTCTAAATTTTAAGCTTGAAGACTTAACCATAGAGTTATGTACTGTATCTTCACTCTTTATATAGTAGATGGAAGATATTAATATATCACACCAAAGTATCGACTTATCTTCTAATAATATTCATCGATAAATGTTGATATCAAACCTACTAAAATTAAAACTAACATCAACTCTTTATTCTACTAATTCTGAGCAAGGTTTAAAATTGCGTAAAGCCTCGAGGCGGTTTTCGTCCGTGAGGCGAGGCGTAAGCCTCGAGGCGGTCTGAGGCGTAAGCCTCACGAACACAGAATTGCGTAAATGAAAAATTGAGGGTTTTAGCAGGAAAATAATAGCAATATTGTATCTTACAATAAAAACATCTAAATGATATATGAAAATAGTGGAAAGTAAGAAAGTAATTGCAATAAAATCATGTCCCAAAGTACAAAATCACAAAATATTACTTTAACAAAACTCCCAAAGTACAAAAAACATATAAAATGCAATCATATTCCATCACTAAATGGGTCTTCAAGGGAATCTTCTTCCCCAATTGTATCTATGAATGCAATCATACTAACAATATGACATATTTTTAATAATTATTTGTACTACCAATAATAAAAAAACATGAATACAAAAATATACCAGTCAGCCGGGGGTCCAAGGGGGCGCTGCCCCCTGGCGAGGTTCGACCTGTCTGGTCAGGTCGCGGGGTCAAGGGGCAGCGCCCCTGCGAGGGTTTCCGGGGGCAGCGCCCCCGGAACAAAATTATATTATAAGAGTAATTTTGAAATTCTGTTTGTTGTATATACTCAATACCGAGCGTACCAAGCATGTACAGCTCAGTACCGAGCATGTACCGCTCAGGTACGAGCATGTACTACTCAGTACCAAGCATGTAATGGTTCGGTACCGAGCATGTACCTAGCAGTACCGAGCATGTACAGCTCAGTATCGAGCATGTACAGCTCAGTATTGAGCATGTACAGCTCAGTACCGAGCATGTACCGCTCAGTACCGAGCATGTACCGCTCAATACCGAGCATGTATCGCTCAGTACCGATTGGTACTGGTTCGGTACCGAGCATGTACTGAGCGGTACCGAGCATGTTTAAGTAGGTGGGACCATTTGGATGAGGCGTACGCCTCACCCATAATTGCACAATTGCGCAATTGAGGCGCGCCTCACACAGGGTGAGGCGTACGCCTCAATCAGTGTCCAAATTGTGTGCGCCTCAAGGCGCTTTTGGACAGAATTGTGCAGAGGCGCGCCTCTTATTGCGCAATTTTAAACAAAGATTCTGAGCACTCTTTATTAAAACTATTTTTTCTATTGCTCTAATTTTTAATATATAGAAGCAAATATCACATCAATTAATATATAGAAGTGGTGGAAGAAATCAAGGGAGACAGAATTCAGGAATGCAAGCTTCAGATATTCTACCAGACCAGATATAATTGTCTTGATTTAAAATTGCCACATACAAAGAGCATACACTAACCCACTTCACTTAAAAAAATCATTTATAACCATTTTTATAACTAATAAAAAAATATTGACCCAATCACTATCCTTGATGTAAACCTATTAGGCAACTATGATTAAAAGCTCTTAAGCAAATCCATAGCTACTTCTAATCCGAGTCAATCATATATCACACAAATCATTAATATCATCACAATATCTTTGACACATATTTCTAATTTAATGTGCACTAAATTAATTATCGTGCTACTTAAACATATATCTTTTAAAGATTAATAAAAAAACATGAATAATTTTCATCTCTATTAATTGTCTTGACATCAAAACCTCTTCCACAAGAGACTCCTAGCATGAAGCCAAATTAGTTTTTCAAAACTGGTATAATTTCTTATGTTCGGTAATAATCTTTTTTTGCTGCTTTAAGTTCATGTATTTAGGAACCACACCTCCAAGTAAATAACTATGCTACAATAGCCATGGTAGATCTTAGGCTCATTGGCACTCTAATCTACCATCGTAGCACTACATATACACATAAACCTTTATAAGAGAAGATACAGAGATGAGACAATAGTTTAAGCGTAAAGGACTTTTATCGCCTTCTCCTTGATTAGATCAATGATATTTGAAAAGATCTTTGATGAACCAGACATGAAGTTTTTATGGGTTGATCTTTGAGGGGAGGCTAGTATATACAGAGGAGTGTGGACAAAGCCTTCTTGCACTTGGGAAGTGTTCTTACATTTTGAAAATAGAACTAAAGTTATATCCCACTTTCATTAGTAGAGGGACTAGGTGGGACCCAAAAATGGGCTTAAGTTAGGTTTGTAGTGGTTTGAAGTTCGATTGAAATCAAGGTTCCAACAAGTTAGCATCAAGCCATAGAGTGGTTAATGGCTTGTCACATATAGGATAACAGCTTATTAACTTAGCAACTTATTCTTAATGATTAATAACTGGTTGCTAACCCTATAAAGAAAAATTATCTTTGGTTTTCACTTTGCGAAGTACCGTTAACTGTTAACAATGACCCAATACTTAGTGTCGACCATTACTGGATTAGCATCAAGCCATTAACTTGTTGGTTCTGGATTGCGGCCTAGCAGTCATATTGCTTGCTTTCACAAACTTAGATCATAACTAGAGTAGCCCATGTTTGATTGGGTAGACTAGAATTGATTAATATTTTACCCAATAGAGTTTTTGATCCTTTATGTTGAGGGTTGTAAGAAATGACTCATGACGCATTCAAATAACCCCTGACTAATGTCTCTCCCAAAGAAATCGAAGAAGAACCCTTCCAATATAGTGGCCCAAGTATCTCATCACTATCTAGGTTATTTCTATTTTGTGAACTTTTATAGGTCAACGCATATACTAGATACAATACCTAATTAAACTGAGCATATTTCTGTAGAAGTTTTATGAGAGTCCATAAATAGATAATGCACATAGAATGAGATTTGGTGGTGGAGAGAGGAAATACAAAGTCCATTGAGGATAAGAAATATTCTTTTAAATAGTAGCAAAAGTTAAATACTACTAAATTTTATAATGATTCTAAGAAAATTAGAAGTCCTAAGAACATATTGAGCAAAGCAAAGGCAATAGCTTTTGATGATTAATATTGTATGATTGGTTTACGGAGGAAACAATACATATAGAAAAGCTTAAGAGAACAAAAATAAAGAAATTTTGTAGAGTGACAGAAGCAGAGATAATAAATATTATGATAAAAATATCATCAAAAAAAGTTATTTTGAAAACTTATTCAATGCAAGTTTTGAGAAATGAATTACTTCAAAAGAGCATAATAAACAATAAAATGAGGTATAGTATTGACTAATAAAAAAATGAAAATAGCTCTAAAAATGCAATAAGGTAGGGTATTTGCTCTAGTTGAGACATTTATTAAGAAATAGAAAGTTATGAGGCATAATGCAATAGTTTGGCAAACAAACTTTTTCAAAAAAAAATTGAAGATTAAAAGAAGGCTAAATGATGAAAAACGAAACATTTGTCTACCAGTACTTGAAAGCAAAGATGTACAAGATTTGGATAACCATAGAGGAATCAAGCATATGAGTAATGAAATTAAGCTATGTGAGAATAATGAAATATATTCTTGCAGAAATAAAGTGAGTTATGAAGAATCAATTTCGCTTTAGGTTTTGAAATCTATGGTGGTAACAATCTTTTGTGCTAACATAATTCTTTCCCTGGAAATGGTTGTGGAATGATGATGCGGACATCCAACCGTCCATGCCAATCCGAGGAGGAGCTGAAGATCGACGACCGAGATCACTTTGTTTTATTTTTATTTATTAAGTGTATTTTAATTTAGTTTCGCAATTTCCCTTTTTACCCTCTTGTCTTATGTAAGCTCAAGGGGCAAATGTGTCTTTTAATTTCTTTTAAGGCCTATATATAGAGGCCCCTTCTCTTGTATTAAGATGATGGATGATTAATAAAAAATTTTGTGTTTTGCACTTGGGTTCTTTGAGAAGAACGTTAGTGAAATCTCTATGGGAGGGAGTCGGAGTTTCCAACAGCCGCATAATGGGTCCGGGCTCGTGGCGTGAAGTCCCTTGGAGAAGGGCAAAGCATCACCCGTCAATCTTCGGAATAGTCCAAGGCTCGCGGTTTTTATCTTCTATCTTTCGTTTTATCCCTTATTTTTATTCCTTCTTGTTGTTTCTAGTCGTTTATATTCTTCCTCTACTTCCGTCCACCATCGTCGTCTCCATTCCCACCATAAGCCGCCGGCCACCTGTCCCGAATTCCCACCACAAACCGCCGGCCATGGCTCCCTAGCCGTCGGCCTCATCCTTTTCCCTCTCTCTTTGGATTTCCTAATTAGGGGTGCATGATATTAGGAATTAATTTGAAATTCAAATTGTTTAAAATTTGAAATTCAAATTTCTTTCCTAATTTAGTCCACCTATTTTAAGAAAGGAATTAATTTAAATCCATTTGAAATTCAAATTCAAATTGAATTTATTTATCACCTCATTCAAATCAATTTCTACTTGATTAGGATTTAAAATCTTTTTCGCAAATTCATCTATCCTAATATAGCATGCAATAAAATTTATTTCAAACCTTTTTTTTATTAACTGCCGCAGGCCTCCCCTGGATTTAGAATAGGAAATCCTCTTTAAAGCCAATTGATTCTCTTTGGAAATATTTCCAAATCTGAGAATTCTGTTTAACCGAAAATCCCAAGCCCCACCTCCTTAATTCCGGCTCAGTTAATGCTCTCCCGTAATTCACCTGGCCGAATTTTCTACAGTCTTAATTCCCTAAATTATTCCCCGGATCCACTCATTAATTTAGGGAATTAAAATTACATTGCCTCAGCCATCCCTCTCAATCCCGTGAGTTTCCTCTCCCTGTCACCGTCCCTACTCACTCCTAATTGCCTTAGTTAGAGCTCTCTCTTCCAAAACCTGTAAAGGAATTTTGCTCTCAGCTTTCTATTCCCAACCACAAAAATCTGAGAATTTCTCTCAGATTTTTGGTGGAAATCTGAAGCTGTTTTCAGAATTTAAGAGAAGAGGTGTGAAGCTTGCAACCTCTCTCCTACCAAGAGAAAATCTGAGATTCTTTTCAGGTTTTGGGCAAAGAAGGCCGAATTTCCTTCAAATTTTTGAGAAGAGATCCTCTCCCTAGCAAAGCCTGCTTTCCGTTCTACATCAAATGATCTCCAATTATTTTAGGATTGCTTCAGGAATTAGCTTTAAGATTATATAATTTTTATTGGATATGAAGATGCTTAAAAAAGAATTTAAAGTGAGGTGCATTAGGGTGTGCTTTTCACAAATGCATTAGATATAATCAACGATATATAAATTGAAATAAGTGAAAAGGTTTTTGTTTGAGTAGATCTAAAACCGAATATATAGAGAGTAATATTGGTAGTAATAAATCTAGTAGGAAGATTGTGAATTTGAACGATACAATTATTAATAAGAGTACACGTTTTAAATATCTTGGTGATGATGAAATAGATAGG